>VJWN01000020.1:115873-727190 GCA_007644065.1 Margaritispora aquatica
AGTAATATAACGTGCGAAATAGACATTAAGGGTTGATTGAGCTCGATTGAGCTTGGAAACGAAGTTTTGGTGCTTCTTCGCTCTGATCGAGTTGTCTGTCTACTGGTGAGAAGCTCTCTCGAGCTTCTCTAGGGGGTTGGGGTGCTTTGTCAGCACCCTCAAGCTAAGCTAGATTAGGTACAAGGTATAGCCTATACTTCCAGCACCCGGAATAACCTATAGGTAACTAAGAACCCTATTCCAGGTATCTGTAGTTACTAATTAGGGGTCTTTTTATTCAATATATGTTGAATAAAAGGCCTTAAATTAGTAGGTATAGGTGCCTGGATTAGGGTATTTAGTTATCTATAGGGCATCTCGGGCGCTGGAAGTGTAGGTTATATCTTGTACTTAATGTAGCCTAGCTTAGGGGTGCTGACAAAGCACCCTAATCCCCTTGAGAAGCTCGACAGAGCTCTTGAATAATAGACAGACAACTCGATCAGAACGAAGAAGCACCAAAACTTCGTTCCAAGCTCAATCGAGCTCAATTAACCTTAATCTCTATTTCGCATGTCAATATAATTATAACTTGAACATAGGTAATGTAAAGTCTACAAAACTGTTGTACTACTAGGAAAGTATTGTGAGAGGATAGGGTAGCACTAGGTCTATAACACTCTGATCTAGCACGTCTACAATATATAAAATAAGGCCCGTCAAATTAGTTAGGAAAAAAGAAGATATATTCTATATAATGTCGTAAGGGTCCTATTGTAGTGGTTAAGAACCGGCTGGTCATCTGACCTGTCAGCTGACCGCAACACGTGACAACGGCTAGGTCTTTTAAAGGGCCCTTACGACATTACATAGAATACATCTTCTTCTTTCCAAACTAATTTGACGGGCCCTTTTTCCTACGTATTGTAGACGTGCTAGACCAGAGCGTTACAGACCTAGTGCTACCCTATCCTCTCACACTACTCCCCTAGTAGCACAACAGTTTTGTAGCCTTTACACTATAAAAGACCTATCCGCTGTTACGTGTTGTGATTATCCAATAGGTTAGATGACCAGCTGGCTCTCAACCACTACAATATTTTAAAGCCTTATAATCTTATACTAGTATTTTATTGAATATTATCGAATTAATTATAGGCTGTCAGAACGGCTACTAAGCTTCACCATTACGCCATACCTAAAATGTAGAATGATTTCAATCACTCGAAATCAGCTTAGTAACTCTATCGATCAGAAACTAGGCCACCACGTGACCCCGTTCCTGACATAGACTTATAATTACGGGTTTTTTACGTTTAATGAATCATTATTAGGACTTTATATTTATGAAATCTGACGTGCGAACTAGAGATTAAGGGTTAATTGAGCTTGACAGACCTTGTGTTACGAATCACCTGACCTATGGCCCTGAGGCTCGGCAGCCTGCTGCACAGAGAAGCCATGAGGGAAGGGTATTCAGTCACGAGACCATGTTGACATAATCAGGGATGGCAACAGAAGGGGTCACGTGATAGAGCGACCTTGGCAGGAGCGCCAGAGCAGGAGCGTGCTCCAGCTCCAGCGCTCTATAGCCAGCTCCAGGAGAACGAAGGTTCTATATAATGAAATATGTTCCTTAGATAGGAGCTTCGTACTCAACTTCAATAGCAATTCATACTTATTAGTAACATACCTGGAATCACTTCGAGTGATTCACCGTTCTCTGAATCTTTACCTTTCACCCCAAACCAGCGACAGGGTCTTTACATCAACTATCTCGCCACCCCCTACCACCGGCTCCGATTCCTCTCTAGGCTATTTTCAATCTTCTTAAGCTCCCTTTCAATCTTATCGAGCCCTTTAAGAGCTGCGTTAACAGCTATGGCAAGCACCTTGCCGTAAAATATTGATCGAACGACAGTCAATACAAAATGTGCCCCGAGGCCCAAGCTCTCATTCCGATAAAAGGTCTGATAATGTCTTTGTGACCAGTTCTGGGTAGTGCGGACTGGAACAAGAACCATAATCCAATAAAGAACGCAAAACACTACTGAAGCTGCGACCGCACCGCGGAAAGAGCTTATGTCCAAACCTAGAACCGTCAGTCAGCAGCCACAGGACCTTGTCTCAGACATAGGCTCGAGGAAATGCCATACCGTGATTAGAGGAAACCTTCACGAAGACCAGCGCTGAGACAGTGTCGAATGCTATGCATCTCAAAAGAGTTGCTGTACGGCTTTTCTGTGGGGAATAGAGAACGGGACGATGTAGAAAGGGGTAACTGTATCCGGATTTCAAAGAATTGGGATATACTGTGCGCTGCTACACACAAGTCAGCCTAAGAGGACAGAGTACCTGGGGTAACTATTAGTGAAGTAGCGTACTCCCACCGCCCCAGAGCTCTAGGGAGCCAAAAAGCATCGGCCCACCCGCAGCAGCCGCAGCTATCAAAAGGCCATCGGGCACTTTCGGGCACAGTTAGCGCTTCCCTGTGCGCAAGGGGAGAGATCTGGCACTCACCGGGCCAGAAAATGCGCTGAGCGATGGCGTTGGTGACAAAGAATGCCAGCCCAACCGGAAGGAGTAAGAATTTCAGAGACAAAGTGGTATAAGATGAAGTATGAAGTGATACGAAAATTCCGAAAGCGCGCACGCCAGACTTGATAGCGCGCAGCGAGTGCCCCGAAGGAAACCACCTGTGCGGTGATGTGCATGCCGTTCACGCGGGCGCCAACAGCAGCGGCTGCAGCTCCCGCCGCGGTGCAGCCGAGTAAATCAATCGACGTGACGATTATACCCGTTAACCCTAGAAATTCTTGTAAGATGCATATGATGCCTATAATTCGAGATTGTGGTGAAATGCACACTCACAATAAGCAGCCCATTCCTTCCCGTCCCAGTATCTCCATGGGCAATTGTCTTGAAGCGGTGCATCATCAGCTGCGTCGTCAACTTCTGGGCTTACTAAGAAAGCATTATTAGTTGAGTTTAGAGTTTAGTCGAAGGTGAACTTCTTCTTACAGAATAATGCCTTGATAAACTTGTTCGTGCCTTTAGAGGAATAGTAGTCCGGCTCCTCTACCGATTCGCGATAGATTAATCCTGTAAAGAAATCCACAAGAGGGCCTAAAAGTAATATCATTGCCAGAATCTGGCCAAATGACCAGTCTCCGAGTCCTTCGCCGACGTTGTTATATCGGATTGTCAACTCGAGATTGGACACCAAGTAGGCCCTTGCGGCAAGCTCTTCAATGGCAACAGGCCAGTTTGGCCCCGACGTAGAGCCATAGAAGGTGGGACTCAAAAACCAAGCCATTGCGACTGACCCGGCTAGAAGAATCAGCATAACCACGATCATCCAACGTAGAACAACCTGCGTAGCAGGAAACTTCACCCCGAGTATCACAAGGACCACGGTGTCGTTACAATCAGGCGAGCTACCAAACTTCGGGGCCGTAGCGAAGAGTTGAATGGAATAGGCAAGGAAAGCAAGTAACCAGCAGAGTAGAGCAGGTCTTTGAATCTGTGATCCTTCACTTCCTTGCCGGTCTTGGGCTGGATGGCAAAACCGACGAGCGAGACGAGATTGAACACGCAGATGGCATGGAACAGATCTAGACGGCCCTGCGATTGGAAGATGATGGCGGTGATGAGAATCCCAAGTCCCATGACGCCCATGGCTGTATCCATACTTCTGACAAGCGTTTTGGACCTAACGAGGTGTGAGGCGAAAGGCATTCCCAGGGAGAGTACATAGGTAGAGACACGGACCTATGTCGTGTCAGCGAGGAGAAGCGATTAAGTCGGCTTGCGGGAAGTTCTTACACCAATACCCATGATGTCTGAATTAGGCTCGATTTGGCAGGTAGCGGTGGAGTTAGCGGGATCCATCCTTCTGAAGTCGCACTGGCTGGGAGCTTAGAGCTGAGAAACAATCAATATGTGTAAACCAATTCTTTTTTTTTTTTTTCGTTGGCAGATTTTCTGACTTGAGGAGCTCTGGCCTGGCCTAGCCTGTGCTGTGTAGTTGTAAGTAAGAAGAAGAAGAAAGAAGGAGGAGGAGAAGGAGAAGGGGTCCTGGACCCTGATAAGGTGGAACATTCGTGGAGCACCAGCACATTAAGACTGTATCAAGGCAAGCCTCAATTTTGTTAATATGCTAAGGACAACTCAGCTTGCTTCAGAGGCTTGAAGGGAGCATCCGAATTTGTACTAGTTGGGCTGTTGTCAGACTTCCCTTTCCGCCTCGGATTTCAGCTGAGCGACGGTCATAAACTTCAAGCCATATTACATATTACATGACTACAATCGGCGGTGTGATGGGGTGAAAGAGTGTGCGGCGGCAGACTCGACTGCCCCAGACCGTGGATTGTCTGTCGAGAATGGTTCTGATCTGAGAGATCGACAGATGCGGGTAGCCTCGGGAGGACCCAAATGGTTACCAGGTGAGCACGATCGTTCAGGGATAGCAGAGGAGGGGAATCCACGTGCAGCAGGCCAGAAGGTGAATCCCGTTCCAGGGTCCGACGTTTACGAGGTTCCGTCGAATTGGAGAAAGAGTTGGAGCTGGGATCACCTGCTGGTACCCTCTACAGCCGGATGGGATTGCCGAATTTTGGCACGGGCCATCCCGATATGGGACGAGGCTAAAACATCCAACTAATGGGCGTTACAGAGTAAATAGATCGTGAAAAGCATCACCCTCAAGACACCGTCGCGAAGCGACAGGTTGACGATCATCTCTAAAGAACGACATTGTTAGTATAAAGAACCAAAATTGGGGAGAAGTGTGTACCGTTTCAACTCATCTAAAACCATTTTTTCTTCACACCAGGGTGGCGAAGAGAAGTCCTCTGATTGCTTCAAGTCTCCAAAGTGGAGTATCTTGAAGCTCTGAATATCTGGCTACCTAATACCTAGCGTACAAAAGTCCAATCTATATCAAGCTTTAGGATTATATAGTGAAATTATCTCAGTAATGGCGCGATCAAAGTCGGAATCGGTACAGCATTGCCCCAAGGACGAAGAAAATTTCAAAACTAGTCCGAGAAGGAGAGGTTCTCGATGCCAAGTGGGAGTGCGTCTTCATGGTCACTTTCAAAGATTGTTGCTCATTCTGTACTCGCAGTCCTTTTTTAAGTGTAGCTTCAAGTTACTGTAGTGGTTGAGAGCCGGCGAGTCATCTGATCTGTCAGGTGGCCATAGCACGTGACGGCGGGTGGGACCTTTTATAGGGAGCTTACGAAATTACACAGAATACATCTTCTTCTTTCCCAACTAATTTGGAGGGCTTTATAATTTTGTATTGTAGACGTACTAGATGAGAGTGTTATAGACCTAGTGCTACCCTATCCTCTCACACCACTCTCCCAGTAGCACAGCAGTTTTGTAGCCTTTACATTACCTATGTTCAAGTTATAATTATGTTGAATAAAAGACCCCTAATTAGTAACTACAGATACCTGGAATAGGGTTCTTAGTTTGCTATAGGCTATCTCGGGTGCTGGAAGTATAGGCTATACCCTATACCTAATCTAGCTTAGCTTAGGGGTGCTGACAAAGCACCCTAATCCCCTAGAGAAGCTCGAGAGAGCTCCTCAATAATAGACAGACAACTCGATCAAGAGGAGAGAACCCCCCCCCCCAAAACATCCTCTCCCAAGCTCTATCAAGCTCAATTAACCCTTAATCTCTATTTCGCATATCAGGCAATAAGACTTAACTTGATGGGATGTGGGAGAGCGTGGAAGGAGGGTCTGATCTTAAGGTTGACTGATTTTTGTGGGTTTGCGTGAATCACGAGTTGAAGGCAAGTAAATGATCTATATATACTGTAAATCGAAACAGCTATAGTAGTAACCCCAGCTAGCTTATGATTAGCAAGCGCATATATATCAAACCTTAGCCTATAACTCAACCACGTGACACAAATTTGGAAAACACCGATTGTTTCTAATTATTTTCTGGATCTTCTTGTGATAAAGATGTTATGTATACTAGGGCCAATTGTATATTTTATGGAGCACAACAAATATATACACAGCAAGCGCTATACAAGTATATTTAGCGTAATGCAAGCCACAATAATAACCTTACAATTTCAAGTTACAATACAACTTAAAACATTGTAATGTTAGGTTTTGGTTTGTATTACCCCTCTTTAGCCTGCATTGTTTTGCTCTCCTAATCTGCTATCAGCACAGGATGTGTAACTCGCTTTGGGAGAAGATTGATAGACGACGAAGGCATTCTGTGAAGTTAAAAAAGGATGAATGAATGAAAGTAAAAGAGGTAAAAGTCTTTCAATGCCACTCTATTTGAGTTTGCTCAGAAAAGGTTTGCGACAGGAAATAAAAATTATTCTTCGAGCAAACCCTTGGTTTGACGAATGCTTGGCTCTTGGGATGCCAGGCTTAAGCAAGACATAGTGTGAACTTGTCCCAGATATGAGCTATAATATTGAGGGTCATCACGAGTATCACTATGATGATTCTCCAATACAGTTGAGGTGTTGAGTGAATCAGTCACTCGGCGTCCTGGACATCATGTACAAAGTACTTGGCCTAGCTTTGCACACGGATATATCTATAAAAAGTATATTCCAGGTAACACAACTTACACCTACGGAACTTCTTTCTTGTCCAGAAAATGACTCCAGTTGGGTTGGGTTGGCATTTGAGTGACAGCCTCGGGAAATAGCCGAGTACAACAAACAAGACTCCACAAAGACCTCAACCACAGCCTGCTCAGAAGGCAGAGAAGCACCCCACCAAGTTCTCCAACCTCCAACAATCATCCAGTCATCACCAAAATGTCATCCACTCTCATCAACGCAGACGATGACCAACTCGAACCTACTCTTCAATCTATCCTAGATCAAAAGACTCTCCGCTGGATCTTTGTTGGAGGTAAAGGAGGAGTAGGAAAGACAACAACATCATGTTCCCTCGCAATCCAACTTGCCAGAGTTCGTAGATCAGTCCTCCTCATTTCTACTGACCCCGCACACAACCTTTCAGATGCCTTCTCGCAGAAGTTTGGAAAGGAAGCTAGACTTGTCAATGGATTCACCAACCTGAGCGCTATGGAGATTGATCCAAATGGAAGCATACAAGAGCTCATGGGTCAGGCAGAAGCTGGAGAAGGGCCTGCCGCTGGAATGGGTGGAATGATGCAAGATTTGGCTTTCGCAGTAAGATTGTCCAGAGTACCAGAGATCTATACTAACGATTCAGATTCCTGGTATTGATGAAGCCATGTCATTCGCAGAAGTCCTCAAACAAGTCAAATCCTTATCCTACGAAACCATCATCTTCGATACCGCACCTACAGGACACACTCTTCGTTTCCTTCAATTCCCTACCGTCCTTGAGAAGGCACTGGCGAAAATCTCCCAACTATCCACCCAATTCGGTCCCATGCTTAATGGTCTGCTGGGGGCAAATGGAGCTCTGCCGAATGGCGCAAACCTTAGTGAAATGATGGAGAAGCTTGAATCTCTGAGGGAAACAATCACAGAAGTCAATACACAATTCAAGGATGAAGCTATGACAACATTTGTTTGTGTCTGCATTCCAGAATTCCTATCCTTATACGAGACAGAGCGCATGATTCAGGAGTTGGCAAGCTTTCATATTGATACCCACTGTATTGTGGTGAATCAATTGCTATTCCCTAAGTCCGGAAGTGAATGCGAGCAATGTAACGCAAGAAGGAAGATGCAAAAGAAGTATTTGGAACAGATCGAGGAGTTATACGATGAGTTCAATGTGGTGAAGATGCCATTACTGGTAGAGGAGGTTCGGGGTAAGGAGAGGTTGGAGAGGTTCAGTGAGATGCTGATCACTCCATATGTCCCACCGGCTGGAGGGTTGTAGATAACCCCCTGGGAAGGTATAGAGGTCTGCGGACATTGTGGGGCATTGGTCGAGTGTGTGTGCAGATAAGCAGTCCTCTTAATGGATGTTTTCAATGCTTTGTTCCCCTAAAGATGTCAGCAGTCTGATGTCTTGTTGCATCCTCAAAACAACAGAAAGGACCTTCTTCTCGAAATTCTTGATTTGCCAGCGAAGTATCGCAAGGATATTGTGTTTCTGAAGGCACCATTCGTAGGTTTTCTATTCTCTGGTCGCCTTTGTCGGGAGAATACACTGGTGTGCGAAACTAAAGGTCCAAAGTAAGATGTTCTCAAACAGGACCGATGCTCACTGGGAGTTTACGCCTCCTTTCCTTGTATCAAAGAAGGATGCTACAATAAGGGGGGAAACTTAACTGATCTGTTAAGTGTAACTTGAGATTCCCAAGCCATATTGCGTCTTTTGAGCGACTCAACACTCCCCGTCTTCACATCTCAGTGGGGTGCCAAGCGATAATTCTCAGGACAATATTCTCCTCACTTCTTCTTCTGTTCCCAACCGCTTTGAGCTGTGAAAGTCTTGTGGCTGGCTTAATAAGATCATATTCATCTACCAGTCAACTCCCGAATGGGTTGCATCACAGGATTTAGCCTCATCCCAGCATAAATCATCCACCAACAACTTCGACCTAGTCCGTGTTTCTCGTCTCTTTGGCTGTTTGTCTATACATATTTTCTTCTCGGCTGCATTATTCTACACGAATGAATTGGAAATATTTTGGTTCCTGCAACGGGTATGCTAACAACGTTCTTACTTTTCTCTTGGCCTCGCTTGTTTCTCCCGAATTTGGTTCTGAAAATCACTTGAGCCTGAATTGTTCCCTCTCTTTGCCAACTGATCTGCCGACTGAAAATCTTCCTTATATTGAGAGTGTCGCGTGTCTACGCTCCAAGAGAAGAGGCTTGCATCGAATTTAGCAGACATCGAATACATTGTTCTCGTGGTTCGGACATGGTGCTTCTACACTGTAACAGGTTCATCTTCTTCAGCTTGGGTAGCAAAGAGCACATTGAGGCGTTCATGGAATTTTCAGCATCAAGCCACTGCGGAGAATGTGTTGAGGATGGTCCATACTCGAGACAAGCAGTAATGATATAACAACAAAAGCTGTCCCCGTCAGCAGTATCTTCATCAACAATCCTCTCCTCACTTCACAATCATTCTCCACGAGCAAACCACAACCGTCACAATGATGAAGACTTTCACTCTCCTCTCCCTCCTCTTGACAGTCCAGGCTCATCCCGCTGAACTGGTCCCAAGATATACACCAGTCTTGATGGGCGCTGCCACCTCTTTCGCCGTCCTAGGTGTTACCTCCATCAATTCAGTGTCAACTACCGTCGTCACTGGTCGCTGTGGAACCTGTCCAGGTGCCTCGATCGTCGGTTTCGGCCCTGGAGTCTGCACTGGAGGTCTTTATCCCAATCTTGCCCCTGCTTGCGCAGCTGAGGCAGCCTGCGTTGCAGCCTACAGCGCTGCTATGGCTCTCACACCAACGGTTGCTCTTACTTCTTCACTACTTGATGGACTTGTGCTCGCACCAGGCGTCTATACATTTCCCACTCCCTCAGCTGGGCTCTCGGCACTTGCAGCAGTGACCATGAATGGAGCCACAAACCCCAATGGGCAGTTCATCTTCAAGATCAGCCGGGATTTTAACGTAGGGGAGTGGGCGAAGGTGATATTAGCCAATGGAGCACAGGCATGCAACGTCTACTTCGTTGTGGGCGGGTTGGTGAACATTAGTGTTTATACGACTATGAATGGCAATATTCTAGCGAAGAACACTATTACGGCAAAACAGGGAACAAGCAATGCTGGGACATGGTGTAGCTTTGGTTCTGGTGTTTCGTTGACGCAAAATGCTTTGGTGGCACAGAATATTTGCTACACCTAAGGGATCGACTTGAGGAATGGATGTTGCTGAACCGCTGATGAAGGCTGAGATTGTCATTCGTTACTGAAATTTATGGCCTGTTGTTTTCATTTTGGAGGATGTGTAGATGGCGTGGATGAGTTGAGGTATTTTGATTCGTTCGTTTCTGTCGAGGTTAGCTTTTTGTGGTGATGATGAGTACCAGTAAATCCAAGAAAATAAGTTGCGTCTTTCGCACCATTCTTGGACTGATATTTATATGTATCCATTGTGAGGAGTACTTGAGCAAGTGAGATCAAAAAAAAGCCAGGCTGGCATATAAATATGACCATGGCGGGAAGTGCTACAATCCACCACGGAGAAATCAATATTATCAATGACGGCCCCTCATTTCACAATCTTAAGAGAGGGGTATACAATGATAATCAAAGATATAGGAACTCCTAGTACCATAGCTGTTTGCTTGCGGGCCCTCTTGGAGCATCAACGAAAAAGGCAATGGATGATGGATAACTGATAGCACTTCCTCAGAAACGCTGCCATTACCACTGCTAGGAATTCATCAATCTGGTATTCAACTCCTCTTCTTCTCAAATGTTTAGAATAGAGGGCTATCGATCCCGAGCCGAAACAGCATTGGAGAATTGGCGGTGCAGCCTCCAATCTACTTCATACTACCTGATGAATTCCCTCTTTACGAACACTTCGGAGGGTAGTAATGCAAAAAGAAAGTAGGACTAGAAGAACAACTGACAGAAAGCCAACACTTACTCCACGGCCACAACCATACAGCAAACAGCTTCAATTCAGAGAACGTAGACTTCATTCCAACTCATAGGGCGTAGAATTCATTATCATTCTGTCGTGACCTCATCTCTCTTCTTTCCTTCCTCCAAACGCGTCATTTCATCGCTCCAACACTCAATTTACCCCTAGAAACATAAACATCAACAGTCTAAGTAGACATACATGGTATCATCCGACAGAACGAAACGCCTAATCCCCAATCTAAGCTTCCCAAGCACACCATCTACCCCATCTAATGTCTAGGTATGTACGGACCAAGGAAATCCTTCAGGATGCTCATCTAAACTCCATATGTCACATCATCCCACCCAGGACTTCTTCTTCCCTTCAGACAAACTGTCCACAATCATGCAAGCCCCTCTCGATTGACACACCTTACTTCTTCCCAGATTCTTATATCTTGGTCCAAGAGGTCCATTGACATAATGATATTGTCCTGCAAATCGCCATTGCCTCATGTCACTCAATTCGTAGAACTTGTCGCCCCAATGACCATTGAACCACCACCATCCTACAGGAGTCTTGGGGTTGCTAGCAGCTGGTTGAAAACTGTCTTGTGTCATGAGCTTGGCATCTACGTCGTGAGTGATTGATGTATTGTAGTGAAAGGCGAGGTAATTTAATGCCGGATCCCACAATGGCCCTTTATCCGTAACGTCGGCGAGTATACCAAATGGCAGGACGTAAGGATGCTTTCCTGGCTGCGCATACATAGCATGGCTACCAAGTGCACTATAGAGGACCGGACGACCCTCTCTACCTGGTCCTTTACCCTTCTCAACAGCACTGTACTTGTAGGCGATACCACCGGAATGAGCCGAGAAGAATACAGCTTTCGGTACACCATTATGGAACCGGATGAGTGAATGTTCCCAATCACCCACGTGGTTCCCGAACCGAATACCCAGTACTGTTGTGCCAAGATTATAGCTGTAAAAATAAAACCAGAAGGCGTCCAAGATGCCATCTCCCTTGTCCACAAGCACAAGGACCACAGGAGCGGGAGAATATCCACCAGGCTTCGTAAGCACGGGTAATCCTCCACTCGACTGATTGCGCTTTCGAATTTTATTGAATCTTGATGGTTGAACTCGAAAAGTTTCCTTCAGAGGTTCGGCGGTTTTGTGCTTGTGCTTCGGTCCTGCAGGATCGAACCAACTCTCAAGATCATCTTCCGAAGGAGTCTGGCCGGATGAAGACTCGGAATATACCATATCTTCCACATCCTCTTCCTCCTCATCGTCATCATATGGAATAGGTTTATTGTATGCACTTCCAAGCCAATCCGGTCGATCCTCAACATCCTCTCTGCTATGCATAAAGAGATTCCGTCCACGATGTCCAATATTCAATTCGACCATATTGTCGAGGTTGACACTCTTGTTGAAGTCCATAGCGCTGTGATTGGAGTACGGACGCATATGTCGTAGATGCTCCTCGATGTGAGATGGCCAGAATTGCTCTCCAGAATAAAGATGTATCAATGGCGCGCTGTCCAGAACGAATTGAGGCACCTCCTTCAATACCCTTGGGTCTCCATCCCAGTCTCCTGGTCGTAGTCTCGAGCCCTCACCAGGTATTTCTTCCCATATTGGCTTTTGCTCCATTTGGCCTGCTCTCCTCTTGTTCCATGGCCGCACTGCTGGATCTGGCTGCCAATGTGCCAATCCACAAAGGCCAAGCCATCTACAAGATTGCCTGTCTAGCCACCACTTAGATGTAGCGATCCAGCGCGCATCCTCTATCTGCTCGTCTGATTTGTGTGTATTGGGATCCAGGTGTTCATGAAGTTTCCAAATTCCGAACCAGGCCAGGACAACAAACACAGCAACAATGCTGACCCTTCGCAGATGGTACATGTCCGTCCGCAGCGGAACCTGCCTGCAATTCGAACTTCAATGTCGGTGAGATAATGAGAAGTAAGCGTATCGTTGTGTTGAGGATGATTTAGTTCGAACAACAAAGACGCAGATGTTTCGTTGGTGAAGTAAAGGTCATGATTTGAATATCTTGAAGGGAGAATTCGAGGATAGCAATGTTGTAGGTTGGAGATACAGTAGGTACTTGAGGAAAGACGAATGTCGGCGTTTCGAATCGAGTCGGCGGGTCCAACAAACCGAGGGATCCGTGGCAGGTGCTGGGTGCTTTGCTTTGCTTTGCTTAGAATGACAGGAAAGAGATCCTTGGGCTGAAGCAATTCTGAAAGTGGTATGGTTGATAATGGGTTGTCAGCAGGAACAACGCAAAAGATATTCAGGACCAGGACATCCAGGACATCCAGGACATATCTCATCCTCGTCCATCTCGACCAGCGTGGAATAAGTGTGGATGATTGTTACTGTTTGGTTGTTGTCCATAGCCAATGATAGTGACATGCTTTGTCGGGATATGGGATATCGGTGAAGCAGCGAGCAGTCAGGTCAGTAGTTGTCCTGCATCTTCCAGCAAACCAGCAAACCAGCAAACCAGCAAACCACTTGAGAGGGATGGAATCAGCCCCACCATTATCGCCATTATCGGCACCCCTTTGAATATCTTCTCCCCCCTCGCCTCCTTCCACCAGAAGAGCAACGCCAGCAGGGATGGGCAATCGATTGGGACAGACGTCACGACGGGAAACAGCAAGGCGCATAGTGGAGCGCACGGCAGGTCCGGATCATCTTTTCTTACCTGCGATCCCATCGCATCCCATTTGTGCAGTGGGAGGAGGAGTGGGACTGGACTGGACTGGACTGGACTGTGGGAGGGGTGAATAGGTCATCGGTCATCAGTTGTCGGTCATCGGTTGTCGGTCATCGGTTGTCGGTCATCGGACTTAAAGTAGCTTATCTTGTACTACCTCCCTCCAAATATCTGTCGGTACTTCACTTGATGAGAGAGCTTTTGAATCATGATCATGTCCTACTACTCTACTCTATTCTACTCTACTCTACTCAAGTAATGGCTTGGCTTGCGATATTCCCTCAGCCGCAGCTCAACCAAATCGTATTTAGTCTTTACAATACTCTTTACATAAGATATATTCCGGTCTACAGATGAACGAGCACTTTTTACGAATCTATTTCTAAAATGACAACTATATGTTGAGTAGATAGATAGTTTGTAACTAGTCTAAGTAGTTTAGGAATTACATATGAGATCAGCCAGTTGATGAAGATACTAGATAGTTCACAAAAAGATCACGTCGTTGGGAAGTTCACGAACAAGACTTATTTCCAGTTATAATAAAGTGCGGTTGTACCTACCTACAAGTTTTGCTTTCTTTAGGTAATACAAAGTAGACGTACCTTACGAGTAAAAGGAATGTAAGGCACCTAAGTAGCGAGGAAAGGATTCGGTGAGAGTGAAAAATTGTAGTGGTATTTTAACACTTCTGCCCTAGAAACTGTTTAGATACATGACGTTACTGACATATAAGCTTAGATAGACTAGTCATTAGCTCGTGAACTAACTCCCATTTAGCAAAAGACGTATTCTTCTTGACGATTGACTAGATCTAGTCAGTAGATAAGATACCTTACGTCAGTTCACAAATTTGCTAATCCATTGATGAAGAGCCTAGTGCCTTTCCCGAATTCACGGATGTTATTTATGGATTGAAAAATATCGCATTGTTCGTCAAACTCAATAACGATCCTCTAAGGCATCATCTACAGCATCAATAAAAATGCTTGTCAAACTCAGCATCCTCGCTCTCATGATGAGCAGCCTCGTTACCGCATTACCCACTACCAAATCCGCTAGCTGGTTCCCCAAATCCATCTTCGGCCTCTCCAGCGCCCGGAAGAACATAACTATTTTCCAAGATACGCAGAACGATCTCTTAAATGGCATGCCTTGCAAGCCCGTCACCGTCATATATGCTCGTGGTACATGGGCCAAAGGCAATATCGGCGACCATGTCGGACCCTCGTTCGTGAAAGGGCTGGCGGAGAAAGTGGGTGTCGACAACATTGCCATCCAAGGCGTCGATTACAAAGCTGATATTCCCGGGTTTTTCGCCGGCGGCGATGGGAAGGGCAGTGAGGAGATGAGAGAGCTGACGGGTGGTGCAATGAATAGGTGTCCAAAGACGCAGGTTGTGCTTGCTGGATATAGGTTTATTTGCCGGTTCTATGGAATGAATTATTTGCTGACTGTGTGAATAGCCAGGGAGCTCAACTGGTCCATAAGGCCGTGGATTGGATGCATGAGGATTTCGCAAAGAGAGTTTCTTCCGGTATAGAGCGTTTCTATTAGGATTAAAGACATGCTAACTTTGAAGTTATTATGTTTGGCGACCCTAAGAAAGGACAACCACTCAAGTCTATCGATCCAAAGAAAGTAAAGACTTACTGTCACGCAGACGACTTGGTTTGCCAGAACAAGGGACTTGTTGGACCACCACACTGGGATGTGGGTGTCCCTGCTCTTTTGTCTATATCAAGGATTTTGTTGAGTTTAGAAAGCAAAACTAACAAATGCTGACAATTAACAGTACCGTAAAGAAGCAAAGGAGGCCGTTAAGTTCTCTGCAATACAGATCAAGAAAAAGAAGGGCTTTTGGAAAGGTGTTTGGGATACAGTTCGTGGGCATTAGATGGGCTTTGTCGGTGAGAGGATTCAGAGCAGGTTTCTAATATCGAATGCTTCATCAACCTCTGGACGAATTATGCCTATCACCCGACTGGGTTTACTAGGAGCTTAAGTAGTTAATCCCTAGTTGTACAAGGCTATAAGCTCAGGATGGTAGTAATTGCATGAAAAAAATCGATGGCTCCCGTTATTTCCAACTTTAAAATGCATTCTTCATTGAAACTTGCTCCTTGGTTTTCACGTTTCGGTTCTGTTATTCGAGTTAGAAGAACCTTATCCTTGCTCTGCATAAAGACCATCTTTTCCCCCTGGCCTAGAGCACATACCTATGTTTTGAATATACAATGGCTTCTCATTTAGATGTGTATATATCTTTTGATGTTTCAGCCTACGCGTTGGCTTTAGATTCATACTAATGAGTAGCCTAATGCCCTGTAAGCAATTTAACTCTTTCAAGACTAATAAGAGTCTTAGTTTCCAGCTGCGCATTCGAGCATGCGTTTCTGCACTCATGTTCCTGAAGACACAAAGAGTTTTGATGCCTAGTTATGCGCTTGATCAAGCTTGCACCACCTGTCTTGAAAGGTATAATGAAGGCTAATGGCTTGCTCTATCCCAAGTGAGAGACAACTGTATTCTATATCACGATGCAAAGGACTCTTTGAGCCACTGACGCATACCAATTCAGTGTGTTTGAAAGAGGTAATCCCACATAAACTGCAGGAATGCAGAGGACTAGCCAGCAGCTCGGTTTGTAGGTAGGCTCTTTCTCAATCAACATTATGGCGCTTGATAAATGATGATCATAAAAACTTCAACGCCGCTTTCCAGAAATGGAGCGTTCAGACCTTGGACCCTTTCTCATTTACTCCCACCTGCAGTAAATCGAAGTCAGGAATTCAGCTTAATCGCGATTCTTGCCTCGCTAAGCCCATCTCGCTAACCCTTCTACTTTCTTCGCAACACATTTCTCAATCACCTCCAAACCCCAAACACCAATAGACGCGTTGTTGTAGCTTCAAAATGTCTTCTTCAGATGAGACGCCCACAAGCTCGCAGATATCATCTACGAGCGATGATTTAATCACTTCGTCCTTGCAGGATCTACAAACCGATGAACAACGTCAAGTTTTGGATACCGTTGCTCAAATCAGAAAGTGCGGCCTCGATAGCATCCTTTCGCTGCCTCAATTGGTCGTCTGTGGAGATCAATCTGCAGGCAAGAGCTCAGTACTTGAAGCTCTTACCGAAATCCCCTTTCCCAGGAACGATAATCTTTGCACTCGATATGCCACAGAGATCATCCTTCGCCGAAGCCCAACCAATGCCTTGACTATCAAAGTCATCCCAGATAATACCAGATCCGCTACAGAACAAGAGAAGATCAAGCTGTTCGTTGAGAAGATCACCGATTTTACTGATTTGCCTCGTCTCATGGCACTTGCGACGGATCTTATGGGAATCTCCACCAAAGGAGAATCGTATAGCCACTCAAGTGCGTTTGCAAGAGACACATTAAGTATTGAGATCGAAGGACCTACCCGACCCCAGCTGACACTCGTCGATATCCCTGGACTAATTCAGACCTCCACCAAGGGTGTCTCTGATGCAGATGTAGATCTAGTAGCTGAGATCACCGAAAAGTATATCTCGCAACCTCGCACCATCTGCCTAGCCGTGGTTTCTGCCACGAATGATGCCGCCAATCAACCAATCTTACGCAAGGTTCGGGTTCACGATCCTGATGGTGACCGTACATTAGGTATTATTACCAAGCCCGATCGTCTTGATGCTGGTTCTGGAATGGAAGCCAAGTTTCTGGAGCTTGCTCGGAATGAAGACGTCACCTTTAGATTAGGTTGGCATGTTCTGAAGAATCGTGCTTTCGAGCAGGGTGACTGTACTCTTGAAGAGAGAAATTTTGCCGAGTCAACCTTCTTCGCTAATTCAAACTTCAAGACACTCCCTGCTGACAACCTTGGAATCGATACACTTCGCGTTCGTTTGAGTCAACTCTTGTTCCAGCATGTCAAGCAAGAACTGCCCAAGCTACGACAGGATCTTGAGAATACTTTGGAGGAGACTAAAAAGAAAATTGCTTTGCTTGGAAACTCGCGCGCAGATATCACTGGGTGCAAGTCATACTTGGCAACACTTAGTTTGGTAAGATTTCAAAAGTCTGCACACTTACATTACTAAAAATTGTCTAGGAGTATTGGGAAATTTGCACGGCTGCAGTGAAGGGCTACGACGAACACAACTTCTTTCAAACGAAGGTCAACTTGCCTTTCGATCTCGACTCCAACTCGACCATTGCTAGACTGCGATCTGTGGTGCAGCATCTGAATGCAGAGTTCTCCGACGCCATTCGTACCAAGGGTCATAAATTCCAGATTAATCTCGACGATGAAACTGCGGCTATGGAGTGGAAGGCTCAGTCTGGCGCGCCCACTAAGCTGTCAAAGGCTGATGCCATCAAATGGGTTCGTCAGGTGTTGATCCGAACTCGGGGAAAGGAACTAATTGGTAATTTCAATCCTTTGTTGGTTGGTGCTTTATTCTGGGAACAATCCTCTGGATGGAAAGAACTTGCTGTTGCTCATGTTGAAGCCATTTCACGCATCTGTGACCGTTTCTTGGATCACTTGCTTGAAGAGAAGGCACCGAAAGATATTAAATCAAGATTATGGGTCAGCAAGATTGGTGCCGCTCTCAAGGGCCGTCGTCAAGCTGCAATCTGCGAGTTGAACTTGCTCACCGAGGATTTGGAGGAATTCCCTATTAACTACAACCACTACTATACTGATACAATTTATAAGCGTCGTGCTGAGAGACGTAAGGGGGCCATCGAAAAGGCGATTGAAGCTGTCAAAGTGACCACCGCAGCAAATTGCCAACACGGCTACGTTGTCAATCCACCTCATGAGACAGTTGATGCTGCACAGGTCGCTGAACATGTTGGTCGAGGCGCTAATCCAGACATGGAAGAATTTAGTTGTGAAGAAGCTTTGGACTGTTTATTTGCAATCTATAAAGTAAGCACAATCTCTCGTAATGTTCTAACTCATGCATTCCGTCTTTTGCGTTACTGATCACCTTCCAGGTCCAACAAAAAACCTTCATCGCAAATGTTACTACTCAAGTCATCGAGCGTCACATCGTCCGTGGACTCGAGAAGATCTTCTCTCCCATCGTCGTCACCAAGATGTCTGATTTTGAGATTCAAGCTATTGCTTCCGAGCCACCTGCCACACAGCGTCATCGTGCTTTCTTGGAGGACAAGATTCGTATGCTGGAGGAGGGCCATGAAATCTTTAAGGATGTGCTGAGTGGAACTCGAGGATAGATGTGATTAGTACTGTGCATTGGAAGGATTATGGTATTTGCGGCAGTCAAGTTGTGATTGCGACGTTGTTTGGGTCTGGAACTAAGAGATGTTGCTGCATCTAATTTAGTGGAGATCCTCGAAACTGAGTCACAACGTCGGAGAGGCGTTCTACCTTTGTATTAGAGAAGTAGTTGCATTCAACGGTACTTATCTTACCCTCAAATTTAGTCCTCTCTATCTCGACTTGATGAAATGTATGCTCTCTTTTCCATCCTCATCAAGATACTCTCGTTTAAATATTTGTCCTGCAAAGCATACCCAAATCAATTTCTGATTTAGCTAGCCAGTGTCTGCTCAAGAGCTACAGATATTCACCTCTCTTATTTCATTCAGTATCAAATACAGTTCTCGAGCCATTAAAAGTACGAGTTATGTGGTTGTTAAGTGTGTGATACGATGGCACGTCTATTTTTCCTACAACTTGGCACATTCGACTTATCCACCATGCTCGTTTTAATGTCATACTGATCTTTAGGCTTTGAAATGATGAATATCAGGGGAATATCAAAGACGACTGTTTACTGTGACACCTAGCAAGACCAGACTCGGAAAGTACATAATAACAGCCACAAAGTGATCTACTTCATTCTGTTGAATAGTAAAATTGAAGATACGAGAGACGAAATATGCAAGTTTTCAATCAGGAGGCAAAATTTGTCCATCCTTCACGACAATCATTCTCTCAATTTCTCAATCGTCAATCATCCATCTAGACGACTACTCATACGATCTCATATATCTGCTCCAATTGGTGCACCATCCTAAATCTTGCGACCAATCCATCGTCTGGCCTTCTGCTGCTACCCATTCCCAAACTTAGACCGCATAGTCATCGCGGTGACTCCACCGCCATCTGCTATTCTTGCTGCCGACAAGCTTACCCATGACACCGGTCTTCTTGGCATAGTATCTCATATGTCCTTCAAGAATCCTTTCACGATGATATGGATTAACTAATTTGGAAGGGGGCATGAGGATCGCGATTGTGAATTTAGAAAGAGGGGAGCAATCACCGAGGAGGTTTGGCCATTCGGTGAGTAAACTGAAAATATTAAGTTTGCAACCTACTTAAGTAGGGACTCCTACTAATTATTTCCAAGTCATTTCGTTCATTTCGATTGAATAGCTATGATGAATGGTTTTATCCTTGAGTTTTGACCAATGTCATGGCGAAAGCGTCGAGCTTTGGAAGGTTTCGAAAATCGATAAGAATCTGAATGACTGTCAGACCTCGCATGATACCAAGCTCATACTTGGAATGGAGTAACAAAATCACGATAAATCTTGTTTATATACTAGATAGTGGCAGTGCAGGTTGCAAAGAATTCTACTAGGTGGGCTCCATAGGAGCAGTAATTGTTTATTGTGCTCACAGCTACGTCCATCAATTTTATGATACACCGCCTAGCAGTATCCGTCTGGTCCAAAATGTAGGCCTTTAAATCCAATCTTCATTTTCTATCCCTTTGATTACAAATATTCTCTATGCTCCCCGTTCATCCAACTACAAAGGAGGCGCACTTGGATCCTCCAAACATTGGTCAACCCTCATCAATTGTTTCCCGGTTGCCTTCGCAATTGCGATAAACTGCGGCAAGTACGCAACAGTACTATCATACAAATAATGCATCACCACCAAGTTACCCCCCTTATTCACATCGCTTTGAAACGCCGTTAGTTGATTCTGTGGCGTGGTGCTTAGCGCCCATAGGTAATCTTGCACATCAACCGACCAAGCCACAAACTTGGAACCCGGAATCGTAGCAGCGAGGCGCTGGCGAATACGTGCTCCTTCTGTGCCGAACGGAGGCCGGAAGTAGGTCGAGGTGATGCCGAGCGTTTGTTGCACGGCTATGATGTCGTTGTTGATTTCCCAGTCGATGGCAGCGAGTGTGGGGAGCCCTTCCAGCGGTGGATGCGTGTACGAATGGTAGGCGACTTGGTGACCGGCAGCCAGCATGCCCTTGTACACGTTTGTGAGATTGTTTGTGCTGTCGAGGAGGGGTGCGCCAACTGTGAAGAAGGTCACTTTGATGTTTGCTGCTGTGATGGTCGAGACGACTCGTTGGGCAAATGCTGGGTCTCCGTCATCAATGGCAAATGCGAATGAGTTGGGGCGTGTGCAGGCGAAGATCAGAGGTGCAGTTGGGAGTTTACTAGGTACCAGGAAGGATGCTGGAACTGTGTTGACGATTTCGATCTTGGAGAAGACTGATGAATCGGTTGTGAAGAATCCCTTGAGGGCGAAGCCGATGGAGAGCTTGCGGTTGATATTGAAGTGTGAGATTGGGACATAGATGTCTGTCTTCGCACTGTTGGAGTAGCGAGATGCCTCTACCGAGTCCCATGTGTATGGAGACGGCTGGATATTCGAATTGCAGGTTGGATTGTGTTGCTGCAACGCAATAGTGAAAGCATTGCTGCCAGTGTATGCAATGTGGAGGTAGCCGTTGTCGTTTGCAGTAAAGTCAGTGCAGCCATTCGAGATCTGGGTGTACCAAGATAAATCCGCGTTTCCCTTGGTATTTATAGTCAACTTGCTGCTGGCGATCTTGTACGTTGTGGTATCGTCTCCTCCGTGATAGAAGCCAAGAGTATTGGTGTTGGCATTTCCGAAGGTGTCAATCACGAAAGATGTTGGGCCTACAGTAGCTGGGATCGTAGCAGACGGTTCAATGACAGCTACTGTTGCAGGAATTGGATACGCGCTGCCTGTTGTTCCACAGTAAAGCGCAATTGGTCCGATAGTGATCGCCTTGCTAAGGCCAGAGAAAAGCAGAGAGATCAAATGATCAGCATCTAAACCTGGGAATTTCGAAAATGGAATTTGGTAGTATTTCTCAGTGCCGTCAAATGACCATCCAAGATCAGTTGATAAAACATCGTTGTTGGTCGGACTATTGGTACTGCAATTTGGATCGGTCTGAAGTTCGATTCCCAATGTAGTGCCTTGCGGTGCTTTGATAGTCATGCCAACACCACCATATTTGCTGGCCTTCATGCAACCGAACATAGTGTACCAGTATGACCCACCACCAGATGCAGGTGTCAGAGTGAGGCGATTGTTGCTCACGATTACACCTGTGCTGGTATCAGCTCTACCACTAACAGGAGCCATCGATCCATCATCCGAAGTTGGCTGGAGAAGAGCGTTGTAGTACAGGAAAGTCAAACGAGACTGCGATGCAAAGTCGTCAACGAGAAGCGGTGAGCATGTTCCTGGTGCGACAGAACTGCTCGCTGCAGCCGATGATGTCTTTGACGTGCTTGAAACCGTGCTGGTTATAAAGCTTGAGGACTTGGATGTGCTCGGGATTGAGCTGCTCGAGGAGATGGAGCTTGAAGAGGCCTTGCTTGAAGAAACACTGCTCGAGATAGCCGAGCTTTTGGAGGTTGTGCTGGTACTGGTACTGGTTCGAAGTGTTGTACTCTGAGGGTTAGCACAAACGAATTGAGTCTGACCAATTTCCCATGCTCCAACTATACTGAACGATTCAAACACGATAGCTTTAATGGCATTGATATTGGCTCCGGTGAATGAACTTAGAGGAACAGTGAATGTCTGGGTTGACCCCGTCACACCACTCAACGTCGTGTAGTAGCTTTTGTATGCTGATGTTGAGCATGCAGTTGAAGTCTGTAACTCAACAATAAAACTTGCACCAGCTGGGCCTTTGAGTGGAAAGGTAATAGCGCTGTAGCCATCCGTCGTGGCTTGCTCGCATGCGAAGGTAGTATAGAAGTAGCAAGTTGACTTGCTGGTGAAGGTGATTTTCTTGTTGGCTGTGTCTGCTTTGAGACTTGTGCATTGCCCATCATCTGGAACGATCAGCACTATTCGTACAGGAGCTCACACACACAACTCACCATTCGTATAGGAGCCGAGAGAATTAAGGTGATTGGCATAATTAGAATAATTGTCGATGAGTAAATTCGAGGAGCAAGCTGCCTGCACTCTACCAGCCCATGCCAGGGCCAGCGAGGCAGCAAATATAAATTTCATGGTGAACGAATGTACGATTGGGATAACGAAAGTGACGAGGACGAATAAACGTCTCAGAGTATTGTAGCGTAACAAAAGAATGTACTTGGGTCCTGAGTGAACTGGAGAAAAGAGGAATCCCCATGAGGAGGATCATCCAACCTTTTGTATAAACTATTGTCCTCGGGATGACCTGACAGCGCATCCGACCACTGAGGTAGGGACCATAGCTAAGAGTGCTGGTCCCTCCTGTGCATGGTCCTTGTACTCGCTCGAGTAAGGTTACTCTTCTGTGCTAGCTTGGCTGTGGAGGGATGCTCTGATGTGGAATAATGTGAAGGTGGCGTACAATCTGTACTTTTTGTTCCTGTCGTACGGGCACGCTAGAACAATGTGGAGCTTTTTGCCACCTTCTGATGTTCTGATGGGAACTTTGTCTTCGCTTGGATGCTTGGATGCGCTGCCAAATGCTCGAAATAGAAAAGTGCATACTGGGCACCAAACCTATCCACACAAAAGTCAATAGTCAAGGGATGCCATGACTGCCGGACCTCCCGCTTGGCTCGGATCTTCCACCGAGATGCAGAGAAGATCAGGATCACGATCATGATCATCCGATGGGAAGAAAAGAAGTTTGGCAGCAGTTGTTTTTGTTGTTCTGCTGAACAATTATCGATATCGGTACGATTTATGCATATTCATCTGCGGCCTCTCTGTCTTCACTGATGGTTCAAATCTGCTCACGGTGTAGGATTGGCGATGTTTTATCCGATTCAGCTGAACACGAGCGAAAATCTTTGAAGTTCTGGGCAGCGGACACGCCAAGTCATGCACGCAAGTCAAATTTAGGCTTAAAAATGGCCCGTTCGAGCCTGTTCGGATGCCCCTGAAATTTCGTCGTTTGCTTTCCACAACTTCGGATTGTTGGTGCTGGGATCTTTTTGTGTCTCCCAAGCCAGCCGAGAGCAGCCAGGTGAGATGTGCGGGGTTCTCGTGAACGACAACAGAAGAAGACGACATCGTATTCCTCCCGATGGAGGTTTCAAACAGTCTTACAGGAAATCTATTCGTCTGATCACTGGATTGTCTCAGCGCGGTCCTTCTGATGGTGAACCCTGGCCTTAGTAAGTGAGGTAATTTGTTACTGGAGCGATGGTTTTCGTTCTTTTGAATCATCCTGTTGTATTTAGTCATCCTGCTGCACAAAGAAAGAATACTATCCTGCTGTATGCAGTCCCAGGCGAGTTCGTATTCATGCATCATCCGAGGATTTCTCATCCCACTTCTTGTTCACCTTTCACCAAGAATAGGAGTGGAATGCTATATTGAATGTAGAGATATTATTATGTACCATCTCCTGCTCCATCTCAAACACCAGAGTCGTCTTGCATCCAGTAGCTTGTGGGATAATAGTTATCCCAAATTTTGCATACATCCAAAAACTCTTCAGGTTCCGCCAATGTTGCTGCTATCTCATCTTGCCTCTCTACAAACTGCATAGCAAACCCTTCTGAGACATGCCAGGCAATATGGCAATGCATAAGCCAGCTTCCAGGGTTGTCAGTCTTGAAAGCGATCACGAGGAATCCACCACCGGGTAGTGATGCTGTGTCACGCCGTAGTGGATTCTGAAGATTGAGGACTGTATCGGCAGAGAAGGTTGACTGTGCTTCTTGTGCAAGGACAAAGAAGTCGTGACCGTGGAGATGAATTGGATGATGGACACTAACTGGCTCAGCAAATGTCTATCTGCATAGATGAAAACTTACACTTGAAAACCCGTATCGTCAACGAGAACCCAGTAAACCCAGCCATCGACGGCAGTCAATGGGTACACATTGTAAGGCGTTGGGAAGATACTCTCATTATTGTATGCCTTTAGTGTTGTAGGATCAGACCAATTAAGGTAAAGCGAACTGTTGTTGATAGTCCAGAAGAATAGTCCAGGATAGGCGTAGCCAACGTCCGCTTCGCCTTGATATACAGGTGCTCCAACTGTCAGAGGAACATAAGGTGTGAAAAGAGCGACATCTTCATCAGCACAGGAGGAGGCGAAGCCTGGGCTGGTTGAAGTAGGATCTGCTGAACTGGCGCTACTATTATCTCCTCTCTTGTACCGGATTATACCATTGCCGTTCTCAAGTCCATTGTCATAAGCATAATTTGTAGCACATGTCTCCTGCCAACCAGAACGCATCCAGTAGTCTCCAGCAGTAGCATTAGCCTCGACGATGATATCATATCGCTGGCCTACTGTAAGCATGATACTATTCGTAGCAAATGGGACAATGGGCACAAGATCAGCCGCAACAACTAAGAATGTGTGGTTATCCATAGAGAAACGAAACCATCCATCGACAGCGGTGTTGAGGAGACGAATCTTGTACTTGGTGCCAGAAACAAACTCATATTCAAACCGAGTACCGCTATCAACACAATTTTCCTCGATCGAGTTGATACAAGTATATGTGTTTTGGAAATTGAGCAAGACATTTGACATCTCGGGTCCGAATCCAGACTTTGTCGTTACCCAATTTTGGAAGACAGTTCTATGATCCCAATCCGAAAGGAAGAGAGTTCCAAGATCTTCATCATAATTTGCAGTTGTAGGTCCATTTATGACCAGCGGGCCAAGTAGTCCGTCACCATATTGCAAGGTGAAATGCGAATGATACCTGAGTGAGTTAGCGTGTATGTGGTTTAAGGTTAAGGCAAGTACCAAGTGGTTCCGTATTGAGAAGCGTGAAACTTGTAGGTCATAGTCTCGCCAGGTGAGATTGGACACTGTGTGACGCCTGGGACACCATCGAACTCCGAGTTGTTAAGTTGTCGAATGCCATGCCAGTGGACAGCCTGAATATTAGGACATATATTTCGTTTAAGACATATGAACTCACCGTGCCATTGCTCTCCAATTTGTTGGTGACATGAATCACCAGCTCATCCCCCCAATCGGCTGTGATTTCTGGGCCAGGAATTGTTCCGTTGAAAGAGAGAGTCTGTCTTGCAAATCCGTCGGGAGCAAGTGTTGTGTTGACGACATCGAGCCAGTACTCGCGGACGACGCCAGTGTAGAATATCTCATCATACCTAAATGTGTGAGTGACTATTTACACTTTCTATTTTTGCACAACTTACCAGTTTGTAGAGATGTCGTAGTTACCCCAACACTCTCGAGAGGTAGCTGTATTTTCGCATGAAGCTCGTGGAGTCACTTCTCGAGATACCTTTTCAGGAAGAACAGATGCTGCCACCAATGGCCAAAGTCCAGAGGTCAAGATAAGCACAGAGGCCTTCATGATGAAAGAGTATGATAGTGAGAGTGTAGCATTAGAATTTCAATACTTGGAGAACTTGTTATATACATTTCTCGAGCTTCATTGACCTCTCTTTAATGGTTAGACCCCATGACTGTCGCCCACGACCATAGCACTTGCAGATACTTGCAGGACTTCGGGCGATTGCAAGTTTGTCCAGATTGTAGATGGTCTGTACCGATATCAATATGGACAAAGGGCTTACCTCCGTCTTGAATTAGATAGCATCGGATCTTCCCTGCCACCCACCTAAAATCAGGGGAAACAGTACCGATGAGCCCCGTGATCTCATTCAATGGAGATCCGAGATAAGGTTATACCATATTCCAGATAGAAGAGGCATTTGGATGTTGATGACTCCTCGGGACCGATGACTGACAGACGGAGGAACGATACGTTCTGGGAACCTTCGCCTCGTCCTTCTGCACTTTAAACAGAAGAATTCTCCGAGACGGAGAGAGAGACGGGGACTTGCATGAGAAATACGATATCCGAGAATAAGATGCACATTATATCAAAATGTAAAATAACGGGATTTTGAAGAGTTTACAACGCCTGTTGCTGTGGGCATATTTTGGAGAGCAGCAACTCACAAGAGAATTGAAAAAAAAATCGAGGCAATGCTAGGGATATACGTTCTCTTTGAAACCTATCCAAACTGCACAACGAAGAACTGAAATATAGAAGAGGGTCTGCCACGCGTCAGAATTGTCAGATCTCGGTGATGACAGAGAAAGTAGAAACCAAATCCGAAATTCAATAGAAAATAAGGTATGCACGTGATCACATTTAGCGGTACCTCGGTATTCACAAGCCGTCTCCACCTCCGCTCTTTTGTCCACATGAACTCTTGTCCTCCATTTCAATTTCGTCTTTGGTAACAATATAGTCCTCGTCATCTGCTTCTTCGTTGTCTTATCTGTTCTTTTCATATTCTAATCAGTTGTTGACATCAACGCCGATTGATAGATAGGACCAACTTTGCAGCTTCTCACTCCAGTACTTGCCTTCTGCTTCCTTCCGATATAATTTTGTTGTATGTAAGCAAGTGTCTCCATGAAGCAGCTACGTTGGCCAGACCAAAGGGTTTTAATCAGTCATTATCCAAAGTTGAGCAAGAGAAGTAAATGTCGAAGTTGAAGCAAATGAGATCATGAATCCGGAGCTGATTCGAATATACATGTAGCAGCAATTATTATTGATATATGGAAGGGCTGCCCTAAGAAGGCCAAGAAATCTGATGTTGGGAATTGATAGTCTGCCTTACACCAATTTTTATCACCAATAAGCAGTTCAGCAATTCATATAACATTTAGCATATTCAAAATAAAGTAGGGGCTTACTGACGAATATATCCCTTCTATCACTCTTTATATCTAGGTACTTAAGTAGGCATGTAAAGCAGTTTATCACGTGTATCTTCTTGGCTTCTTAGCTTCTTCACTACCCCACCATCGCTCCTTTTTAACCGAACTACCCCGCCATCCAACAGAGCTAATATGATCGGCATTGTCATCACTTCTCAATATCTCACTTAATATCAGCTATTTATCCGTTCCAAAGGCTCATAACTCGCTCTACTACACAAAATCAATCTCACCAAGTCCGGTTGCCCTCAAAATGACCACCTCCCTCCCTAAAACACCACCCTTCTCCTCACTACCACTCGTCTCCAGCGGACCTCGCGGCAACGCATGGGGTCTTTTCTCTCCTCAAACACCTTCATCTACCACCTCGACCAAAGACGAACTCGGCTTCCTAAACCGGCTCACACCAGCCAACACTCTGCTAGCAGCGAAAGAAATTGTGCACGGCATAAGAATTAGCACGGACTGGGATTTGGACAAACCTGCCGTGCCGTGTTTTGGGCGAAAGGGTTTTAAGCAGGAGATCTTCCATAAGAGCCCTAGGACGGTGAATGATGATACGTTGATCTTTAACACGCAGGGTAGTAGTCAGTGGGATGGTTTTAGGCATTTTGGTGAGTTTAGCGAGAGAGAGAGAGAGAGCGAGAGAGAAGAGAAAGAACTGATGGTACGCAGGATACCAAGAGCACAAAGTATTTTTCAACGGTGTCACACAAAATGAAGTGACGAGCACCAAAAAGAACGGAATCCACGGTAAGCTCCCTTCCCTCTCTTCCTCTGGCACCTCAAATAAGTTTACCAAACAGTCTGGGTTGAAAACGGTGGCATCGTCGGTCGCGGCGTCCTCCTCGACTATGCAGGCTGGGCTGCCTCCCAAGGAAAAACCTACAACGCACTCGCCATGACCGAAATTGCCATTTCGGAACTCGATGCCATTGCTACCTCTCAAGGCGTAACTTTCCAGCCCGGTGACATTCTCTTCATTCACACCGGCTATTTAGCGGCGCTCAACTCGCTGCCTGTCGATGAAGCATCCACCTACGCTACGTCGCTCCCGAATGCGGCTATTGGGGTCAAAAGCTGCGAGGAGAGCCTACGGTGGATCTGGGAGCATGAGTTTGCTGCTGTTGCAGGCGATATGCCTGCGTTTGAGGCGGTGCCTTTTCAGAGTGGGAGTGATGGATACTGGATGCATGAGTGGCTGCTTGCAGGATGGGGGTGTCCAATTGGAGAGCTCTTTGATCTGGAGAAGTTGGCAGCGGAGTGTAGGAGGTTAGACAAGTGGAGTTTTTGGTTTAGTAGTGTGCCATTGAAAGTGAGTTTTCTTGTGGGAGGAAGAAAGCTAGGTGTGCTAACAGTTTAGGTTCCGGGTGGCGTTGCGAGTCCACCAAATGGTATTGCAATATTGTGATGCGACGAACATATAATATGAAGAGAAATATGAAAATGTTTGGTGTAGATGGACACGTAAATTTGAATTAGAAATACTAAACAACTGCTCTGCCGCTAAAAACCCATATATTCAACTCAAACACTCCAATCCAGTGTCACAGTATCAAATCCAAATCTCCCTTCTCTCTATCACCACCAATCCACACATGACCAATATGAACTCTCTTCTCCCTTACCTAGTCATCCACATGGCGTTAAGAACGACTCGAACGAGTTCTCTTGATCAGATCAAACTGGTGTAGGTGGAGCGAGATCAGGTCACTGATTCACGCCAGATACAACAACTAAAGCATGGCAACAGATGATTAAATTGACTCACCAGCTATGACCTCAAATTCCGTAGCGAGGGGTTTTCTAAGGGCCTGAGGGGCCCTGAGTGATGCCATTTCTATTGGAGTTTCGGACTGTTAACTGGACTCGCTTGTGAAAGTTTGGGTGGGGTTGGAACAATGCCGTTTTGACAATTTAGTTAGCATCGACATGAACACTTTATTGCATTAGATATACAAAGCTCTTGATACGTTATCTTTCGTAGTGCCATTATTCTCAAAGAATTTTTTTGGTTTCGTTTTTAATTGTCGATAGGAAAGACTTAAGGAACCCCTGAGCTACCAAAGAGTCTTCTGTTGCGGGCAGCTATTTCAGATGGATAGCAAAGGACCTACGAATCTTTGTGTAGGAAGGTTTTTGCAATCCGAACAGATTAGTTCCAAGCTAAAAAAAAGTGTCGAGGATTCCAGGGGAAGAAGAGTTTTGACCACAAGGATACTGGGAAAGATGTGATCTTTCTGTTCAACTATCATGATATTCTGCTCCAATATGTGTATATATATTGACAATTGCCTCCAAAATGCCCAAACCGCTAATACCAACACAGTGATGCTAAAAATATTTCATGCAATCGTAAATAAACAGACCCAGACGCCCTCATATTAATTCGTACAATATCACATGCCATATCCATCGTGAACCACGTCCAATTATGTCTACCAAAATATACCAATCTTCATACCTCACCCCAACTACCCATCGCTCCTATACTTGCAATTAAGCTGCCACTTCCCACACTTTGGCCACCAAAGTCCCAATAATGTCTCGAGCTACCACTATTCCTCTTCGTGCGGCCATTCAGGCTAAGTCTTTCGCTTGCACAACTTGAAGAACCTCTCCGAATATGGTGGATTGCAGCAGGACTAACGTTGCCACCGCCAGGCACTGTAGCTTTCCACGTACGCCTCTCAATACTCTTTCGTCGGTCTTTATGAATAGGCTGTCGACCCACGAGAGGATGATGCTGGCGGACTCGAGCGGCTCTGGCTGCAGTATCTGCTGTACTCGCTGCTGCAAGGTGGGCAGTGCCTTGCGTGACAAAATCTTCCGAGTTTGAAACTGGAGACTGAATTTTGGTAGTAAACCGTGATTGAAGATATCGAAAGACCATCTTGATATCCAATTCCTTTTCCCATTCAGCCTGCGTTATATTTGACGCTCGAGGAGTAGCATCTACATCTTCAGCAGGTGCCAAGGGTGTACTAAAAGGTATAGATACTGGCTGAGTAGATTGTAATGTTGGGATGAACTGTTGATCCGTGGTTGAATTAGTAATGGTTGAGGTCATAGGATCAACTGAAGGCTGCTCCCGAGCAGTCTCTGGTATAATTGGAAGCCCAGCATATGGGAGAGGATTTTCTTGAGTCTGAAGATATGTTGAAAAAGCACCAGGATGATCTGAGAGTTGATTTACCAGTATTCCAAGTTCACGGGCAATTCGTTCCAGCAGGCGGTGTTCCCATGACGAATGATCATTGAGATTCTGGACGACCATACCAAGCCGGACATTCAGTGATCCAGAAGCTGGGGGAGTGGTTGACAAATTATCGTCTTCTGGCAGACTTTCGCCGAAAATAATAGACAGCAGGTCATCATCTATACCCATAAGATCTCTGATCACCCTCCTTGTCATCCTATTCCATAATCCATTGCTCGACCGCTCCGGTAAACTTGCAGCCTCGGAAATTGTATCAACATGGCTCAACGTAGCTAGATCCTCTTGCTCACTATCTTCCATAGTTCGCCGTGCTGTCGTCGACATGGATTGCTTTCGCCTTCGGGTCTCCTTCTGTATTTCCTCCACTAAAGCTTGACTTTGTTCCATCCTCCATTGTTCGATCCTCCGTGTCCTCTCTGCTTCTGCAACTCTCTCGTTCTCCAGCTCCAACATGCCTAATTCTAAACTCTCTCTACGTCTTTTTACCCTCCTTGGATTGAATCTTTCAAAGGCATATAAATGCTCTTGGACCTCCTCATCCATGGCCGTTCGATCCACTCTAAAGCTTCCCAGTCCATCATGGGTGGGAAGAACTGTCCCACTGGCCTCCGCGCTTTGGCCATACACACTTGGGTCTGCCCTGAACTCGTGTAGATGGCTATCAAGACTGTCCAGTTCTCCATCTTCCTCGTCGTCTTCAATGGCATTCTCAGAAGCTTGGCCATCATCGTAGCTGCGTGCAGCGGTATCTAGACTTCCGAAATCGCTAATCCGCGAATGGCCTGCCGTTCGCGTCCTTGCAGTCGATGTGGTATATGTACGATCAGTTGTCGAAGCGGCAGATGGGGAGAACAGGATCCATTCCTGCTCATCTGCGAGATTGTTGATCTGCGGTGCAGTTTGTTGGAGTTGACGACTCTCGCGAGGTGTAGTGTAGATGCGTTGGGGTACATGATAAGTAGGCTGTCGAAATGCCATGATGTGTATGCGATGTTGGATTCCTGGCGAGTTCTATTTGCAGAAAGCCTCAAATACCTCGAGTAGCACGATCTGCGAGATTCCAAGTTCGGTGGATGTTCTTTGTTGAGCGATCTGTACAACTAGAAATGGCCGGGTGATGAGGTCGTGCCACCTGCTCCCCTTGCAATGTGGGGGTCGCAGAAAACAGTCCCTGGATATGATGTTTTTGCTTGATGTCTCTGAAAGAAGAGATGGTCTTCAAAGGGGCGGTGGGCGTGCTCTCCTACAGATAAGGTACTCGTCGCTCAAGATGTCTGAGCAAGTTCAAGGATCGTCGTGATAGTCAAACAGCTATGTTGTTGTAGCGGGGTGATGCTTGGACATGAGATTAGAGTGATCGGACTACACTCTGAAAAGAAGCAATACTTAGTGATGAATGCAAAACTTGGAATGATTTGGCAAGAGAACAAAAGATCTATATGAAAAGAAGTGAATCACCTACTGGTCAAAAGCATCATAATAGCGAAGTCGGGCAGTTATCAACACTTCAAGCCCAAGTGAGACAATCAATCTGACTGAGCGTCTTATCGCGGCATGATGGTGAAATCAGTTCAGTTAGTGCTAGTTGATGCTGGTATTAGTGTATTTTAACGGAGTTGGGAACTGCGAGGATTGACCGCCAACCGCCGCAGTTAAACCCAGCCAACCATCACCCCAAATCTCATCAACAGATACAGGCAAACGCATCAGCGGTCCGAATGCGCTGATGTATCTGTCAGATTTCCGTGGCTAAACCGGAATGTTGAGGAAGAACACACACGACATACTTACTACCTGCAAATTGCTCTCCAAAGAGGAAACACAGTCATCAACTGAGCCAACATAACCATGTCATCTTGTAGCAGACCTCAAATCATTCTCGTTTCTCGTATCAATTAGTACATCCATGCAAATTTGTTCACGGCTTCTCACACGAGGTGCTGGGCAATCGAGTATTGGTTTATGAAGCCGTAGCAATTCCCTAATTACAGTGGCCTTTGTAAAAACTAATGACTGCCCGAAGGCATCATGCCCTATCATTGTTTGCAATAAAGAACGCCTTGCTTCTGCCCAAATGCCCCAACCTATCATCGGATCTATGCCTCCTGGAAAGCAGCTGGGAAACGACGGACGTTATCTGCGAGCTTTCCGTGGTTGGACAAGAATTGGACGTAAGCACCATCGACGAGAACCTTTCCGGTAGCCTTCTTCTCCATGTATTCCTCGCGGCGGAGAGGAGTGAAACCCCAGTTCTTGGAAACGATGATCTTCTGGCGACCTGGGAACTTGTACTGGGAACGACGGAGAGCCTCGAGAGCGGTAGCACGGTCTGTTAAAGGTTAGGAACGCACATCCACCACGGTTCCTAAATACTCACTAGAATCACGAGTGCGGACACTCAAGATAATCTGACCAATGTTGACACGGGCGACGGTTCCGTTTGGCTTTCCCCACGCACCACGCATTCCAGTTTGCAGTCTATCGGCACCAGCGCAAGACAACATCTTGTTGATACGGACGACATGGTATGGGTGGGCGCGAACACGAAGATGGAAACCTTCCTTTCCAGCAACCTTGACCAAGTACCTATACATATCCTGTCAGAACTGCCATCAATCTTCCTCAATGTCATAATCCGCCACTGATCCTCCAAATCTAAATCCTCCACCAACCCTATCCAGCCTTTCTGGAAATTGTAGACTCACTTGTTGGCGCAAATACGGGCAGCTTCCAAAGCCTCGGAGCTCAACTGTTCGTACTCGTTGGAAACCAAGTGAATGCAGAGAGGGAACTCGTCAACGTTTGCACGCTTTCGGCCAAGATCGAAGATGCGGATCTTTGGGCTGCGAAGTTGTTAGCAAACCTTCCAGGATAACAGTTCTACGGTGGACTCACTCTGGTACACCTCTGTTGAAGCGGGACTTAGGATACGGCTAAAATTGACAATATCGTCAGTTTGATCATTCTCTGGATGTGGCGGATGTTGAATTGATCCCAATTCTCTTCCCAAGTGTCGCATCAGGTCGTACGCACCTTGTTCTTGCAGTATCTGTAACATCTTGCTGGACGACGTGCCATCTTGAAGGATTTCGAGGTGACGGTTGGGTGATTGTTGTGTATGAAGTCGAAACCTCTTGTATTTGAGGTTTCTTTGGCCTGTTGTACCAGAGTTGGATTTCAAAGCGGAACGGCGCTAGTGGGGTTTGTAAGCGAGCCCACAACGGCAATTTTCTGAATCCGGTCACGAGAATGAGGCGTTGCGAGGCTGAAAGAGTCAGACCGGCGATATCAGGGCATTTGAGTCATTTCAGCAGGAATTAACCAGTGGCAAGTTGAGGGATTGGTATAGGTTACAAATCATTCAATGGTACTGAGAGTTCCAAGGGATTCCACTCTTTCACAGGGAAGGGAGCAGGAGTAACGCAGTTAGTTTGGAAAACGTCAATCGCAAGATCATAAACATAAGTGATTGTTTGATGAACTGGTTTCATTTGCTAGCTACGATTGGCAAGACGCGTTGCTTGCACAGCATTGATGTTTATGTTCGTTATCCACCCAGCTATTCTTGACTCGGCATTTAAGCCTCTTGTCCAGAGAGGATATCAGAGTCTCCAGCATCCAACACAGCCATTCTATTTGAGTTAGTCTCAATGTTTCCACAAAGCTCACAAGACAACACTTACGTTGAGCATCTGAACAACTTTCCGCAAGCAGTTCCGAGTTCAATCTATATATCCAAAAGTAAGCTATTAGTGAACTCTCGCGGACTGGTGTATGTCCGGTCGTTGAGCCCCGGAAGAATCGCTTCATCCATTGAACCTCGAGTGTATGTTTCGACTTACGTTGTTTCCGGCGAAGTGGTGGACATTGGTCTTGGAAAGCATGGCATAGCTGCAGGGAAAAAAGTGTTAGCGTTTGCTGCTCATCTCGGGCAAGCGATGCAACAAGTGACGTTACTGCTTTGGGGTACGTACTACTCAAGCTCACTCTTGCGGAGAGGTGGGGTGTTGCCTGCAATGATCTGTATTTGCAATCAGTCTCTGCTCGACATCAAGCTGTGTGGTCGCGTGTATCCAAGGCCTCGGAATTCCGATCGCAGATGGGTTTTCGAGAATATGGGGGGAAACTAACAACAAGCTTGGCCTTTCCAGATCGGAGAGTCTTCAGGGTAGACTTGAAACCGAGGGTGACTGACAAGTAACGTTAGCAGAGGGTTTGTAAATTTTGAAGATTTCGACAGGTAATTCCATACCCTTTCCAGACTTCATGACCAAAGCGAGACGGCTGTTGATGCTGTCCGCGGTCTTCTTTGCCTTCTTTGTTGGTGCCATCTCTGCGATTTGATATCAAGATAAGGGATTGTCTTGAATGTTGTATTTTCGAATTGTCGCTCCGGCGTGTTTGTCGATGGATTTTGAAGTTTGGGTTTTGAAAAAGTTCGTGGGTGCTGAGTGGGGCATTTAGCGGAGCAGGGCAGTATGAATTCATGCCTGAGGATGTAAGGTACTACATTAGGTGAAAGAGTAGCGTATCACGTGATATCCGCCTTTTTGTCGTGAAGCTGGAGGTTGCCCATGCATGGCCTGGCTCAACTTGATTGATGACTGATGAAATCGAATGAGGTCCCGCTTCTGTCATCTTGTCTCTGGAGGAACTTTAGTTGTGCTTTTACAATTTGTAGATCAAAAATAGAATCTTATCAGAGCATGAACAACTGCTTCGGGATATCACCACGAGGGTTTCTCTGTTTGTCTACCTGTAAGATCGCTTTCACACTTTCTTGTCCCTATCCGCTGGAACGTTGTCTATGTAGTCAATGTACTTGGACTTCAAACATGTTCAAGTAGGGCGTTGGTATCTTGTCGGTCCCGTCCGCTCAACAAAGACACCAAGCAAGCCCAACTATTTATTGGCCTCCTTTTCTACTGTACTGGACCTGTTTTCGTCGCATGAGTTGGTATTTTGAAAAGTCTAGCTTGTAACCCGTCTGAGAATAACACACGGCACTTTACTGGGCTGATCCCTGAACGTTTCAACATTCAATCTCAATATGCATATCATTTTGAACCCGGTTATGCAGTGAAATTAGGACTTTCAGGTGCAACGCAACATCAAAACACTGTTGTTGTTGATATCAAGCTCAGACCAGTAATAAAACTCCTATTCGCCCTGAGAAGAAGAGTCAGAGGGCCTCTTCTTGTAAAACAGCGTCTTCAATCCATCTTCAAATCAGCGTGGCGAAGGGAGTGTTCTATTCTTAAACACTGTGACAACCAGCCGCAACCATCTGTATCTCGTGCCCTTACTTACAACCACAATCAACATCAACAAACCTAACATTCTACAACCACAACATCTCTATCAGCATACTACCATATTCATCTGCCAGCTATGTCTGCGGCGACCAAGAAACCACCAGCTGGTACAGCTAATGGGCGACGAGCATCAACAGACCCAGCAAATGTATCGCCATCGCCATCTAGAGCAACAGCACGCTCTCCAACCCCTTCTTCTGCCACCGCAAATGGAATCGCACGCACCAGAAGCACCAGAGGAGGAACCCCAGTATCTGCGCGAGCAGCTATGCAAAGGCCAGGCGCTGGCGCTTCCAATTTGAGCTCTAGCACTACAACGTCCGATGCAGAGGATGACGCGCGGGCTGAGACGGTCGCAGTGCTGGATGACTTGAAGGAAAGACTTCGCAAGACCGAGACGATATCCGAGCAATTCCAGAAACAAACGCAGGTTCTGCAGTCTAGATTGGATGATGCACTCGAGGAGCAAGGGAAACTTGAGGAGCGGCTCCACGAGAACGAAGAACGGATAGAGAGCCTTGAGAATGAGAAGCGCGATGCTCTAAGACAGAAGAGAGAGATGGAGGCAATCTACGAAGCGGAGAGGAGCTCAATGACCAAGGAGCGAGAAGAAATGTCCAATCGAGAAGAGGAGATGCAAACCATCATTCAAAGGTTGAAGGACTCTCTCAATACCAGGTCCATTGGAGATGAAGAATCACGACTATCAAGGCGATGTTTGTTTTATACCTGCGGATGACGTACTCAACATGCTAACATTTTGTAGCGAACAATTCCTCTCCAAGCATTGAGAGTGGACAATTTGCCCCTCCATCAGGGGTGAATCGTAGTGATTCTCGAAATAATTCTAAACTACTTCTGCAAAAGGATCGCCTTATTGAATCCCTTCGTTTGGAACTAGCGGAGGCACAAATCAAGTTGGCAGAGTCCGAGAACATGGGTGGTGGCAGAATGCAAGAGGTCGAGCGACTTCTACTCGAGGCACGTATCACCAATGCTAGATTGATGGAGGACAATGAGAGCTATCAGTTACTCCTCTCAGAGAAGACTCTAACAGGGGATTTTGCAAAGAGCGATTTCATGGGCTCCGCCTCGCACAATGCCGATGCGCTCAATGCCCTCGAGGGCAGAGGACCTGCACACAGTCTTGCAGATGAACTCTCGGAAGCTGGAGAAGGTGAAAATGAAGATCATAGACGCCTCGAGGCAGAGCTGAAATCCGCAAAAGACCAGAACAAGGCCTTGACACTTTACATCAACAAAATCATTGAGAGGTTATTGCAGCATCAAGACTTTGAATCGATTTTGGATCAGGGGTCGGATTTCAAACCAGGAGCTACACCTGCCAATACAGACAAAGATCTCCCACCTCCACCGAAGGAGCAAGCGAGTGGTGCATCTATTTTACAAAGAGCAAAGTCTGTAGCCATGGGCGCTTCTCGCCGCCCACGGCCTCAGTCAATGATGCCTGCACCCCACTCGGCAATAACAGATCCAGATACTGCTCCTAGTATTCCATTTGGCCTCAATCGCACAAGTAGTTTCCGCACTGGTCGACCAAAGAGTGAGCAATACAACGGTGCAGCTACTGTTGTTAACCAGATGTACAAGGGCGGGCCAACATCACCTCCTCTCTATGGACCTCAGACGCCACGAAACTCACAATCCTTCTTCACGCCCCCAGTAGCAGGAGGAAATCCCAATGCAGCACACCGTGCTCCCAGTGCTGGACAGGTGGCTACGTCAGGTAATTTTCCAGGGATGAGGAGCGAGTCAAGCAGCATCAGCGGAGATAGTGGGGAGGTTTCTACTCCACCCAGAGACAGTCCCCCTAGACCAGAGAAGGCAACTACCTTTGCAGGTAATAAACCAAGACCTCTGAGACTGGTGCAAGATCACCCAGAGAACAGACGTGTTAGCGGCGAGGATGAGAAGAACAAGCGAGCTAGTTGGATGGGATGGGCTTTTGGAAAGAAAGACGAGACTACACCTTCTGAAGCCCCTATTCAGGAGTAAGACATTCACGATAGGAAAGAACAATAGGGTAAGCATCAGCTCGGAGATATTTTGATGATAATCAGGAGGCATAATCAGCAGACAAGGCAAAGATAAGATATGACCCTCGACGGCCGACCAACACACATGTATTTTGGCAGGACTGGATAGACAAGATTTGGCTTGGTTTGGATGGGTACTTTGCTTTGCTGACGCTGGTTGATATATACGATGTTGGACTTTGTTGTTTACATTAGGATACCCCCAATGTTGCATAGTAGCAGCCACATCGAATGAGTTATTCTGCGATGTTTGCGTTTATTGGATGGGCTGGATAGTTGAATCATAATTCCCTTTGCATTTATTTGTCCGTATATATGATAGTTATATTATTGCTGATTTGTGGCAATGTTATTAAGTTATAATTCAGGTTCCTAACCTTTTTCAGCAGGGCTCTTAGACTGATCACGCTGCCTTCCTGTCAATTACAATATCAGAAGTGAAGTAATCTTGAGACATACACTTTTGATGACCTTTCCAGCTATTGACTAATATCGCGTAGGTACATCCGCATTGAATTCATGATATCCTGACCATTTAGTTCGTTTATCGGATGATGAGCAGACAGATGTTCGTGAAGAACACCTGAAATCCAGTAACTACGGTAACAGGGATGAACTTAACCTTTAGAGTTGAGGTGAGGATCAAGCTCGTCCCTTTCTTTTGTGGAGTCCATCACTTCGGCCACTGTGCTCATCTCTGGTCAAGACGGTACTGTAATGGTATTCTTCAATTGCTTGTTCCTTGCTCCATCACTCTATTCAACCAGCCGATTTATACATTGGAACGCATCTCACCAGCTTTCGCTTGTAATCCCAAATTACTGGATGTGTAAAATAGATGACCTTCAAGATTTGTCGCTCGTATCTACAAACTTACTGTGGTATTACTCGCACTCTACTAGGAGTCCCCTTGGGGAGGAAAAAGCCATTATGGCACCCTAGAGTGATACTCTCGACAATATGGAGACTCAAGGGGTTAGAACATCAGTCGGTGAAACCTCCCCCATATGATCCACTGTTTCTGCTCACCTCATTATTCTCAACAGTACTGTAGCCCTGTGGATGGGAATCTTTTATTTTCACTGGTTCCAGGTCACCAAATCTCGTTACAGGCAGCAGTTTAATTCGAAAATCTAACTGTTTCGGGAGCATACAAAGGAGAGTGGGAAAGGCACGTAGCAGGTATTGCCCTGTGCAACACTCCGACTCAAGATTTTAGACAATCCTAGACAATTCATTATCAAAATTTCTGTCGTTTCTCGGAGGGGCGAAACTGCTCCAACCGTCATGAAGGAATTGAAGAAAGCAGAGAGTAAAAAATCCACCCCGACAGGGTCACTGTGATGATCTCACGCAAGCAGTCTTTCTTTGGGTTATGGAGGCGCATCTTCAACATGGATTCAGCATGGACCTCGCTTGGATTGCTTCGGATTGGTTTATATTCCTGGGACAATTGCGATACCATGTACCGTGTACCTCCGTATGTGGCACAGCCGAAGACTGGGGAGTATTTGGTCAGATAATGTGCTTGGAAATCTAGAGACTGCTCACTACTTACTACTTGTCACTCCCCTTCTCTTCTTCGTGCTACATTTTGTTTGCAGTCGTACTTGGTTGAACCCATCATCGCCTGGAGTTGCTCATTACCATGTTGATCAGGAAATACTTGGAAGGGAGGCCATGGCGGTTTCTCGTTGGAAGGCATGGCAGCAAGGTTATGATCTTTCTCTGCTTCATCACTGTTCTAGCATATTTCTACAGAGACAACCTCCCTACGGGCCATCCACACAAAGTCACTTCATATGATGTCGAATTGGAGGAACACAGAGATGTACGACTCATACAACCCGATGGCTTCCTGAGGCCCAACCATATCGCAGCACACTGCCAGAAACACAAATGGGGCACAGTGGATTCGTCTTCGAAACCAAGAAAGGTGTATGACCTGTTCATGGTGAACAGCGAGCTGGACTGGTTGGAGATCCGCCTGAACGAACTCTACAAACACGTCGACTACTTCGTCATCCTCGAAGCAGCTGAGACCTTCACCGGGCTCCCGAAACCCCTCCTCCTCCACGACAACTGGGCCAAGTTCGAGAAGTTCGCAGACAAGATCATATACCACATCCTCGAGGTCCCACCAAAGGAACAGATGGCCTCATGGAATCAATGGGATCACGAGAAATTCCAGCGCGACGCCATGTTCAGCCAAATCCTCCCCCATCTGCGTGACAAGCAGGCCCCCAACGAAGGAGACGCCATCATCGTATCAGACCTCGACGAGATACCTCGCCCTGCGACCTTAACTCTGCTCCGCTTCTGCGATTTCCCCAGGCGCCTCACGCTGCGGAGTCGCTTCTACTACTACGGCTTCCAATGGCTACACCGGGGCTCAGAGTGGGCACACCCACAGGCAACGACATATGAGGGAGCGAACGGGACGGTTCTCCCGCAGGACTTGAGAGGCGGACACGGCGCATCACGATTCTCGCCCGATAAGGCGGATCTCTGGAACGCGGCGTGGCATTGCTCGAGCTGCTTCTCGACTATCGAGGAGATGCTGCTAAAGATGAAGAGTTTCTCGCACGTCGAATACAATGCTGAGCGTTTCAGGGACAAGAAGCGTATCGTAGAGTATATCCGCCATGGCAAGGATTTGTGGGATCGTTGGAGTCAGTGGTACAAGCGTGTTGATAATAATGAGGATGTTCCGGCGTATTTGAAGAGTAATAGGGAGAGGTTTGGGTATATGCTGGATAGGGATGGGCCGAATGCTGGGTTCGTGGACTACAATCCGGATGCGCAGGAGTAGGTAAGTAGGTAGCATAAAAGGGCAGAACAGGATGTACGAATGGTTTGTGTCAACTTTCTCTGTGTTATGATACCCCAGAGCTATAAATTTGTATAATGAACACTTTCAAAGCGTCTCTTGGTGTAGTAGTGTGGTCTTAACGTTCTCGGGTGAAATAGACTTTTGTGTCAACCACCTTGAGCTAAGGTGGTGCTTCTATTAGCTTGGTTCAAACCTCCAGTTTCTGTCACCACTCTAATAAGCTTATGAGAACGAAACGAGTTCCAAAATTTTATATCATTTGATTTCCTATTATAAGCCTCTATTTAAGTACATCTTTTACTCTGTCACTATGCTGCGGCTTTGAGATCAAGAGGTTATTACTCGAGAGATTTTGCACGAGATAATCGAATGATAGCAGTTTTCAACCCTGTTTGTCAGCATGCCTTCTTATTCTGGAGAGTTTAGATTTCTCACTCTAGATAGAGTTTCAGCAAATTTCAGCTCGTCAGGCATATATCACCTGTGTCCTTTACGCACTTTTCAGCTTACAATCTTTCTTTTTCCGATGAGGTGTTCGGTTCTAAAGCTCCATATCTCTCGAGACAAGCCGAAGACTCATCAATGGTGAAGTAGCCATATAAGGGTCTAGGTTACAGTACTAGTCAACTGCTATTAAACGAAGCGAAGAACACGAAAATTCCGAATTTTTCGAAATATATACTTTTATTAATATTAAACTAACTAATAAGTTTAAAAATACAAAAATAGATCTATTTAAAAGCTCTGATTCCCCCGTATAATATATATAAAATATATATACTATAATACTATAGACCCTCTAGTATTTTATATACTATCCGTCCGCCGCGATATAGGCCTCTATTCTACTATATATACTTTTATATAAATTATCGAAAAATAACTAATCTAGTATATTCTATATAGCCTATAAATAGCTTTCTAGCCTCGTTTTTACGGCTTTTAACTCGCCTTTTTCGGCTATAACGTTAGGAAATATCTTATAGACCCGTATTTTAAATTACTACTAGACGTACTTAATAGAATTAAGGTCTAGCGAGTATATAGGCTAGTTTAAAAGATAAAAAATACCTTTAATATAAAACTATTCGCGGACCTTATACGTATAGTATATAGATATATTATCTTATATAAATATATAACCGGGCTTTATTTTATCGAAAGCTAATACTATTTCTACGTCGAGAACTTTAAGGTACGAGTTAACCGAATATTTATACTTTTTAAAGTCGAAATTATAGTCTATAATATAAAGATTACTTTATCCGTAGTTCTAGAAAGATCTCTAGACTATAACCTTTATATTCTTATTTATACCGTATATTTAGACCTTATCCCGATTTTATTTTTATATTAGTATTCGAAAAACCTATTCTTATTGTTTTTCCCGTCCCGCTTTATTAAATACTTGTTACTCTATACGACTATATTCTAGTTCTTTTAATCCTAGTATCTATATATAAGATACTAGATAAATCTAATAGCTATATAAGCTTTCGTTAATAACGGACGGCGTTTTATACACTAATTAGTAATACCGTACTTTTTAAGGATAGTCTTAACGGTAGAGGTCTAATATCAGAGCCTATACGCTATAATAACCTATAGGTATATATCCTTTAGATTTAAACGAACGTATCGTAAAAGGATTCGTTTATTATAATTAGTATATAATTTCCTCTACGGGGCTTTCGCTACTTCGAGGCCGTCGTAGTAAACTAATTATTAATAGATAGTATATCGAACGGTCGTAGGGTATAAAAATAGCTCCCTTATAATACTAGCTTATTTAATACCCTTTTCGAACCTCCCTATTACTCTACCGTGTTAATATAGAATAAAATACTTTCTATTAATTTAATTCCTAGTTATAGAGCGTAAAGCTTTTCGTTAAGATAGTATTTTTATAATATTAGAAAAGAATAATAGTGGCTAGGATTCGCGATTTTCGCGTTTATACACTTTCGCTTAATTAGCAGTTGATGGTTACTGTAATATACATACGCAGCAACTTCAGCATTGGGTGGAAAAGACCCCGTCATTGGTAGCTTCCTGAGTGTATCATGAAGGGCGCTGTCGAGATTTGCAATACTGCCTGCCATGCATGGCCATGACGGATGGATTGTGAGATGGACAAGGAAAACATATATATGTAGGGAAGGTGGACAACATGGTAAATTTAGCAGAAGTATATAAAGCAGCCATCAAATTGGGGCGTGCGATCAAGCAAGAATCTCCTACACGGTTTCCATGGGCATAGCAAGGCAGTATATAGCTAGGTTAAAATAATCTTTACTTCTTCATAAAATGGCTTGCAACTATGTCCTACCAATAACAATGTATACTATCTTATATACTCCAGATACAATATAAGATCACAAAAACATCCTAACTCCCTAACCAGAGATCTCATTCACTCCTACCCACGTCCTATTTTTCTCTATCTTAGCCTCACCACCATATCCACTCATCTGAACCAAATACCCATCACTCCCCAACACTATGCCATCAAACATCCTCATTATCTAAATCCGAATCCGAATCCACCAGTTTATCAATCAACGCCCCCAAATTCCTCGTATCCATCGCACTCATGTCTAAATCCACACTGTCAGCCTCCTCGTCTGACTCCGAGTCCACTTCCATCTCCAAATCCAACTCCCAGCCATGACGCGGCTCGCTCTCGCTTGCTCCAGGATTGTGCAACGCCGCGGCTTCTCGGAAGATCTTGGCGTGTTGGCGTCGTCGTGCGACGATGAAGTCGTTGTTAGCCCAGAGGGAGTCGGGGATGGGTGTCGTGAAGCGGAGGATGTCTTTTGGTCCTAGTCTATCGAGGATAAGAATGGTTAGCATCGTCCATTTAATTCTGGTGGAGAAGGGCTATTGAGTGAATAGTCACGGTTTGAGAAATCGAGCTATGCTTGTATAAGGATGCTGCACAAATTGATGGGAGGGTAGTTTGCACCCCGATTCATGCGATGCCTTCCATATTCACTTCACCACCCCTCAACCAGCGACACTTGTCTGCCAATCCACCCAACCCCCTCTCTTCAACTCAATTTCACAGAGTAAGTAAGTGACAAACAAGATGAAAAGTAAACCAACTCACGTAACCAAGTCCGGCCTACTCCTAACCATATGATCCACCACACCCCTCAACTCATCGCTATCCATCTCTACCGTCCCCTGCGCTACGCTCTGAATCCACCTACCAAAGTACTCAATATCCATATCCCGCACCTCGCCCATCTCCCTAAATAACGCCTCCAACATATCCGGTATGCCCAGGACGCTCTCAACATACTGCAGAGTCGCCCGTCGCGGCATCGCAATGCCTCTCGCCTTGATGTCCGGCAAGCCCATCTCCGGCACGGGAGATGTGTCGACGGGCCAGCCTGTAGGTAGGCGCCGCACGGTTCCAGTACCGGGGAAGGGGGTGTAGATAAAGAGCTCCAGCTTAGAAGACGCAGCGAGGAGGTAGGACCGGAATTCGAGGGGTGTAGGTGGTGGGTGGAGACCTCCGTGGCGGAGCACGTAGGCGTAAAGTGTTGTTTCGGGGATGGAGAATTCCATTGTGTCAAGGGCGAGTTGGGAGTGATGTCTGTTCTTAAGCATGTGTGCTTTTATCTCCTCGTAGCGGGGACACTCATATGTAAGCGGGAAATCAGAGTCGTCGTTTCCGTCGTCTGATTGTAGTAAGGCGGGCGATTGAGTGGCGGATATGCGGAGACGGAGGGTATTGGGTGGGATGGCGCAGAGACGCTGAATGCGCACTGCTGCGTTCTGGCGGGTAGCTGAGAGTTGAGCTATGTTGGAGGCTTGAACCAAGCTGGAGCCGGGCGGTGGAGTAAGGAGGGTTGACACTTGGTTGATCATCGCTCCGTCGTTCTTACGTGTGTCATCTTGCGTGCTGCCGTAAGTAAGAGGTCCCATGGCCGTTGCAGCGCTACCATACAGAGCAGCGTTGACGTTCCACATCTCGGTGTCGAAGAGCGATTTGATCCACGAGATAGGGACGGGGTAGTTCAGGTCCAAGTGCCAACCAACAACTATGTTTCCTTCTGCATCAGTGGTAGGTTCTGGAGGCATGATCGTTGGTGTGCCTAGGTTGGACCGGCCGCTGTAGTGTTCGTTTTGTAGCTTGAACCAGTTCGTTTTACAGACTCCGAGACTGGGGAGGCCAGGTCCTCCTCGAGCGACGTGGTGCTGGAAGATTTCTTGGGGTTCGCCTTGGAAGATCTGTTTGTTTGTGTTAGCAAATGTAAGTCGAGGAGGGGATGGGAGTTGAAGATGAGAGGGAGGACCGTATTCGTAAGCGAGAATCCTAACTCGCTTATATTCTCATCATCGAAAAAGGGTTCATACGGAGATATAAATCCAAATTCTGGTTCCATTGAAATCCACGTTGCATGCTAGTCCCCTCAGGTTAGCAAAAATTTCATGATACAAGTGACGGTGATGAACATACCGCCATCTCGTGTGTAATAGTATGTGCTACCTTAAACTGACACGCAAGTCTATCAGGACAAAATCAGCACTTCCCACTTCCACCAGTCCATCTCTCCATGAACCATAAACACACCTCTCACCCGGTTCCAAATCATCTCTTAGCAACGGCTGCAAACTTTCAAGCCCAATATTGACAGTCATGTGCTTCTCTCCATTACTCCTACCCGTCACCGCATACCATCGAAGCCCCGTCATCGCCAATCCAGTTCTTGGATTCTCGTATCCACTATATAGCCGCAGTCGAATCTTCGGCGGCGCTTTGTCGAATAACCTTTCTTCCACCTTTGCCATTGCTTCGGGTGAAGAAGCTAGTTGAGGAGAGCGTTGCCTGATGTTGAGAAGCGTGGCTTGAGCTCGTGGGGTTCGGTGGGTAGGTGGGCAGCGCTCAAGGGGTATAATAGTTGGTGTATCGTTGATTAAGGCGTCCCACCTTTTTGTTTTTCGTCAGCGCATATATTTCAAGCTTGGGAACGAAATGGGGGCTCACCAGGGGTAATTATAAGCTTTGTACATGATCTTCGATGCCAGAACAAGACACGGTCTCAAAACCTTCCACACAACCGGGTTCTCAGCCTATGACCATGTTAACGTAACTACTCTAACATCATCCAATTACCGCATTTCGCGCACACACTACTCACGGGTAGAAAGAACTTACAAGCCAATACCCCCTCTTAGGATCCCAATTAACATCCGCATCACCCCTCATCGGAATGGGTCCCCTATGGGCCGGAATATCCGCGATAACCTCCCATCTCTTCCTCTCAAACAACGGATGCAGCGGACATCTCAACTGGCTCCTCTCATTCCCGACATCGACCCAGCCCACACTATCGACGTTTACCCAGTCATCATCATCCGTATCCCTGTCAGGATCCAAATGCGCCACCGCTCCCATCTGCTCCAGTTCCGCCATCGTGAAGCCATAATACAGCTGCGTTTGGTATTTTCTGACTCGGTCTTTGAACCGTTCACGCTGGGCGCGTGTTGGCGTTAGGGAGGCAGGATGTGGATGGGAGGGTGAGACGGGAGTGAGTCCTGATTTGTCTGTATTCTTGAGAGCGCGATGGGAGATTCCTTTTATGGTCCCGATGGGGTGAGAGTATTTGAAAGCACATTTTGAGCGGTTTGTTCGTTGGCGTTTGGCTAGAGGGAGGAGAGGTTTGTTAGCAATGGTTGATAGGGGAAGATCAAGGTGTTTCTCTTACCTTTTGGTAGATATTGTTGTGTTGTGTCCGCAAGAACGAGCCCCTGGATGGTTTGAGTAGGAAAATCAGGCATTTTAATTGTGAAGAAATCCACGGCGTATGGAACAGCGTTAGTTTGAACGGTCGACTTGACGAAGCTCTAAGAATCACGAAATTGCAACAAAGCCGGGTGAAGCATAAGATAAAGAAGTGTGCATGACAATTGAGAAGAAGGAGAGACGACGGATGGGAACAAAGAATGGTGATGTACGCTAGTTCTCCCTCTTCTATAAAAAATAGCAGCTGGAAGACTAAGGGCTTCCAGGATTCTGACAGTCTCGCTTGTGAATAATCAAAATCTTGATTCTTGTTTTCGTACTCTGCTAACTTGATCAGAAACGTCTGAAGGTTAGACCAATGACATTCTCATACCTAGAAAGCATATGTTATGCCCTCTTTCAAGTTCCTAGCGAACACATCACCAAATAATACAATACCAAGCTTATTCCAGTCTGCCCACAACGATCTTTAACACCTCCTCCAAACTCTTTCCCGCATTTCTCGGATCCTTCGCAACAGTTTGCCAGATCTCACCATGTCTCGGCTCGCTCAATACACACTTCGCCACGACATCCGCCCTTTTCTCCTGAATAATCAAGTCAGCAATCATATTTCGTCCCCGGCCGAGAAAACTTACCTCCGTGCCATGTTGCATTAAGAACTTGTAATACCAAGCCCACGTATCACCTAAATCACTATCCAGCACAATAGCTTTCTCAAACCAATTCTGCGCCTTTTCGAGCTTACGTTCTCCCCAGAAGATGCGTGCAATAGTTGTGAAAAGAGTGGGATCATTGTCGACTTTCTTGATGGCTTCCAATGCTCGAGGTTTGCGCTGTGTTCTGGGCTCCAGGTGCCAGATTGATTCGGTGTATAGTAAACCACTGTTAGGTACTTGTTGGAGAGCTTGTGCCATCAGATTCTTTGCTTGACTGATATTATTCGCTCTTCGCTCAATGCGAACAGATTCGGTCCAGAGTTCTGGTGATTTCGGAATGGCCAAGCGAGCTCTGTCGAGGATACCACGTGCTTTAACGATATTACCGGCTTTCTCTTCCAAACGGGAGTACAAAAGCCATAGCGGTACTGACTTAGGGCACGCTTTGGTTCCTGTGCCAAATGCCTCGCGAGCTTGTGGCAATTTGCCTTCACCTTGATAAATCTGACCCTTCATCATCCATAATTTGGCTGCTGCAGGAAACAGTTGCAATGCTTGGTTGACAAGATCGAGAGCAGCCTCAACGTTACCAAGCTGTCTCTCAAAAGCAACACTCTTCATCCAGACTCGATCTGTAGGAGCTTCCTGTCGTGCAGTCTTGAGCAGTTCCCTCGCTTGTTCAGGCTCATTATTTTCAGCCTCGAGCTTCACAGCTGCGAGCCAAATATCCTCATTGTTTGGGTTCTGCTTGAAAGCTTGACCAAGAACTCGTCTTGCGTTATCAATTTCACCAGCTTGCCACTTCTCTTTAGCCAACATCATCCACAATACCTCGCTCTGTGGACATGCCTCAACTGCCTTGCCAAGAAGTTGCCACAAAGCTTCCTTGGTGCCGTGATTCTTCTCTAAATCTGCAGCAGCCAGCCATAATTTCCTGCTATTGACAAAAACCCGTAAGGCGTATGCATATATAGCTCGTGCTGTCTCATATCTGCCACGACCAATACTTGCTCGTGCATCTTCCATCCAGATGTCCTTGCGATCATCATCCTCGTCTAGTGTCCAACCTAGGGTCTCAGCAATGATGTTACCACAAGTGAGGATAGCATCTTCCTCCTCGCACTTTTCGGCTTCCGTTATCCACTCTTCTCGCTTCAACATAGCGGACTCTTTAGCGAGTGCTTTAACAGCACGATTCATGACATTGACCTTCTTGGTATTTGGATTGACGATAGACATCTGTTCTTGTAACCTGGCAGCTGCAATCCAAATCTCATGGGATGTAGGAATAGCTTTGCGTGCTTTGTTGAGAACAGATTGTGCCTTCTCTGGCACTTCCAATCGCGCGAGTGCCAACCACAATTCAACAGAAAGAGGAATGATTTCGGTCGCTTTTGCAAGAAGCATTCGTGCATCTTCAGGATCTTCCTCCAAATTGACAGCCTCCTTCCAGAGCATGACCGATTGAGGAATATGATCCAGAGCATGTCGAATAACTCGCTTCTTTGCCCTTGCTTCGGACTCCAGCTTCATAGCCTCGATCCATAATCGCACTGAGTGATCGTTGTTCTTGATAGCATTGGCAGCAATGATTTTCGCATTGTGATTATCGTTCAGTCGAATATTTTCTAACCAAGCATCCTCACTCTTTGGACAGAACTCACAACCTCGAGCAATAACATTTCTAGCAGCTACTGTCTTGCCAGCCAACTCCTCAAGTCTAGCTGCAGCAATCCAACCAGGAGCATGCTTGGGATTGGTTCGAATGACAGATTCCAGCAGGACTCGTACACGCTTGATATCTCCAACCTGTGCCTCTCCTTCGTTGATTTGTGACTTTGCCAGACTCGTGAGGTATCCTTTCGGGTCGATATTTGTCGAGCTTCCAGCAACAGAATCTGTTCCCGCGGACGCCTGATCCAACCTGACCTTCAAGACCTTGTCTCTCGCAGCTCCAATAGTCGCAAAATCGGTCATCGTCCCGTCAGACACATCCGCACTAGCTGAATCATCCTGAATCGTCGTACCAAGTTCACTCGAGTCTCTAGCGCCAGCAATAACACTATCCGGAACAGCATAGAACTTCTGTCGCAAAGCCTGCTTATTCCTTCGGTTCTTGCCAGTTAGATCTCCAACCTCAGGTAAATTAGCCCAGTCCTCATCGCTGACGGTGCTCAAGGCGCGCTTCAAGTCGGCAAACTGCTGTTGGATCTTGGGATTGTTGCGTTCGTATTCATCTTGTTCGGCCTTCTCTCGTGCTTCCCTGTAGGCAGAAACGTCGGTAATCTGTTCATCTATGTGCATATATGATAAACCAACTGTGCAGAAGGTAGGGGAGGAATAGGAATATGGAACGAGGGAGACCAACCTGCGAGCTTTCCGCCGCCTATCCATCTTCTCATCTACCTCTTGGTAAATACGATCCGCCTCATCGTCATCTTTGTCGTATGCGCCTCCTGCAAAAAGACCGACTTCGTTCTCGGGATCCTGGAATCTCTCATCATCATCGTCTTCTTCTTTCTTCTCCGGTGCCCCGTATGCCGTAGGAGGTGCTGCTCCAAGTTGTGCTGCGCGCTTTGCGAGGGCTTCTTTGATTTGATCTTCACTGGGACCTTCTCGAGCTGGACCTAGATCTGATCGTGTTGTGAATCCGGTGGCACCACGACCTAGACCAGCAACGTAGTTCTCTGGTGCAGGCTGATTGAGAAAATCTCTTCGTCCAGACATTTTGGCAGTGGATTTGGGAGATGTTTGGGAGGGGCTTGTTTCGTTGTACTTTTTGACATGACAAGGCTGAGATGTAACTGGGTTGAAAGGGCTAAACCAAATCAGGACATGTTCCACCTCGACCACCCACGTTCACAGACTTGCGTCCTAGGTAGCATGGGTATACAAAGTAAGTCACTTCAATCGAGTGAATGGAGCCGCCATAAGTCACAAACAGTGGTGTTCTCAAATGTGATGCAAATTGCTCTTTCGAACCATGAATTCATCCGCGCTATCAAACCCATGGACTTTCAGTCCTCCTATCATATCATAATTCATAAAACATAAGCCATCATTCATATCCTTTCAATAGCACAAAATCCAATATCGCAGCACAACAGGTATCTCCCATATATCCTAAATGCAGCAACTCCAAAATATAAAGAAAACACTTAGTCCCTGTCCCTCCTCCTTCTCCTCTTCGGCCGTTCAGGACTCTTCTCGCTACCACCATCATGCGAGCTCCCCACAGCACTAAAATCAGTCACCACATCCCTCAACATATCCTTCCAATTCTTCTTCCCGCTAACTACATCCCCAAAATCTCTTGTAAGCTTCTCTACCATCTCTTGCTGGCCACCAGCAGCGCCTCTGGGGAATGATTGGCCATCTCTGTCAAGTGGCCTGCCCTCCTCATCAAACCGATCTGGCAATAGCTCCACTTCCGGACTTGGGCTTCTGGAAGGATTTGCATGACGTCGGCGGTGCTTTGAGGGTTGATGTGGGCGGTCGCTGCTTGGGTCGGAGCTTCTACGCCTACGACGACGTCGTCGATGAGAGGACTGTGGAACATGATCCGACTCGTCTGAAGAGACTGCCTCAGGAACGGCGGCTTTTGGTTCATCCTCAACATGAGTGGAAGATTCTGCGGCGTTCTGACGAACTCGAGCTAATGTACGAGTAGATGTAGGGGACAACGGGCCCCACTTGACAGATCTGGCGCGGTGTGGTGATGTTGTGGGTGAGATAGAGGCAGTAGATGCATCACTTAGACGACCTAGTAACAAATCAATGTCAGTAAAGCGAATCCCAATCATGAAACAAATGGTAACGAGACGCACCCTCCTCAGCATTCCTCGAGGAATCACGATTCGCATGATGCAACTGCTCATCGGGAAGAGGAGTTGTAGGGGGCGGAGGGAAATAGGGCGCGTTGGCACTATTGGTAGTGGGGACCTGACGAGGTAAATTGTCATTTGCACTCACATGATCTCCAGCAGGTCTTGGTGCTGAACCTGCTGGTGGACGCCCTGCATAAGGATCGACAACCGGAGGTTGATTTACATAATCGGCTGGATTGTACGGTGGGATGGGCGGCTGGTTAACATGCATGGTACTTTGGTTCTGGTGAGATGTGAACCCATTGTCCGCAGCGTTGGGAGGGACATAAGGTTGCTGAGGATAATAGGAACCACCTGATGCGTGTGGAGGTGACGGAGAGTAGTCGTCGTGGTAATCGCGAGCATAGTAGTTCTCTGGTGGTGTTTCCTCTTCCTCATAGCCTGAACGAAGATGTTAGTGGGCACAAAACTAAAGAAATACACAATGTCGCAGAATAACATGCTGAGGGTTGTCCACATCACACCGGAATCAAATTAGACAATCGTCTTGCCATGTTTGTGCGGATTGATGATGTGGAACGTGAGCGAGAATGAGATCTTGAGTGCTGGGGACCCTCACGTCTTCGCTCTCTTTCACGCGCGGCTTCTTTCTTTTCCTTTCTCTTCTTGTATTGATTGATGCCAATTGCTGCTGCTGCTGCAGTTCCCGCTCCGGTTGCCAAGTCTCGCACTCGACTCTGGCTACGACTCCTTGAGTGTCGTCGAGGCTCTTCAGAAGCAGATGAATATGATCGATCTCTATGCCTTCGATGGGATCGTGAGCCATGATGTCTTGTGGCGCCATACGCAGCGCCGGCAGCTGCAGCGGCAACAGCCGGATCGTTCTCATAGCCTCGAGGGTATGGAGGCTGTTGGGCGTACACGGGTACGGGTTCAGTACCGTATTGTACCATTCCTAATTCTGGGTCAACTCCCGGATCAGAATATGCGCCTACGGATCTGGCTCTCGACCTGCTATTGCCTGATCGGCTCCTCCTCCTTGAAGACCTCTCAGTCACATCTACACCTCCCCTTGCCTGATCCTCCTTCGCCTTTCGGTTTTCGTATAGTCCTGCGACAGCTGCACCGGCCAACCCGGCGCCAGCAATCTCAGCACCAGTCCTTATGCGAGACTTGGATCTCTCGCCTTTGCGGGAACGAGATTTGTTTCTGATATGCTCAGCAATACCAGCCACAACCGCAGTAGCTGCTCCAGCCTTTGCGATTGTGGCATTTCTGGAACCGCTTCGCTTTCTGGTTACAGTAGTTCTATGCTCCTCGTAGGAATCATCAGAGTAATATCCTCGGTTTCCACCGCCACGACGTCTCGAGGCACTCCGTGTTCGGCTACGGCCTCTTCCATCTTCCTCCTTGTTCGCTCGACGATTGGAAACATACTTGGCGGCAGCGGCGGCAGCAAGTCCAGCAGCAGCGAGTCCAATGGCAGTCTTAAGCTTGTGGTGTCGGCTGCTTGATCTCGATCTGCTTCTGGACTCGGAGTGAGTCTCGCGATAGCGACTGCGGGCTCTTGTGATGACTTCTGCTCCAATAGCTCCCAGCGCTGCACCACCAACTACATTCCTGCCAGTGTGCTGATTTTCAGCACCTTGTCGTTTCTTGTGATCGGTAAGAAGAGCGGCGACACCTGCACCCGCCAAAGCGCCTTCAGCCAAATGTCTTTTGCGGTTTGGGCTACTGCTTCCATCTCTCCTGATGATTTTCTTCTTGATCATATAGCTTTCCTCATCACTGTAGCCCCGATCACTAATTGAATCTCGGGGTCGGATGTCTCGGCGATCATATTCAGTAATAACCATATCATCCTCCCTTCCTCTGCCACGGCCAACTTCGCGAACATCTTTTCTGTAATAGTATTCGTCCTCTTGGTATCTTCGTGGCTCTGGTCGAACCTCTTCTCGGCGAATGACTTGATACTGTTGTTCTGGGGCAGGTAGGACGATCGGAAGTGGTGCAGGTGCCTCCTGAACAATAATTTGCTGAGGTTCTGCTCGCTGGCGGATAATGATGGGAGCTGGCGGAGGTTCAGGACGATCGTAGTATTCAGTTTCGCGTTGGTAAATTTCCCTGTCATAAGGCTCCTCACGGCGTTCGACTCTTTTCTCAATCCTGACATCCGTCTCTCTTTCATATGGATCGTCCCGTCTTTCCACACGTTTTTCAATTCTGACGTCCGTCTCTCTGTCGTAGGCATCGCGCTCGACTCTCTTCTCAATCCTGACGTCTGTCTCTCGATCGTAAGCATCGCGTTCGACTCTTTTCTCGATTCTGACGTCTGTCTCTCTTTCGTAGGGATCGTCACGGCGCACGATGCGTTTCTCAATTGTAGTGTCACTCTCCCTCAGCTCCTCCCACGGCCTGGGACGACTCTCCCAAGGCCTCGCAGATTCTGGCTCCCGTCTAATGTTATCTCTCTCCGCATAGACCGTGGTCCTGATGTGTTCACGCTCACGCTCTGGCTCGCGGACAGGCTCGCGCTCGACATAACGCTCGACGATCGTGGATCTTGGTCGCAGTTCGACAGCAGAGCGAGGACGATCTGGCTCAACAATGATGCGACGATCAATCTCGATGCGCTCTGCTCGTGGCGGCAGAACCTCGACTCTTGAGGAATGGCGGTCGTCTTCGATCTCTTCGACTCGACTGGGTGTTACACGATATCGCTGAACTGTGCGATAGGACTCGCCTCCACCCCTGTGGTGACTCGAGATGGAGCGGTCATCGTCGGACTCATAGTCGTCGCGATAGGTATTGCGGACTGTTCTCCGTACTTCCGGCATATTGAGAGTATCTCTAGTATGGATATATTCTGACTGTTATGTTAGTTGAGCGAAACGAAAGACCAAAAAGATATTGCCCGGAGGCTAGAAACAAGAGGAGAAAAAGGCAGAAGGTCGCAAGATATGTGCTCTCCGAGTTGGATGTCAGCGGTTACAAAGTTGGGCAGTGATGGTGGGGTCAGTGACTGATTTGTAGGGGAAAGCACCTCAGCAAGCAGACTGCAGACTGCAACTTGCAGAGTAAGATTTGATGGCGCAAGCAGGGGGTTAGGAGGGGTGGGATAGGAGCCCTGCCTGTAAGGCCCCTCCCTCCTCTTCCTGCTGCACCTGCACCTGCACACAACCAAAGACATAGCTCACTCCATCCAAAAGTAAGATGTGTATGCACACCAAACTGGGCTGCTCTTGTTACCGATGCTCATGTTCCAGCCTTGCTCAACACGATCATGAGGTCAAGCAGTAGTAGAGGCCAAAAGTGTGGTGACAAAGCGAGTATATGTCAAAGGTTATGGGCAAGCAAATCGGATGTTGTTAAGTTCATGACAGGTTCATGTCAGACGAGCGATACCTGATACCTCGTGAACCCCTCATGTTGGGAATGTCTCAGACGCCAGACACAGATGCAGACATGAGAAGGATGTGTGATATTTGCTTTTTCTCGTTTACGAGTAGAGGACAGACAGTCCTACGTCACAGCCTTTTTAAACCCATGCTTGATATCTGATACCATATATTTTATAACTCTGTGTGTGTGAGTGTGTGTGTGTGTGTGTGTGTGTGTGTGTGTGTGAGAGAGAGAGAGAGAGAGAGAGCGAGTTTATTTTGCGAAATTCACAATCTCGTACAGAAGTTCCAGGTTCCATACAGTACTGTACTGTACTATATTCGTTGTAAGCAAAACTCTACTGTGCCAAGGTCAAAGGTCAATATCAGGTCTATTAAGAGTTTCCCTCTCTCTCTCTCTCAAGCCTCAACATCATCACACCCTCCCAACATAACAAAGTCCAGGCCACGTTGCAAACAAGATTATAATACTGCCGTAGGTACTTTCCTTCTTTGCCTATGAAACTTTTGTATTACACCACAGCAAGAACTCAAGAACTGTACTGTGGAACATTTATCAAGTACTACACCAGTCCTCGCTAACCTTCCATTTCCTCAACTTTCTTTTGTCCCAACCTCCCTCTAGCTCCATTGTTTTTCTCCCAAATCATCAATCACATCCCTGTCTTCCTGATGACGTACGAGGGGCACCAAGTTATGGTACCTACCTCTGTACTGTATGTTGAATGTAACTACTGTTACTCACGTTTTCAATCTCTCACATCGACGTATGTCCAACTCGGTCTTGACGCTGCAGCCAAAAATAGCCGCAGTAAGATTTATTTTTCTGTTCGCAAAGGTACTGACAGTCAATTTATGGAAGAGACATCGAAATGCCCGAGTGGGTTTGAACTCGGTCTTCAGTAATCGGCCTGCCTCAGATTTGCCTTGTTCCGCCTCGTGAGAAGCCCCCATCCCCCACATCAGCAAACACTGGCTGGCTGGCTGGACGGACTGGACTGGACTGGACTGGACTGTACAGGACAAAACCCAAGCCGGAAGTGGCCGCCCCAAGCGAGAGACAGACAGAGTGCGGAACATCCGCTTCGCCTCCACCAAACTTCATCCTCGCCATGACTGCCTTTACGACCCACGAGCGATGAGTTGCGAACCATAGCCTCCTTTGACTGCTATGGCCTTTGGTTTGAGTGCAAGATGTCATAACTGCTCCAAAGATGGTGAGACGCGCTGGTAAATATCATGCCACACCACCCTGCATTGCTGTGTTCAGTGTGACTGATAAGATCAAGTTGTAGCCTCACCCACTGTTCTGAAGCTTCAGAGTTACCGGTTCGAACGACAAATAAATATGAGTAGATTCTTGTTACTTCAGTCATCTTTCCGCTATCGTTCGCGTGTCACTTCACGCCTCAAGCAAGGCTAGCTATCAATGGTGTGCTAAGAGGACTGTGAGGTCAGATCACAACCTTAAGATCGGAGAAGCGAGAATGGAAGACTGTTGCCTAAAGCTTCATTTCATGCTCCAAAGCCTTCCTCCTGAGATACCTCTTCAGCTACACATGTCAAGATTCAATGCTCAAGCTAGCCACCCCTAACTGAGCAACCAAGCCCTCATCACCGCGTAACAGAGCCTCAACCACATGTGCAGCCAGCCTACTCGGTGTCACACTGTCTTTCGCGATCGATTCATCAACACAATTATCCCAATTGTGTTAGTCGAGACTGATCGCCCTGAGAGAGATATGCAAATCATTCCCTTCGTGCTCAGTCGATTGCAGCCTAATCCTTTCAGGAAAGCCGTAATCTGTATCGTCATCACCTCCACAAGCGAGAGTACATACCAGCCCAAGCTCAAGATCGGTGGCAGACAGTTGTTTTCCCCAAAGCATCTGCCTCTACTCTTTTAGTTGGATCGTTCAAATAAGCCTCCAGTTTTGGTTTTAGAGCTCTAGGAGCTCCTCTTCCTACCCTTTGTTTGTCCCCATTCTTCGCCATCGTTGTATTGATACTGAAAGGCTTCTCCTTTGATCGCTCTCATCAATGGCACTCTCATCAATGGCACTTCTTCAATAGTATAGTTTGTTTCGCTTATTCTATTGATCTTCTTCCTACCAAAAAGTTCTTGGTAAGAACCTTGAGTCCTCATAAGTTTCAAATCGCATCCACCAAGATACACATTTTTTTTCATGGTTCAAAGAAAGAAACCATAGCGGCATGCAAGACCCGTGTTCTCTCCTCTGTCCACGGAGTTCTTTCAGAATCCGAGGCCTTCTTTGGCCCTAATGTCGAGTGACCACTCATGGTGTTTGATTTCTTCTTCTGGCCGCGTGAGCATTTTTCAATCGTCTTCCGCCTAGCTTTAGTTCTAAAACAACTACCAGCTACCAGTTATTCTCCTCCATTGCTATCTATCAGCGCGACAGTAGATAAGAGGATAATACCCGAAGGCCATCGGTACCTTTGTTAAATATACTCAATACAAAGACTGTCACCTCCCAGAAGCAAAACTTCCAGATCAAAAGTAATCCAAAATGTCACGAGCATCAATCTTCTTCTCTATTTCTACAATCCTAAACACCGTTGCGTATCCATATTACACAGCGACATGTAAAGAAGCCCAAGCCTTAATCAATACCACTCAATCAACGGCATCCCACCCATCCTTCATTATGGGGCCCCTAAATTCATCATCTCCAATGTCAACACCAACACTATGATTGTTCAAGACATCATCAATCAACTGATTCGCTTCCGTCGAAGCACTATCGAACCCCGCATACTCTACATCGATTCCACCAATGGAATCAACACCCAGTGGGAGATCAGTAGGCTCAGGAGACACAGGAAATGGAGGCCTTTTGGCTCCTATGCTTCTATACGGACCTTGATAGTACGTCTGGTACCCTGTGGTTGTCTTGACGCCACGGCGTTCAGACTCAATTTCGGAGGGTGCGCGGTAGAACATGGCGCCATTGAGCTCGTAAGACCAGGGTTCTTCGCCGGGACGCGGAATGTTGCATTCTATGATGTATCTTAGCCAAGCTGTCTCTGCTAGGGCTGGATTAGAGGGTGGCTGGAGGTTCTTTGGTTGGTATAAGGATGGCCGGATAGTTCCATGCCGGATTTTCGAGATGAATGGATTGGAGGAGGGACCAGTGACATCCGAGATGGCGATGCTACTAGTGTCTCTTGGCTTGTCAGGTTGGCGCCATCCTTGGGAGTTGAAGTTTGCCAGTTGTGGTTGCTGGTCGACCTCGACAGTAGCTGACTCATGTTCTTTCTTGACTCCCTCAACAATTACTGTTTTGTGCTCCTTCACGACTTTCTCGACAGCTACCGACTTGTAGTCCTCATCGACTTCGAACACAAGTTGTTCCATGGTATCTAGGTAAGTCTTAAAAGCATCCTTACCTATTTCCTCTTTTATCGCTTCATAATTCTGGATATTTCGGTAGGAGGACCGAACAACACTGCTGACGTCTGCATGCTGCGGTGTCATGAATAAAAAATCCATATCATGCAATCAGCAAGGACAAATAACTTACATCATCATCCCATTTGACCATCATCTCCTCAACCTTCACATCGACATCGACATCATCACCACCATTTCCCTTATTATCACTGCCCTTTTTTTCGCTCGTAATTTTGGCCTTGGTCTCTGCATAATATCTCGCCCTCGCATCACGAAAATTTGCCTCACACTTATGGTAATTATAGTATTTGAGTTTCTCCGCCGCATCTTTAAGCATTGACACATACGACGGTCCAATTCTGATTATACCGATCAAAGTATCGTCCTCCTGCTCCAAATAACGAAGAAACGCGTCTCGCTGAAGTGGCATCCTGCGTCGATTGACTTTATTGTATATTGGACCGGTGAAGTTGTCGGCATCAGCGTCACAAGCTTGTGACTCCCATGCAAGAGAGATACGGCCTGTAGAATTCAACATTTCGGTCCCTGGAGAAGGAAAAATTAGCTTTTTGTTGCTCTATTTATGTTTTCAAGAAGAGGAACAATCTCACGCTCATCAATGTACTGCTTAATGGCCTTGACAGCAGGAATCAACATATTTTTATGCTGTGTCAGATGAGCAAGAGCGAAACCCTTGGTAACCATATATCCATCCTTCTCGCACTTCGCCATAACCATCTCAAGGACACGATCTTCTTGCGACGGGTCCTTAAGCGCAGGTCTGCAATCCGTCAGTCATCACCCCTCATCACCATCCACCTTCTAAAATAACATCCAAAATCAGTGAAGACACGCAAAAGGGTACTCACACAACAGGTGCAGTACCAGTTTTAAACTGCGTTCCATATTTGTGATCACAAACCAGGTTCTTACAGAGACCCGGCCCCAAGCAGCCTTTCGGGTATCCCCTCTTAGTCGTGACGGCCTTGAGCTCCGAGCGTAGCGTGCGTTGACTGCTTGGTTTCTTTTGCTGGGCTTCAAGCGCCGCAATGCGGGCTGTGATGTCTTCGACGCTCTGTTGGGCTGCCTTTGTGCTGGCAGGTGGCGCATTGAAGCTGGGTGCAGATGGGACTTGGATGGGAATTTCGTTGGTTGATGCTGCTGCCGATGGCGGTGCGCTGGTGGCGGCATTAGGTTTGGAAGTTGAGGTTGACATCTCTGTGTGTTGAAGAGGATTGATTTGGTCTTTGGAGATCGTGTTAGGTAGGTTTGTATTAGTCTCGTCAGAATTATCGCAGGAAGGCGCTCCCGATGTTGCTATATATCGTCAGCGAGCTGTTGCGAATTGCAGATTTGGCGACTACGAAGGTGGTAGTGGACGAGTTGACGCCTTGCGATTATCTCTGATAGCGATAAGTTGAAAGTGGCATTTACAGGAGACACACTATAAGGTATGATGTTAGCATGCTGTTCTTCCTGCTTTCACTTTCGCTTATAATGGTGTTAATGGAGGCGTGCTGTATGGAAGGTAAACCTGTGATGTTTTGCCAAAATTTTCATCGAAGGCAGACTGTTGAAGATGAAGTTAAAGTTTGATTTGGACTCAACGAAAAGCGTACATAACCAGATCCAGACCCCAGGCGCAATATTCTCTCATCCCTTTTCCTCAACCCTACATCCTCCAACTCTAATAACCTCGTACGTAGGATGTCTGGATCGCGTATGTTTTGCGAGGACAACATGGTTGAACATGGCGCCGTCTCATGCGTCTCTCTCTTCTCACGCTTCATAAAAAGCTTTAATCGCGAGAAACGCCTTTTCGAAGTTGAAGATCCCATACTGTGTTCCTGTTGTATTTTTTTTTTCATGACATAGCAGCAAAGGCAAAGGCTAAAGTAGAAGGAAGATGTAGGGACAGAGAGTCTTATTGTTCAAGAAGAATGGCACAATGATTGGTATTCGCGAGTTGTTGCAATTTACAAAATTGATCCATCTCCTGTCACACGCAGCTTAAAGAATCGAATCATGGAGAAAAATATGCCAGAGTCAGGGCGGAAGCTTGGTGATGTGCTTAAAGGTTTCAAGTTGTGTCATTGGACGTTCTTTCATCCTTTGTGGTCAACTCATTTTGGCCTTGTATTGATCGAAGCTAATCGAGGACTCTACTACATCCTTCTTTCTAGATCCCCATAATCAATTATTTGAGTACTCCTATATGTTCTTGACGCCTCATTTGAAAGCAAGATGATTTGAATTTGCGGACTGTAACCACCACAGCGTATGGTCCTAAGTACACTTCATCAAAGTACGAGCATCACATCAAATCACAACTACCTCAAGTGTATGACTCAACCTTAAATATTCAATGACTGAGTTCTTTGCTATCTAGTGATGATCTAAACGGATTCAGTCCCGATTCGTGGTTGAGAGAAAGGAGTACCTAGATCTCGCTTCGTTTCTAACCGATCACCTGATATGAGAATAGAATCCAAGTGGAAAAGATATACCTTTTTGATAGGCATGTAGCGGGGAGATAGAAATGCAGCAGATACATCAATTATTTAAGGGCTGACGTCAATTATCTCTAAGAACCATTGTTGCGTTCTCGGTCATTCAGATAACAACCTAGGGAGAGTGGACCACTACGTCGCTAAACATCAGATAGGTAAATGCAAAACCATTAATTTCGAAACCCATCTATCTCTATCCTTCAAATATGCTACAAACACAACTATACGCCAGCAATGCAATGGCCGTTACTCTCAAGGCATCCACGCACTTACAAACCCCCACTCAAGAAAAACATCGCAATCCCACCGACCAAACCAACAACACCCATCGTTCCCAAACCACCATTCATTCTCGACGCAGAACTACTCTTCGTCGTCGCAGCGGCAGATACAACGGCACCAGAGCTCTGACCAGCTACACTTTGTGTGCCTGTTGCATTTGGCGAGCCCGTTGCCTTCGCAGACGTGGTGCCTGAACCCGCACCAGCAGTTGCAGTTGGGGAGTTGCCGCTCGCTGTCTCGGTTGGGAGATTCGTCACGATGAGTGCGGTTGCGGTACCAGGGCCGCCAAACCATGTGCATGCTTTGGCTTGGACGCCAAGGTTTTCAAGGTAGTCTAGAGGTTGCGGAAGTTAGACTTGGATGTGGGCGTACTCTGGAGATTTGTCTTGATGAAGGAAAGTTCGAAGAGTTTGCGGGGGTTGAAAGAGATGGGGAGGACTAACTAGTCTTTGCTGGACCGCACTCGGTGGCGTATTTGCTGATGCACATGTATGCTTTAGATGCGAAGCTGGAATACGAAGCGCAGCATACTGGAGTGTCCACTGTGCAAGTTGGAAGGCCAACTAATGCAGTTGAGCAGTAGTTCACGGCGACACTCCCATAGTAGTTCTGGAGCAGGACCGTCAGCGGAATCACAGAATTATTAGGCGCAGCGTGGCTTACTTCATCGCAGCTGGCAGCAGCGCGTACGACTACAGCTTGGGTGGTAATGGTCGATAAAGACATGGTGCTTTGGCTATGGCGCTGATTTGTTTGAGTATGGTATAATATTTTTGAGGGTTTTTTGAAGCTTGAGAAATCTGGTGAGTAATGTTTGCAGTGACAAAGTGAAAATATCACGTAAAGAGACAATCGATGCTTTATACCTTCGAAAACACGCAAAACAAGTGAGCCTTGTACATATTACAAGATCATCACACTGCCGCCAACAAAGGAAAACAAACGCATCGCGAAATCCAGCAGATGGAGTTGACTCCACCATTTCGCTAAATCATGGCTGGGGTGAAACCTCTCCTCTCGCCTCGGAATGGTGTTCAATATGGCGTCCAATCAACCCGAGCACTTGCATGAAAATTGGCGATCTAGGGATTTTGGAGCCTTGCCCACTACAAGAAGTTCTAGTTAAGATTATGAGGTAGGAGATGAGACTGGTGGCAGTGCAGAGGGTCAATACTGGTCTAGCTTTAAGAGTTATTAGTGTGGGGGATTTCCCGATGTTATGCATGCCAAGATTGCTTCTTTGGTTGAGACATACACCGATTTGGGTTGCGCAGGGAGAATGCGGCGAAATACCCAGGCCCGAATCTGCCTGTAACGGCATAACCATTATACCGTGTGCTAGATTTTTGTGTCTTGCCAATGATGATTTGTAACACAGAGGAGTTCTTGGTGAAACAGTAGAGAGCTGCTAACTGTAAGTGATACAATAAACCATCGCACAAACAGATCAATGCTATAATAAGCGTTGATTTGCAAATGATCACGAGTCTTTTTCCAGGTCTACCCAACGAGAAGAAATGTGCCGATTTTGTTATTTAAATTCAGCACTATTGAGGAGTGCCCCTTCAATCCTGCTCTGTGGTCTTTACGAATAGATGAATACGCAAGCGATGGCGAAGGCTGGAATATATGCGACTACTCATAAAATCTCTAGTATTTTACAAGCAAAAGTAACCTTATCGCACTGAGTTTTTATGTTGCTGTGGGATGCTTAAGTGTTGGTCTACATTGGGTCAAACAGCGTTTGAGCTTCAACTTGAGGATATGACAACGTATAAGATCTTACTAGCATTTGTATTTTCGACCCCAGTAAAGAGCTTACATCCACGGAAATCACGTTTCTTTGTATTAGGTCTTTACTTTACAACACGCTTTTGGCAGCTTTTCACAGTTTTCTCGCCTAATTTTCAACTTCAATTTTCAGGGAACGAGCTGGAGAAGGTAGCTAGACTATGACCTTCATTCTTGAGGCTGAGAATGGTAACTGCCTTCTCCGTCTCCGAGGATAAAGATATGAGCTCGCTTGTGAGGATTTGGTATCTACGATTATGCTAGTAAAGATATTGAGGTGGCGATATACTATGCATTGTGTCGATACTAAACACAAAAACTGACAAATTGATGCCAAATCAAGTTGATAAATGTTTCAATAACAATTAACAAGAAGGTCGTCAAATCCATGTTATTGTTCTTGTGTTGTCATGTCTTGTCGAGAGTTGGAAAGATAGTAAGCATTCGGTTAGAATTAGGGGCCTCGGTTGCGGCTTTGACCCTGACCTGACAGGCCTCGGCGCTTGTCGAAGCTGTCGATCCCCCGCATTCATTACCTTCCCTTGACTTTGTTCTCATTCGACACAGTCAGCCTCGCGGTTACAGTAATCTGTAATACAGTATTGAAAGATTTAACAAGATGGCGTCTTGTACTTCTGCTTCGTCTTTTTCGACCCCTCCCTTCCTTCACTACCAAGATCTCTATCTACAAACAATATGGTATGCCATTGCCTCCCCTCAATGAAAACATTACCATATTACATGCCGTCGACCTGAGGCTAATACAACCAAGTCAGGAGCAAACTTCAAACCACCCCCTCTAAGCCTCGCATCCGAACGCATTCAGCTCGGCGAAGGCACGACCTTCCTGCCTGGACCCTCTCCAGCGCACCTCCAATCCCTCATAACCCACGTCTTGGAGCACGGCTATGTGATCCTGCCTTCAATCTTCACAGCATCCCAAGTCTCACACGCGAACTCTGAGCTTGCGCGTCTTGATGCCCTTGAATCTGGGCCTGCGGCGAAAGGCGGACGTAATGACTTTGAGGGATTCAAGACTCAGCGGATATACGCACTGGTGGACAAGAGTCGGGCGTTCGACTGCTTTGCTATACACGAGACAGTGATGGGGCTGAACGATTACTTTTTGCAGGATAAGAGTCTTTTGACCAGTTTTCATACTGTGGTTATCGGACCAGGCGAGGGGAATCAGGTCTTGCATACTGATGATGGGTTGATTCCATTGCCAAGACCAAGGCCGTTGTTGGGCATTGTATGTCAACCCCTCTCTCATTTTAACAAGAACTGCGTGTGAAATCTGTAGTTGATTCAAAAAAGGGCACAATGGTAGCACTCGATGACTTTACAGCCTCGAATGGCGCCACGACACTCATCCCAGGCTCTCACCTCTGGCCCGACTCACGACTTCCCTTACCCTCAGAAGCTATACCCGCCATAATGCCCGCCGGCTCAATGGTGTACTTCCTCAACACGCTGTGGCACTCCGGAGGCGCAAACCACACCTCCAAGCCGCGGCGGAGTTTGACAGTGCAGTACTGCCAGCCGTGGATACGGACGTTTGAGAACTTCACTGTGGCGATGGGATGGGAGGATCTGGATCAGGTGCCCAAGAGACTTTTAGGACTGATGGGTTTCAACACGCACGATTTCATGGGATATGTGGATGGGAGGAGTCCGAGGGCGGGGGTGGAGATGCGGAAGAAAAGATTGGTTGAGTGGGGAATTCGGGAGAAGGAGAGGGCGGAGAGAGAGGAGAAGGATAGACTGAAAATGGTCGAGCAGGGATCGGATTATGGAGGGAAGTGGGAGGTAGAGAGGTCGAAGCTTTGACTGAATGCAAAAACAGGGCTCCAACTGAACAAAAACTGCAATCGGACCAATTCCGATTTCCATCCCGAAGACTTGCATTGTTGATTCCAAAGTCGAGTGATTTATTTCGTCAAACTAGCAGAATTCTCCAGAGCCAGAACGAGGACTACGCGATCCTAGTGCTCAGTGTTCTGATCAACACAACCACCACAAAATGGAAATTCGCTTGTGTGTTGAAGCCAACATTGCTAGAGGCTAAACGAAAAGTTTATTCCTGCTCGGATGCGAATGCTATTACAGCCTCACTATTCAACTTCTAAGATGCTCGCACAGCCGTTAGCCAGTCTTAAATTTAGAATTACTGAGTGTTTTAAGCTCGACGCCTCTCGGGCATCAAAATCTATGCTATATAACTAAAGGTAGACATGAGTTCAATACTCCTTCTTTTCTCCACTGTCAGTCATCAACTCACTAATTTCCAACCTCTGCCCCTCCAGATCATCAGTCTCAGATTTGGCAGTTGGCAAATCAACCTCCAACACCCAAGGCAACTTGCAATCCTCCCACATCCCTCCAAAGCCCCGCTCTCGGATAGCAGCGTTTACCATGATCGTGCTGTCGCCAAACGCCACTTTTCTCGCCAAATTTGCCGATTCAGGATATGGATTCACCTTCACATCACGCAAGTCCTTCTTGACCTGATCTCCAGTCTTCTTTTTACTCGCCTTGCCGCTATTCTTGCCCTTTCCACCTTCGCCAGCTTCCTCTTCCTCAGATTCATACCCAGCTTTACGATACAAAGGCTTGAGCTTCCCACTACCATGATCCAAAACCACACCACCATACCCCTCATGCACATGCCCAAAACAATGTACCCTCGGCCTACATCTCTCCAACGCTCTCCTCAAGTTCGGACAACCCGCATCCTTCCCCTTCCGCGTAAGAGCTAACACTCCTTGAGGCGGTCCATGAGTGACCAAAATATCTACATCAGGCCAACTTGGGATCGGAGATTCCCCGGTCGCTACAACTTGGTTCTTTGAAGTCGCTAAATCCGCGGGGATCTGTTTAGTGGTGTTGAAGCGGTCTTCGTTTGGTAGGTACTTAAATGCCGAGTGGGAGTAGAAGGGCGTGTATGGAGTTGCGTAAACCTTGACTTTCGCTCCATTAGCGAGGACGAACTCGTGCGTGCCCTCATCCAGAAACACTACATCATCTTTTCTTGCTTCGGGACCGGTCATGATTCCCATAGCTTCGTTGGAGAAAGTAGGGTTGCCGTCTCGGTTTGCCCATTCCACCGGGTCGAGAGCGATGTCGTGGTTGCCTGCGACGACGAGCTTGAGTTTAGCGGGGATTGCGGCGAGTAGTGCTAAGGCTCCCGTGTAGGCATTGCGAGTTTGGTGATTGGCTCGTGTGAGGTCGCCACAGTGGATTAGAAGGTCGATTTCGGGAGGAGGTGGGTGCGAGAAGGGTGTTGATGGTTTGGCAAAGGTGAGATCGTGAGTATCAGAGAGTATCAAGATACGGGTTCTAATTGTGTTGGGTGCCATGTTGATATAGGTGTGATCGCATTAATGACCAAAGCAGGGATATAGTATCGGGGCATCAAATTGATGGAGGACAAGTAGAAGGTGGTGGTGACTTAAGGGCTGAGATATTTGATTCTCCAAATATCCACTTCATAAGAGAAGTAACGTGGCAAAGGGGCAAGGCTGAAGATCACGTGCTAGATTTGAGAAGGCGTGGAAAAACAGGATACTACCAATGTAGGTATAAATACCTATTGGTATAGGAGGCAAGAATTTAGTTTCTAGATTATACATCAAAAAAGTTTGACGACAGTCAATACCATTATCCAGACCTCAAGAGTTACTCGCACTTGCAAGTAATGATGTAGTATACATTTCTTGTAAACGAATAGTGAAAGAAAAGCTCACGAAACATGTCCATAGGCATAAAAAGAAGAACAACCGTCAAGAAAGAGAGACATGGGTCCGACCAGACACTCACACGCACAAACAGAGATCACTTACAACGCAAACTATTGGTGATACCAGGTGAAATGTTGTACAAATCTAGGTCGTTTGTTTCGTTCTTCCAGGGTATCATTGTTTGCTTATAATATTACAAAGTCCTACTCTCCAAATGTATCATTCCATTCGGAGGCTTCATCATGTCAGTGGGAACTACTCTCTTCGAAGTGTTTACTCACTGGTATAAATTGCCGCAGGTGGACACCAGCCTCTTTGAATACAGCTGCTGTTTCAGTGTCCATGCTGTAGCCATGGCTATAAACCACTTCGCTTATTCCAACCTGCGCAATTTTGATGCTACATGTCAAACATGGACATGTGTCACAATAAAGTATTGCACCTTCTCGGATCCGTTCTCGTCCTGCCTCAAGCAATGCATTTTCCTCAGCATGAATACAGAGGCAGGTACCCAGACCAACACCAGAACTTTGCCCTTCATTGCACCTTGGGCATCCACCTTCTCCACAATTTTTCAATCCTCTGGGCGTTCCATTATAACCAGTACTGATAACTCTCTTCTCCCGAACCAATACACATCCAACGCGTCTCTTCATGCAATTGCTTCTTTGTGCTGCAAGAGATGCGAGTTGCATAAAGTATTGATCCCAACTTGGGCGTAGCCTATCTTCGTTGGTTAAATCTAGCTTTCCCAATGTGGCATAGAGATTGGCCAGATTAGATGATTGGTTGATGAGGCGTATAGAAGCTCGGGATATGAGTGGTAGAAGACCAGTTCCAGAATTGTATAGATGTTCATCTGACTTAATGCAGAATTCTTCTAAAGTCATGTCTGCAGCTGAATCGTGTACATTCTGCACTCTGGCTTGACACCTCTTCCAACAAACACTAACGGGTGCGTCGATGCTCACAAGAATGAAGAATGGTCGACGAAGAAGCTTGTCTAGAATCTCTTCTGTATATATATCTGTCGTAACCCATCTCTCCCGCCATCGTTTCGTCACGAAGTCGATTAGGTCTTCTGTAGAGCTAAAAAGATGGGATTTGGATGCGCCATTAACCTTCGTAGCTTGTGTCTTGTGTGGTTCCTCTAGACTTGCGAGTCTATTTGGTGTTGCACTTCCCAGCGACGACACTGGACCCGCAGATGATGACAAGCCACCAAGATACAGCTTGGTAAAACCATGATGCTCGACCAGATATTCAGCAACGGTTCGCTTGCCGGTACATATTCCTGTCGAAGAGTTAACAACAGGTTGGCCACTCCAAATCCAGAATTCTACCTCCACATAGTCCAATCAACATTGCATATGTTTTCGTTGTGTAAGCTTCAATTCACCACACAATGTCGTCTGCACCAGAACGAGGCGAATGGCCGAGCCTTTATAACTTCAGCGTTGCTAGATACCTTGCAACAGGAGCATTGTTTAGAAGTCGAGACCACTACGCGAAGGAGATCATGGAGGCCGCTCTAATACCGGAGTTTAGCCGTCTGGCGCACCTTATAGACATCCACGTGAGTACTTATTGCCTAGTTCACTCCTCCTCTTTCAGGTCCAGTCACATAAGGTATCACTCAGTACCAGGGCATCTCATGACTATAAAGAGCTATATCTCACACTTCCTTTATCTTACAGACTCCTCCTATCGAGCCAGAAATAACGATTCCAGACGACTTAGATCGGGAAGCTTGGCGCAGCAGATTCACCACCAAGGAGGAACTATTGTTTGCTACCATAGTCCAAAATCAGATCGTCCAAGCAGTTCTTGGAAAGAAGAGGCCCCGAAAGATGGCTCTCAAATTTGCTCCGTTTGGTTCTGAAATCGAACTCCCATTCTACACAGCCCTCTCCCAATCCAAAATCGATCACGACAAACTCGATGACTCAGCCAGACGAGTCCTAGGCTTATATGAGCCACGCTTTAGCAAAGCCCCGGATGAGAGTTGTCGGATGCAGATTCTCGGGAATGCACTTACAAGTGATGAGTGGGTGCTCTGGTTCTAAAAGGCCTTTTGAGCAATTGAAGTTGACTTTGATAGTGTCCCTGCAGGTCATGTACGTGCAGAAGGGAAGATAAAGAATGTCAACACTCTCGAGGACTTCAAGAACCTTGATAAGGCAGTCTTGCTGAACACTGCAGCTAAACAGGTGAATTATCAAGTCAAATATAGATGTATGATTCTGACAGTCATAGATCTGGGATGCTATTAATGATGGTACTATCTACTCTATACCATCTCTACTTTCATCTTTCACTATACTATCATACGCAAACTTGAAGAAGTATTCTTTCACCTACTGGTTTGCATTTCCTGCCATCCATTCAGATCCTGTGTGGCGGAGAGTTACACCTGAGCCGGACCAACTCAAAGGAAATGAGACTACTGCTCTTGCGGATGAGTATGGTACCTGGAGATATGCAACCGATACCCGAGAGCATGGGTTTTTCCTGGCCAAAAGGGTGTACGGGCGAGTAGAAAATGATAATGAACAACCAGTCACTCCTGGCACTCCAGCGGATGACCTAGGCTACAGGTGGGTGGTCGGATCCCTCCGAAAGTTCGAAGATGGCTTTTTCGATGGTGTTGATCAGCGTGATCAATTTGTAGCATTTGTTGACCCCTCCACTTATGAGGATGCCCCTGGCTGGATGCTACGAAACTTTCTGGTCTTGATCAAGAGAAGGTTTAAGCTGAACCGCGTTCAAATCCTCTGTTATAGAGAAACTCAAGCCAGGAGACATGAAGCGAGGAGTCGCGTTATGATAGTTGAGACTGAAGCTGAGGGTACAGAGACAGATGTTATGCCAAAGGTCACAGGATGGGAACGAAATGCTGTTGGAAAACTGACGGCGAAAGTCACGCACTTGGCTGGTTACATGGATCCACGGGCACTAGCTGATCAAGCGGTCGACCTGAACTTGAAACTCATGAAGTGGCGCATCGCCCCCGATTTAAATCTCGAAAAGATCAAGGACACTAAATGTCTTCTCCTGGGTGCTGGTACTCTTGGAACATATGTGAGCCGTCTTTTGATGGGCTGGGGTGTTCGAAAGATTACTTTTATCGACAATGCTACTGTTTCGTTTTCAAATCCTGTTCGGCAGCCACTTTTCAATTTCAAGGACTGCATTGATGGAGGCCGAAAGAAAGCCGCAAGGGCCGCCGAGGCCCTCACAGAGATTTATCCAGGTGTCGACAGTCAAGGTTATGCATTGTCTGTCCCGATGCTTGGACACCCAATCATGGATGAAATGAAAACGAAAGCCGACTACGAAAAGCTTGACGAGCTGATGGAGAGCCATGACACAATTTTCCTCCTTATGGACACTCGTGAAAGTCGATGGCTGCCAACAGTCATGGGAAAAGCTAAGAACAAGCTTGTTTTAAACGCCGCTCTAGGATTCGACACTTGGGTTGTGATGAGGCATGGAGTTTTCGCCAAAGATGGTGGACCAGCTGCTTTAGGTTGTTACTTCTGCAATGATGTTGTAGCTCCCGCTGACGTAAGTTCATATCACTCATTTGAAGCTTACCTCTAATAAATTATCAGTCGGTCAAGGATCTCACGCTTGATCAACAATGCACAGTCACAAGACCAGGCATTGCTCCAACAGCCTCTGCTCAGCTTGTCGAATTGATGGTATCCGTACTTCAACACCCAGAAGGTTCCCGAGCACCCGCACCCAAAATTAGTTCAAATCAGCAATCTTCAGGTCGTGTTGACTACGAACGAGACCCGCCAGAGCATCCTCTTGGCCTGGTTCCTCATCAAATTCGTGGTTTCATGGCGACTTTCCAAAACCTTCCTATCAGTGGACAGTCATATGACTGCTGCTCAGCATGCTCGCCCAAGATAGTCGATGAGTATAAAATCTCTGGCTTCGACTTTGTCAAGCGTGCGTTGACTGAGAAAGATTATGTGACGGAGCTCAGTGGGTTGGCTGAAGTTCAGAGAGCAGCAGAGGCCGCAGCCGACGACGTTGAATGGGACAGCGAGCCGGAGGAAGATGTTGATGCTGAAGGAGAAATGGTCTGAGGATCTATGATGAATCTTATGGCTTTATGCACTTTAGGTTTTCTGGAGTTTGAGGGCATTGGTAGGAGTTCTGGATTGGTTGAGTAGGAGACATACATGGAAGGGCGGGTTGGGCATTCGTTAGATATTCCAGAGGGGATTATTGGCCATTTTTCGATGAATTTTACGCTTGAACGATTTTATTCCCATCCGTAAACCCAGCTGTGATAGGTTAGGTACCTTAGATAAATATTTCCAGCACTATGAAACGGTCATGTGATCTCTCATCGCATGCCGCTAAGTGCGGATAGTGCCGCAGAGAGTGAAGCTCCAAAATGAATGTCCCAAAAGTTTCCATAGACTCGAATAATCTGCCATTGTATTCCACGACATGATTCTGTACGCACCCCGTTTCTCTTGTAGTGCTTCAAAGCTTTTACTGATCATCTATGATTAGTTCCTGTACATAATCTGTTAATCCTTTCGCCATGCGATCCCAATTGACCCGTAGCGTTTTCCGTCGCCTCCTCTCTAATGAGGGCTTTACATTTGCTTGCCCGAATCAAACCACACTCATTTTCCGATACCGATCACGATATTTGGTAGCCCATCATGGAATACGGATACCCCAAAGGAGAACCCTGTTTGGCTTCTCGAGCAAAGCTCCAAAGCAGAAGAAGGATCCGCATTTGACACCAGGTCTTTTGAAAATGATTGATTTGGGTGTTTTGGAGAAGACTGGAGCTCGAAGACCACCGACAAACCAATTGGTTCAAGCTTGGAGGGAGTTCTTCGATTACAAAGTCTTATACAAGGAACCCACGAATCAATACCATTGCGGGATTGTACTGGCAACATATAAGCACCTGCAGAGAATGGCTGCCCAGGGAGAGGATGCTAGCAGGTTGCAAACTAAGGACCTGCATCAAGCAATGAAGAACTTGCGCCATGTTCCGAAGGACAAGACGGATCAGCACAACAAGCTCGCTAGGCTCATCTTCGAAGATCTGATGAGGATGGAACCCGAGCAGGAGGGCACCAACACTAGGCACCTTGTGTATGTCCTGGCAAGCACCGGGGACTCCATGGCAGCAAGGGATACATGGCAGGATTACACGGCACGGACAGTACCTCTCGAATCGACAGAGGAGAAGGAGAAACTATCGCTACGTGATAAAGCGGTATGGGTCAAACTAGTTGAGAGTTTTGCCAAGCAAGGTAATGAAATAGAACTAGTGAAGACAGTGGAAATGGCGAGGGATTTTGGTGCGTCATATAATATAAAGTTCCAGGAAATTATCGTTGAATTCTTTGCTTCTCGAGACGACTTTGAAGGAGTCAAGAAATGGTATTACATGCCACGCCCAGGTCCCCAGCCGAAGCAGCCATTACCAGCGACTTTAGACATTCTTTACAAGTTCTGTCTCCGGAATGGGCAGCGCAATTGGTGTAAAGAAGTTTTCCGAGAAGTTCTCGCAGGGAATCCAGACAAACCAACGTGGGATGTTGTGTTGCAGTGGGCAGCTGGTGCTATGGGAAAAGGTGTCGAGGATGTTGATCGAATGATGGAGATCATGGAACGGAGGAACCCAGACGATCCTTCGATAAGGCCAGATGCCGCCACTATTAATGGGCTTGTACGACTTGCTATCTCACTCAAGGATCCCTACCTGGCTGAGCGCTATATCTCACTTGGTGCCAAACGGGGAATTCATCCAAATGCAGTGTCAATGATTCTCCAGCTCGAGTATCGTGCGGATGCCAACGACATGACTGGTGCTCACGCTATGTATAATGCCCTCCAGTCTGAAGAGGTTTTGGGTGACATAGAGTTACCAGCTGTGAACAAGTATCTTCGGGCTCTTTGCCAAGACACAGATCTCAATTACGACCGTATTTTATCAATCACGGCTGATCTCGAAGAGCAGAAGAAGAGACTAGAAGCGGATACCGTTTCTGCACTGTGTATGATGTACTTAACACGGAACGAGATTACTGAGATGATTGACCTATTGCAAGTTCAATCTTACAACTACACTATAGATGAACGGGCACGCATCATTGATGCTTTCATGGGCTTCATTATCAACCGTGAGAACAGCACCGCACAATCCTGGGACGCATACACGGTCGTGCGCCAAATCTTTGATGAGATGCCAACGAATCTCCGGACAGATTGTATGAATGAATTTTTCGCACGAGAACGCTGCGACATGGCCTGCCATGCATTTGGACACATGCGTCAACACAACATTGTCACTCGACGGCCAAGATTGGAGACGTACGTCCAATGTTTCGAAGGCATCGCTCGGTCAGAGTCACAGGAATATCTGCACATGGTTCACAACATGCTTAAAATGGATGTTGCCATTGAGCCCAACACGAAGCTTTACAATTCTCTCATGTTAGCATATACCGCGTGTGGTGACGCAGGTCGTGCCTTGGATTTCTGGGACGACATCACGAATAGTAACGAGGGACCGAGCTATCAAAGTTTGGAGATTGTGTTTCGGGCCTGTGGGCGGAAGCCTTTTGGCGATATTAAAGCAAGGGAAATATGGACTAAGATGCGCAGATTGGAGATTGAGGTCACGGGAGATGTGTTTGCCAGCTTCATCGGTGCGCTTGCTGGTCAGGGCAAGTATGAAGAGGCAAGAGATTTGATCGAAAATATGGAGAAGGATTTAGGGCTGAAGCCGGACTTCTTGACGTATGTGCTTGCTCTTGTCCATATTCACATAGACCTCCCGTGAAACTCGGCTAACATTCCCTAGAATTGTGACGTTCTATAACCAGATTTTGAGCCAGCATAGAAAGGATATGGTGGAGGAGTGGGCGAAGGAGAGGTACCCTGCTGTGTGGAAAGAGGTAGAGAAGCTTGGACAGACAGAGCAGAATGAAGGGCATCGGTTGTTCAACTTCAAGAGGGATATCAAAGCTTGATGACATATGTATAGTGTATATTATGTGTGTATATATACTGTAAGTTGAAAGAGATTTAGTGTTGAACAACACGTTGCGAAGAAGGTGGACAACCCAAATAGAGCATGTGACTTGACTTGTCGAGTGGAATTCCCATTTATCTAACTCAGACCAAGTATTCTTCTAGCTTGTTTTAATTCTTTAGAAATATATGGATGATTGATTCGCCAAGTTTTCCCCTCAGAAGAAGTGAAGTTTTCTTAACTAAAATGTCACGATATCAAAATCGGAGGTCTTCATCTTTCCCGGCTCCAGTACCGTCAGCCTCCATACAAATACAACAACCAGAAATCAATGCCCTAAAGCAGATTTCATACCCATCAACCATCAACCATTAATCATTATTCATCTCCTCATCTTCTCATTTTGGTTACATTCTTGTCACTCAGTTGACAATATCCCTCCCGGACGCTTGAATCCTCTGATTCAAATTCCCACCCGCATTCGCATTACCAACACTAGCCCACGGTGAGGTTGAAGCAAGTGTATGCACATTACCATCCACCTGCCTCAGTCGCTTGTTGCGCCGCTTGCGCACATCGTTGTTGATCTCCTCCTGTGTTTGCTGCCTCCCTGCGAAACAGTCGCGCGCCCAATTCCACAGCAGATCCACGACCGATTCGTACGCATCGCTGCGGCCGGAGAACTTAGTCATTTCGATGTGCGAGGCTTTGATTTTTGTGAAGAGATAGGCATCAAAGATGGTGGATTCTTTAGGCACGATCTGTTTTTGCGTGTGTTAGTTGTGCTGCACTTTCATCTTTTGTTTCAGCATCGGGCTGTTCTGTTGAGGGTGAAAGAGAGAGAAACATACGATTCCGACCCCTGAAACCTTGAGGCCAAGGATACGCAGGTCCACGGGGAGACTCTCATAAAAGTTATGGATCTTGATCGGTGACATGCTGTTGGCAGCAGAAGTGCGGAAGCGCAGGTGCTTTTGGAATTCCTGCTCGATGGACGCCAACACCTCTGATGTAGGATTCAAGACCTCAAGGATCTTCTTGTTGGTGTTATATCCAAGGACTTTGACGAATCGACGCAGGATTTGTCCCATTCTCTCTTTATCAGCCCCGCTGTGGGGAGTACCCATGAAAGTTATGCCATATGTGTTCCTGAGGAGGCTGCCGAACTTGGGCTCATCATTTTTGTTCGTTGTACAGAGGAGAAGCGCCTATGCTAGCTACTTTGTTAGTGGCAAGAAACCGTTCGCTGAAGGTGATATCTACCTGTTCGATCACGAGTCTTCCAAGACTATGAACCACAAATATGATAGGACGATTGCTCTAGAGTCGCTGGTCAGTTTTGGCAGAACGTGCGTATGCTCGAGGCAGACTTAAAGTTCCATCTCTTTCTCTCTTTGTTGCTCAACTTGGTGGCGAGATCATTTCCATGATCTCTAAGGGTGTTGGCTTCTTTGAGGACTTTGACTACAGCTGCGCTGTAGCCAAATGTCATGATTCGGGCTTTCGGCAGATCAGCTGGAAGTAGCTTTTCCGGCCAGAAAATCGTCTCTCCCTTTGGGTCCTAATATGTCCATGTCGATTTGAGGTTGCCAGTCAAGCCGTGAACAAAGCAGAGACTGAAGAAATGCTTAGTGAATCCCCAAAGCATCTGATTCGAGGAGCACTTACTCAATGTTTGCATCCGTTACATCCCATACTGTGAGAAGTCCATATTCCCCTGTTTTGGTTTTCGTGGTGTACCTGTATTGTAGCCTTCTTAGTGTTGTGTTTCGCTAAACCTATCATGGGAATATTTACTCCTCGCCTTCCATGTTTGTGTAGCTTTGCATTTCCGCCCAACAAAAATATCGGTAATTTCTCAATAAGATCAATGTTTTGAAGAGAAGGAATTTTTCACGACTCACTCGAAGGCCTTTTATGAAGCAAATCGGTAATAAACACATATTCTCGGGGAAGGCAACAGCATCATAGGTTGCCCGATTTGGCCGGTGAGCCAAATGCGCATGGTTGCCAACCTCCCTCTGAGATGCCACAACTCTCGCATTCAACATTATTTATTGAGCTCATAACATTGTGTCACTGCTCTGAAACTAAATCCCATCCGTTTCCCCTCTATTCGCGACTTCACGACTCCATTGCAGAACGTCTCGAGCTTCAGACCCTCCCAAACGTACTATGGATATTGTGCCAAATGTCAGACCTCCCCAGAAACCGCCCAGCCTCGTATAAACCGAAAGCAATAGTGGGACCAGTTGACGGGAAGGGCAATATTAACCAGGTCGTTCAAGCAACAGGTCGCGATATCCGTCAAACTAAGTGCAACGTTGGATATACACATCAGTGAGTAGACTTACTGCTCGTGTGTTCGACACCAACAGATCTGCTAGACAGTCCAAATAAAATCACCAAGATCATCATTTTCCAGCTCGATCAACACGCTCAATCCGATCACATCACGAATCTAGTGCGTACAATTCTATCCGAACTTAGTGATAGCGATTCTGAAGAAAACTTAGCTGGAACATGACACGGTGTTTCTGCCGCCCGGTATCACAAGATATAGTTATGGAGGCTCCAACAATGTATGATATCAATCGTGCTATCAGGAATTTGCAGCCGAAGTTCAGCAAGGAGGGATACAATTTAGTCCGATCCGGGGACTCTGTTACCGATGAAATCGATTCTCAGTCACTGCAGATGATGACAGAGATACGGAATTATGGTTCCTTGAGAGACGCGGCTGGGCATGGAGATCCTCAGGGAATTGGTGACCTCGAAAACTCTGCTATATATACCCTTTCAGACGACGATTTTAGCAGAGCGCAGTCGCCTAGCCCAGAGAAGAATACATCGCCAATTACCGTACTCGATACCGACAATACACCTGCCCTTACCAGAATTTCTAGTGCTTGGGTATCCCGGGTGAAAGTTTGGGGTATCCTGCTCCTGCTATTGCTCCTGCTTTTGCCATACCTGTGCATGAGGAAGAGTCGCGAGGATTGAAGAGAAGGGTTACTCTCAGATTTGGGATAAGAAGACGAAGAACTTCGATGTTTTAATGTTTCCGAGGCTTGGATTAAAGATATAGATGATAAGATAGAAAGCAGGTAGTTGCATTTGTACTTTTTTCATTGGTGTTAGGACAGGTGCTGGAATTTGTGCTTAGCGTGGAGCTTTTGGGTCATGTTGATTCGTTTGGATGGATGGGTAGAGTAATGGGTTTAAGTTTATATCAGATGGAGATAGAAATAGTGATATAGTGTTGGTTTGGGATAGGATTGGGATGGGGAGGCGAATTTGATGGGTATGATATCTTCGCTCAATAGGAGCAGAAGTTGTTCAAAGAGGTTAGAAGATATTCAAAAGTCGATATATGATTAAATAACTAAGTTTCAACTTCCTTTGTCATAAGCTCACCTTCCTCCGCATTTGAGAAGTCCTCCCTTCATAGCTACCTAGGTACATTCTCCTTGCTTATACTCTTGAGCCCTTCAGTATTCACTCCTTACTCCTCAGACTTGATCAACATTGATATTTACGACGTTCTCCGCCAAATGATGCATGTAAGCACTCCTTTTTTTGATTTGTTGTATTTAGGATATCGATCTTGCGAGGCCCGATTTGAAGTCTACAATTTATGATTTCTGCCGAATGGCTTTTCGGATTGCTTTGAAAGCGGTTCACCCTACTCTAAGTCTCTTGCTCGAATGGAGTGTCCGCAAGAAGCGATCGTATCTGGCAAATCGTTGTATGCATGCGTTGGCAAGTAAACACTATAATGTGACCGGTTAAGGTAGTATTGGCTTTGCTACTCGGGTAATTGATGTTCTGAATCAAGACATCGAAATATCAAGAATTGCGTACGACAGAGCCTTTATCGTTGGAAAATGCCATCCGCAGTAAGCTGGAAGAGAGTTCTGAAATGGAGACATTGAGATTGGTTGTGTAGATAATATTCTGCTTTCAGAAATTTCACAATCGAGCGAACTAGGCATTTTTTATTTTAATTTAGCTCTAAATTCGTACATCACCCTATGCTACATGTCGGTTTTTTTCGACTGTGTTATATACACTACTTCTCTTCGTCACTTCTGCTTGCAAAAACCGATCTTGTCACCCTCCATCCAATACGCTAGCAAAGCTACCTTACATTGGTCCTCCCGAGCGGACGGGGGAGTAGTTCTCAGATCTCTGGTTCTGGGCGTACAGGATTTCAGGATGACGATGCACACTAGGCATCATACCAATTCCGATCGCACGGCGGATGGCGCGTGCGATTCGGCGTTGATTGACTGGGCGAAGACCAGTCTCTGTGCTGTGCTGAATACGACCCATGGGAGTCATATATTCAGACATTATGGAGAAGTTCTGCAAAATATATTAGCCCCAAATTCTACTCTGTTTCATATCTAGAAAACATAGAGAGTGTAGAGATGCGAACGTACCCTGTAATGCTGCTCCGGGTTAAACGCCAAAACATCAAATACATCATGTGTAGGTTGCTTCCTCTGCTTCCATTTCTTCATCTCCACCCCACTCAGATCATGCGGCGCATAGACATCTCCCGCTCTCCAACGTCTAGAAATCTGCTTGCTGTAGTCCTGCGCCATGAAGTGGTCGCCTACACTCTTCACTGTTCCTGCTGTGTTGAGCGCGGCTTTCCTCTCCTCACGCTTGCGGGCAGCTTCGGCTATCAGGAGGGCAACTTGCTCAGTTGAGCGCCGGCGTTGGGTTGTCTTTTGGTCGGTGATTGGGTTGCTGTTTAGGAAATCGGGGTCACTGGCGCGAGGGGGGAGGGGACTGCGGAGAGCGCTGTATGTGATTGTCGCTGGCTCAGTGGAGGATACGGATGGAAGGAGGTCGTCGATGTTTGATGAGGATTTAGGAGTGGAAGGCGCTTCTGCTTATTGTTAGAATGTACCACTTGTACACAAGGAGTGCTATTCTTACCTGCTCTTCGTGCTTGTGCTGTGGAGAAAGCAGCTCGAACATTGGAAGATGTCTTCACGGCCTGTTTGGCCACATTGAGGCATTGGAATCGTGGAGGAGCCATATTATGTTGTGTTGTTCTTCAATGTCTCCTCGTCGATGTCTTCCTTTGAAGATGTTGTCCATGGAGCTTCTGAAAAGTTGTCTCCACTGCGGCTGATGGTTTCTCCGCTTCCGTGCGCCGTCGAATAATTTCAGACTCCCCGCCAAAAAGTTCGAGATTATCTACAAATCGTCCCAAACACTATTTTCACCATCCAATCGTGTCAATATGGTTCGAAAACTAAAGCATCACGAACAGAAACTTCTGCGGAAAGTCGACTTCACCACATACAAGGGCGATAACAATCACAGAGATGCAGCCGTTATTCGGAGATACAATATCCAGAAACCTGCAGATTACGGCAAATATAACTCTCTATGCGGCGTACACGTTGGAATTCTTGTCTTTAGAAGAGGATGCTAATATATGTGCAGTCACTAAAACAGCTCGCGCACCGACTTGCAGCTCTCCCCCCAGATTCGCCTTTCCGTCTCAAGCACGAGAAACTTCTCCTTGAAAAGCTGAACGACATTGGTATCCTACCCTCCACCGCGTCAACAGCGAAACTCTCCGAGGTCGAGAAGAATGTCACAGTGTCTGCTTTCTGTCGACGACGTCTGCCAGTCATCATGACTAGATTGCGGATGGCAGAGACTGTGCAAGCCGCAACGAAGATCATCGAGCAAGGTCATGTTAGAGTTGGCACGGATACAATTACCGATACTGCGTTCTTAGTTACGAGGTCTATGGAGGACTTTGTGACTTGGGTGGATGGAAGCAAGATCAAGAGAAATATTCTGCGGTATAGGGAGAAGTTGGATGATTTCGATCTGCTGTAGTAATGGCTATGTTTGTTTCGTGGGGAAGTGGAAGGGAATGTTTGGCATAGCGTTGGCGTTCGGAGAAGACTGGGTCTGGTTTATATGCTTACGAGCACAGAAGTGTCATCAATGAAAGCTCCAGTGAGCTTACAACTGCTTACCACTTCAAACACATTACACCAGTTTGGGCTTCTCTGCATCTGAGTTATTTGATCAGCAAGAGGCACACAATATATTATGAAGAGATATCGTCTTCTAGCTCATGCATGCTTTTATTTCTTTACCGTTTTTCGGGTCTCTACTGGGGAAACCCGGTTGGCAATACCATCGAATCTCGAAATGCAAACTGGCATGACAATCCAGCTTCTTTCTAACGCAATTGCTTAACCCGAGCTCACACTTTTGGTGGTGTGCGGGACCATAGCACTCCTTAGGAGCCTAATCAGGACGAGGAGAGGGCTAGAATTCGCCAGTAAAGTAGTCAATGGCGCTCTTGGTTGTGATGGTCTTGGTGAGCTTCTTGCCATTTCCACCTATGCGGGTATACTCATGCATATTTGGTAGTTGACCCAGTGGCCTCGACAGCTGTAGCAGTCGTATATGACGGCTCTGAACTCGGTGCTTGTGTCTGTGATTACATCATTAGCATTTGGTTTAAGATGTTTGATGATTGAGCCAATGAGGGATTTATAAACAGTGAAAGTTGGATGCCATTGTTAGGTCATGAAAACCGTTAAGGCAGCGTGGAAGCTATGGTGAGTTCGGGAAGCTTTAGAGAATGTGGTTGGAACATGTGCGGATTCTCGCCACCAATTCATAAGCGAGCCGACGCTTTAAAAATTATTCCCAAGTACTACGATTGCTTGTGTACTTGAGAGAGGAAATCCTTTGACAAATTGGTGAATAGAGCCCCAACGTTGAGGTAAGATGCGAGGCACTCTCCGAACAATCTTATTCATACGGGTCGTGAGCATGCTAAAGGTCTCAAAGAAAACGTCCAATGGCAGCCGTCAAATTTCGGAAGTTGGAGAATTCCTTTTTACTTCTCATCATCATCAGGCTTCGGTTTTTCGTTTGTATAGTAAGCCATGCGATCGACAAATGGGAAACCCTTTCTCTCAGAACAATTGCCTTGCTGTGTTACACAGTATACATCGAATGAACAGAAATTGCAATTGCTTCCGGCATCAACCTTTTACCAGAAGATAACATGGTCTCAGAGCAAGCTGAGAGAGTGAGGCCAATGAAATGGATTGTAGTGAATGCAGGAAGTTGAACAACCGAACTGAACTTGGAATATTGGATTAAGGGAGGGAATCAAATCCTCTGCAAAGCCTCGACTCCTTCCACCAACTTCAATCTGATTGAAGCTAAGGGCTGTCCATGGAAAGCCGCCCTTGCAGCAACCATCTGTTCCAAATAAAGTCTTTTCCAAGTAGGGATGCTAACCCAACATACAACGTACAGACATTCATGAGCACCCAGAAAGAATTCATAAGAATATCTGAGAATTGCAATCAATGAAATTTTCGCTTGGATATTCAATACTCGGAGTCCGGAGAAGTCCATGGTCTCACCGATTTCACCAAATCTTCAAGGATATGAACAGGAGGTCAAACATGAAAGATAGGATAGTGAAGCATCACTTCTTTTTATCCCAGATCATCCTACTTGTACAATAAGGAGTACCGTAGTGGATGCGCAAGCACAGGCACATTTGGCAGCTCCGACAAGCGAGTCCGAGAGCATCAATGCGGCTCCTTGCATATTCAAACAAGGATTATATTCTTCCTCCACCTATTGAATCTTTACATTTACCGAATCACATCAAAGATGCTAGGCCCTATAATATATTTTCTGTGTTCTTTGATTCCGACTATAATCTTCTATGACTTTGGATTGCACGGTCGGGACAATTCAAGAGCATCTTGCTCAAGCTGTCGGGTTCGACAGCGGTTAGGATGGGAATGTTGTGTTTCAACTACAGTGCCACAGAAGACCGCAAACACCCCACGTTTTGCAAATAGGAACGAACGGATATCTCAATATCAGATATGCTATGAGGGTAGGCAGAAAACCCCCGTCTGTTAATTCGTTTCATTGGTCGAAAGGTAATGTCTGACCGCTGTTGTCGCTAACCTCATATTAGAATAGTCTTATTTGGTGCATTCAGCTAGTTCACATAAGATGTGATAGCCCTCCCACCAATGGTTCCGGAATACCTTCATTTCCACAAGATCGTGCCCAAAGAGTTTCGCGGTGCCAAGAGAAAGACATGCACGAGGTTAGTGATAATGAGATTTGCTTCATATCGATGTTAATGAGAGACAGATTTTAGTCTTGACGATGGACTCCCTTATCTCGGTGGTCACAAGAGACCAGGTCGTCTTCCAGTTGTCGCTCATCAGTGCGAGCGTCGCCTTATCGGTCCTTTTCACTGCCATCTGGGTTCTTTACATTCGAAATACTCACTTTTCGGTCACTTTGAGTGGAGGCTCGTCACTCAATGCCTCCCGAGTTCTCAAATGCTGAGGCAGTCTTCTCAAGTCACTACTGAAGCTTAAAAGTAAGCACCACATTCGAGGCTAAGCTTCTTCGAGTCTAACATGGACAGCTTTGGTGATGATAATCTGAAGTAGGGGTGAAATTGGAGTTTGTGGGGTTTAAGCTGTCCTCCGAAACACGGTCTCTTGGCAGCTGGTCTCCGAAGATGCTGTGTGAAGTCGTGGCAGGAAAGATCTATTTATGCTCACTTGTTTTGAGACAAAGGCGGCCACTGGATAGTGCTCAGAATTCTCAATCAGAACTCTCAGGAGGGCACTATGTATGCTTGGCGCTGGTCTGTGTTGATTGCCAGCTCAGAGAGAGTCTTCTAATGATTATTACGCCGCAATTTCAGTTATGAGCCAGTTTTAGTCGTATCAAAGGACTACGTTTCTTGCCATTTCCAGCTGAAGATTTATTTGGTATGAATATCCTTGTCGCCAATGTATAATGAGAGAATGGCACCTTTTCGATGCGACAAGTGGTTCTTTCATGTCAATCGATTGGCAGGTGGCAGCAATCCAGCGATAGTGCACTATCTCATTTATGGTTCCCAGATATCAACAGGTAATCTAAATATAGCGTGTTCGATGATAGACTGACTTCATAGTGAGATATTCTAGCCCAGCATCAAGCACGTTTGATGATTATTCCATAATATTCTAGAACTATGGCCAATGCTGCTCATATGAAGAGCGATAATCCAACTAATCAGTGCTGATAATGTATTCTCTCGAGCGTCTTCATATTGAAGCATACCATTCTTCTTGTCCTGGATCACCGCAGAGTACACATTGCTGTCAATCCAACTACTGAAGGGCCCGCTCAAAAAGTTAAACTGAATCTTGATCTAGAGTATGAGATTTGATTGTCACCAAATTTTCACCTACCGACCGTTCTGTTTACATCGCAGGCACATGCCGTATCGGAAATGTTTCAAATACTTGACAACTATTCATCAGCTCACACATTCCTTTCCGTCAGAAGACACTCGACCAGCCAGAAACCACCAAAGTTTTCCGAAAATACATCACAAGTGGTGTCCGAGTGTTTCTTCCGATTCTGCACTGTTGTCCTTCAATCCACCCCCCTTTATCGTTGTTGGTTCTCGCTTAAAATGTACCCCGCAATTTCAAGATAATTGATCAATAGCAATGCTTCACTTACACGCGACGAGTCAGGTCGTGATACGTGGAAAGCCTTTTGCGACAAGCGCTGACTAGTTCTGCATGCTTAACGCAGATAGCATGATGGTGGTGTGGGAGGAAACACCACTGTGAGTTTCGACAAACTATGTTTACCTTGCTGATTGATCCAAAACCCAAGCCACTCGATGCATGCAAGACATGCGCGGCACCATCCGAGCACTCTTTGAATGTACTGCATGAACATCAATAACGGCATACGTTATAACTGGTACACATGCCCTCCGAACACACAACGCACCATTCAGTATTGCACTCAATATGTGACAACCCACATTGAGCATCCAACGCCAAATCGACTCCAAGAAAAATGATCAAGGCTGTCGAGCCACATGTCTTTTCTGTGGTTCATATGCTCTGAGGTGGTTCCAAACAAGAACGAAGTGGACGACATAAGACCAGCCAACCACCGACCTCTGCGTTGTGTAATGAAAAGCTCCGGGAATCACAGATCAAGGACGTGAGAGAAGCGTTTCATAACTCAAATTCCGTAACCTAGATATTCTATGGGTCGTCTTCCGAATCACAGATTTTCCCTAGCGAGGCAACGTACTGTCAGCCCTGTTGAAGCAACTCTCGACTTCGTGAAATATCGCCTAGCAAGTGCCTTCGTCAAGACTCAAACAGACACCCCTGGATTCGGATCTTTGGGGAGATCGTTGCCGGTTAGTACTTACTTCTATTCGAGGGAAATTATGGGTGTTGACTCGCGAAATAGGAAGCACAATACATCATGGGAAATAAAAAGAAAGATCGTGCGGAAGATTTCGGGAGTGGTGATGAAAGTCGCAAAAGTGTACCATCACCTCGGCCAAGCAATCCAAAGAAAGGCGCTCGTGCCGCAGTCACCGGCGCGACACCTGTCAAGAATATTGTTGCTAGCATCGAGCAACATGATGACCCCCCTCCAGAGGAAAGAGAGGTCAATGAACGAGCTGATACTCAAAGCGAAATCGAGTTCGAGCCATATTTCGGAGTTGTTGATGACTTCACAGCACATCTCATGACCGTTCATAAGTCTATGAAAAAGGTCGAGGCATTCTACGCAAAACAAAAGCACGATATTCGGAATGCTGTACAGACTAAAGAGAAATACAAAGACCTGACGATAAAATATCGTCGGCTCGCGAGCGCGGTTGAAATGCTTCGTGAGCTGGAGAAGGAGAAGGATGAGAGACTTGACTCGGAATTGGCTAAAGTCAAGGAAGAAAGAGAGAGTTTGGAGAAATCATTGAACGAGGCCGCTGAGGGTTTGAAAAAACTAGAGAGTGATCGAGAAGCTTTCGAGAAGAAGGTCAAGGAGGACAAGAAAGCTTTTGAGAAGAAGGTCAAAGAGGATAAAGAAGCTTTCGAAAAGAAAGTCACAGAGGACAAGGAAGCTTTTGAAAAGATGGTCAAGGATCATGAAGCAGAATTTAAAGAGATGGTGGAGACTCAAAAGAAGGAAAATACTGCAGCACAGGAGATAAAACTCGCAGAACTGGAGAAGGCTCAAAGTGAAAAGTTAGCCGAGCTGGAGAAGGACCAAGAGCAAGCCCATCAAGCACGGATGGAAACCTTGGAGCGCGAAACAAAGGAACGACGAGATGCAGATGAGGCCATCATGAGCGAACAACGAGCAAAGCATGAAAAGCTCCAAGAAGATTTCGATGAGCAGCAAGCGAAGTTGAAGGAGGTTGAGCGAAAGTGTCGCTTGGCAGAAAGACTGAATGATGTTTCCGACGAAGCTATGGAAAGACTTAAGCAGAGTTTGAAACGTGCTGAAAATGAGTTTGAGCTTAACACATTTTCTACTGAGCACTAGTAAGTGATTCACAGCCATGTGCACAAGACATTGCTGACAGCTTAAAGCCAACGAGAATTCGCGAAGATTGAGACCACAACTCGGGAGATAGCCGAGAGGAATATCAAAGAACTTCACATCACCGTAAGAACCTCAATATCAAGACATCTAAAGACATCATTAACTGTGAATCAGGATCTTGATAGCGTACACGAACAACTCGAAACAGTGGATAAGAACTTCGAATCTGTACCTATCTCAGGTAGCGAAGTGTCTTTGAAGCTCTGCACTGCTCACATGCAACGCATCATGGCCTCGCAACTTCGAGAAGTTATCTTCCAACCTTTCTCCTCCGATCTTATCCTACAAGATAAAGAACAGACCGCCCACCTGAACCAAATTGCCACCGAGCTCGCCAACTCCTCACACGGCACCAGCAGTGGTCCTCGAGCAGCAAGATTGTACACTGCTCTAACGATGCGCAGCCTCCACACCCAATGCCCCTCCTCTGTGCAACGCGCAGAGTTTTTCACAGATAGCGTAATGTCAGTCGTGTCACTTATGGTGGAGGACTCACTCCACGAGTCCCTCAGATCTGAGCTCAACGAGCTTGCGACGTCAGCTGCAACCCTCTGGACCACTGCCCAACTCGACGAGCGCGATATCGTCGTCCATTTTGATATTCAGCCTACGGGCTTCGAAGGCTGGCATGCGGACTTGCCCGCACCCAACCAGATCATTGTTCTCTTCCCTCGTATCACAGCAAGGAAGTATCATTGCCCATGGACAGTGAACAAGCCTTCCACTGATGTTGTGTCTGATGCATTCATTGACTCTGAGCCTGTGCCAAACTTTGAAGAGAACTCTATCTACGATGGCCATGGACTCCCAGAGTGGTCTGACCTTGTTGCTGAAGGCGAGGAGGAAGAAGAGGAGAGGAAGGCCGAGCGCGAAAGGCAGGAGGTTGAGGAGCAGAGGAAGGAGTTCGAGGAGAAGCTCAAGAGGAGATTGAGCGAGACCATGCGCCACAAGAGGAGAATTTCTTCCAATAGAAGAGAGTCTTTTACTGGATCTACAAACAGTCCTAGTGGGATGTGGCACAGTGCAGGAAGTAATCTGATTATCGCTGAGGCTGCAGCATAGCGTTGGCGGGGGAGCTTGCTGGTGGACAGTATGTGAGCAACAGAGTCCTGGATACCAGACCAGGTGAATAGTGGAGCGAGATCTTGAGTTGGTGGTGTGGCTATCTGTACGAACATTTTGGTGTTAAACTTTCCTCCCTTTGCGATTCTTTTTGTTCTTAGATAATAGCATTTGGAGTCGTGTACATAAAAATGGAACTATCGTTGTCATTTGATCCTACTGAGTCAAAAACATATATGTGATATGAGCTGAGATACTCATTACTTTGGCTGAATAATGTTTTACTTGGCAAATCCAGTTCTTCGTGATGCTTTCGCTTATATTGAACCCAATGTGCTCTGAGTCTGAAGGCAACGAATTTCTTTCAAGCGTATTATAAAATTCCAGGCTACTTATCTTTTTTCTTTTCCTAATATGGGAGACCACATTATGCAGAAAAAGGCTTCCTAGTGAGATTTGTTTATGTGGTACGAGGTGTAGGATATGATTGGCTAGGATAAAGTATGCACGTTGGCGGCTGGCACGTCAGCACTAAATCTCATGAAACAGCGACTTAAGAACATCATTTCTACCTTCACAAAAGCTCCTCTCTCATTTATATCTGACTGGTGCTTTCAAATCCATGAGTAGCTGTAACCTAGCCTCTAAATAACCATGTTCCAACCTACATTCTTTCTTGACAACTGCGCCTGGCTGGTCACGGGTCTGGTGCTTGGATCTATGGTCTTGTTTGCCATCAAATTGACTCAAATACGACGGTTCTATGCAGGTCTAGTTAGTAAACTCATTTGGTATCATTGCTAAATAGCTGACTTGTCGAAAGCCGTCGCCAAATCACACTTTCATCCTTGGCAACCTCGAGACAATAGGAAATGCTGTCAAGAAATACCCTGCAGACGCTCATCCTTCAGCCATGTTCACCGATATTGCTTTCAAAAACAATTTCAAGGGGCTTTTTTATATGGACTTGTTTCCTTTCGCTCAATCATTTGTTGTTATCACCGATCCCGCAGTAGCATTACAGATCCAAACTTCGCCAAACGTTGACCGCCATCCCTTTGCCAACAAATACCTAGGTGGCTTAGTGGGCACCAAAAGTGTGTTCTCAACAGCTGGCGTGGAATGGCAGCGTCAGAGATCCTGGTTTGCACCGGCTTTCTCCACAGCTCATCTGATGACTCTGATTCCAGGCATGGTGGAAGAAGCTTTGGTGTTCAAAGAGAAGCTTACAGGATTTGCGGTCACAGGCGAGAGGTTCAAGATGAACGATGAGACGGCTAAGCTTGCGATTGATATCATTGGCCGTACAGTGGGTGACATCAGGCTGAAGTCTCAGACTCAGCACTCTCCTATTCTTGAAGAATTCGGCAGTACTTTACGTTGGACCGCCGCGCATTCTGAGCCGATGTGGAAAAAGTGGGTGAGTCCGATCATGATGAGATATCATTTGAGGAAACTGGATCGGCCTCTTGGTGGACTGATCAAGGAACGATTCAAGACCAAGGCCGAAGGCAGTATTGATAAAAGCATTTTGGATCTGGCGATGCGTGGCTATCTGAAGGAACGTGGGAAGTTGGGCATTAACAGCAAAGGTGTAAGAATGGATCTTGATGAAGACTTCATGCGCATTGCACTTGACAAGTAATTCTATTGGTCATTTTCTTTAGGTTCAGCGTTAACAACCAAACAGCGCCAAAACCTTCTTCGTAGCTGGTCACGATACCACTGCATCAATGCTCTCCTACATGTATCTCAACCTTTCTCTCAACCCACACATGCTTGCCCGAATCCGAGAAGAACATAGTAGAGTGCTCGGAAACACCTTAGAGGATACAATCTCCTCTTTAGCATCCTCACCCCATCTCCTCAACGCTCTTCCATTCACGAATGCAACACTGAAGGAGGTCTTACGCCTTTACCCAGCTGGCTTCACAGTCAAAGCAGCCAAATCAGGGACGAAAGTGACTTACGAAGGGCGTCAGTACCCTATCGACAATCATATGATTGCCATCCTGAGCCCAGCTATGCATCGTTCTCCAGCTTTCTTTGCAAACCCAAATGTCTTCGACCCCGAACGCTTTATGGATGCCGAGACGAACAGCTCGAATGCGTGGCAGCCATTTGAGAAAGGGCCGCGGAACTGTATAGGTCAGCAGCTGAGTATGCTGGAAGGCAAAGTAGCGGCTGCCTTGACTTTGAGATGGTTCGATTTTGAGGGAGCTTATGAAGGAACAGGTGAGGAAATTGAGGGGTGGGGTGGCAGAGCATACCAGATTGTGAAGACGACGGCTAGTCCGAAAGATCAAATCCCCATGCGAATTAGCTTAGTGAAGGAATGAGCAGGGGAGCTTATTTTTGGCAAAGTTTGAGCCGAGATACTTCCAAAGTATAGTATGAAGCATGATAGTGATTAAATAAAACAAACGAGGCTAAATTTAGTAAACGAGGTCGGTAACTTGCCTGGTTCATAGTAGTTCATAATGACATCGGATCGTAATGACTGATCTTTACATAGATTTTGCAATCGTTTACGAACTATCACATTAAACCACTATATAAGGCAAGATCTTAGGGTTACAGCTCGTTGTTCGCCCAAAGTAGGATTTTAATTTTCGAGTTCATCTTAAGCGAATTGAAGGGTCCGATAGATGTGCTCGAAGTTTGGCACATGAGACTCTATACTCCTGATATAAATATGGAGCACCACTAAGTTATGAGATCCTCATGCTTAGAAGAGGACCCGATTTTGATGAGTAGTCTTCAACTAGTCGTTTATCTTATAGCTAAAAATTCTTCACAAGGTTACCCATAGATCTAGTTTCTTCAAATTTAACGACTCCATGACCCATGAATTGTGTGATAATTTATCTGCTACTAGTCATACTACGATATCATGCACTTTAGAAAGATACCATTCATTTCTAATCACGTTTCTTCGAAAGCATGACAGGGAAATTTGCGACAAGTCAGCTGACCAATTCTAATCTGAGAGATCACCTGATCGATCAGCTCATTGTTGCGGTCCTGTCAGCATTAAAATGATCTTCAAACTCTATTCCAACCTCCATATCAAAGCTTCTCCGCATCTCATCCTATACTATGCACACCTCAAAGACCAGAATAGACGTTCAGAAACTTAATGGAACACGGAGTATCGACATCGACCTGACGGAGGGTCGTATGTAAGGTGTGGAGTTTGGCTTTTTATGTGGCTTGAAAATAGTGTGGTTCACAGCGGAAATAAGCAACGGATTTTCGCAACACCAACATTTGGATGTCAGTGTCACCTCAGAATATCGCGATTCAGAAAGTCGTGAACAGTGCCATTAACATCGAATTAGAATTTCCGCACTCTGTAACTAATCTACATCTGATTTAAAGATTTAAATACTTAATAATGTTAGGGAATTGAAAGCATAGCAAATGGGAGGTGTAGCTATATGATGATAATCTAAAGTGCATTTAACAAAACTGTTCATTCTGAATTTCATATGAAAAGGGTCTTCTAAGCACCATTGAAATCAACAATGGAAAGTGTGCTGGAATAATAGGTAACATAAACCAAGAGTCCAATTATCGGTTGTTCGATCTGTGAAACCATGCGACGCCATGTCGGACTTTACCTGGACATAAAGCTAAGCTCGAAACCGACAATCAGGAATGCATCAACGTCATACTAGGACCTTGCTCGTGAAACGGATGTTGTCGACAGTCCGAAAAAATGTCCGTGGACACGATTCGATGATATAAAGTCGTCTTTGTTCAAGAATCAATCTCAATACTCCCACTGCAATCATACAACCAGACGACTATCACACAAACCAACCATACCATCAAACCTTAAACCCTGATTCACAATCAAGTCACAAACCACGAACCAAAAATCGCAATCATGGGATTCCTCTACAGCCAATTCTTCATTACTCCTCCTCGCCCAACCAAGTCATTCGATGGCCAAACCATCATTGTCACAGGCGCAAACACGGGACTTGGACTTGAAGCAGTACGACACTTCGTACACCTCGGAGCTTCCAAAGTCATTCTAGCATGTCGATCCATTACCAGAGGAGAAGTTGCAAAGAAGTCAGTTGAAGAAACTACATATCGATCGGGTGTCTGTGAAGTATGGCAATTGGATATGGAAGATTTCGACTCTGTGAAGGCTTTCGCCAAGAGAGCCGATGGCTTGGACCGCCTGGATGCTATTCTTGAGAACGCAGGAGTCTCTTTCATAGAGAACAAGCTTATCTGGTCTGAGAAAGCTGGAATGGAGACAACAATCACTGTCAACGTGATTGGAACTTTCCTTTTGGCTCTACTTATGCTTCCTATCCTCCGCAAGTCAGGTGAGAAATACGGCATCTTGCCTAGACTTACCATCACTTCCTCCGAAGTTCACTTCTGGGTAAGTTCAATTCCCTTTTCTCGCGAAATTTAGAACTGATTTTCTCTAGGCAAATTTCGAAGAACGCAAAGAAGCCAACATTTTCGAGGCATTCAAGAAAGACGATCCCAAATACCTTGCAGACCGGTACAATACTTCTAAACTCCTAGAAGTGCTCATTATCCGCTGCTTGGCCAAGCGAATGGACACTGGCGCACACTCATCTCAGAAAGTCGTTCTCAACAGCCTCACGCCTGGCTTTTGCCACTCGGAATTGACCAGGACCGTCACCGGACTTCTGACGATACCAGTGGCTATCGCGAAGTTCATCCTGGCGAGATCAACGGAAGTGGGAAGTCGGACCCTCGTTGCGGGAGTTGCAGCGGGCGAGGAGAGCCACGGAATGTGGATGGCTGATTCGGTGGTCACAGAGCCGAGTGCGTTTGTAAGGAGTGATGAAGGGATAGAGACTGGAGAGAGGGTTTATGGCGAGTTGATGGTTATTCTAGAGGGGATTCAGTCCGGAATTTCGAAGAACATTTGAGCATGAGGAAATGAGCTATTGTGTATGGGAGGATTGTATTTAATGCTGGATGCTACTGCAAATATTTGATGGACTAATAATTATTTCATTTTGGCGCGGATTGGGAGACTAGGATATGATAAGTCTGGAATATGGACTATCATTATTTATCATTTGTACTTATATGATTTCAAACTCGCGTAAACGCGGTTCTTCAACTTCTGAATTGCAATTCTGGTCAGAATGCACGAGTTTAAAGCCCAAGATAGCTCTACATTGAAGTGATATATGTCAGGAGTAGGCAGATAGTAATTTTGGATTGGGCATGGCTGATCATAAAATACAGACTATGTTTGGAGGATGCGTTTGGTATTCTGCGCATGCTATGTATGTGGTATGCTCTTTATTCAGCCGCAATGTTTTGGCCTTGCTACTATCCTCTCCTTGTCAGCAGCGAAGATTTCTCTACGGAGTGTATTCAATGTAACCATGTGTTGCTCCAAAAAAGAAGAGGGAAAAAAAGAAACTCCCCCGGTCTTGCTCCATAAAAATGGTTCCTGTAAACTTGGTGCGGCTCTAATACCATATAATACTAATAACTGGGTAGGCTTTCTTCCGGAGAAATGAAATCAATAGTAGTGTCATATCTCGGCAGTACTTGATTTACTTTTTGTTTCACCCAAATTCTCAAGGAGAATATACAGATTTCATTTTGGCAGAATCTAGATTCAAGCCTTCCAGACGGTTGCAAAAGAATTGTACTTCTCGCAGAATTGAGGTGAGTCAAAGCCGCCCGAGAATCCATAACGAGAAGAGGGAACAAAAGCACTGACGCCTCTAAGGCCTCGTTCGTCATGGATCAGTCACCTATAATTCCCCAATACCACATGTTTTCTTCAACCGAGATAGATCCTAAGAAGAAATTTTTTATGGCACTAAATCAAATTTGCGATGTCACAACCTGCTAATTATAGGATACATATGTATATTTATGGACAGACACCTGACCTAGAACGTCCCTCCCTTGTCACTGTTAGTGAAGTTACAGAATACTAAGCGAGTCAACAAAAGAAATAATACGAGTCCTACTTCCGCAGTTAGGTGGTCCTTGGTGGATATACTGTACCCAACTGTAATGTATGCCGAGATTCTTAGCTTTAAGGGATACAAGACTCAAATCTACTGACCCTCCAGTGGCTCAATCGTGCATCAACGTCTTTCGCATGGAGATCATGCTGGTGTGATCCATTCTAGTCGAATTCATGTACAGTAGTAGTACTAGAAAGTGACTCGATATGTCGTCGGATCTGAAGTTACGAAAGCCTAATTAATTTAAGAGTTTCAATGTGCCTTACTTTTTCGCCTCCTCGTGGAAATCACAAACAGAAAACAGAAAAAGAAAAAAAACTCTATACTGGACTGTGGTTATGTCTCACCGCCTTGGGCTATGCTCACATTATGAAAGACATCTCCGTGGTGTTAAGATCTAAAAATACCCGAAATTGCGGCGAGTGCCTCCGTACAGGGCGAAAAAGCAAGCATCGCTAAACGAAGGAACTTCGAACCACTCCACACATATTCAGGAACCAATGCCACTGAGCCATTCGAATTCCAACCGGAAATCTAGAGTTCTCACTTGGACTCACTGTTAAAAAGGGGCGGGAACCTAAATGTCATCAACTGGAAGCACGTGTCTAGGACGTTTGGATGGAAAATTCGACGTGCCTGGCAACGTGTGCTTCACTCTTGACTGAAGCCCATATTCACCAGCATGAAAACCCAATCAAATATTTTAGATGATATCTCTAATATATGGCAGCTGTACGTGCTCAATGGAATATCAAAGACTTGTAACGTGCTATGCTCTTCATTCTCTGATGTCGAAGTTACAGCTCTTGCGTGAACTACTCCTGCTCCTCCATCACGTTACAAGTAAGACTTCCAATGGGCAATTTCCTTTATTGAAATATATAAGCTAATTATTGCTCGTTGTGACGGGTCCTCAGCACATCTGCTTTCACCAGAGCCATAGAGTAAGGGATCATCCTCCATCAGTCCATCTCACACAATTCCAACCTCCAACCTCCAACCAGCGTACTTATTTCTGCAGTACCGTCTTTCACCCACTAACATAGGGCAGGACAAGTTGTAATCTCATAAGATAAAGTAATAGGAGGACTCATGAAACCCCCACCTGCAACAAGTCAGCATCATTAAACTTTGCTATCAGGCACCAAAAGAAGAAGGAGGAGAAGGAAGTGAGAAATGACATACCAGTTCCCCAATGAGCCAGATAAAATGCTCTGAAATCCTGAGCATAAACATAGTTCCAGACATTGATCACATTGCTATTAATGCCGCCGTGCTGGAAGCAATCCAGGTTCCCGTTCGCTAGCAGTGTGCAAGTAGATGGTTGATAATCGTTTCCGTATCTTGCGGGTGCATCGGCGGCACGAATACCCCACCATGAGTCTGTACCGATGTAATAGGTCATGGATACTCCGTTGAATTGGTCTGCAACGTGTAAATGCTTGTCCGCGTCGATCCACCAGATGCTGGGCTCGACATCGAAGCGTGCCTCGGAGGCTCCATTAGGGGCGCCGAGTTTCCTACCCTCGATCTTGTCGAAGCCGTGGCCGGTGAGGTAGAAACATGGTGCAGTGGGCGTGATCGCGCAGGTTGGGGTAGCAGTTGGAGCGGTTGAAGTGGATGTTGATGCTACTGTGGAGGAAGAGTTGCAAACACTGTAGCTGCTGGATAGTTGTCCAAGAGATGTCTGGAGCTCAGGGGCTGAGTTATACCAGATGGTAGTGTAGGTGCAAGTTCCTTGCTCTCCACCAAGGGTATTGAGAGCAGAGACCAAGGCAGACCAAAACCCAACGACAACGACGAGGGAGGAGAACATTGTTACAGAAATGGAGTATTAACTGGATTATAGAAAATAATGTGAAAAGATGGTGAGTTCTAAGGAGATGGTATGCGAACTGTGTTAAGTTATAGAGAGTGAGAGTTGGAGCTAGCACTAAAAACTTCTCAATACACCCTTTCGCATTCGCATTTGCATTCGGAAGTCAAATTTCCACGAAATTTTTACTTAGAGGGAATGGCGAAAAGAATTTCTTATGACATGGTGGATCATATTATCAATATTCTCCATTTCTTTTGACATGGTGGATCGTATTGACAATATTCCCTATATCTTGTAGGTATAGCTGCAGGTAGCTGTTGTCTAAGTGGCCGTCGAAGCGAGTTTCGAGATGTCTGACTTCGCCAATTTTAATCCAGCCAAAATGCAAATATCCTGAACGCCAGATATCACTGCTTTTCCACATAACAAACTAGATAGCAGGGCCTCCTTTTCAATGTTCTCTGTTGTTATCGAACATGATGATGGCTTGCAAGATTCAGGAACCAAAAGCCAATCCTACCCCCACTCCTCAAAAAACAATAATAGTCCTAATGTTCCTGTACCAAGACGTTACATATCAGTTTAGTTATTTGTGTTTGTGGCCAGCAAAGGGAATTAATTTACTTTTTTCGTTCTTAAATCTGACTTTCTTTTTCCACTTTTCTCTATTTGCGCTGAGCTGGGATGAAAAAACAACTGTGAAAGTCTTTTGCTAGCTCAAATTTTGAATCTACCACGTCCGAGGTCGCTAGTAAAGAATCTGCCCTCGTTATGTATAGTGCGGCAAGTGCTGTTGTGATGCCCAATTCTCCAAATTCTTTCACACTTTCGTTTTCACATTCAATATGGCACGTTTCTCTGTGCTGTCCATTCTTTTATTTGTGTTGAGTAGTGTTTCTATTAATGCAGCAGCCGTCACTGATACAATTGTCTACCCGACTTCGGTTCTCGCAGATTGTCCTGCTATCCACGGAAGCAGTTATGTTACCCCTAACGGTGTATATCTCATTTCATGCTCGTTGAAATATTTTGGGTCGGATCTCTTGGGAACGAGGAAGAAGACGGCGACCTTCCAACTTTGTCTCGATAAATGTGCTACCAACTCGCAATGCAAATCGGTATCTTGGTCCAGCAAGACAAAAACTTGTTGGCTGAAAGGAGGCATTCCGAATGGAAAAAAATCTTCTACTAGTTGGTCTGCAAAATGGATTTCGAATGCGCCTGCAATCTTGTCCACAACACATCAGAGCTCGGTTGATTCAACAACCACGCAACCAGCCTTGGTTTTATCGACATCGATGTCTACTGATATTCCATCAACTTTTCCTATTTCGTCTACTTCGACTACTTTTCCTATTTCGTCTATTTCGTCTACCTCACCTATCTCGACTACTTCTACTACAGTCAGTCTTACAAGCATTGTACCAACATCTCTAGCTCCCGTAGTGTCAACAACATCGCAATCCGCGGATGTACCTTCAGTGACTACTCAAGCTACAAGCAGTAAGCTCTTTTTACTGCTCTTCAGTTTACAACTATTATGCTAACTCATTAAGTTATCCCCAGTTCTTCTGTGTCGGGAGGCGTTGAATCTGCATTCGGCGCGACAGAGACAGTGGCTGCACCTCCACCAGTTATCCTAGGGCCTGTTAGTGCTCCAGACATCGACCCAGCAAGTCTCTCAATCTTGATTCCCGATCCCGAATCAAATTTGTTCTACAAGAGCCCATCTGCAGTCCCCGGTGGGACAGTTGCAAAGCTCACAGTCCAGTTCAAATATCCATCCGTGGTTCTGGATCACAGCAGTCATGTCACAACTCAATGCCAGAATGGAATTGTCAATGTAATTTTCGACTCGCCAGAAGCGTATCAACAGGCGAAAGATGCTTGGATAAGTCCACCATTCATCTTGGTGACCGCGCAATCAAGCTGTTCTACAGATGGGCAAAATGTTTTCTTCTTGACAAACAGCGTTACTTGGACTACAGCCAATAAGCAAGCTACTGCTTCAGGCTCATTTTCTGAGCTAGTCGACCTTTTCTCCGACTTGGGGTTGGACTTTGGTGCAATTCCTACCAAAACACCTCCGTCAGGTACTCCATCAAACAACACAGCTAGCACATGTGGCACTCCAGATTCTGATACAATTAACGGCCTTCCAGCTGTTGGCTGTGGATCCAACTTTGACCAGACGCTGAATGACAAGTTGAGCTACTACAGCGGTGCCGATGCTGACTTCGATGTAAGTCCTCAATGTTGTCTACTGATTTATAAGCTAATTAACTGGCTGGCATACAGAATACAATGGCTTTATTATCACCAGGAGCATCATCTGCTGGGATTCAGCGTCGTGGCTTCTTTTCTAGTTTGAAAAAGGCGGTTGCTTTCGTTGCTCCCTATGTTGCGCCCGTCGTCAAGAAAGCAGTCGCCGCGGTCTTGCCATACGTCCCTCCATTCGTACAGAAAGCGGTTGTTGCTGTCGCTACAGTCGCTGTCAAAATTGCAACTGTAGTGGTGAAAGTTGTGGAATCGATCCTATCTGGAGATTTCTCTAGCTCGCTTAACATCCCCATAAAAATTGGCCCTTCATCAGCAATGCTAATTGATTCACCATGGGGCAAACAGTTTAAGTTCTACGAGTACAAGATTGGTCAGGGAGATTCAAAGTACAGCATAACCAAGGCTGCTCTAGCTAAGGTTGGAAACACCCTTATTGGGGAACCAAGTCCTGCCCCTGGAATTGAGTTGTTCTGTGTTGATTGTGGTATAAATGGAGCTCTTAAGGCTACTGGGGCTGTTAGTATTAGTGCTACACAAGGATTCTACAAAGGATCTATTTCTTTGGAAGGAAACATGCAAGCCGGTCTCTTCCTCGGCGTCAACGCTTTTGCGCAATGGGAGAAAACGATGGAAAAGGAGATCATTAAGTTGGGCCTCCCAGGATTCTCGATTCCCAAAGTGGTGACTATTGGTCCTTCCCTTACTTTAGGTGTTACGGCTGGTCTTACTGTCGAAGCTGTTGGTCAACTCCTCGTTGGAACATCTTATAGCTGGCCTGCTATATCAGCAACTATGGATTTGATGGACAAGACGAAATCTTCACGATCTGGATTCTCTCCAATTGTCACAAAGAAGTTTGAGGTTTATGGTGATGTCACTGCCACGGCAACTCTTGGTCTACCAGTTACCTTGGCATTTGGCGTTGACTTCTTTGGAGGTAAGTGTGCTTGAAAATGCCAAATTTAATGAGAGACTGTATAGCTTACTTCCCCACAGGTAAATGGTCTAAGGAAGCCGGACTGAAGAATGTCCCAAGCATGAACGCGGTTGCTCAATTCTCGATCACTGCCGGCACCCCTGGCAATAGCATCACCACGGGTACTTGCAAAGGTATTGCATGGAACGTCAATCTTGCTAACGAACTCGACCTTGAGTTGGGTGATACTGAGTATAAACTATGGGAGTGGGTAGGTCCAGTTTTGGCTCAAGGCTGTATCGGGAGAACTGTTCCAGAAGATACTGCCTCAAGTAGTTCCAGCGAAAGCACCGTGTTCTCGCCATCTACTTTGGTGTCGAGCGCTCGTGCTTCAATGACCTCCACGACGATTGTAAGCTCAAGTTTCGCTTCCTCAACAGGAATTGTGGTGAGCAGTACCTCGAAATTGTCATCCTCAACTTCACCAACGAGTTATTCGGCCTCATCTACCAATTATTTCTCATCAACAGTGTTACTAGTATCTTCCAAGAGTGTGGTATCTCCTGGCTCGTCATATACTTCCTGGGCAGCTTCAACACAGTATGCCTCATCGACAGTCTTGTTAGTTACACCTACGTACAAGAGCTCCACTTCATTGAGCACTTCCAGTGCTGGCCTGTCATCTTTGACAGTGTACGCCTCGTCGACTGTCTTGATGGTTACACCTATCTCAGGGCTAGCGAGCTACACCCCCCAAAGTCTCACAACAACCACTAATTCATTTACGACGACAATCTCATCCGCAATTCCGTCAGCCACATCTCTCCTTGGACCAAACTACCCAATTAACTGCCCATCTGACAACGGGAGAAACTTCACTGACTCGCTTGGTTACACTTATCAGATCAAATGTGGTATTGACCTTCCTGGCGATGATATGGAAAACGCACAGCTTGGCAGTTTCCAAGAATGTATTGACAGCTGTTTCAGCAGGCAGAATCACGACTGTGTTGCTGTGTCATGGGTTCCAGGCCGGGCATATGCCAACTGCAACTATAAAGGAGATCGTCAAATCTTGCCAGCAGAGAGACCTGATATCGCCTCTGTAGGTTTCGAAGTGGATAGTGCGGTCCTGATCTCCGCTCCGGCCTGCTCCACACTTTCTTGCCCAGCAAATACGTCACAGTATTGCATGTCTAACCATGAACTCTTTAAGATATCTTGCGAGATCGCCTACCAAACCGACTCGCTTGGTAGCTTCAACCTACCGACCCTCGCTGAATGCATAGACAGATGCAGTTCTCAATGGCCAGGTGTCTGCAATGGTGTGGTGTTTTTCGCAGCGCAATACCGCATGTCAGCATCCAAGTCTTTCCCAACTTCCAACTGTTATCCATTTGCTGTGGGCGAGAATCCCGTCTCCTATGCGTTGGCGGCAGGTGGGACGAGTGCATTGACGAGAAGTGCGAGAAATGCTGGGCAAGGATTGTGGAAACGGACCTTTGAAGTAGATATACCAGCACGTATAGGAAAGCGTAGCCTGAGTTCAGGCCGATCAGTAATCGATGATATTCCTTCAGCAATTGCACACCGCAGCATCAACCCGTCAGCATCACGCTATACCTCAGCTCCAGGACGGTCAGCAATCGATGATATGTCTACAATCATTCTACGACGTAGCATTGACTCTTCGGCAGATCGCTACGCATTACCCCCAGGCCGCTCTGCAATTGACGATATGCCTGCAGCTATTGCACGACGTAGTATTGACTCTTCAGCATCCCGATACACATCACCCCCAGGTCGCACCAGCCTCGATGACATGCCTGCTATGGCCCTTAAACGTCAATCAGCCGACATCACCGGCGATTTCAGCTACACTTCAATCGTCGACACTACCTCTACCATCTCCTTGAATGCCGCTACCAACGGCAATCTCTTCATAACCCTCATCAATGACACCACCCATGCAACCGGTACTACATTCGGCATCTCGAACGGCGCTGTCATGGGCGATTCCCTTGATCGCCTCCTACACTACTTCCCCACCGAAGTGACTGCAACAGGTGCCTCCCGTCTTCGTCTGGCAGCCTGGGGCAATATTCCCAAGACTGCCGAGCTGATTATGCTGGTGCCGTTTGGGACAGCGCCCAATGCCATGCTTGTGGCGGTTGATAGCCGAGGCGATTTTTTCTGGATGTTTGTCTGCTCTGTTGCGTCACAGATGAATAAGGTGTTCTTGGTGAAGGATAACGGGAATGGTGTGGGAACGTTGCAGGATCCTAGCTTGAAGTTTGTGGTGACAGGAGGAATTGTTGATGACTGTGCACCCCTCGCCGTGAACATTGTTTAGAGTTCGTATTAATGGATAACTATCATGTACCTATATAAAAATATAAACCTTATTAAAATTCATACCCGACTTTAAAGATTAAGCTGTCGCTGATCTACCTAACCTTCTTCGTTTGTCAAAGCTAGTACGGTTATATAGCAAATCGAGATATTCATAATATCAAGCCCCCTGCTTCAAGACTTGATCAGAATCAATAAGTCTCTGGATTCCGTAAGGGGAGTATCAAAAATGATGGCCACAAATACTAGAGTTGTTGTCAGCCTGAACTCAACTTTAACTATCGCTACAGTAAGGTAATGTCCAAAGCCCAAATCGAGTGATGATCAGAAGACTGTGTGAGGCGAGGTGTTGGATCACGTGCTGGGCTTAGCTATCCCCTGCCGTTTCTCAAAGTCTCTACCGCTTTTACTGGCTGTTTCAATTTACGCACAATAGGCTAAGGTAGGGGTTGTAAGATCTTACACTTGGAGAAATGGAGTCAGATTTTGAGCCACCAAGAAGTGGAGATAATTGCTAGAGAAAGGGCTCATTGTTGTATAGCACAGGAAAGAGAGGTAAGATCTTACCTGTTGTCGCCTCTCACATATAATCGACAATGCAAAAGGAAGCCTAACAACCCCTACGGGAGCAGAAAAGTCAATGAAAGTAGATAAAAAAGCCAGATTCATTAACAAAGCTCATAAAACTGCACGCTTTTGTACGCCTATTTCTAAGTAAAATATTGGTATACTATAAAAGTGGTATTTTTATCTTAATTAATAGGAAAATTTGTCACTTCGTACTATAACTATATTTACTGTCAGGAATGGCATGTGAGCAGTACAGGTCACGTGGTATAGGTGTGACAGAGGCGTCAGGTGACAGAGAGTTACGGACCTGTCGGCCATGCCTCCGACTAGTGTCCGGTTACCCCGCTTCTCGTATATAAATAGGAGTTAGGAGTAACTTAGTAAAAGTAGAGAGAAGTTTTAATAAGATTGTGATTCCTATAATACTGATTCTTACTACCCTACTAAGCGAACCTTATATTCTTCTCTCTCCCTAATACTCGAAAACGAGAGGTAGTTCGGTACGAATCGGTTAAGAAACGTACTAGTTATAGAACTAGTTATATCTACTTAAGGGAAGCAAACTATACCTTTTACCTGCTCGTAGACGTAGGGGGGGAACTAGTAGAGTAGGACTATATCGGAAGGAGCTAAAACGGGGCCTAGCCGTATTCGAGAACCTATTGTAGGGAACGAAGAAGACGAAGAAGATAAAGACGAAAGAGACGAAGACGAATCGGTTAGGGATCGGGAGGACCCTCGATAGCCTACTACTATAACGACTCCTATACCTAACTAGGAGTTAGCCTAAAAGTAAGAGGAAGTTAATCGGTTAAAACAACAAATTATAGCTATATAACAACGTCGCTATAACTAATAACGATAGAGCCGAAACGCCTCCGAAGCGGCTAGGTTAAGTAAAGAAGCCCAAACCCTACGCGAGGAGCTTATAAACCTATATAGGGAAGAAGAAGAAGGAGAAGGGGATTATAATCTATTAAGGAACCGGAAACGCTAACGTTAGATATCTCGAACTAGAGGAGCTAGCTCTAAAAGTCTACCTCGGCACCGAAACTACTACGGAGAGGCACCGATAAGCTATATCCCTCGACTAAAGATTAAGCTACTTAAAACATTCTATAAGAAATCACTAAGTGAAACCTAGGCTTTTATTAAATAAGCGGAACGACGCTTTATACAAGATAATAGTGTCACGACCCCTCCTAGAACCCAGCGGGTTCCTAGGAGTAGGGGTCCCAAGAGTCCAGTGACTCTCAGGAACGTGACGGGTTCCAAGGACAGCGAGAGAGTTTCCTTATGTAAGTAGGAGCCGGCGATCTATTAGTTAGTTAGTAACGATATATACACGTACTAATAGGTAGATTATATAATATAGGAATAGGAGCTTATCGAGGACACGTAATAGAGTCTACCTTAGTAGGAGTCTATAGTATTTCGGGACTCTAACTAAACAGGACTCTAGACTCTATAACTAGGGGCTCTATAGTACACGAAGGTTCTATATAACAAGTAGATAGTCTTATTAGTTTAGGAGCTTCGTACTTAACTTAAGATAGTAAATACTACTTATTTACTAGTAACTCTAGTCTTATTTCTAGTTCTATACTTAACCCTTGTTTAAACCTAAAACTAGATAGTTAACGAATTATATAGATAGACTAGCCGTTATACTTTAAGTACTAAACCCCGAACATTATTTAAGATAGTAGGACTAGGAGAAAGTAGCGTAGGCAAGCGGCTAGCCTAGCTAGTGGCTCTAGCCCGTACCTTAATACCTACCATTACCTCACTAGTACTTATTACCCCTTAGTAATCCTAGATAACCCTAGAGGAGGATAGTAATAATAATAAAGAAGAAAAGGAAGAAAAGGGAGTAAAAGATAAGGAAAGAGATACGGTAATAAAGGATATTAAGGTATATAGTATAGTATATAACTAAGTTGAACTTACTAGACTTACTAAAGTCGCTACACTACTAAAGTTTAAAGGAGAACTAAGCTAACTTAAGCTATACCTCGCTAAGCTAGGTATCTATATTAACTATAACCCTAATAGCTTCTCTACTTAAGTAGACCAAGTTATATTCGTAATCTCGTACTTAGAAGGAGGACTATTTAAGTTTATTAATATTTACCTAGAAGATTACAATACTAAGGAAATCATAGATTAGAGACTAGATACAAGAAGGATGTTTATAAGCTTTACCTTCTTTGTTAAAGTACTTAAGGAAATCTATAGAGAACCCTTCGAGAACGAGAAGGCTATTCGTAAGCTCTAGGCCTTACAAATAAGGAGTTATTACCTAGAGTACCTCGTTACCTTCTAATAGTACGTACTAAAGGTAGATTAGAGCGACGGAGGACGTAAAGATTAGTTCTATAGAGGACTCTCGGAGTAACTTAAGGATAAGCTCGTAAGCTACCTTAAGGCTAAGACCTTCTAAGAACTTAAAACACTAGTAATATAAATTTAGGAAAGATAACGAGAAAGAAAGCTCGAGAAGTAAGACGAGTACAGTTATTAGTACTACTACTAACATCCTTACTACTAAGTAGTATAGGTAGAAACTAGGCCTCGCTAACAACGACAAGTCGTAGAGTTCGTAGGAACTACCCCGAGAGGAAGCCTAAGCTAGGGTAAGCCTCGAGGAGGCAAACCAAAAGGAAACGATAGGTAAGGCTAAAAGAAAGAAGGAAACTACTATAACTATAGAAGACTAGGTTACTAGGCTAGAGAATATAGATAACCTAAGAAGTAGGTTACTATAGTAGACAAGAAGGTTTACTAGGGACTAGTAACTAGTGCTAACAAACACCTTATCGGTAGAAGAGTAGTAGCGATAATAGCTAGAAAGGAGTTTATAGCGATACCTTTCTTACTACTACCTTACGAACAAACAAATAGCTCTCGAGACGAATATACTATCTAGATATAAGACTATACAAACGACGACTATATTACCTATAGATAAGTAAAAGAAACGGAAGACTACTTCTTAACCTAAGGAATTAAGGAAGAAAGACTTTAGAGGATTAATAAGGCCTTTAAGAACTACGAAGACAACCTTTATTATAAACCTATACCCGAAGAGATACTAGAGTTAGCGGACCTAGGACATCTAGGAATAGTATAGACGGATTGTGTATACGGTAGTTACGTCTACTATATTAAAAGTAAGATAACGTATAGTTATATAGCTTTACTATACCTTTACTTAACCGAACTATACGTAGAAACCTTTTTACTTTACTTAAAGAAAGCTTAGTATACAATAAAAAGGATTACCTAAACCTTAAGAAAAGAACTAGCTAAACGAATCTTCACGGAACGAGAAGAGGCTAATAATAAATGTACTAACGTATTCGTAAATAAATATATAACGTACGCTTACTAAGTCTACTGTACTATTAAAGAAAAAACGGGATATTTCCTAAAAGTATAAATAAAGAGGGGTAGAGTCGTAGATATAGTCTAGGATAGAGAATACCGGCTTAATCCTAGTAACATTTATTACGAACCTAGAGAACTTACTAGATTATTCTAGTATAGTAAGACCTACTAAGAATTATATTAGACTAACTATATCTTAGGATAGTATACTACTTATAAGTAATAGAAGATATTAAACGCCTATATACTAGATAGCTAAGATATCTATATACATTAAGTAAACCTATAACTTACCGAGGAGTTAAAAGATCTAACTCTCTAGCTCTAAAGCTAGTAAGAGAGTCTTATATACCTAAAATACCTTAACGTTATATCTATACCGTAGCCGAAGCATATACTACAAGACGTCTACTCGTAAACCTAGCCTTATACGTTAGAAGAAAGAAAGTAACGGGATTAATAGATTCTAGAGTAGAGGCGAACCTTATAAATAACGAATAGTCTTAAAGGTAAGGCTAGAGATATATTTATAAGGCAAAGCTATACTAGATCGTTACTATAAGCGGAGAAGATATAAAGGATAGAGGAATCGTCGCCTTCGAAACCAAAACACTACCTATTATATTAAACGGAAGAACTATATAGCTTAAGTTCGACCTAGTACTAATTAATAAGGACGTGATACTTAGAGACCTATAGTTATAGGAGTTTAACCTAGACATTAATTAGGCTATATAAACGATCACGTAGAGACTATAGTTACGAGATAACTAAAAGACAATTAACTAGAAGCTATAAGTATCTTAGAAAGAGCTACGAAGTTACCTAAAACTAAGCGCTACGTAAAGAGTAATAGTCGTCTAGGTAAAACTAAGGAAGGAGGTTATAGCGAACCCCTTACCTATAGAATATAGAGATTTCCTAGAAGTATTCGAGGAACCTTCGGACGAAAATATACTACCGAAACACTAACTATAGGACTATAAGATACCCTTAGAAAAAGGTAAGAGACCTATATACTAACCTATATACTAGCTTACATTAGCCGAGGAAAAAGAGCTAGAAAACTACGTTACTACGAAGTTAGTAAAAGGATATATTAGACGTTCCTAATTACTAGCTAGGTACCTTATTCTATTCGTTCCTAAGAAGAACAGAAAATTAAGAATATATATCGACTACTAATAACTTAATAGTATTACGATAAAGAATCGCTACGCCCTACCTTTAATTCCGGATCTATAGGACAGACTTTATAGAGTATAATACTTTACGATAATAGACTTAAAGGACGCCTATAGTCTTATTAGGATTAAGGAAAGAGAAGAATAAAAGATAGCCTTTAAAACTAAAAAGGGTTATTACGAATATTTTATTATACTATTCGGGTTAACAAACGTACCTACTACTTTCTAGGCGCTCGTTAACGATATACTTAGAGAGTAACTTAACTACTTTGTTTATATATATCTAAATAATATCCTTATATTCTTACGTACCCTAGAGTAGTATATTAAGAATATCCGCTAGATTCTAGAAAGGCTAAAAGAGAAAGATCTTAAAGTATAACTTAAAAAATACGAGTTCTATAAGGAAGAAGTAGTATTCCTAGGCTTTAGAGTAGGTAGGAATAGAGTATTAATATAAAAGGACAAGACTATAGCTATATAGGAATAGTAGGTACTAACTAAGGTAAAGGAAGTCTAAGAGTTCCTTAGATTCTATAACTTCTACCGTAGCTTTGTACTTAATTACTTAAAAATTATAGTACTACTCTTAAATCTAACTAAGAAGGACTAAGTTTAGAACTAGACACCTAAGGTAATAAAGGTATTCGGCGAGCTTAAAGTAGAGTTTAGAATTAACCGAATTATAGTAAATCATAACCCTACTAAGCTAGGGATTATTAAGACAGACGTATCGGACGTAGCTATAGGAGTAGTATATAGCTAGACCGACGAACAAGGAAAGCTAAGACTAGTCGCTTTCTTCTTAAAGAAGTTCTCGTCCGCTAAGCTTAATTACGAAATACACGACAAGGAACTACTTGTAATTATCGTAACTATACGAGAATAAAGACACTACCTTAAAGGAGTAAAGGACTAGGTAATCGTATATACGGATTACAAAAACCTAAAGTATTTTATAATAACAAAGTAGTTAACTAAGAGACAAGCTCGCTAGTTAGAAGACTTATTACACTTTAACTTTGTTATTTAGTATCGTAAAGGATCTAAAAACGGAAGAGTAGACGCTCTAAGTCGTAAAGTAGAATATATACGTAACGTACTAAAGAACTATAGTATAATTCTTAAAGAGACACCCGAGGGGCTAGTTCTTAATAGTAGGACTATCGTTATAACCCTAACTACCGAACTCGGAGGTATAGAAAGAGAAATCAAAGGAGCCTATACAAAGGACTCTACGGTATAGAGAATCCTAGGGGACCCGGAGAGTTACCTATCCTTTATAGTAGAAAACGGATTACTCTTATTCTAAGGATTAATATACTTACTAGAGGTATTATATATAGAGTACGTATCTAGGATACACGAACTACCTATATATAGACACTAAGGAATCGTTAAAACAGCTAAAAGAGTTAGTAGGGACTACTACTTCCTAGGACTTAAGAGGATAGTCGAGAAAGTACTAGTATAGTACTATACTTATAGAATATCTAAATCAGAAAGATACTAACTATATAGAAAGCTATAACCTAACGAAATACCTATAGAAAGATAGTAGATTATTATAATAGACTTTATTATAAAACTACTAAAGTTAAAGGACCTACTTATAGAAGTAGAGTATAACTCGATACTCGTTATCGTAGATAAACTTATAAAGTAAAGTTACTTTATACTATACCTAGAAGCTTCTAACGTAGAATAACTAGCTAATACTATACTAAGGATAATAGTAATAGAATATAGAATACTAGAACAATTTATAACGGATAGAGACAAGCTCTTTATATTAATATTTTAGAAATTATTAATAATACTTATCGGAACGTACTATAAGCTATTAACGTTATTCTACCTATAGATAGACGGACAGATAGAACGGATTAACTAGATTATCGAACAATACCTTAGAAGTTATATAGACTACTAGTAGATAAACTAGGTAGCGATACTTCTAATAGTATAATTCGTATATAATAGTTCCTTATCGGAAACTATAAAAATTAGTCTATTCGAGGTGAATTACGGTTACTACCTAGTAATATATTATAAACCTCGAATAAAAGAAAAGAATGTATACTACGTACAAGTTAATATCGACTTGCTTAAGTAGTTATACACGTAGCTATTACTAGATATTTAGTTCTATAATAAAAGATTAGCCTATTACTATAATAAGAGACGTCTCGAGGGACCTCGCCTTAGGAAGGGGGATAAAGTATATCTTTTTTATAGAAATATTAAAACAACCCGCCTATTAGGAAAACTTAACTATAAAAAGATCGGACTATTCGAAATTATCGAAAAAATTAAAGTAGTTAATTATAGGTTAAAACTACTAGACAATATAAGAATTAACCTAGTCTTCTATATATCACTATTAGAACTAGTACCTAATAACGTACTAGTTATTATACCTAACCTTTTAGACGAAAACGAACTTATCTAGTATAAGGTTAAGGCGATTATAGAACGAGCTAAGGACAATAATAGTTAGCTATTATATAGGATACGATAGAAAGGATATAGCGAAGAAGACGATACGTAGGAATTACTAGAAGACTTATAGAATTTAAAGAACCTTCTACAAAAGTTCTATCGTCGAAACCTAGGTCTACCTAGATAGGATTAGAAGGGTTAAAGACCGAAGCCTAGGTAGTTATCTCGTTCTCGCTTAACCTAAGTATAGACTACTAAACGAAAGGCACGATCGTAAGGCTAGGAGACTAAGAAGAGAGGTCGTCCAAGGAAGGAATAGGATCTAACGGAGGAGTTAAAGGAGCGGAAACAGGTTACTCCTTCCGAGGACTAAAGAAAAAACGATATATAGGCTTTAGAGGATCAAGAACCCTCGTATAACCCGTAGAATCGCACGACCGTTTCGTACGAATACACTTAGAACAACGGGAGCTCTCGACTAGGTCAAGGAAGTACTTTCGAGACTACCGGCGGTAGTAGGAATATAGCTAAGTAGAACGGTTCGTACGCTTAATCTTTATAACTAGACGTAGACGTTACTTACGTTTTTCACGAGCGACTTCCGATATAATATTTAAGAGAGATAGTTATAACGACCACGAAACATTTCCTTACTACTATATAAAGCGTAGGGACTACGCTAGGACGGATAGGGGATAGTGTCACGACCCCTCCTAGAACCTAGCGGGTTCCTAGGAGTAGGGGTCCTAAGAGTCTAGTGACTCTTAGGAACGTGACGGGTTCTAAGGATAACGAGAGAGTTTCCTTATATAAGTAAGAGCTAGCGATCTATTAGTTAGTTAGTAACGATATATACACGTACTAATAGATAGATTATATAATATAGGAATAGGAGCCTATCGAGGACACGTAATAGAGTCTACCTTAGCGGAAGTCTATAACATTTTAGGACTCTAACTAAACAGGACTCTAGACTCTACGACTAGGGGCTCTATAGTATATAAAGGTTCTATATAACGAGTAGATAGTCTTATTAGTTTAGGAGCTTCGTGCTTAACTTAAGATAACAAATACTATCTATTTACTAGTAACTCTAGTCTTACTCCTAGTTCTATACTTAACCTTTGTTCAAACCTAAAACCAGACAGTTAGCGAATTATACAGATAGACCAGCCGTTACAATAACATTTCGGGACTCCAACTAAACAGGACTCCAGACTCCACAACTAGGGGCTCCATAGTACACGAAGGTTCTATATAACGAGTAGATAGTCTTATTAGTTTAGGAGCTTCGTGCTCAACTCAAGATAGTAAATACTACCTATTTGCTAGTAACTCTAGTCTTACTCCTAGTTCTACACTTGACCCTTGTTCAAACCTAAAACCAGACAGTTAGCGAATCATACAGATAGACCAGCCGTCACAAATAAGAGGGACTATCCTACTAACTAAAGTAGAATTCTGTTTTATATAGCCTCCTTCGATACAGTACCTAAACAGAAGTAGACCTTTTATAAAGAAAACTAAAAAGAGATTAAAAATATTAACTAAGATAATTTCAAGAGTTTCCTTAAAGGTACTAATAGCGACCCTATAGGTTTACTCCTATATATATCCGATAAGTATATAAAGGCTCGGTATTAAAAAGGTTAATTAATCGAAGATTTTATAATCTATTTAGAATTATTTAAACGATAACTAAGGCTTATAGATAGTAAGAATAATAACTAGTAGAGATACTTAATACTTTACTCTCGGTTATACCTAACACTAAAGCGAAACGTAAATATAAAGGATAAAGTTCCTATAGAACGAGAAAAGCTTATTAATCTTTATAAACGACTATTAAGAGGAATAAAGAATTAAGATAGGAATAAGGTTCTAACTAGTAACCGAAACTATACCGATTAGAATCCTAGGAATAGATAGGAAACCTCTTAAGACAAAGGAAAGGGTCTAGAATATTTAAATTCAAAAGAAGGCTACGTAAAACCTAAATAAAGCGATACGAATTAGACTTCTCTCGGATCTAAAACGGACCTAATAAGGACCTACTATAGATATAGTAAACTAGGACACACGCCCTCTAGCTGTCTATAAGTCAAGTACTATAATTGTAATGAAATAGGCTATATAGCGCCTAATTACCTTAAGCCTAAGAAGATATAGGGAAACTAATAGCCCTAGTAGTAATATTAACAATACTAACTATACTAAGTAATATTAAAGTACGTTAAAGGATCGTAATTTTAATCTAAGTTAAAGGAGCTAAAGGGATATAAAGGACGGAACGGGCCCTTATCGATAGTAGGGCAGAGTAAAGCTATATATCCTAAACTCTTACTATTAATTACAGATAGACTCTAAAGAATAACTATATTAGCCTTATTACTATAGATAGAACGGAAATCTTAATCTATAGAGTCTATAAGATTAATCTAAAGGCTATAGACTCTAAAGGTACTACGAAGACCCTTTGACACGGCTTCGTAGCCTATAAGTTCACTAACCCTAACTTTTCCTTTATTCTAGAATTTCCCTAGCTAAGGGATATTAACCCTACTATTAGATTCCTTTTAAGAACCTAGCGATACCCTTCCGAAAAGTATCTGATTTAACTATTAATAGTATCGCGTTTCGAAAAGGAAGCTAAAGGATCGCCTATAGGCTATATAGTTATTAGAACTATTACTAAAGCAGTAAAAGAGCTTCTATTAGAACTCGAAGATTATAAGATAGTTTTCGACGATACTAACGCTAGTATCCTACCTGAACACTATCTAATAGAACACTAAATCGACTTAGAGCTAGGTATAGAAGTACTATAAGGACTAGTTTACCCTTTATTAAAATAAAAGCTTTTAGCTCTTCGAGAATATCTCTATACTAGCGAAAAGAAAGAGTAGATTTATCGTTTAACTAGCCCTACGGGAATACCTATTCTTTTTATACCTAAGAAGGATAGGGGACTAAGGCTATACGTCGACTACTATAGATTAAACAAGGTAATAATTAAGAATCGTACTCCCTTACCGTTAATTAGTAAAACACTAGATCGGCTATAACGTTTACAAAGATTTATAAAGCTAGATTTAAAAGACGTATACTATCGTCTTTAGATTAAGGAAAGAGATAAGTAGAAGATAACTTTTTAGACTTGTTATAGATACTTCGAGTATTTAGTCCTACTATTTAGATTATTAAATACTCTTACTACTTTCTAAGCCTATATTAATTAAGCTTTTATTAGTCTCGTTAACGTTACTTATATAGTTTATTTAGACGATATCTTAATCTTTTTAGAAGACCCTAGAAAGTATACGGAGGCAGTACAAGAGGTCCTTGTATAGCTTAAACAATATAAGCTTTTCGCTAACCTTAAGAAATATATCTTTAATACTAATATAATAGAATTCCTAGGTTTTATTATTAGACTAGAAGGGATTACTATAGATCCGTTAAGGGTTAGTACTATATCCAACTAACCTATACCTAAGTCTTTCTAAGATATTTAAGTGTTTCTAGGATTTACTAACTTTTATAGAAGGTTTATTTAAAGGTATTCGAAAATCTCTTACCTTTTAACTAAGATACTAAAAGGAATAGAAAAAGAAAGGAAGATAAGGCTATATTACTTCTCCTTCGAAGCTAAGTTAGTTTTTAGAGACCTCTATAAGAAATTTACCGAAGTACTAATTCTTCGTTATTTTAACCCTACTAAAAGAATTATAGTAGAAACGGATACTTCGTAGTTTATGTGAGGTTCGCTTGGCAGGGTGGCAAGAATCAGTGTTATAGGAATCACAATCTTATTAAAACTTCTCTCTACTTCTTCTAAGTTACTCCTAACTCCTATTCATATACGAGAAGCGGGGTAACCGGACACTAGTCGGAGGCATGGCCGACAGGTCCGTAACTCTCTTGTTACCTAACACCTCTATCACGCCTATACCACGTGACCTGTACTACTCACATGCCATTCCTGACATTATCCCCCCTCTAGGCTCGTGCCCTCACGAGTCGACAATAGTAGCATTCCTATTGACAGTAATACTACAATAGTAGCGTTAACCATCCTTCTTTACTCCTCCTCGTATACGAATAATATCTCAGGCACAATACTAGCTCCTTACCATTGTGGGTCCCTCAAGCGAAACCACCATAATAGCATACAAACTCTCTTTTGTAGCTCGAATAGCTTACTATTGTGAGCTTCATATTGAAGTTATTACAATAGTAGGTTGGCTAGAGTAGCATATAAGCAACTTCTTGCGCCCAAATCAACCTAATCTTCTATTATATCGACCACCAATTCCACCACCACCACCACCACCACCACCACAACTCCACCACCACCACCATGAGCTCCTCCGCCACCTATCCGTTGCGCCTCCGTTCTCCCTGTGCCCGCTGTACGAAGCTGGCTTCCACTGATGCGCACCATATTTGTGAGTTCGATAAGAGAACTTCGATCAAGTGCTCCTATTGTCGTGCACAGAAGTCCGACTGTGACCAGGTAATTACCCCCCGAACCCCCTCCGTCTACCCTCCGTTCTGACTCCGATAGCTCCCTCGCTTCCTCCGGGTTCGTGCAGAAAAGCTAAATCGCTTCCAACGACTTCTCCGAGTCGATGGTATCTCCGATGTACGTACGCAAACCCTCCTTTCCGCCATCTCCCATGCCTCCGAGGACATCAGGATTCGCGTGGAGATATTTAATCGTCAAAATGCTCCTCCTAAGAGCATCGAAAAGTTGACCTAGGCTCTCCTTGCGGAGCAAAAGAAAACCAATGCTCTCCTCGAGCAATTGGTCAAATTCGCCGCTGCTGCTGTAAGTACCCTCCGAGTACCCTCCGTCCTCCCTCCGTTCTGACCCCGATAGGCCGGTCTCCAAGATGATGATAAGGATACTGAGGAGGAGATTAAGGAAGATAACTACGAAGAGATTGATTCTAAGGAGGAGTGAGCGGTTTTCGAGGGAATTTGATTTAGATAGTTGCACAATCCTTCGCAAATCGCAATACAATCTTCGTAATTCAAATCCTAACTCTTTTCCCTTTTTGAACTCTACTATGCGTGTGTATTTGAAATATAAAATTTTCGAAATTTTCGAAAAATCCTACTTATCATTATACCTTCTATTTACGACGTCGTGGCTTCCGTTTTGTCCTAGTGCGTATAGGAATAGGCTTGTTAACAGCAGTGTTTTGAAGATACTTTTGAAGCTCTTCCTCCGCATTCCCCAGGTGTCCTAGTGGTTCCCATGTGTCTTCGTTGGGTCCGTATCCCTTCCATCTCACCAGGTATTCCCTTCCGTTATCACCTTCACGGTATGCTTGGATAGCCTTCACTTCGTACTCTAGCTCGTCCCGGATCTACACTTCTTCTGCGGATACTTCTACTCCTTTACGGCCCTCCTATAGTTCTAATAATAACACATAGAAAACGTCGTGTATTCGGTAGTGTTGCGGGAGCTTCAGTTAGTAGGCTTGTCCATGCTGACCCTTAATCGCTATAATTTCAAAAGGTCCAAGGAATTTATTAGAGAGTTTCTTACTAGGGCGTAATTAACGAATGTTTTTGGCTAATAGTAATACCTTGTCTCTAATCTTGAATCTTATCGGGTTATACTTTTTGTCGTAAAACTTCTTATACGATTCGGCTACGTTACAGAGGGTTGCCCTAGTCTCTTCTCGATCTTAAGCAAGTATTTTAATTCTTTCTTTAGCAGCGGGTACTCCCCCGACAAGGACGGCGTCCTCGACGTTCATGCCTAGTTCAGGGTGGTATCTATAAAGCAGCCAAAACGGTGTCTTGCCGGTACTACTATAGACCGAGTTGTTGTAAGTAAACTTAGCTAATACTAGTTTACTTGTCCAATCTGACTACTTATAATTATAAAACACTCGAAGATAAAACTCTAGAGTCTGGTTCTAACGCTTTATTTGGCCATCCGTTTACGGATAAAAAGCGGTACTAAGACGGCGGCGAACCTAAAGGTACCACATCACCGTAGACCAAAACTTACTCGTGAATACTAAACCTCTATTAGAGGTTATACCTTTTAGACAGCCAAAATCCTTATATACGTAATATATAAATAAATCAGTAAGCTCTACTATATCGATGGTTTTACGACACGGTATATACCGAGCCATCTTCGTAAACCTATCGACTACCACTAGAATAGAGTTATACGTCTATGCTCTCTATTTTAAAGGTGGGAGATCTGTCACAAAGTCTATAGTTATCTTTTCCTATAGTGCGAGGGGGACTAGAAACGGAGCCATCTCACCGTAGAGACGGTGTCTCCTTGCCTTGCCTCTTTGGTATACCGCACAGCTAGTGACGTATTCTTTCACATTATTCTTTATACCTATCTAAAAATATTTTCTTCTAATTAGCTCAACGGTTTTGGTCACCCCAAAGTGGCCCGCCGTTATATTATCGTGGTAGGTCTAAATTACCTCCGATCTCAAAGCTCTTTCGGGTGGGACATACGCCGCATTCCCGTATCTTAATAGACCACTTGGGTCTACTCTCTATATATCTCTTCCGGTATGTCTCCGTACCGGCCCCGTATTATAGTGCTTTTCTTTTACAAAAGGGTCATTCTCTTACAATCGAAGAAGTACATCACGAAACGGTTCCGATATAGGTTCATTTACCGTTTCGGTTACTAGCAGTAGAACTACTAGTAACCGTGGAACGTATTGTTTACAACCAATGGCTCTAGCAACAGGCTTTAGTAGCTTAATATCATCTACTGTATTGCGATCATCTTTGGCCTATACGTCTCGTATGTGAGGTCTCTGACCAAGCCACGGAGTATCTCCGTTCCGGGGGTGCCTAATCCCCGTCTCTGCTCCTACCCTCTGGGGTTTAGAAGCTGCCACAAATATAACGATAATCTTAACTCCTTTATAGAGTGGTTTAATATCTTTCTACACTACCGCAGCTATTTTTAGCTTGTTGTATAGTATAGGTAGGGAATCATCATCCCCTTCCGTTTCTCTATAGTCTGGCCTCCGTAAAGGCCTATCTACTGGGTTGGTTTTCCCAGGTCTATACTCGATCATAAAATCGATTTCAGCTAGACTCTCTGCCCAACGGGCTTGTCTGCCGTTAAGCTTTCTTTTGGTTATAAAGTATTTCAGGTTCTCATGGTCGGTGCGAACCGTAACCACTTCGGAGGCCCTACGGAGGTATTGTCCCCACTGTTTAAACGCAAAAACTATAGCCATTAGCTCAGCATCATAGACTTTATAATTCCTTTCTGTAGGAGAGAGCTTCTTTAAATAGAAAGCGATAGGGTGCCATCTCGCATCCTTCCCTTCTCCGAATAGTTGGGATAGAATACCCCTAATAGCAAACTGCGAAGCATCTGTTTCTACCATAATTCTCCTAGTAGGGTCAAAATGACGAAGAATCGGTGCTTCGGTAAATTTCTTGCAGAGGTCTCTAAAAGCCGACTCGGCTTCGAGGGAGAGGCGATATAGCCCCGTCTTCCTTCCTTTTTCCATTCCCTTCAGCATCTCGGTTAGAGGGTAAGAGATTTTCGAATACCCTTGGATAAACCTTCTATAAAAGTTAGTAAATCCCAAAAATACTTGAATATCTCGGAAAGACTCAGGTATAGGCTAGTCGGATATAGCACTAACTCTCAACGGATCCATAGTAACCCCCTGTGGTCCGATAATAAAACCTAGAAATTCTACTGTATTAGTATTGAAAATATATTTTTTAAGATTAGCGAAAAGCTTATATTGTTCGAGCCGTGCGAGAACCTCCCGTACCGCCTCCGTGTACTTTCCGGGATCTTCTAAAAAGATTAAAATATCGTTTAAATAAACTACACAAGTAACGTCAACGAGACCAATAAGGGCTTGATTAATATAGGCTTGGAAAGTGGCGGGAGTATTAGATAATCCAAACGGTAGGACCAAATACTCGAAGTATCCGTAACGAGTCCGAAAGGCCGTCTTCCACTCATCTCCTTCCTTAATCCGGAGACGATGGTATACGTCTTTTAGATCTAGCTTTGTAAATCTTCGCGAACGTCGTAGTCGATCTAGTGTTTCACTAATCAGCGGTAGGGGAGTGCGATTCTTAATTGTCACCTTATTTAACCTACGGTAGTCGACGTATAGCCTCAGTCCCCTATCCTTCTTAGGTACGAAAAGGATAGGTGCTCCCGCAGGGCTAGTCGAACGACGGATCCACCCTTTCTTTACACTGGTATCGAGATATTCCCGAAGAACCAAAAGCTCCCGTTCTAATAAAGGGTAAACTAGTCCCTATAGTACCTCCGCACCAGGCTCCAAGTCGATTCGGTATTCCATCGGATAGTGTTCAGGTAGGACACCAGCGTTAGTGTCATCGAAAACTGCCTTATAGTCTTCGAGCTCTAATAGGAGCTTCTTTGTCTCTTTAGTAATGGTTCTAATAACCATACAACATATAGATAATCCTTTAGCTTCTTTTTCGAAACGCGACGCTATTACTAGATAAATCTGATGCTTTTCGAAGAGGTATCGCCAGGTCCCCGAGTAAAATCCAATAGCGGGGTCGATATCCCTTAACTAAGGGAATCCTAGAATAAAAGAAAAGTCAGGGTTAGTGAACTCACAGGCCACGAAGCCGTGTCGGAGGGTCTTCGTTATGCCTTCGGAGTCCGTAGCCTTTAGGTCAATCTCGTAAATTCCATAAGTCAGGATTTCCGTTCCATCTACTGTAGCTAGGCTAATATAATCATTCTCTGGAGTCCATCCGCAATCAATAGCAAGAGTTTGTAATACGCAACTCTGCTCCGCCCCACTGTCGATAAGGGCCCGTTCCGTCCTCCATATCCCCTCAGCTCCCTTGACTTAGATCGAAATTACGATCCTCTAACGTGCTTCAACATCACCCAGTATAGTCGGCATTGTTGATATTACCGCTAGGACTGGTAGTTTCCCTACACTCTCTTAGGCTTGAGGCAATTAGGCGCTATATAGCCTATTTCGTTACAGTTATAGCACTTGACTTATAGGCAGCTAGAGGGTGTGTGTCCTGGTTTGCCGCATTTGTAGCAAGTCCTGGTCGGCCCCGTTTTGGGTCCGAGAGGAGTCCGATTCGTATCGTTCCATTTAGGCTTCGCGTAGCCTTCTCTTGAATTTGAATATTCCGGACCCTTTCCTTTGTCCTACAAGGGTTCCTGTCTATTCCTAGGATTCCAATCGGTATAGTCTCGGCCACTAGTCGGAACCTTATTCCCGTCCTGATTCTTCATTCCTCTTTACAGTCGCTTACAAAGATTGATAAGCTTCTCCCGTTCCATAGGAACCTCATCCTTTACATTCACGTTTCGCTTCAGTGTCGGATATAACCGAGAGTAGAGTGCCAAGCATCTCTGCTGGTCGCTATTCTTGCCATCTATAAGCCCTAATTGTCGTTCGAAGGATTCTAAATAGATTACGAAATCCTCGATTGGTTAACCTTCTCGATACCGAGCCTCCGTATACTTGTCGGAGGTATATAGGAGTAAACCCGTAGGGTCACCATTAGTGCCTTCAAGGAAACCCTTAAAATCATCCTAGTCAATGTTTTCAATTCCTCCTTGGTTTTCTTTATAAGAGGTCTACTTCCGTTCAGGCACCGTATCGAAAGAGGCTACACAAAACAGAATTCTACTTTGGTCGGTAGGATAGTCCCTCCCGTTATCTTGTATAAAGCGTCGTTCCGCCTGCTTAATAAAAGCCTGGGTTTCACTTAGTGATTTCCCGTAGAATGTTTCGAGTGGCTTAATCTTTGGTCGAGGGATATAACCAGTCGGTACTTCACCGTAGTAGTTTCGGTGTCGAGGCGGACCTTCAGAATCGACTTCCCTGGTTCGGGATCTCTAATGTCGGCGTTTATGGCCCCTTGACGGATTATAATCTCCTTCCTCTTCTTCTTCCCTATGTAGGTTTGCGAGCTCTTCGCGTAGGGCTTGGGCTTCTTCACTTAACCTGGCCGTTTCGGAGGCGTTTCGGCTCCGTCGTTATTGGTCATAGCGACGTTGTTGTATAGCTATGATTTGTTGTTTCAACCGATCAACTTCCTCCTACTTCTGGACTAACTCCTGGTCAGGTATAGGAGTCACTATAGTGGTAGGTTGTCGAGGGTCTTCCCGATCCCTAACCGATTCGTCTTCGTCTCCTTCGTCTTTATCTTCTTCGTCTTCTTCGTTCCCTACAATAGGTTCTCGAATACGGCTAGGCCCCGTTTTGGCTCCTTCCGATGCAGTCCTACTCTGCTGGTTCCCCCCCTGCGTCTGCGAGCGGGTAAAAGGCATGGCCTGCTTCCCTTGAGTGGACATGACTGGTTCCGTAGCTGGTGCGTTTCCTAACCGATTCGTACCGAACTGCCTCTCGTTTTCGAGTATTGGGGAGAGAGAAGAATGTGAGGTTCGCTTGGCAGGGTGGCAAGAATCAGTGTTATAGGAATTATAATCTTATTAAAACTTCTCTCTACTTCTTCCAAGTTACTCCTAACTTCTATTCATATACGAGAAGCGGGGTAACCGGACACTAGTCGGAGGCATGGCCGACAGGTCCGTAACTCTCTTGTCACCTGACACCTCTGTCACGCCTATACCACGTGACCTGTACTACTCACATGCCATTCCTGACAGTTTACTCTTAGAGGTATTCTATTATAATTATTTAAAGAAAGGAAGGATACGAAATAGTACCTTATTACTTTCTACTTAAAGAAGCTCTCTCCTATAGAAAGGAATTATAAAGTCTATAATACTAAGTTAATAGCTATAGTTTTTACGTTTAAATAATAGGGATAATACCTCCGTAAGGTCTCCGAAGTAGTTACGGTTCGTACCGACTATAAAAACCTAAAATACTTTATAACTAAAAAAAAGCTTAATAGTAGACAAGCCTATTAAGTAGAAAGTCTAGCTAAAATCGATTTTATAATTAAGTATAAACCTAGGAAAACTAACCTAGTAGATAAGCCTTTACGGAGGCTAGACTATAAAGAAATAGAAAGGGATAATAATTTTTTATCTATACTATATAATAAGCTAAAAATAACTATAGTAGTATAGAAAGATATTAAACTATTTTATAAAAGAGTTAAGATTATCGTTATATTTATAGTAGCTTCTAAACCCTAGAAGGTAAGAGTAGAGATAGGGATTAGGTACCCTTAGAACGGAGACACTCTATAGCTTAATTAAAGACCTTATATATAAGACGTATAGGCTAAAGATAATCGTAATATAATAGATAATATTAAGTTACTAAAGCCTATTACTAGAGCTATTAGTTGTAAATAATATATTCTACGGTTACTAGTAGTTCTACTACTAGTAATCGAAACAGTAAATAAACTTATATTAGAACTATTTTATAATATACTTTTTCGATTATAAGAGAATAATCCTTTTATAAAAGAAAAGCACTATAATATAAGGCTAGTATAGAGATATACTAGAAGAGATATATAGAGAGTAGACCTAAATAGTCTATTAAGATATAGGAATATAGTATATATTTTACCTAAAAGAGCTTTAAGATTAAAAGTAATTTAGACCTACTACGATAATATAATAGTAGACTACTTTAAGGTAACTAAAACTATTAAGCTAATTAAAAGAAAATATTTTTAAATAAGTATAAAGAATAATATAAAAGAATACGTTACTAGCTATATAGTATATTAAAGAGATAAGATAAGGAGACACTATTCCTACGGTAAGATAGCTCCGTTTTTAGTCCCTCTTATACTATAGAAAGAGATAACTATAGACTTTATAATAGATCTTCTACCTTTAAAATAAAGAGTATAGACGTATAACTCTATTCTAGTAGTAGTTAATAAGTTTACGAAAATAGCTCGGTATATACTATATCGTAAAACTATCGATATAGTAGAGTTTACTAATTTATTTATATATTATATATATAAGGATTTTAGCTATCTAAAAGGTATAACCTCTAATAGAGGTTTAGTATTTATAAGTAAATTTTAGTCTACGGTAATATAGTACCTTTAGGTTCGCCGCCGTCTTAGTACTACTTTTTATCTATAAACAGATAGCTAAATAAAGTATTAGAACTAAACCTTAGAGTTTTATCTTCGAGTATTTTATAATTATAAATAGTTAGATTAGACAAACAAACTAGTATTAGCTAAGTTTACTTATAATAACTTAGTCTATAGTAGTACCGGTAAGATACCGTTTTAGCTACTTTATAGGTACTACCCTAAACTAGGTATAAACGTTAAGGACACTATCCTTATTAAAGGAGTACCTACTACTAAAGAAAGAATTAAAATACTTACTTAAGATTAAAAAGAGACTAAGGTAACCCTCTATAACGTAGCCGAATCGTATAAAAAGTTTTATAATAAAAAGTATAACCTAATAAGATTTAAGATTAGAGACAAGGTATTACTATTAGCTAAAAACATTCGTTAATTATACTCTAATAAAAAACTCTCTAATAAATTCCTTAGACTTTTTAAAATCATAGCGATTAAGGGTTAGTATAGATAAGCCTACTAACTAAAGCTCCTATAACACTACTAAATACATAACGTTTTCTATATATTATTATTAGAACTATAGAAGGGCTATAAAGGAGTAAAGGTATCCGTAAAAGAAATATAGATCTAGGACGAGCTAGAGTACGAAGTAAAGGCTATCTAAGTATACTATAAAGGTAATAATAGAAGGGAATACCTAGTAAGATAAAAAGGATATAGACCTAACGAAAATATATAAGAACTACTAGGATATCTAAGGAATATAGAGGAAGAGCTTTAAAAGTACCTTTAAAATACTACTATTAATAAGCCTATTCCTATATATACTAAGGCAAAACGGAAGCCACGACGTCGTAAATAGAAGGTATAATAATAAGTAGGATTTTTCGAAAATTTCGAAAATTTTACATTTTAAATATATACGTATAGTAGAGTTCAAAAGGAAAAAAGAGTTAGGATTTAGATTACGAAGATTATATTACGATTTACGAAGGATTGTACAACTATCTAAATCAAATTCCTTCGAAAACCGCTTACTCCTCCTTAGAATTAATCTCTTCGTAGTTATCTTCCTTAATCTCCTCCTTAGTATCCTTATTATTATCTTAGAGACTAGCCTATTAGGGTTAGAACGGAAGGAGGACGGAGGGTACTCGGAGGGTACTTATAGTAGTAGCGGCGAATTTAACTAATTATTCGAGGAGAGTATTAGTTTTCTTTTACTCCGTAAAGAGAGCCTAGGTTAACTTTTCGATACTTTTAAAAGAAGTATTTTAACGATTAAATATCTCTACGCGAATCCTAATATCCTCGGAAGTATAGGAGATAACGGAAAGAAAGGTTTATATACGTATATCGGAGATACTATCGACTCGGAGAAGTCGTTAGAAGCGATTTAGCTTTTCTATATAAACCTAGAGAAAGCGAGGGAGCTATCGGAGTTAGAATAGAGGGTAGACGGAGGGGGTTCGGGGGGTAACTACCTAGTTATAATCGGACTTCTATACACGACAATAGGAGTACTTAATCGAAGTTCTCTTGTCGAACTTATAAACATAGTACGTATTAGTAGAAGCTAGCTTCGTATAGCGGGTATAAGGAGAACGGAGGCGTAACGGATAGATAGTAGAGGAGCTTATAGTAGTGGTAGTAGAGTTGTAATAGTAGTGGTAATAGAATTAGTAGTCGATATAATAGAAGATTAGGTTAATTTAGGTATAAGAAGCTACTTATATACTACTTTAGCTAACCTACTATTATAATAACTTTAATATAAAGCTTATAATAGTAAGCTATTCGAGCTATAAAAGAGAGTTTATATACTATTATAGTAGTTTCGCTTAGGGGACCTACAATAGTAAAGAACTAGTATTGTACCTAAGATATTATTCGTATACGAGAAGGAGTAAAAAAGGATAGTTAACGCTACTATTATAGTATTACTATTAATAGGAATACTACTATTATCGACTTGTAAAGGTACAAGCCTAGAAGGGGGATAATGTTAGGAATAGTATGTAAGTAGTATAGGTTAGGTGGTATAGGTGTAATAGAGGCGTTAGGTGACAGAGAGTTACGGACCTATCAGCTATACCTCCGACTAGTGTCCGGTTACCCCGCTTCTCGTATATAAGTAAGAGTTAGGAGTAACTTAGTAAAAGTAGAGAGAAGTTTTAATAAGATTGTGATTCCTATAACACTGATTCTTACCACCTTGCCAAGCGAACCTTATATTTACAGACTTGTAAAACTGAATAAAAATACCACTTTAATACTACTATTTCTATCTATACACCCGTATATATTAAAAACAACGAACAGAACTATCAACCAATCTACCAATTCCAAAGACTTCTTGTATACCAGATCCAGCTATAGCAGAATAAGATTTCCTAGCCTTCCTATAAAACCTTTCGCCCCTTCTTCTTCTATACCCTCTTCATCTCCTTTATCTTCTGTAAAGAGTTCTTTGCTACAGTAAGAGCTTTACCCTTCTTCGCTCTCGTCTTATCCGTCTCGCTATCAGTATCGCCACGGAGCTCAGTAAGAGTCTGCTCACGCTGCGTGTTACTAATGACGGCAGATGCGCGCTTCTCGGAAGTAGTACGCCTAGTAACTTTTGTACTCTCTTTTAGTACATAAATTCCCGTATTTTCGGTAACCTTTACGCTGTTGACACGTTTTCGTTTGGTGTTGCCGACCTTCCTTATAGTAGTATCGTACAATAAGCAAGTTTTGTAGAATGTATTACTATGTAGAATACGATCACGCCGACCTTCGTAAGAATCACACTGTAGGCCTTCCTTAGGCTGTTCGACAGCTCGTTCTTCAGAATAGACTTGTCTACTTGGTGGAGAAGAACGTAAGGGAGATAAGGGTGACGGCGATAATGGCTTATCCGATTCGCTGTTCGACTTATCAACCTCACTGCTAAGGGTTACTACTTTAGCGGAATTAGTATAGTTCTCAATCATAGGAAACAACAACTAACCATCCGATTCACTCGTATTCTCCTTAGTAGCCAGCTCCTAAGCAGTTATAATTGTAGACTATTGATCACTCTTGCGTCGTGCTAATTCCTTAATAGCCTACTACGGACGCTGACGCGCCAGCGCCGCCATATCTTTGCTCGTCTTGACGTACGAAATATTCTTGCTGATTGCTGCCTTTACTCGTGCCCTTTCTTTCGCCCTCTTATTATTGATCATACGTACTGCAATAATATCGAGAGGCTAGCAATCGCGAAAGCGCTTCCATACAGGCGCAAAATGGCAGAGTTTGGCTTTGAGCGAGACTTTGTATAAGCCATCTTGATTGTAATAGGTCCTTGTAACCTGTCTATCGTTGACCAAAATACGAGAAGTCAATTTAGCAGCGCACTAAGCTTTGTAGATATCAAGGGAGTCGAGCCAGGTACAAGGAAGACCATCCCCACTGTAGTATAACTCATCAACTCTAAGATGATAGAGACTATTGATATATTCGCCGAGTTTGGCTTTTGAAACGATTGGTTTATCGGGTTTTTCGATCAAGGGTAGAATTGTCAAAGACGAAGAAGAGAACGAAGAGCCTACTAATACAGAGAGAGAGTTAGCCATATTGCTAGGTTTGTTGACTAGAATCTTGTAGAAGGAGTAGAGAGGGATGTATATACTTAATTCTTCTTTTCGAAGAAGCTACTATCAAAGAGTATAGAGTTTGTAAAGCTATCCTCGTAATACATTGTATGTTTTAAAAATATATCGCTATGACTCTCGTATTTTGGTTTCCGGCTCTTAGGCCTATTGTTTCGCCGAAACTCCTGGAAACTCCTGAGCCAATTAAAAGTGCGGTGCTACTATTGCTTATTGGATCAACTACTAGGCTATATTTTCTGATTGAACTTTATAATCCAGCCACGACCCACACTAGCTATACCTAATTAAGAATAGCCTTAAGATAGTATCATATACTTTATACGTAATAAACTCTCACGTGATCTTCGAACCTAAGAACTATATATATAACGTTATATAACTTAATAATTCGTTTTGTCGTACTAGCTCGCTATAAAGAGCTACTCCCTAGCAAGAGGTATATCACGTGCTCGTTTATTAATAGATAGCGTACTTTAGTAATATTGGTAGGGGCGTGATTAGATAGAAATTATCGAATAAAAGCTAAAATAGCCTCACAATACACCTAAAGCTCGTGGTTCTAGGGTAAGTAGGACTAAATTATTATAGTATATCACGTACTAGTTGTAGTATAGACGTAATTAAGCTAGTAATTTTTATTTTATTTTTATCAAGGTAAACATGCCTTAGGTATCAGGTATACATGGGGGGCGCGTGGGTCACTTGACTCGGGCCTAGACTATTCCTAATTAGGTATAGCTAGTGTGGGTCGTGGCTGGATTATAAAGCGGGAGAGTTATACGAGTTATGCTATACAGTACAGTTGCCATTTTAATCGTACCCGTTTTAACAGCTTACCCATGTTGCAAAATGAAACAACTCCTAGCTTTTTTCTTCGAGTTTCTAGAGTATAATACTACTAAAACTAGGTTTTTTATCTACTGTTATAGGTAGATTTTTCCTTCATAAAACTGGCTTTTCTGCTCCCGTAGGGATAATCATACAGGTTATCCCAACGAACAAAACTGTAATCCGTAGGATCCGTTAATTCTTACCAAAATACCGAAAATGACCCTACCACTGCAGTCTATAGAGAGTAAGTCACTTTCTACCTTCTCACCCTTTACAAGCCCAAGCTAACAAGCCTAGACTCTCCACCGTCATCACACTATCTCGCTTCTCTGCTTCCTCTCCTCCTTCTTAGTGCCTCCGCAACGCTTCAGCCATGGGGCAGGATCCTCGGCCAAGACCCCCACCATAGCAGGTACCTCCACGCATCACCGATCTTCTGTCTCGCTTCCATCCTCTCACTCCTCTCCCATGTTACCTACTACATCTCATGCAAGATCCAAGGACAAGACGTCGCATTCTTAGATGCGCTCTCCCACTTAGCGCCCAAGAAACATCTGTCTGAGAATGGAGTGCCTTTAAGCGCGGTGCAAATGCTGCGAAGTGTTCTCGTTGGCGTCATCTCCTCGCCTGTTTTGGCGGCTGTGGTGGGAGGGTACTTGGTAATGCTAGAAGGGGAGAACATCTTCTGGACGAAAGTTTGGGCGGGGTGCTTCATGCTCTGCATCCCACAGTCGTACTGGACGGGCGTGTTTGAGAAACTGGGTCGTTACCAACCTGGTTCGCGCTCTTCCTCTTCTTCATCCGAGAAAAGCACACCTGTAACACCAACGCCGGCACCTGAAAGACCCCTCGCTTCGCTAGATAGCTTCCTCTTTGTCGCTGCGTGTACAAGCCACGGTTTTGGCGTGCTCTACCTGATCGTCCAACTCTGGCCAGGACATCCACATCCCTGGGTCTCAAAAACAGGGTGGGCAATATCAGATACCGCATCAAGCACACATTTCTCACTCCCTATATCAATCCTTATTACAGCATTGATCGATATCGTGACCTTAATGGCTGCGCTCATTCCCGTCGTTAGCATCACAGCTACATACTCCATCCGCAAGACTTACTCTCGCCAGCGACTGTGGATGGAGGTCCTCTGGTGTCTGAGCTCCATGGCGGGGATATGGGGTTTGGTGTGGATATATGGTAGTTTTGATGTTGTATTGGATTGGGTTTCAGTGGGCGCGTTTGTGGGATTACCGATTGGAGCTTGGAATTTGTTGATGGAGTGGGGGATTGCGTATGAGGGGCTTAGCGAAGTCATGCTGTTGTGTTCACAAAAGGAAAAGGGGCAGGAGGTGAAAATGAACGGGTGGGCCTGCGGTTATTTTGTGGGAATTGGGTATACTGCTATTTTGACGATGCTATATTATGCTTTCATGTTCTAGCTACTTGCCAAGAAGAAAACAGCTCGATTAAACTTTCTAGCTTGCTTTCGCCTCGCCAAACCGCTTGTAAATCTCCTGCTCAAAAATGGTCTGCATCTCACCGCTTTGAATATCCCCAAACGGCAAGATATTGCTTCCATAGAAACACGCCAGCCCTGCCTCTCTATCGACAGTCCACAGTGTATTCGCAACGCCACTCCAACTCATCGTACCCTTCTTCTTGCCATACTCAAAGTCCTGCATGACCATCATCCCACCCAAGCCCCAATTGACCTTCGTCCCCAGAGGTTGAGATGCAAACGCTCCGATATATGGTTCGAATTTGATGAACTCGGCGTAGTCTCTCAAACTGCCTGAATCAGGCGCGAATTGGGGAGTGAAGAGAAGATCGATGCTGGCGGGTGAAAGAAGTGGTGACTTCGGTGAGAGGAGGGACGTCAGGATACGCATGTACTCCACAGCGCTGCCGATCGTGCCTGCACCACCGATTTCGTCAGCCGTGGGCGTTTTGTAAATTATTGTGTCGGTCCATTCTGCTTTTAGCTTTGGATCTCTGGCAGGTGGACCATAGTCTGGCTGGCCTTCTCGGCGTGACATCTTCACTAAATTCTTAACGAGGTCGGGGTGAGTCTCTTGGTGAAAAGTGATATTTTTGATGTCGAGAGGATCCCAGATATTGGCTTGCATGTATGCTTCTAGAGTGGTGTTGTTGAGGCGAGACACAAGCAGGCCAGTCCAATCCGTGGAAACGCCATAAGTCCAGCTAGTTCCAGGCTCAAAGACGAGTGGAACAGTGATATCACGCATCATGTTGGTAGTTGGATTTATGGTAGGCTCGTTACGAGAGGCACGGTAATGTGTAAGGAGTGTATGCATTCCATCGTAAGCTAGACCGGATGAGTGCGTAAGAAGGTGTCTGATTGTTGTTAATGATGATGCCCATGAACAAACAGTCAATAATCTACCTCAAGGTGATGGGCACAGTAGACTTCTTGAATGTCGCCTCTCCCGAGTCTAAGAACCCAGTGATGATGTCGAGATCCTTCAATTCTGGCAATACAATGAATACGGGATCATCAAGTCCTATTTGACCACGTTCGACGCATTGGATAGCAGAGATACTTGTCATAAGTTTGGTGCAAGATGCCATGATGAAGGTTGCGTCGAGGTCCATCGGTGTGCCAGGGGTCTTCTCCCCAAATGTGCCTTGGTAATTAAATTTGCCTGTGCGATCATGAGTATATGAGCCTAGTAGGGCTATGGGGACCTGTTACCTGTGGCATCACTAGCGAGGAGGACAACTCCAGGAATGACCTTAGCTGCACATGCAGCTTCAAACTGTTCTTCCATTGATGCCATGACTGAAACAGGCTTTGTAGCACGGAGTGATATTGAGTCAAACTCCAACAATCAAAACCAACTTGCTTCCTTCAAGTCGAAGAAGGAGTGGGATGGGTAAATATAACAAATCTAGCTACCTAATAGGAACCGAGAAAGAGCCGGTGATTTATCAAAAGACAGGTTACAGTACAAGGTGGGATGCGAAGTTGACCCACCATGAACATCATGATTGCAGTGATTGGTGCGGAAGAGTTGCCGAATTGCCTACATAAGATCGACAGTGACCACAGTTGAAAACATCGAAATGGCAGTAGAAACATTAGGAGTAATCATAATTGTACTGAATAAGATTTATAAAGGAGAAATGAGGTTAAGATCATCGTAACCAATAACGTTCACTAGCTGATTGGGTTTACTGAAGATTGTTGGAACGACATCGCGAACCACAGATGTGCACTCCAGCTGCTGTGAAATGAAATTGTCAATAACACGATCTGTTGATGTCGAGGAAGTGGGAAAGCATCAGTTTAATTCTGTTACAATACTCGGCGATGTGCGTGAGAGCGGAATGCGAACTTTTGATTGAGCTTACAATTCAAGTTCAAGCCGGTGATCTTGTGTGTCCGACTTGGAGCTCCTGAGCTCGAACGTCTGAATGTATCCGGGATTCAACTCGACTCATGAAATATATTGTTTGCATGCTTTGGGAAGTATCTAATAACCCTGACAGAGGACTTTATGTGTGCGTCAAAGCAGCCAAATTAGGATTGGACGGAACAGTACTCTTGTTCGACATCGCGCGGATTTCTGCTATCACTTGATACCATTATCGAGGGGGTTGAAGTCAAGCTACACTGATGCATTGGAATCGCAAGAGCTCTTTGCTTAGATTTTGTTGTGTCAGCGTTTCTGTGAGTCGTAAGTATAGTGAGGTATATGAATGACCAGCTGACTTCGTGTACATTCGAGCGAACTTGAATAAATATTCGTCAAGTTCCCTTGAAATCGAAAATTTAGGGCAGAAATTTGCTCGCAGATATGCTTCATGTGGTTATTAGTGACTGACATACGCATGGCGGTGGCAGACGTACCTTGGGCAACATCAAGCTGACCTGTCAGCTTTTAGACGATCCTGAGCTCTTCAGCTCAAGCCTTCTATTCAAGCTTCAGGACAGACAATTACATTGCAACTATAACATATGATCAATGAAGAGTTGGTGTTCTTGTCAATCTACCAAGAATCGTTTGCCATTTTTCTGACGCTCTCAAGAAGATGAAGGGGAATATTAACGGCTGGACTACCAGTGTATCATTGGTGTTTTTGAGAGCATCGAAACGATGGCATCTGGTTTATATCCCTGCAAATTTCGGCATAAAAGAAGATAGTCCTCGTTGTGGTGTGTAAGTCGTGATGTTCGCCAGAAGCAAGGTAGATAACCGAATTCCTAGTGCACTTCATAGCTTCTAGACTTCTGGGCTCTAAGTATTCAACGTTGATGTTAGTAAGCATAAGCAGCGACTAAAGATCCTTGCAATTCTAATGAGAGAAAAGAAGATGTGTGAGTATTGGGATAGTATTATGATTGAAGTGCGAGACTTGTCAGTCTCCTATGCTTTGGGGATTCTCTCCGACTGGTCTCATCACATGACCGCGAGCACCACTTCCTCCCGTTCTCCTCTCCCTCTCATCCTTCAACAACTTTCCTCTTCAAATCCTCGTTGAACGTCTCAAACATCCCCAGCGTCTTCCCTCTCATTCCACCAAGCCAAGTAGGCCACCACTCCAAGAACATGAACCCCAAGACCCCACTCATAACCTCGCTCTGCACAAACTTCATTCTGGGCCCTCCACCTGTTCCATCATCCTCCAAGTCCTCAAATTCAAACAAATGCTTCCCAGTCAGAAGCCCGTACATTGAGCCTTGCCACGCGAAAGATGTGGGCGTGTTGGCCGTGACGACTGGGTGGAGTGTTGTACCGTTAGCACAGAAGATGATGGCGTCTCCGGGGATGAGGTCGACGGGTGCTTTGATGGGGGAGTCGATGATGAAGGCTGTGGTATAGTTGATTATGCAGGGGAAGTCGAGAAACTGTGTTGTGTGAGTGCTTTGTCTGTTTTACCCCAGAGACAGAGGACATACTATTGCGCGGACTTGAGCTGCTGTAGCTGGGATGATGATTTGTGAGTGCATTCGTTCTCCCATGTTATCAGATGACAGAATATCAATATAGGTAAGGTAAGAGTTGAGTTGTGATGTTCTCAATTTCGTTTATATATTTGGTTAGGTGCCAAAGCGATATTCCCGCGTGGCTCTATTTTTCGAATCGTTCTTTCTCGTTGCTTATCAATCAAAAAGTTTAAGTGTGATGAGGCAGTTGCATATATTCTCATAGACTCGGTGCCTATATATGTACGCGTCTCGGAAGAACATCTTATCTTCTTTGCAATGGTGGAGGAGATGGTGGCTTCAAAACGGGAAGATATTGGTCCGCATAAACGCCACATATAATTCCCCCAGGAAAAAAAAAAATCCATCTCACGAAGTGTTCAAAATATTTGGTCTATGACGATACTGGGAACAAAGTAGCTGGCGTGAGTACATTTTATTTAAAAAAAAAAAAAATAGGTTCATTTGGTATTATTTTGATTCGAAACTTTATAGAGGTAGTGAAATGACATTCAATCTCATACTGTTCACTTCATACATCTCAGGGATCGAAGACAACTCAACTAGTTTTATTTTCCTATATTCACACCCAAAACAAATTTGTGGTATTCAGTCTGATAATTCATGTTTATGCAGGTTTTATGAAAGCCATTTCATCAATTTCTACGGCTTCAGAGCTATAATTTTCCCATCCTCGCTCATGACAATACCACCACAATTTTCATCTAGAAAACAAGCAAGCGAGAACGGCCAAATCTTTTGCGACAATGATCTGCTCATCTTTTTATTCTCTCAATTCATTACAGCTTCTATGCTATGCATATAATTATTATCACCACCGACCTCTTGGGAACCGTAAGAAAGCATGGGTGCATGCACAAAATATTCATGACTTAGTGATTTGAAGCTGCTGGAAGGTGCCCATGCGACATTTCCAGATACTGGTTGCGTCGCGAGAGCATTGTGTAGTTCATTGTATATTGCTGAGGATCTGTGGGAGTTCAATTCTTGCGATGATTGTCAACTGGCTTCACTGGCAAAGCAGGGAAAGAATCGACAGCAGGCAATGGGAAATGAAATTGACAGTGATAGTTCCTGAACGTCAGCCCAAGGATTCCTTCTTTCTTCATGCTAAAGTTTCTGCTGTCAAGTCTCGTCCAATTATTCAACTTTTCGCAGCCTAAGAAACCATCATCAATCCGCCTCTCAAGTAGAAAACTCCTCCACAACATCCAGAAACTGCTCCCAGAATTCCTCTTCCCCCTCATCTTCGTCCTCATCCTCATCCGCACCCAACACCACCCCCTCCAACTCCAACTCCGCTTGCCTAGTATCTGCACTCCCCTTCCTCTTGACCACGACCCCCTTCCCCTCGCCCGTCCCCAAAACCTCCACACCCACCTTCTCCCACCGACAAGCCCAACCCCTCGTGCCGGGAAACTTTCCCGTCTCATGCACCACCGCGCCCTCGACCCTCTTATTGCCCTCACTGACCGAGTCATCAAACCCGACAACAGGCCTCACATGCTCGCTCACACTCGATCTCCGCAGCGCCGTGACGCCCGTGGGATCGAATGGTGCTGGGAGGCCGGGCGTGAATGTCTGTGGCGAGGAGAGAGACGTCCACGTCGCGTGCGTCATGAGGATGAGGCCCGTCAGCATGTAGATCTGCGGCGGCGAGCGAGACTTGGAGAGCGTAGCAGCGGCGGAGAGGTGGGCCGAAAGCCAAGCTTTGGCAACAGGGGAGGTGAGTGTCTGTTCAGTGAAGAACTTTTGTGGGCTGTTTGCCAGACTTAGCATTAGCCTTCCTGCTTCCCTCTTATGTTTGGGACTGGAAATGCACGAACTCTTTAATCTCAAGCTTCATGGACTTAGCAGCAGCCACGACTCGGTATCTCTGCCCCTCACTCTCATCCGCGGAATCTTCTTCGCCTTCATTTTCGTCCTTGCCGAGCGTCAAGGCGTAGTTCTGTAAAGGCTTGCATTCTGCCCATGAGGGGGCTGGCTCGGAGGGACTTTGAGTTTTTACTGTTAGTGATTGCTCTTCTTTCTTTTCCAATTTGAATTTGAATATCGAAATTGAGAAATGAGGTAAAGGAAAAGACTTACTCGGTATAGCTCTTCTCAACGTACGGCTCATACGCCTTTGGATCCTTGATGGAATGCACCAAGTTTCCTAGATGGAGGTGTTTGGCGTCGATGCCAGAGTTATAGGTTGTGTATGAGACTTTTTGCTTCGACATGGTTGGCAGAGTAAACAGTTCTAATTTTCTCAATTGATTGGGAATGAGTCTGCGAATGAGTTTGTTATAAAGAGCTTGATTGAACAAAACAACAAGATTTAAAGACGAGAAGAGAGCTCTCAAGGTCAGGTCAGGTCAAGTGAACTCAAGGTCACACAGAGCTTCACTTACCCCGCACCCCGCACTTTTGGCTTTGGCCTCGTCCCAAACCAGCCACCAGCTGGCTATTCCCCATCGTACGTGCAGCTGTCGATCTCCCTCTTGTCTCACTCCCACCAATTAAGAACTAACTAGCAGTCCTTTTCAATCGTCACATCAACAAAGTCCCTTACTCTGGCTCTCAACTCTTGTCCCTTACCCCACTTATCTCGCTTCGCACCCTCACCTCATGCATTCTCCCTCTTGCTAAGCGAACATTCCGGTGGGTGCATAACATCACATCAACGACTTCTTGATGTTTGTTTTTTCGTTTACTTTCTATGAACCCCTTGCCTGCCCCTAATCAACTTTTGTTGCTTTCAAGAGCGACGAAACGAGGATCGCCTTGTCAGATAGCCGCAAAAACCAATTATCCGAACCAGCGATTTTCAACTGAATAACCATTCATTACGGTGACGGTTATTATCAGTAGGGGGTACAACCCAACCTGTCTCACGATGGTCTAAACCCAGCTCGCGTTCTCTATTCAAGTGTACCAACCTAAGCCTAACCATTTCGCTTTAAGCTTCGAGCACAAGTACCATAAGCCCGCCAGTAGTATATATACTACGTAAGAGTCGACACCTTACCGCGCGTCACGTACGCCCTGCGAAAGGCTGTACTCAAGATTAGCTAGCAGGCGAGGGAGATCAAAAAGTAACATCGCTATGAACACTTGTCTACTACAAGCCAGTTATCCCCTGTAGTAACTTTTCTAGCACCTCTCGCCTTAAATTCCAAGTGACCAAAGGATCAATAAGCCACACTTTCATGGTTTATATTCACACCGAAAATCATAATCAAAATCAAAATCAAGGGGGACTTTACCCTTTTCTCCTACTAGACATTTCTATCTCTACAAGGCCTCCCTCCTAGGAAGAGCGAAAATAAGGTCAGGTTGCGTAAGACTACTTTATATGGGGTCTCCCGTCAATCAGGTGCTCGAATTGAAGACGAGGAGGTATCAGACACGTTGTGGAATTGGGAATGTACTGAGTAATCTATCTGACCTGAGAACGTAAGTACATGAGAAGTACTGTTTCAGTCTCCCCCTCGCCATTCACTTCGCATCACGGAAAGAGCTTAGGTACGAAAGCTGGAGACGGGAGAGCACAAGCGAGGTGACATTAATGGCTTCTCGAATGTGAAGATCAAATGTGAAGATCAACACTAGTAGTCTCGACATCTTGTACAATTTCGGTGATGAGCGTGTAATATCTCAACTCCTCAAACCTCAAACTTGCTTTTGAAGTTCTTGAAAAGGAATAGTTAGAATAAATGTCCCAGTAGTTAAACAGTCATGTTCCAGAGAGAACCGAGCGATATTTATTCGTTCATTTTTTCCACACACCACCACGTCTAGATATCCTTCTCAAACCTCCTAACCCTCAAGCCCCTCCCCTCTAACTCTACCTTCACATCACTAACAGTAAACTCGCCCCTGTGAAACATACCCGCCCCCAACGCCGCATCCGTCGTTGTCTGCTCAAACACCTCGACGAAATGCCCCGGATTCCCCGCACCACTAGACGCAATAACAGGTATGCTCACCGCGGTCTTGACTTGCCTTATGAGCTCAAGATCAAAGCCCGAGTTTGTGCCGTCCTTGTCAATGCAGTTCAGCAGCAGCTCGCCGCATCCCATGGCCTCCACTGCAGTGGCGAGCTGCACCACGTCCATGTCGCGAGTCTCGCGCCCGCCTTTGATCGTGCATGCATACCAGCATGTAGTCTCGCCATTGGGGCCAGGGTACGATGTTGCCACCGTGCTGTGTGTTGTTTCCGCCGCGGAAGAAACGTACACTCGTTTTGGGTCAACACTAACAACCACGGCTTGGTTACCGTAGGCTTGGGAGATCTGCTCGATTGCCGTTGTGCCAGACAGTTTCTTGTCAGCGGCGTAGTATGCTTCTGCAGCGATCACGGCGTCCGAACCAATGGAAACTTTGTCCGCACCGCTCTTGAAATACATGGTTGCTATTTCGAGGGCGGATACTTTGGTCCCATCCGTGTCTGTTGTGTCGCGGATCCCACCACCGATGGTGAGAGGCACGAAAACAGTCTCTGATGTCCTGCGCAAGATCTCCAGCATTGGGAGATCTGCCAGCGGACAGTCTCGAAAACTAGTAATATTGAGGAATGTGATCTCGTCTGCCCCTTGCTCGTAGTATTTCCTTGCCATCTCTACCGGTTTTCCTAGATTCCTCACGTTTCCTCCCTCAGTCTTCTCTCGCACATCGTATTGATCCCCTTTGGTCACCACCAAGTCTCCCTGATCGTTCGTCCGTACGTCCAAGCATGCAATAACCCTTCGTGTCAACCCCTCCTCCACAGCCGCTATCCCCGCAACCCCAGCCTCCTCGTCGCCGTCCAAGAAAGCTTTTATGACCCTCAAACCAGCCGAACCACTCTTTTCGGGGTGGAACTGCGTTGCAAGCACATTCCCCTTGGCCACCGCACCCACGAATTCTTCGTCTCCATACCGTGCCGTAGCAACTTTCCAACCCTGCGCTTCCAATTCGCCCTTCTTATACGGAATCTTATATGAATGAACATAATAGTATTTCGAGCTCGGCCTCAATCCATACACCTGCTTGTCTGCCGTATTCGCGCTGTTCCACCCGATGTGTGGCACCGCTTTCGTAGCATCGTCGAATCGATCAAGTCGTCCTTTGATGTGACCTAGCCCAGGTGTAGATGGGCTCTCAGTCGATCCCTCGAACAGCACTTGTAGCCCAACGCAGATTGCCATGAACGGTTTGCCGGAATCAATGTGCTTCTGTATGGCGGGGAGGTAGCCGGCATTGGAGAATTGCGTCATGCAGTGTCCGAAGTGACCTACGCCTGGGAGGATGAGTTTCTGGGCGCATCAGCGTCAATTGAGGTGAGGGTGAAATCTGATGTGGTAGTGTCTGGTTTGACTCACATCTGCTTTCTCAACGTCCGCTGGTGATCGTACCCATTCGACTGTGTAGCCGACTTTCTCGATGGCATTGACCAAACTGCGGACATTGCCTGCGACGTAATCGAGGAGGTGGACGGTAGGCATTTTGGAGGAGAGTTGGGGAGGATTGTGGGAGTTGAATGAAGGGTGGAGAGTTCTTAATGTACTATTTTTTTGTTGTGTTTGGTGAGTCAAGTCAACAGAGAAATTTACCCCGCGCTAAATTTCCACCTCCGCCAAGCGAAAATGGAGGGGTATATCTGGAGTGAGATTGTGTCGTATTGCCAAACCAGAAAAAAAAAATGTCTATTACTGTTTAGGACATAGAAGGTAGTAAACAAAGTCAATAGTATCTTATGTAAGAGCAAAAGATGACAGAATTGAGCAATTCTTCACAAGCCGTTAATATTGCCGCTATCTGGTGAAGTGATTCCATGATATCAGCGAACACTTAATCAAACGAAAACTATATAGCGACACAAACGAATAGTTTATTCAGTAATCGTACAGAAAATAGTTATGCTATATCATCGCCCTTCACTTTCACCTTCACTTATACATGAATACTATATTGCGACCTAAAATTAAGGTAGAAAGAGACGAGTCGAACTCAAGGCACGTTCAGCCAGAAGATAACATAAAAGCCATCTGCCTTTACCGTAGTGAACAAATTGAGCTATGTTGCTTCTGTCAATATATACATTGAGTCTTGAATTAAGGCGAGAATCAATCTCATCTTGATATTTCTAGATTACAAAAAATTCTGATGTTTACCGAGTTTTCAAAATGCAATCTATTTAACACTGCCAAAAATCCCCAATTCGATCTACCTTTCCACCTGTCACTTCTCCAACTCTTCTCTTATATTCATACGAATTACCTATTCTTCCTCCCCCTCCTCCTCCCTATCTACCTCTACCAGACAACCCTGCGCCTGCTCCAACCCCATCAACGGCTGGCTCTTCACCAATCCATTCCCATTCCCATTCTCACTCGCACTCACACCCGTCCCATGCCTCAACACCTCCGGATGTTCCTCCAGATACCACTCCCCAACCAACTTCTCGACCCTCCTCAACCGAACCAACAAAGCCTCCTCGCTAACCCCAACCAACATCCCCTTCTTCCACTCCCGATCCACATCCTCGACCAGAACCTCGACCTCCGTTCTCGTCCTCGGGCGTCCCAACTCCTTCAGCCTGCCCAAAAATCTCCTAAAGCCCCTATCGCGGGGATTCTCGCCTCGTCGCCACCACGCGCGCGTCTGCATGCCCAGGAGCAAAGGGTGATCATACGTCCTATGGACGTTCCGATCCGCGAGCATCTCCCACGTCGTGGAGAGGTACACGCTTGACGTCCCAAGGAGCAGCGCAACTAGGGCCGGGGAGTCGGAGACGAAATGCCCAATGAGCACCACGTGGACGATCAGCACGATCAGCACCCAGTCCTGCCACTACCCAATTTTGAACCCCAGGTACGCCGTCGTAGCGAGTGTGATGAGCCCCAGCGCAATGAAGAAGACGCTCTCGTTGAAGGTTGTCACGGGCGGGATGAGCGCGGCAAGGGAGAGGTGATACGTGATGAAGACGTTGCAGGCGATGTTGAATGGGACGAAGATAGCCTAGAGCAGGACGTACCGCGCCCAGAGGTAGGCAATGGCGCCAAGCCAGACGAAGGGGTGGTTTTCGAGGAATAGAGGATCTTTGGTTCGGCGTGGTGGGAGCGTCCAGATCGTGCTCGCTTCGTCCCAGTACGTTTTGTTGATAGTCCAGCAGAGATCATCCGGGCCCGTGAAGCGCGTGCTCGTGTGGCCGTATTTCACGCTTGCCAGGAGCGTAAGGACCACGGATAGGGCAATGTTGGTGTATGCCTCTGCTTGCAGGACGTGCCAGGCTTCGATCCAATGCGGCGGACCGTCGGCGTGCTCGTACAGGTAGAGACGGATGTAGATTGCCGATGGGAAGAGGAAGATGATTAGCAAAAGACAAGCGGTTGTGAGGTATTGGTAGGATAGGGAGAGGTGGAAGGAGGGCGATTTGGTGAGCGAGATAGCCAGAGGAGCACCGAGGAGGAAGATGGCGAGGCCAAAGTCGTCAGTCCGTGGGGGTGTGTAGGGGAATGTCATGCTGAGGTTACCGATACCTTGCTACCCACCTTATGTAGGGCTCTACTTTGAGCTCGATCGTTGTACGAAATCAACGCACTCGCTCTCGCTCGTTTAGCGAGCACGCAGACTGGGAGTGGGAAGCTGGTATGGCAAGAAAAACAGGCAGAGCTTTCCGCAGGCAAGCAGGATGATGCGAGGGCGATAAATGCTAGTCCAAGCTGCGTGTTGGAACCGACTGAGGGTACGTGGTAGGTGAACCAAACGAACAAAGGATAGTTAGGAGAAAGAAAGAATAGAAAGAATACACTCGTATCCCAAAGCATATTGTCTGAAACGACAACGAGAGGTGATCTTTAATCAAAGAACCAATATACCCATAGTATCTGAAAATCCCCCAAGAAGAAATCCACTTGATGTGTACCTACTTAGGCGATCAAGGAATCGATCAAATGTCATAGTCTCCGCCCAAATGCATCCATTGATCGTTCAAATGATGCAGTACCTGGAATCCTGTGCTTAGTTCTATCAAATGAACCCACTTGGATTCAATTCGCATAATGAATGATGAAGCAGTATGTTAAGCAGTGATCTTCTTCCAGATGCATCTAAGACTCGAGAACCTCACCAACAATCAAAGTATCAGCATCGTCAACCAACAAAAAGGAAAGTCAGATATTCGACCGAGCGATCGATTGAATTGAAAATTGTGAATTAAAATTTCCATGATCGTCTGATGTCTGTCGTCGTATGTCGCGAAACATGTTTTTCGTCGCATAAAATACATTAGTCATTACCTTCCTATCCATCCCATCCCATCACCTTTCGAATCATCATGAACACTAAAATGTCATCGAGTTCCCCATTTCCGTTCATTCCTATTCCTCCGTCAACACATACAATACACTCGTCCAGCCTTTCCTTTCACCGCCACCGCAATCGTTCGTTCAATTAATGTAGGCTCTTCACTTCTGGTACGTGTTCGCCGGCTGCGCAATGCCATTCTGCTGGCCATAATAGCCCTCGTTCGACCCGTGCGTATTATTGCCGTAGTTGCCGGCATATGTCGCGCCTGAGGGTGGTGGACCAGGAGGCGCGTTGTACTCCTGCGTGGGTGGGTATTGCTGTTGTGGTTGTCCTTGAGGTGGGTAGTAGCCGGTGTTGGCGTTGTTGGTCATGGGCGTGGATTGGAACTTGCGAGCATTGCGTCTGCGACGGGCAGTCATGCAGCTGGAGAGAGAGGTACGTATTAGTTTTGAGTTTGGTAGATGAGAGAGGGTAGTGGTACTTACAGAAACAAGAACAACACAATCACGGCGATGAAGATGAGGATACCAGCCAGGATCCAACGACCGTATCTCGACCATGGAGAGCGACAGCGGGAATAGCTGTAGTTGTATGCATATCTGTTGCTGTGTAGTTGTTAGCATACCTGCGCTTTCTTTCTACGCTGCCTTTTCGCAGACGGCGCAATCAATCGCATGCTTACCATGAGTATCTAGGAACCAACTGTGCCATGTGTTCAGCCTTTGCCAGCACATCTGCGGCTCTTGGGAGGATCATTTTTTTTTTTTTTTTCGATTCTTGATTGATGTGGTATTGATGTGGTATTGATGTGGTGTTGATGTGGTATTGATGTGGTGTTGATGTGATGTTGACTTTAACTTGGTGATGTTTGAATTTTTGAGTAAACAAAGGTGATGGAAAACCAACGGGCGCAAAATCAAGAACTGTGATGAGGTAGTGGATGTGGATGCGGGGAGGGAGCGTAAAAATACTAGTTAATGTGTGGTCTGGGTATGGGTCTGGGTCTTGGGTGGCTGTACAAAGAAACGATGATGCGCTATCGCCTGTCCTGTCCTGTCCTGTCCTGTACCTAGCAATCTACGTAGCTAGCTAAAGCTAAGCTAAGCTAAGCTACTCAACCTTGCATCCAGCATCTGCCAGGTTCCGTTTCACTTTCCTTGATTTGGTGGTTTTGGCTGGCCTGGGTATAAAATTGATTTCAGTTAAAACAGATATATATATATATATATATATATTTATTAGCCTTTTGGTCCGGAATAGGTAGTTTATATATACCTAGTTATTATTGTATAGGTACAGTAACTGTCATTATAATTGATTATACACTTTACTTCACCGCAACACCTACCTTACATTAGTAATTTATTACTTTCCATACCTCCATACCTCCCACCTCAGCACAGCCCCCTAAGTCGGAACACTTGGCTCTCGGTTCTGCTGTTCTCGTGCCTCTTTTTTCTCTCTCTCTTCTCTTCAATCTTCCATTGACAGAGAGACAGACAGTAGGACTGTAGTGCCGAATCACACCTCATGGTGGCTGAAGCTCTACGTATGCTCTACCACCGTAGACGAGCCGAACTCAAGTAAGTTAAGCACGTAGACTATCCCAGCTTAATCCCAGCTTATCAGGGTACTCGAAGTACTGTACCGTACTGTACTCGAAAGTATCCGATCCCCCCAAGCTGCCAAGTCCCACGATTCAGCTGATGATGGGCTGGATGGGACATTAGCCGGATCATGTGGCGTTTTCTTGTACATACCTAGTATGTTTGGTTTCTGCTTTGTTATACATAGTTATACTGTAATGATGGTGGGGCCCAAGGAAAATACTTACATAGTATGGGTATTTTTTTTAAGCTTATGAACTTGGCGTATCCACTCTAACCTGATATTGTGGGATTCGGATTCGGATTTGCGTAAAATCTCTTATTCTTGTTCTTATTCTTGTACACTACTGGGTGGTCTTGAATGAACCTTGGTGCCTGACATCATCGAGATCGCTTCTTTACCCAGGACAGTGGGGCAGTGGGAGCAGTGGGGGCAGTGTGGACGACATGGGTGAGGTGGTGAGATGGTGGGCTGTCATGTGATATTACCTTCCATCCAACTACCTTAGGTAAGGTAAGGTGGTACCTTAGTATCAAATTCATCTCACGAGATTTTGATACAAACACAAAAGAATACCTAGATAGACAGGTATTTATCTACCTTGGCAGTAACTGGAAATGAATTCCTCCACTTTATATTATATCGAGTACGGTAGGTAAAAGTAAGCAAAATATGTAGTGTAGAATGGCTAAATGTACCTACCTACTTTTTGCTCTCAAGTAAATACACAAGCGAAGTGAAATTTACTACCATAGATACATCTCAAGTACCTAGTAGCAATACTTGACTAACCCTCAGCAAACACAACAACGACCCTATGCTTCCCTCCTCCTCTACCATCAAGCCTCAAACTCCTCATACTTCCTATCTCGTCATCACTCCCACCATCCACAAACGACATCTCACCAACCACTTCCTCGCCATCAACAGTGACCTTGATCCCATTTCTCTGACTCACGCTTTGTATCGCTCTCTCTCCAATGGCAGCCACGCGCATCGCCGAACCAGAACCGGGTAAGATCAAAGCACCACTCGTGGAAGAAGGGACGTCGTATTCGAGCTCATAGCCCGTGGAGGAGAGAGCCCACTTTGCGCTGAATTTCCCTAGGCCAGTGGTGAATCCTCCTTCAGCAAATGTGAGATCACCAAATTGAGGCTCGAGTTGCCACTGGACACAATTCATCAGCTTGTTCACCCACTTACTTGAAAACTGGAACTCACATCTCTCCCACCCGGACTCAACAGCTTCAACCCTACGACGAAAGTACTCAGCGCATGCGTCGGGCCTGTCGACCACCCATGCGCATGGCTCGTATACGAATAATCGCCGCCATAGGCACTGGCCGCTCTATATCCCCAGGACCCATCAACCAAATAGCCCTCGATACACGTGCTTCCTGTGCCTTCGGGGTGGTTCAGATACCAACCCCAGCTTGATCTAATGAGCGCGAGTGCACGACGAGCCCGGTAGACGGCGAAATGCCCTTTGACTTCCATGGATGAAATGAATGGGCATATATTGTTGGGGAGCTCGGGACAGGACGGTCCGATCGGTGTCCAGTTGGTTGTTAGGTGAGAAGAGATGGAAGACTGGTGGGATGACGAGGCGAGGCCGTAGTAGAGGGCGAGGGAGTTGCCGTCTTGAGGGTGAAGGTAGGGTGCAGAACAGTGGGAGGAATCTTTGAATGCGCTGTGGTTGGGTGTTAGTAACTGTTTGTTTAACACGATGTTGTAAAAGTGGCCAATGATAAAAAGAAAATAACCAATACATACCCAACTTTCCTATCCCAAAGCAAACAATCCCCCTTCTCCAAATTAGCAACCTCCTTCAGCCTACCCGCCATATCCATCCACCTCTTCCCCAGATCAGGTCTGCCCATCCAATTCGCCATCATGCATCCCGTAGCCAGCGTTCCATACAACAGAGCATTTGCTTCCGTGTTATGTCCGCCTTGGTCTGAGCGTCCCCAGTCGTTTGGACCTGTCACGTACAGGAGACCTGTGTGGTCGATTTTGGCAGCAATGAAGGAGATGGCACGTTTAACGCCATTCCAATTGGCGCTCAGGAAAGAGGTGTCGTTACTGTAGATAATGTAGTCGTATGTGCCGATTAGGGAAGACATGTGGTAGGTATCTGAGCCGTAGAAATTAAGTGCTTTGTGTGTGTTAGCCATGCAAGTGAGGCACTTATGTCTACCTGAAACATATTTATGAGGGTGAGAGGAGAAGAAAACCCACGAGGCCCAGCCATAGGCAATTCTCCACTCTCCTTCTGTAAATCATACTGCAGTTGCAATGCATTTCTCGCACTCTCAAAATCACCCGTACTCACAAACGCACTCGGCAAAGCCATCATCAGGTCACCAGCCCATGTCGCTCTATCTCGCTTACTCCCATCAACGAAGATACTTCCTCCATCGGTGCCCAGATGAGCGCAGTTGTCCCATCCGTTCTCAAGTAGGGGGTACACGCGTCCGGTGTATGGCGGAACGGCATTGGTTTGCAAAGTGTATGCGCCTGCATACCAAATCCGGTTGAGGAGCTCATCCGAACAATGGAAGTAACCACCGTACGCACGGAGATTAGTCCATGTTGGTTGAAAACTTATACTCAGTGAGACGGTGGATATAGTGATGGTGTCGTGAGAGTTGAGATTGACAAAGACTGTCAAGTAACGAAATCCTGGTGTGTATTTTTAGCTAAACAGGTTTAGTATCAACACCAAGGAAAAGGACTCACCTCCTCTCTGTTTGCGATCTGGAACAGTCATCCGCCCATTTTGAGTCTCATGCACAAGCATGGTCAAGGCTCCATCTCCTCCATCGTGGTAAGTCCCATTACTCCCATCGCTAGCAGGACCCATCCATGTCTTCGTTTCTGAGAATGCTAATCCTAGCTTCCCTTTGCCAGTAGACGTGTAATCTAGTGATACAATACCTCCGACTTCAAGTCCAAAGTCGTAGATAAGAACTGGGCTTGAGTGTGAGAGTGTGATTGTTTGGGGATACGAGTAGAGCTTTTCTGGATGCGGCCGATAGATGTTGACTGGTGTGACGATGCGAGAAGAGGGCGAAAGGTTGAACTTCTCCCATGGACCCGGAAAGGCGGCAGTCTGAGGGATCGGTGTTGATTTAGTTGGGGGTGACAGGATTGGCTCCTGGGTAGGAGGATTTGAGGGTGATGCTGCTTGTGTTAGCGAGGAGTATTTGGTATATTGAAATGCACGTCTCGAGCAGGGCAAGAACTGATGAAAGGAATGAGAAACGATCTATAGTATTAAGACTCATCCCAGTGATCTGTAGTTCGGTAATCCGATTTAAACGCAAATAACGAGTAAGTCAAGTTTGAATTCACTTATTTTACTACCTTCAAGACATGCAACTCGCCAAGAGTGGAAGTAAGGAGAATGAAAGAACTATAAGAAATGAGTGCTTACAAAAACTCGCCATTTTGCGTTTGGTCATGATATAGGAGTGAAATGTTTTATCTTTTTGCTCTCAATAGCCTGACATTGTAGTTGAGATGAGGTTATTTGGAGATGTTCGTGGTTGATGTCTGAAACATAGTGGGGTCAGGTGAACGCAAGAAGCCGCCACCTTGAAAATATACTAGCCCGAAGCAGCAACTCCGAAGGTCATTCATTCAATGGGTACTCTGCAACACGAAGCGAAACTGGTCATGAAATAATGTAAGATCTCACCAGTGCTCAAAGTCAAAGCTCATGAATTGAGGCTTTGCCTTGTCGGTATCTGGTTGATATCCCCGCTTGATATATGATGATCCACTCATAAAGGGGGCTTGTATCACGAAGGTAATCAATCTGTGTACTCGAAGTATTTTAACTTGAAGATTTTGAACACTGAGAGTCATGTCCATATTCTCGACCATTACCGCTCTCATCTCTAATTGACACACACTACAGCTACTGTAACGACAGTGTGCACCTTGGGGACTTCTTTCTGGGACTATCAACTGGTTCAGAGAACATCCCAAGCTGATAGTACTGGTAAATGCGAGTTCATGAGGTCCCATAACAAATGCGGAGGAGGTCATCAGACGCACCCAAGGATAGGTAGGCAGGGAAACAAAATTCAAGCGGCGAGAAGCAATGAAAAGCTGCTCCGTGACTTTCACCTACATCTATCGAAGTTAAGCCTATATGAAAGGACATGGATCACTTTCGAGAATAAATAGGCTCTAAACAACAAGAAATGCTCACTCAAGTATGTCGTACTTGCTACAACAGTGAATGCTCATGGTAAATCACAAAAATAATTGGGCATCCAAAGTTTTTTTAATGAATGACGAGACTACTCGTCGATCAAATCGAAGACCGCCATCTGGTTGACAGCCGATCGCAGCGTGGCAGGAATACAAGGTAGTTGAGGTGGAGTTGGTGACGCATAAGTGTCTGGCATCACCAGAAATGATATTGGGATTTGGACTCTGGAGAGAGCCACAAGAGCTTGGTTGTTACTTTAGTCATCAGTCGTCATTATGCCTAGCCCCATTAAGAATAGCCTCCATCTTAAGTCCGACCTCATCCGATATCCTCCTGAGACCATCAATAGTCTCCTGAAATTTCGTTGTTCTCGATGAATATTAGACAAAATCCACCCCGATACAATATGCAAAGGAAAAGTCCCTCACACCATAAATACATCGGCGTACTGCTAGACTTTTCCTAGCCTCCAAATCCCCTCAAGTCCCTCACCAAACTCGCTGTCGTTGACGGCCTTATCCCATACCTTCGCAGGTTCCATACAGCACAAACAACGGAAATGGCTGCTGGTATCACAATGTATGCCGAGAGGCGCTGTGCGAATGTTTTCCTGACTGGCTCCACTGGAACATGATCGCTTCTGCTGGCACTTCTACTCCTCCGTATGAGTTCTGCAGTCTCCTTCGGTACCTCTAGTGCTGGACTGACGATTATCGGGCTTGCGATTGAAAACATGTCGGTTGTATATCGCGGGTGCAGACGGTGCAGATACGATGCAGGAGATGCCGGGCCATAGAGCAGAGGCTGGGGAATTTGGTTGCAATATGTCACACTCGATGGTATCTTTTCGGCGAGCACTTTGCAGGTTCCCACATCTGCAAAGATGAAGACAGCGAGGAATGGATTCAACTTTGGCATGAGCTCCACATAATCCGCCGGGTGTGTGAATGGCAGGACTATGATGTAGGGGCCCTTAATTTGAGAGCTCAGAAGGGGTGAAGATCTGCTGGTTGTTAGTCGACTTCCTCGAACATACCAGCTTCACAAACGTACCTGTGTAATCTTGGCGTTATCTCGACGAGACTGAGTCCGGATGTCGAGTTATGGAATGTCTTGCAAGCTCCTTGCGATTCGGCTTGCTGGAGGAGCGTATCTAGCTTGTTACCAGCTAGTGTACAAACGCTCTTGTTCGCATATGGCGATGGAAAGTCGTCAGAGTATGCTAAGCATGCTTCTCTAAACTCGGATAGAATGGCATGATGGACATGTACTAAACTTGGCGAATATGACGAAGTATTATGCGGCGAAAGTCGCGCCGCAGTGATGATGTGCGAAGCTTCCAACAAGTTTGAGGTCTGATGCACCACAGCAATGGTTCGTGGTTTATATGGCTTGACGAGTCGAGGAATTGATTTTGCTTTGCGAGACTCGGTCTGATCAACGAAAAGATCTACCTGAGATAAATCCTCGTCGTCAAGCTTCTCAGCTGAAATTTGAATCGTTCCTTGACTGAGAGTGCATTCGAGAATCTCTCTCAATACCTCATCAACACTGGAATGATCTTCTGCCAGCTAATTGGGTTAGTTAGTTGCGGGGCCCCCACCATGTTTTAGAAAACATACCTCGAGAACGACACAATTTCCAGCGGCGATTGCTCCTGTCAGAGGTATCAAAGTTGAATACAATCTGCTGTGGACCGCTGGCCGTATCGCAACTGTTCCCATTGCCAATCTCCTCCCATAATCGTCTTGATTTGGCCATGTTGACTTTCTTCGAGCGTGCATTAACTTCAGACCACTATGGAATTTCCGAATTCCATCCATTGTCATCCGAAACTCTTCCTCGGCGGCAGTTGCTGAACATCGTCCATCAGATGCAATGGCATTGCAAACAGATTCGGTATCTTCTCGTAGTCGTCGATATAGCCTAGAGATTTCATTGCGTCTGTATTTGATATCCTTGAGTTTTCCTGTCGCAAAGGCAGTTCTAAGATTGTTGAGCTTCTCGGCAACATCACATTCGGGTACTTCAACGGAAATCATATTGAAAAGTAGATGAGACGAACATTGAAGAGAATGTTTGAAGAGAAATCGCGCAAGATAAGACTGAGCGATTGTCGTCTGATTGATACACTTGTTTCACCACTTTCTCATGCTGCGTTGTCTCAGTCAAGCTCATCAAGGATGATCCCTTCGAATCAGCTATAGATTTACGCGGCATTAATACAGGGCTGAGACTTCTCGGATCACGACTTCAAGGTTTCCGAACGAACCACTTGTCATACCACTAAGGACGTGGCGCGAGAAACGAAGATCCTCATTGTGGCGCCACGCACTTGGCACGTTCTGCTGGAGACACATATCTTTCCCTCAATCCATCTTTCCTTTCATGCCCTCGACGTCTGGAATATCCTCACCGAGTTCGAGACCGCCAACAACGACTTTCTCTGCAGCGATGAGAACGAACATCATTCTCGCCCACGTATCATCCTCACTAATGTTCTTCCAAGCATGATTGGTTGCACGCTGGATGCACACGTCGCCTCTGTTCATGACTCTCTTCTCGCCAGAGTCAAGCTCGAGCTCCATTGTTCCTTCAATGACAACACCGTAGTCTAGTGATTCGGTACGATGCATCACGGACTCAGAGTTGGGTGCAAAGTCGACGAAACGACAGACAGTGCCTAAGAACATCAGAAGAGTTTGGTAACGAGAAAGACAACTCACCATTAGTGACGACCAGGCCTGGTGGGCTACTGAGCGCTTTCTCGTAGGCCTTGATGTCTTTTGACGTGGATTGAGGGTTGTTCGACTCTGATGCGTTCATGTTGACTGGAAATCCCTGGGTCGAGTAGGCAAGTGAGAAGTCAAAGCGGTCACCAATCTGCACCCACTTGTTCTCTTCCTCAACAGCATCTGAATAGATTGCCTTTCCTGCTTGATTGTGAGCAGTGATCAGTCGATTGATCTTTGGCAGCCCATTTGGAAGGGTTTCGCGAATCTTAGGAGCTGTCATTTCGATTGAATTCTTCAACTGTAATGTTTCTTGGTGTGCGTGAGAGATCAGTTTAGTCGTGCTAATCTTAGGGATTCCATCAAGTCTTGTAGCATTTTGATGTCGTACAATATGCAAGGGGTTGCCTACAAACCTAAAAGATTTAAGGATACGCGCAAACTCACAGCAAGGAGTTGCTCTTGGCCCTCAACACATCTGATCTCATTATGGAGTCTTTCGGCTCTTGATGAGCCGTGAGAAGTCTTGAATTTCCAACTCACGAAAGAATTCTCGACTTCTGCAATCATGAAGCTGCGTATATTCTTGCTGATCGCCAAAAGATTAGAAGCAGCCCCTCGGAGCCCTCGGGGGGCTCGGGTGCCACAAGATCCACCCCTTTGCACCAAACGTAAGGTTTTCTCAGGTGGATTGTCTGTACCTTATTTGAGTGGCTTGAAACCGTTGTACAAGGACCAAGTCGGTACGAGATGGATCGGACGACTCGCCATGCAAGTCCTCCTCTGAGTTTTGAGGGGCGAGTTAGCTTTTGTACTTCCCTACCTATAGTTGTCATTTTATTCGGAGGAAAAGTATATTGCTTAAGATAGTAGGATAGTCCTTCTATATATATCTCATGTGGCTCGAATGAGTGTTTGAATGAACAAGACGAAAGTGGGCATCGAATGACAGATGCATCTTATGTTACTTACAGCTCACAGCTCATCAAGTACTATGTCAAATAGTTTTACACCACTCGCTTGAATTATCATATTTCCAAGTTTCACCTCGCACCACCATTTACAAACTCTACACTACACTAACTTCAAACCGAGGAGATTGCAATTACATGATCTGGACTCAGGAGACTGGACCTCCTCCAATGGAGACCTATGATCCTATGATGATCGTGTGTCCAGTCCTACAGGCGAACTCCTCCAACCACTAAATATTTAGACCTCCAATCTAACGACCAATGATATTCGAATGCGGGGTAGTGCATGTATTTCCCACACTACTCTCGGCTGTTCCTGAATTCCGCTTCCACATCCAGATTAGTGTCAGGGGGAAAAGCACCATTGCTCGGATCGTGGGACCTCGTGCTATGCTTCTCCCGTCTTAGCGAAATCAGCTTCTACAACCTTATTCAGACAAGCTTCCATTCGATTGCTTGATTGCATCTTTTAGTCTTCGAGCTCCTTTTCTCTCCACATCTCATGATGGCCACAAGTCTGCTTCTGATGGTCAGGAGTAATTTCCCCTGGGCGCCTCCCGAGGTCTCACTGGGAAGTTGGGGAACACTACTTCGAGACCTTGTGTAGATCATGGGTATAATAGTCCATCCCTCGTCCTTGTTCCTGCTTTCATCCCATCATCTGTATTGTACGTATTGTAACTTCAGTCACTCTTTCAAAATCACTCTCTTTACACAGTCACTCGCTTTCGACCAAACATCAAAATGAAGTACTCGGCTGTCATCCTGGCTCTCGCTGCCACAATCTCTGCGCAAAGTATTGCAGACCTCGAGGCTACCATTCCCCAATGTGCCCAAGCCTGTATCCTCGCTGCAGTAGCAGCTTCAGGTTGCTCTGCCACTGGTGAGTCCTTCTTCCTCCTTAAATCCTTACGTATTCCTAACATTCTACAGATCTCGTATGCCAATGTGGCAGCGGAATGGCTGCCATCAGGTCCTCGGCAACCACTTGCATCACAGGCGCGTAAGTATTCCCTTCCCCTATCAAACACGAGATAGGAACTGACCCCCTTCCCAGTCTCGGCACAGCAACTGGTTGCACCATCGCCGAAGCCCTCACGGTCCAACCAATCTCTGACCAAATATGTGCCCTCGTCGCTGCTGCTCCAGCATCCTCTGCCGCATCAGCTCCATCCAGCGCCGCTCCAGCCAGCTCCTCCGTCGCTGTCGCTGATCCCAGCACCTCGGCGGTCTTCCCAGTGACCTCTCCCGCCGCGCCAGCCACCAGCGCAGGCAGCACCAGCGCCGGCTCCATGATGCCACCTGTCAACGGCACCTATAGCACCGTCTACACTACCAAGGTGTACACCGTGACCTCGTGCGCAGCGACCGTCACTAGCTGCCCAGCTGGCAAGGTCACCACCGAGATCGTGTCCCTGTATACTACTTTCTGCCCTTACTCTACCACTTATGCACCTGTGCCTCTTCCCTCGACATATGTCACTGTGCCCGCGCCAAAGCCTACTACGATGGCCACTGGGTCGTCGAATGGTACCGTTACCAAGGGCACGGCAACAGCGACTTCCACTCCGGTTCAGGTTACGGGCGCGGCTAGTGGGCTGAAGGTTGGTGGGTTCCTTGGAGCTGCTGCTGTTTTAGCCGCACTAGCTTTGTAGGGCTCATAGGGTGAGAGGTGTATGGGAGTGTGGGACCGGGAGGTTGGGAAGTGGTGGTGGATAATATGATGTGTCTGTACATAAAAAAGGGGAATCTGTTTAGTATTGGTACTGGTAGTGGTAGTAATGAACATTGTCTTCACAAAATCCATCGTGCATACAGTCTTTCTTGCTTTACGCGCTGAATAGAACCCAAACAAAGTTTTGTGTCATCCATACCGAGTGAAGTGTGTGAAGAAGTCTGTAGAGCACAATTAGGACTCGCTCATACTTCAAGTCTACCTACCTACGCAACTCAAGACTGGCATGCTAAGGACTACTTGCGTTCTGTGATAATTCTGCATTCGCATTCTAGCACTTTTTCCTTGGTGAGGCAAGTCACTCAAATGCAGGAAACACAAAGCCTCGTCTCAACATCAGTGTTCAAGACCAACGCGATCGTGCACTAGTGAGACAACATATAGAGAACAGAAAGAAGAACTGTCAAGGTACACATCCATAAAAAGATTGAACACAAGCACATTTAGACTGATCAATATAGTTGCAAGCTTGGCATCTCTCTCTCTCTCTCTCTCTCTCTCTCTCCTTCCTCTTTGTCACGATCATCCTCTGGATGTGTCTACGGGAAAGCAGGAGATTCCGCTCCAAGTACACTGGTACGGGAAATGCTTCATTTTCATAGCCAGCAAGTCTCAGGATATCGATCGAGCTGTAGAAAGCAAAGCAAAGCAGAGCTTATGAGAGAGAGAAATCAATGCGCTTGCAAGGTAAGTCCCTTTGCAGATATGGTATTCATCACAGACTTTCATCCAAGTCGTTGTCTCGAGCTTAGGTTGTTGCGAAAGGATCTCGAGAAGTCTTAGATCGAGTTAAGTTTAGTTGCTGAACTATATTATATTTAGCCTTCTAGAGATCGCGGATCCGGTTGTAGATATGAGGACCTGATACACTAGTGAAAACTGTAAGATATAGGATAAATCTGGCAGCGTTGAGGTCTCGAGGCCTGCTGTGAGAGAGGATCTGAATCGGCTTCAAACAAAGAAGCTTTCGGTTCGGAATATTGTTGTCCCGATGAACCTATCCATCCCATCTCATCTCATCATTTGATTTGGCATCATTTATCAGCATCTTCCATCTTCACGCTTCGAACATCATCACGAAAAGTATCTCAAGTGAGGCTTGAAACCCCCTATTGTGTTGTTTTCTCTGCGCAAGACCTTTGTAATGTCTACTTTCAAGAAGAATCAAAGGTTAACTTTCGTCAAGCAAAGGTTGTGCCCAGTATATCGTATGGATGCACCTATCCGTGAAGTATCCTTGAAGAAGTATGCAACCAAAGCCAGCATCTTTGGATACTGTACTCTTCACGTCGTCAATTCTGACCAACGGCGAGCAGCTCCATGCTGTGAAGCCCTGTCAAAACCGGCTTTTTGTACCCCGAAGCACACATAATGGAGCATTTTGCCTATCATCTGGATGATCTTGGGGGCGCTATCTGCCCTGTAATTCCAGGGGATGAGAACGGATGAGAACCAGATGTATCTTCAGCCGCAGTAGTTGAGATATGATTCGCTGCGACAAATTAAGGATGAAATTGCTTACACCAGCCTGCATCCAGCATGGAGTTTGGGCAACTTGAGAATGTTCTTCGTGAACGCGTCCTGCATCATTCCTATATTATTTCTTTATTATTTTTGCTTTTGTCATTCAAGCCTTAGCTCAGAATCGCCAACATGTCTGCTTCGACTACCGCGATCACGACTTATAGCAATGATGCGGATATTGGGAAATTCAATCGTGGCGCCATAACGACGGCATTCTCCGCACCATCCACTTGCTTCAATACTCCGACGCTGGCGGGCAATGGGGATTGGTATCTGGGCCACTATAGAAATTCCTTTTATGATCCTGCTTGTATGCCAAGTAGTACTTCGAATTCGCTATCATGGGATATGTACTATTGTGAGGACTAGAATGCTCAGTCGTGGCTACATTCGAAGCAGTGTGCTGACATATGTATACAGACTCACCTGCTATTTCATGCCCAGCCAGCTTCTACACGGCATCTACAGTTCGGAATTCTTTCACTGGGTTCCAGAGTGTGGCTGTTTTAACAATAGCATCTGATACAAGCGTATATATCTGCTGTCCATCGTATGCGCCCAATCTTGAAGGTCAGAATGATGTACTGATTCATACATAGCGGCTATACAGTACAGAGCTATCACCATGTTTGTACTTCCAAATATGTCGGGACCACTGTAATCGAATACTTCAAGCCAACTCTCGATCAAGGTGGCACTTGGACTCTGACATCAGCCTTATCAACAACTACTGCCGTCTTTCCCGACAAAACGCCCCTGATTATATATGCTGATGGAGTACCCATCTGGTATCAAAGCTCCGACAAAGAGACTACAACCACCTCGCCCACATCAACAAAGTCAACTGCGAATACAGCCATAATCAGCCCAACCACGGCGTTAACTACTGTGACCACAACATCATCACCAACAAATACACCTGCTGCTGGAATTTCAACAGGTGCGAAAGCTGGAATTGGAGCCGGTATTGGAGTAGTAGTGTTAGGCCTTGCTTTCGTCCTAGCGTTTATACTTCTTAAGCGGAGGAAAAGAAATCAGCATCAAGTCCCGGAATCTATGCCAATGAATCTTGATCCACCAAAAGAGCTGTATGACACGGGAGTGCGACCCGAACTTCATAGCAGCCACATAAACGAGCTTCCCGACTCAGGACCACGCCAAGGACGCCAGCAACCTCAGGAACTAGCAGGATGATAAGTATTGTGTTGCATCTCAAGGCGCAACACTTGATATCAGTTGCTATTACCGTGATCTCTAGTTTAGGTTTCCGGAGATATCCGTACTGGGCGATTTCTAGATACGATTACAGCTGAAAGCTCAAATCTATGCTCCCAGGTATTGCGTACTCTTATGGTCGATACGCACCAAAATTTCCAATCACACGACTGCGGCGAAGAAATCCATGGTCTTGTACCAACCGTTGCGCCTGGATAGATGAACCTCAATATATGATGTGCATATTGGGACGGAGAACATGCTCGAAACGAGATGTGGCTGCAGATGGGATGGAGGTTTTCCGCTTGGCCTCATAGCATTTTATCAAAGACCTGGGATTCTACTCTTCAATTTGCAGAATCAAATTGATGGTTGATAAAATATAGTCTACACATACGCCACGAGGCGCCATGCTGTCGCGTCCTTTTGACTTTGAAGAAGCTCAACTTTCAATCTGTTGCTGGGAAACTGAGCATTTAAGTATGGCGAGAACTCCTAGGGAAAGAACTTTTCGACCGGGCTGCTTTTGCAATTTAGTTAATAACAGCACGGTCTGAGACGGAGGACCATCCAGCGATCAGTATGCTTCAATGCCTAGTCTGGCTTGCTCTGTTTGCTAGCTTTAGCCGAGCCATCACAATCACGGTCGATAGCTTCCAAACTGGCAATGAAGGCGCAAAAGCAATTGATGGCAGCTCATCCACTCTATGGCATAGTCAATATAGCCCAGTGCTCGCTGCGCTACCACACACTGCTGTACTTGATCTGGGCTCTATTCAGAATGTCAACAAGTTCACATATCACCCTCAACAAACCTCAACACTTAATGGCAATATAGGGAAACATACTCTCGAATTAAGTCTCGATAATCTGAGTTGGAATCTTGTTGCAAAAGGCACATTCGTGGACGACAACACGCTGAAGACAATCACATTCTCAACCACTTCAGCGAGATATGCGCGAATTGTTGCATTATCTGAAGCTGGGAACCGCGGGCCATGGGCGAGTGCTGCCGAGTTTACGGTTTCTCTGACATCCACAACGCTTGGAATATAGGAGCCAGTTATCACATTTCCCTTGGTTCCAGCAGCTGCGTTTCTGATGCATGATTCTGGCAAGATCCTCATCTTTTCGGCGAATCAGACAACCACCTATGGAGGATCTGGAAATACTTGGACAGCGACATACGATCCAGCAACAAAAGTTGTTTCTCAAGCGGACATACGCAATACCCAACATGATATGTTTTGTCCTGGTATGTCACTGGATGTCGACGGACGTGCAATTGTCACAGGAGGAGATGATGCGAACAAAACCAGCCTCTATGATCCGCAGACCAATACCTGGCTTGTTGGAGCTATGATGAAGATCCCACGGGGCTATCAGTCATCAACGATAGTCTCTGATGGGCGTATTTTCACCATTGGAGGGTCCTGGAGTGGCGGGTATGGAGGCAAGAATGGAGAAATGTACAACACTACTTCAAACACCTGGACCCCTCTTTCAGGGTGTCCCGTTGCCCCAATGTTGACTGCCGATGCGCAAGGAATTTTCCGACAGGACAATCACGCATGGCTATTTGGGTGGAAGAATAAATACGTCTTTCAAGCCGGGCCAAGCAGGGCTATGAATTGGTATGGGACAACAGGAAGTGGAAGCCAAATCGCTGCAGGCCTTCGAGCAGCCGATTCTGACTCTATGGATGGGAACGCTGTTTTATGTACGATGCGGTCAATGGGAAGATATTGACTCTAGGTGGTTCGCCCAGTTACCAAGCCTCAAATGCTACCAGTAATGTCCATCTCATTACTATTGGCGCACCCGGAAACAGACCCACAGTCACGGCACTGACCTCAATGTCTTACAAACGAGCATTCGCAAATACTGTGGTCCTTCCAAATGGGAAAGTCATCGTCGTCGGTGGGCAGTCCTACGCAGTGCCGTTCACTGATACTACTGGCATCCTCACTCCCGAACTTTGGGATCCAGCTACCTTTAGTTTTACAATCCTACCAGCACATACTATTGCGCGGAACTACCACAGTGTCGCCCTGCTCATGCTTGACGGAAGGGTTTTTACAGGAGGCGGTGGTCTTTGTGGAACCTGCGCAACAAACCACAACGACGGCCAGATCTTTAGTCCAGGTTATCTCTTCAACACAAACGGGACCTTAGCTACGAGGCCAGTCATTGCCTCCTTATCTTCTGCCGCGGTAGTTGTAGGTGGTACGTTTCAAGTAGTCATGAACGCCGCGATTTCGAGCTTTTCGTTGGTTCGGTATGGATCCGCAACGCATACGGTGGATACGGACCAGCGCCGCATAGCTCTGGTTGCAAGCGCGATATCTGGCTTGACTTACACGTTTACGGTTCCATCTGATGCCGGTGTTGTAATGCCTGGTTATTGGATGTTCTTTGCGATGAATTCGGCCGGCGTACCGAGTGTTGCGAAGACCATTAAAGTCATTCTTTCGTAGATGCGTGTTAGAAGTAATGTTTATTGTCTCATGATTTGGAATGTCCAACAACTTTGTTCCAATATCTAAGCACATAGCCCCCATTTACCAACATAGGAAATGTTTAAATCATTCAGATTCCCAATTAGCCCTCCTGTAATCGTCATTTTCCCACGTCACGTCATCAATTCCAAATATCCCCTGCATCGCATCACTGCAGTCAGCGAGTCCTGATGCACAAAGAACCAATCTATGTCTCGGCCTGAACATAATCCTGCAAACCCCACAGCTCTTCATTCGAGTGATAAGGGCTCGGGCTCTGGAGGGGGGTCAATCACAGTGAGTGCTTACTCAACATTGCAGGCAAGGTGCTGCATGGGGGCTGAATAATCGGATGCTTCCGACCAGTTGGAGGCCGAGTTTACAAAGGAGAGCAGGTTTACTCATCACCTCATAGAGCGTATCGAGGTAAGCGAGCTGTGTGAGCTTGACTTTGTCATCCCTGCACTTAGCCGAGGCGGGGTCTGGATGGGTTATTTAGTTGTATTTGTATTTGAGTGATTTGACCCCTCTATAAGTACTTAAGTTGAGTCGACAATACAAGAGAGAAGTCCATATATTCAGTCCTCTTTCTATATTTGCAACACATTACAGCAAACATCTGTGAACTCGCCAAAAATCCAAATTCAATCAGTCTTCGCTTACGCTCATCACACTTCACGCAATGCCGTTCCCTTCAGATGAAGTCCTCATGGCAACAGCAGCCGACATCGTGAAAGGGTTCCAAGGCATCTTTGGAAAGCACCCCGGAATGCGACCAGGTAAGTCTCTTTAACACATTTCCCAATCCCACCACATCACTAACCCTCCTCCTCGCAGCGCACGCAAAAGGCACTCTTCTCTCTGGAACCTTCACACCGACCCCCGTCGCCTCAACCCTCAGCAGCGCACCACACTTCACCTCCTCATCTACACCCACCTGGGTCCGCTTCAGCAACAGCACTGGAATCCCCCAAATCCCCGATTTCGACGGCAACGCCGACCCACGCGGTCTCGCAATCCGCTTCCAGCTCGGCGACCGCAAACACACCGATATCATAACTCACAGTGTGCCTCTCTTCCCTACACGGACCGGCGCCGAGTTCCTCTCCTTCCTGGGCCACATTGCCGCGGGGACTGTGCCTGAGTTTCTGGGCGCCAATCCCGCAGCGGTCGCGTTCGTCACGTACCCTAAGCCGCCGCCAAAGAGCTTCAGTACGCAGAAGTACTTTGGCGTCACTGCGTTCAAGCTTGTGAATGGTGAGGGAAAGGAAACGTACGTGCGGTATCTCGTGACGCCTGATACGGGCGTGCATGTCTTTGATGCGGAGGCCGTGAAGGAGAAGGATGATAACTACTTGTTCAACGAGCTACTTGAGCGTGTCAAGGGAGCACCGATTGGGTTCACGCTCAGTGCGCAGCTTGCGGTCGAGGGCGACGTGACGGATGATAGTACGGTGTTGTGGGCGGATAGTAACCCTGTTGTGGAGTTGGGCCATCTGGTTATTGACAGTGTCGTGGAGGATAATGCGAAGGAGCAGAAGTATATTATCTTTGATCCGATTCCGAGGGTGCAGGGCGTGGAGCCGAGCGCGGATCCGTTGTTGGAGATGCGGGCGGCAATTTATTTAATTAGTGGGAAGGAGAGGAGGGCTGCGTAGGTTGGTTGTTGGTTGGGAACGCTATTTAGTGTTTGATGTGGGAGTTACCTAGCTTTATATTATGTCGCAGAATCAACAAGTAAGAAGTATATTGATCTAGTCCTTCCAGCTCGTCTCAGATTGTGAATGGCAAAGTGCAGACTCAGGATGCGCAGATAGGTAGGTTTGTAGGTTGGCGCTTTTGCAGACTTGAAATCGACTGGCTGTTTGCAAAATGCCCCTCTCCCCCAACCGGGGGACACTTGGTAAACAAGTGTAACTTGCAAGTTTTACCTTTCCTATCCTCTAGAGATTTGACTGCCAGCAGGAAGTGCCAATTTCAACGGTTCTAAAGTAGACTTCCTATAGGGTAGCCAGTTGACCCCCGTTGCACTGCCTCGCTTAGCTGAACTGGTGACTATCGGCGCAGCAAGCCAACGATCAAAAGTTCAAAAAGAAAAAGAACAGAACCGAAATAGGTAGAAAAAATATACAACTAAAGAAACGACAAAGCTCGGAACTCCTGCCGAGGAATAGACAGGAGCCCTACAAAACCCGGCCGTGGTTTTGGTGCCTACTCAACACCAGGTGTGCGCGCATACCAACCCTCCCTGATTCGGCCACACACCTCTGCTGACAAGTCGTGCTAATTTGAATGTTATACCTACTTAGGGCTCTGTCACATGACTATTGAAAGAGCCTAGCCAGGTGTACCGAAAGGCCTTCTAGCTTTTAGTAGTAGACTAGTACTGCGCTTCCATTAACTCGGTGATGTTGAGGAGCTTATGAGTCTGGGTTACAGCTCTTGTCATAAAGGAGTGTTGCAACTTACCTTTCTTTTTATTGCCATTCTTGCTGCCAGAACAAATGTATCAGCTACTCAAACAGCTATGAAGGTGAAGCAGGCTATGCCAAAGATTAAAGCTGGCCTTTAACCACATAATAAACAGTAGGCACATCACACTCTATCCATTGCATTCTGTTATAACCAAAGTTGAATCCAGTTAGAACTCTTTCTATTTCAGGTCTGAGATAAATACATTGGATCCCAGAATACCTCTTCAAGTGAATACATCGCGCTCTCACCTAGCGACTTCCCATTGAACTCTACTTTCGATGAGGAGAGCTCTTTCCTTAATATATTTGCATAACCATTGAATCGTGATTCTGATATGATCAGATACAGCCCCTTCCGATCGATGACGGAGTATTCTCTTCCTTTACTTGACCTCACTTCGTTGCAATATAAGATTATTTCAGGCTTCAAATTCCGTTTTCTTTTTCTCGATATATGGTTTAATTTGTGCAGCCATTTGACAACCATGATAGTCTTCACACCAGACTCACAAAACTTGCCAGATATTGTAAGAGCATTGTACACATTTGCGATATGGCAGGCACGATTGGAGATCTGATTGGAGTCTGGAAGATGCCTTCCATCAAGTCTACCATCTTGCCACCCCCATACCTCACTTTGAGTGATTGTGAAACCAGAGCCAAAATGGAGGGGGTTGTGATTAACACGTATCCAAATGCTCGGCCTGAATGTTTCGCGAATATATTCGAAGAAGCTGTCTTTGTCTTCACCATCATGATGGCTACTGCCTCGACAGTCAGTTGGCTCCAATGACTTGAGGCTTACAGTGCTGATATTGCCAGACTTTCCTCCAAGGGGTCATACTCATCAACACTGGAACTATTGGAAGAGATCTATTCATGAGTCAAGCTCAAGTAGCGTGGATAGCGGCTGCAATAGGGTAAAGTCCCCCTTTACCGAAGTTGAACAAAAACTGACATATCTCAGCCTAACAAGCGGCTCACTTGTGCTCTTCTTCGGCAAAACAGCAGATCTAATTGGTTGCAAGATTCAACTTGTCCTCGGAACCGTCCTGCTTAGCATCTTCTCGCTCGCTACCTTCTTCGTTCCAAACTCCATGGGAATGCTTGTTCTCAGTGGTCTTCTTGGCATCGGCACAGCAATGGTCGGACCACCCGCAATAGGAGTCTTGCTTATTACATACCCGGCTGGGAAGAGAAGAAACAGAGTTACAGGTGTTCTCGGTGCTGGTAATCCTCTAGGTTTCATACTCGGCAGTGTCTCTTCTGGTCTTTCTACCAAGTACTGGGATTGGAGGGCGTCATTCTTGGTGATTGCCATCTTTTTCTTGGTCATGACGACACTTCTAGTCTGGACAGTGCCTAAAAGCTCATCGGAGAGTAGGTGGGCAAAGACAATTCACCAATTCGATTACCTGGGTGCTGGACTCATGATTGTCGGCATGGCATTGGTTTCAGCTGCGTTAACGTAAATTCCACTTCTTATGCATCGATTGACTATACTAACATGGATTTTAGTGAAGGTCCAGATCTCGGTTGGAGCTCTTTCAAAGTCTTGCTGATGCTCTTGATCGGAGTATTTTGTATTGTCGGATTTGGGGTATGGGAAACGATATTTCCCTATCCACTGCTACACCCAAACGTTTGGTCAAACACAACTTTCAGTCTATGTGTGCTTTCTGTGAGCTTCGGTTATATGTCTTTCATTACGAACCTATTCTGGATTGCCTTGTACATGCAAGATGTTCAGTGTTCAACGTCAATCCATATTGCTGTACTTTTGCTTCCTCAGGCTCTTTTTGGAGTCATCTGGAGTTATATAGGGCAGTCTTTGGTATCGAAAATTAATGGTGCTTTGATCATGGCCATTGGTAGCTTTGGATATATTGGAGGTGCTGTTTTACTGATATTTGTCGACAAAAGCAGCAACTACTGGATGTTTCTCTTTCCGTCATTGGTCATCACCGTGATAGGAGCAGACTTCCAGTTCATTGTGTCTAATGTAGGTTCCTATCAGCACTTCAAATTCCGAGTATACTAACAACGTTGCAGTTATATGTCAACAAGCAAATGCCTACACAGTCATCACTCGCTGCTGGAGTTCTTCAAACTGGGAGAAGCTTATCGATTCCTATTGGCCTTGCCATCACATTCGCTGTCTATGGCTCAATGGATAGAATGTCAATTGGAGGAGTCGCTTCTAAGTGGGCGTATCACCGTGTCTACCTTTGCACCACAGCATTTGCAGTCATGAGTCTGCTTTTCATCCCCTTTATGAGAATTGAAAAGCAAGGGTGTGCCTCAACCACGCCTTCGATAGCGAGCAGCGACACTATAGTGGTGCGTGAAAAAGCTCCAATGGTAGGTACCAGAACTCCTCCGCCCGGAGCAGATGGCGCACAAGACTCCTCAGACCACCATAAGGAGAAGAGCCATGCCTTAGCTCAGAAGCCTAGTGATGGTAGTTTAGCTAGTGCTGCAACAGCGGGGAGTTATGATTCTTACTTCCCACGATGGAGCTGGGAGCAATTGAGACGTTGGCCTGATGACAGATCGAAATATTCTGCGGAAAACGTGGTGTACGAAGTATGCATCAAATGTATGCAAGAACGCAGAGTTTTGGTTCAGGATGAGAAAGACGAGCATCACGGATTGATGAATGAAGATCCTGACTTGGAGTGGGATATCGAGCGGCAGCAAGGCCGGTCATCTCTCGATAATGCGAAACCAGTGCAGGATCACTCCTTTATTGACTCACACCAAGACTCCGATACACATTCTCATGAGAGCATGGTGCCAAGCCTCGCTCATCTTCAGAATCTTTCGGTTAATCCATATCGACTCTCGACACAAGGTTGGATTTCCGAAGGTGTCGAGCCACCAGTTCTAGCAGAATCTTCAGCTCAGCATATATCACCAAATCGAAATCAACTGAGGAATAGCAACAATCCATACCGTCGAGCACCGCCAGAAGTTCGCTACGATAATCCCACGACTGGCGAGCGTGTTTTGTTCAATGGTTACAGGAGTCCGAACAGGAATCTACAACCAGCTCATCAACATCCTGAACGCAATCAATCCAAGAACCCATACCGGTTGAGTCTGGCTGACGAGTCTCTTATTCCTATGCCGAAATTACCACCTCCACCACCGCCGCCTATGTCGACGTCAGGATTCCCAATGTCTCCATCTGGATCACGGGGTGGAAGGGTATGGATCAATCGCAACTCAACGCAGTCGATCCCACCACCACATCAAATAGATCCCATTCGAGAAGGTGATTCAACCTTTGAGTTCCCTCCCACCATGTCGAGTAGGTTCTCCACTGTGCAAGAGATTCCGAGACGGCATCAAATCCAAAGATCGATCACCTCTCCCATTCGTAAGGAAGGCTTGATCACGATCGAGCTGAGTCGTGATCATGGTGATCAGCACCGGTACCAAAACCAGTATCCGCGACAGAGTATGGCGAGTGTGCCGCTCAGAGTGTTAAATAGCCGTGAGATGGCAATGGAGTATTCTGCTAGGCCGATGTTTAGGAAGGATAAGAAGGGTGTGAATGCTGTTGGGAATGGAGATGGAAATGCAAGGTTGAGCAGCAATGTGATTTCGAATACTGTTGTGAATGCAGGTGGATATGAGCAGATGCCTGTGAGTGGGAGGTCAAGGGGGTGGGGTTCTTGATGTTGTTGATTTTTATACTATTCGTCTTTGGGGTTGATGTTGACGATTTTGGAGTTTGCTAATTTTCAGAGTTTGATTAAGGGGAATGAAGCAGTAGTGATACTGGGGTACTGTTTGATGGTGGTGGAGGTGGAGGTGGAGGTGGAAGTAGAGGATACCTCAAGACACTGAGAAATCTTGGAACACGAGGATGGATGGTTATCTGCTGGAGTATGGCTATTTCTTGTTGGGCTGCTTTGTTTTAAGGTAGTATTTTGCTTGCGTTAATATGTGTTGTGTTGTGAGTTATAGGTTTAGGTTGAGGCGAGAGTTTGAGACTTGAGAGCTTTTAGGCGAATGGAGTTGATGGATGGATACATAGGAAGTTAGAGTACTAGACTTGTGTATTGTATATCAATATTTTGAGCATTTCGTATTTAGCTAACTGGACTGAGGTGAGATGAGACGAGGTGAGATGCGTAGATGAGGAGATGGGGAGATGTATAAGAGCCGTTGATAGCGTAGCGTAGCAGTTTCATTGGTTTTGTCGTAAATATGGGGAATGGTGAGCGATGAAACTGATGGAAGATGTGAAGCGAAGTGAAACCAAGAAATGATATATTCTCTCTTGTGATTCAGACAGATACCTACTTACCTATCTGTCAGTACTACTTTCCAACCTAGGCACACTGACGTTTCAGTGACTTCGCTAGCGGATCTCAGCTCAATGTCATCTGGCAATGAGCAATTACCCTCATTCTCATCTTAGGCGTGCCGCTCATGGTGTAATTGCAGAGGAGATGATAGAAACGAAGATGTGGACCCAGAGAATGGTGGTCACTCGACGATTTGGCTCTTCCGAAACAAATTAAGGCATAAGTGATGAGTGGCAACAAATACAATCACAATTTCGTCACAAAGTATCATGTCAAGAAGGACGAATTCGCCAAGTATGCATTTCATTTCTCGTTCGCTCGATCAGTCCGTCCGTCCGTGTCGTCGTAGTCGCATGAATCTCAAGTACCCTTCCTCTCCCACAAGAGAAGGAAGAAGCGCAGCAATCATCCATCCTCGTAACTCTCCGTCGCCGCCGTCCATTCCACCATCGTTCCGCACAAGATGAAGAAAAAGGAGGGATCCAGATTCTGATCTACCTGCCCATTTCACCTTGCACGCACCGAGAACTCGTATGCCGCACACGCAATACTAAAAGCACTTTTGTTGTTTTATTGAAGAAATTCGCCAAGCTTTTCCGTCAAATCGCCATGAGCCAGGGTAATGAATTCCAATGCGGTCTGAAAAGTCATGAAAGACATCATCGGAACGCCAAAGGAAAACGGACTACCAGGCAAACGAAGAACTGGCAAACATTTTTGGGGTTGAAAGTGAAACACGAAATAGTGTCGTTGGAAAGAAAAGGTTGGTGTGGATTTGTCGGTATTATACAAAGAAGGCCGGTTTGATCGATGTTCGTACGCCTCGTAACATCCTTAAATCAACTGCTGGTTTTCGTCTGCAAGCACCCTTCCAAAAGCCCGGGGTATTGTGTCTTTTCTCGCTCAATCGTTCTGCATGCATTGTCGTCTACTCTTCGGAAGTTCGTTCTCGGTCTCTATTGTATGCTACCGCTGAGGAAACTTAGTTTGGGCATTGAGCCTGAACGTGACCCTATTGAATATGTCAGTGGCAGTTCGTGATCTACGAAGAGGTGACAACTCACGGGTTGCTTGCACTTGTAGCAAGTACGCTCGGAGCTGGTCTCGGATGGGCAATCTCTTGACAAGTGACCTGTTGAAAGTAAGTATGGATATTGAAGCTTGGAGTGCAAGTTCAACTTACCGACTTCACCACAGTTGTAGCACTTCTGTCCCTGGGTGCAGTCTCTGGACATGTGTCCTATACGAGAGTCAGTTCATGTGTCGAAAAGAAATACTTGTTGGAAACAGCCAGTATCCCAGTTGGAACAGCCATTTTCAAACAGTCAGAGATACGTACCGAAACCACCGCAGGAGTAGCTATACAAAATGTTAGATTGTGATCTCAAAGCAGGTTCTCAAGACCAGAAGAAACATGTAATGATTGAGGATATGAAGTCCTCAGAACATCATATCCAGCCAATCTCACAAGCGAGGAAGTTGAAGACTTACCAGGTGCTGCCACCACCACCTCCACGTCCACCACCGTATCCACCTTGGCCACCACCATAGCCTCCTTGTTGACCACCGAATCCACCGCCACCTCCGTAGCCACCAGCCTCGGGGCAGTTGCGGGCAATGTGTCCGATCTTGGAGCACTTGTAGCACTCTTGGGATCCACCACCACCACCGGATGAGTAACCACCGCCGCCACGTCCGGCACCCTCAGATGCTGGGTTGGTGCAATCACGGGAGATGTGTCCTGGTTGTCCGCACTAAGAGATGTTAGACCTGATCCATGGACTGATTTTTGCAGCTATTTACCTTGTAGCAGGTCTTGTCCTTTGGGCCTTCTGGGCATTCACGGCTCATATGTCCCTCACCTAAAAAGAATTAGCTTGGGGGAGATGGCTTAGGTCGTCGATAATTCGTACCTCCACAGTTGTAGCTAAACAGGGGTGAGCTGATGGCAAGGCAAGAGATATTGGGACAAAAACTTACCACTTAGCTGGGCCACGGGTAGGGCAGTCACGAGCCTATAGTTGTTAGCAACATATATGTTTGATGTCAGGTCCGGTCTTACTTGGTGAGAAGCATCGCCACCTATCTTGGTATTAGCATTGAACTCGTCATAACAAAGTGGGCTGTGTGAGAGCTTGAACATGCAAGCGTTGGGGTAGGCATGATCCGCAATTGGTCGTGGAATATGTTGAAGGCTCGTCGACGTAGCCCGCGAGTATCCTTATGATTTCTTGCATCTTGAGGAAGCATGGGCAAGTCCATACTTGACAACTGCAATTTCCACACGTAAATTCTGCCCAGGGCCACTTAGCCATCTACATTTGGCACTGTAGATACTTGCAGGCCGGTTCTAGAGCAGATAGGTAGTGGCTGTCCAAGCTTGCCGCAGCGACAGGACAGATTCTGCTTTGCATGTGTGATATTGAACTGCTGCTGCAAGATTTCCCTTGGCCACTTGACTTCAGGCTCTTTGGTCAGGCAAAAGTCCATTGGCCACCGCACCACAACATGCGAGAAGCGTTTCCAGCTGGATCCGCATGAGAAAAGAGCGGCAGATCATCCTCTCCATGCTCGGCACGGACCGGACCAGCTGTTGCTTGGAAGAATGTAAAATGACAGATCGCAGGGTAGTGAATTGATGGATGGGTTTGTTGATCTTTTTTTTTGGTAGGAAAGGAAAAACCGTACAGTTGTAGCATCCTTGGGCACGTGGGGCTCCGCCGTAATCCATATTTGCGTTGAAGGGATTGTTTTCTGTAGGCGCAGATATTTATTAGAGATTGTTCTTGAATTTGCAGAAAGCATGGTGGGATGGTGGGGTTGAAGGCGAAGACGGTCAGGCCTTCCCAAGCTTGACTTACTTGAGTAGAAAGTTAAAGAACTGTACAAAGGTGCAGATCGAAGAATTCGGAATAGGATATGGAATCGACAAAGGATGCGAATTCCAAGATTTATGTATTGAGGTTTGCGAAGTTGTTGAAGTTGGAAAGAAACCTGTTGCCAGAAAAATCAGCTATGTGTGTTAGACGATCGCTAGCGCAGCAACCCTCCAAAAAAATCACTTTGGCGAGGCTATTGGATATTGGCAGCCCCATAGTGGGGTAAAAACAACGCTATGCATTAAGACTGGCACCCGCGACATAGCGGTCAGGAACCTCGAACAACAACGCAACGCGTAAGTAAGAAACAGGAAAGGTACGGAAATAGCTCGCAATGGCAAAGTGTCCGTTGTCGACGGTGTGTACTGTAAAGAAGAGCTAAGGCTATATGATGTGTTCTTACATGTGTTATTTATCCTCTCACCTATCTATGTTCTTAATTTCCCTACAATTCCATTTGTGTATCATTCGAGCCTGCAGACCAATGTGCGACGATCAGGGCAAGGCTCTTCGATGTTGTGTAACTTACTCTGCATTGAGGTATCTTCTACTTCACACTTCACATTCCAGAGCCGTCATGTCTGGAGACATTATACAGTTCAGCTTTATCCTACTGAGCTGTGTTATGGAACCTCATGGCTGATTGAAGTGGGCGCAGTGCAGTATACAATACTTCTATTGAAATGGACCTATCCATCTCCGTGGATACATGCGTCAATCTGCATACGCTCTATTATATGTGTTCGGGGGGGGCATTATCGAAGCAGGCGACCGCTGTCAATACCAGAACGTTGTAACGGCTGTTGTGTTGTTAAGATAGGAAGTTCTGGATCGCCATGATGGCCGTTTTATTTGGTAGAACTTCGATGGCCAAGAATCTCTATGTTGTGCAGAGAAGTCGTACGCACTAGTGCACATCGCGCCCGAAGAATGAACCCATATTTGAAAGCTTGTATTGTGCTAAGATAGTTCGAGTGATCTGTCCTAGGTGGGAGCTAATTTGACCCTAGCTAAGGCAGGCAATATTCCTCTACTTTCTTGTAGTCTTCCAATATTCATCGCTTTCCGTCATAACCACCTTGTCCATGCCTTCGACCGGCCCAATGATTTCGACATCCTTCTGCTGATCTAACAGGATGTCCCTTGTGTGCCACTTCATCGTGAAGTTCTCCTTGTTTCCAGGCCCAGTCAAGGTCGCGAGTTGTTCATTCGTTGCAGCATATACTACTCGACCGATATGTGCCCAATAAATTGTTGCAGAGCACATCGCGCATGGCTCCCAAGTGGAAACTAGAGTGCATTGCCAAAGATACTCCTTTGAGTAATGGGAATATGCCAATCGTGCAAGGGAGCTCTGCAAAAGAATCAGCTCTTCTTGTCCTTCGTACTGTCCACAATCTGATCTCGACGCAGATGGCATGACGTTATTGTGCCAATCATGTGGCAAAACCCACCTCTGCATGATTGACCTGATCAATACTCTGATGCATCAGAAGTACAGTCTCGTTATCCGGTCCTAGTAGACAGGCTGCAAAGGGTCTCTTTCCAAACGTTACTGCCCTCCTCTGAATACCCAAACAACACTCAATACCCTTCTCAATCTGCGACTTCGTAATAGGAGTCCGCTCGGGGAAGAGATGGGGGGCGATCTCGCGAGCTGCGGAAGAGGTGAGTGCTGCTTCTGATGCCATGATGTCTTGTTCTTGCTGTTCTGAATTAGTCTTGACAGCGTAGGTGTAGCAATTGGCCTGCAACTTACCTGCAACGCTTTACTAGATATGTATGTAAATATCAAGAATGGCGTTGCAGGCAGCGGTTTGGGCACTTGTTTTGTTGATCGATGGCGGGACAAGAGTGGGAAATGGACCATTGTCGTGATAATCTTGTAGGCGAACACCGATGTGAAGGTGGGGTAATGTATCTCTGAAGGCCGACGGAAGTCTTCTTTGCGGCATGCTGCGAATGCCATTATCTCGAAACAATCCAACAAGAATGTCAAGGATATGCTGGTTCTCGAAGTTAGAAGATCCAACGAGGGTTTGCAGATGTGTTGAACAATCGTTCAATGACCTCGCTGTCTTATGTTCTCCTCCGTACAGTTTCAATTTTTTTTCCTGTTGCTCGATTATTATCTCATAGTATACATTACTTCGTTTTTCGTATATGTCTTACATGAATCATTCGATTCTGAGTATCCATCCGTCACTCTCTCGCTCATTCTTTCCATTCAAGCCACCCCACAGCAAGATGCTACTCGGATCTAGATCACCCAATGTCGAACTTGCGAACCAACCTCTCTCGGATGGTACTAGAGTTCTAACATCGTCTCCCTCGACTCCCTCAGCATCTGCAACTTGCATAGCACTCCATATACCCTCGCCAGTCTCTCGACCAAGAGCTTGCCATGTTGCATCTTTAAAACTGGCGGCAGTCATACCTTGAGGTGGACACTGGAACGCCCAAATGTCTCCCCAGAATTTGCCAGCACCTTCATGGCCTTGACTGCTAGGATCTCTTTCTCCCAGGAATAGGACCAAATACTCTCGGCCCATTCCAGTGGTGATTGCCTGCAGTCCAGCCACACTCCTGTTTCCAGGGCAGGTCATACTCTCCTCCTTGAAGTTCAATGTTTCCCATTGACCCTTCTTTGCAACAAGTCCAGCTTCGGAAACCCCACTCATGTCATCAAATGTATCCAGGCCAAGCTCTAGGATATCGAGATACCCTCCTTCCTCGTCTTCACCATTGAAGCCACCATATCGATAGATTCGCTGCTTCGATATGGCAAGTGAAGTTCCGCCTCTAGGCTTGCCAGGAGCCTTAGGATATTCTTTCCAGGTTCGGTCTCTGACATCAAACCCCCATATATCGTTGGTTCTACCACTAAGTGGGCATCCCGCATGTACGAAGAATGTGCCATATCCGCCCTTCTCCTCGTCAGTTTGTGCAGCTTCAGCAATCTTACCTGCTTTAGGTTCCTCAGTAGCTTGATCACACTTCACACTCTGCATGTTGGCAGGAGCAGGTCTGTCAATGGCGACACTAGAGTGGTATGATCGAGCCTCTGGGAAAGGTGTGCCGGGCATAGGGTCCAGGTATGTCCAAGAATCAGATCGGGTGTCGTATATCCACACTCGTCCCTTTTCTTCCAACGGTTTCATGTCTTTCCCTCCTCTGCCACCAAAGACAAATATCCTCTCCCCAATCACTCCAGCTGTATGTCCAACTCTCTTCTCAGGTACCTCGCCGCCATTGATCTCGGGCTTGGCTGGAATATTTTTGTAATCTGTTGAGGAAAGGTCGCTGTATGGCAAAGTCACAACGTGCATGTCATTATCAACCGGTTCCCTTGGAGTGATTTCTCCGCCAAATATGTATGCTCGGCCTGCAATGACGGACAAAGTGTGTGATGAACGGGGTATCTTTTCCGCCTTGATTTGCTCCCACTTGCCCTTGACAGGGTGTGTATTTTGAAAGAGACCTTTGATAATTGTGGCGGTTGTTACTGCCAGTTCTGTAGCCATATTGAAAACTGAGATGTGCGATTCTAGGATAAATGTCGAGAAAGAGAGGAATGGATTGGTATTTATGGAATTATGGAGTGAAAAGGAGGGGGAGGGGAAGTGGCATGCTTTATTTCAAGAGCTTCAAGCACCTTGATGAGGGCGCCCATCAAGGCGGGGCATGACCGCATGGGCCGAAGCAACCTTGACGTCTGCTCGCTCCACAATCTGTGCAGGTATAGACATAGGCATACCGAACAACTTATTCATAGACCTCTCAAGTGTCTCAATCATAGCTGAAACTCAATTGTCGTATCAATTTCATGATGTACTATTTGCAGTGAATCTGCCGACAAAATGTCAATTGAAAGTATGCCTTTGGTTGAGTTGCAGTGATCGTGCCTGGCTTGGAGGTGAAGATACCTAAATTGTGCCTTTTCTTACCTTAAGTCTCGATCCTGACAACTTCCTGTTAGAGTTTGACAAGCTTTCTTACAGTCATTCATGTGAATTACTCCTCACATATATATCTTTTCAATAAGATGATTCAACGATCGTTCTTCCAGGCTCCAAAAGCCCTATCTCGAAGCTCTTTACGGACGTTGCGATGTAGCCCTTGTGTTGCCAGAGTCCCGATCTCCTCAACAAAGCACCTTGCAAAACCTGTGGCATTGTCACGAAGCTTCTCTCAATTTCAGCCTTTGCACAATGATCCAAGGCATCTCCGCCGAGTCAAGCACATCCGTTACGATCCAAGAGAGGTCGCATACGCGAAGCCTCTTATCCATACCGAGACGATCCGGGAAGTGCTAGGAGGCAGAGGATTCAAAGTCATCATTGCCCTCATCTGCGGAGCTGGTGTTGTCTTCTATGTAGTCAATAGGGAGGATGTTCCTGTCTCGGGGAGAAGGAGATTCAACTGCGTTAGTGAGGAAATGGAACGAGCGGATGGTGAACAGAGTTATCAGTTGATCATGAGGCAATACGAAGGTAGTATTTTGCCTCAGTGGGATCCTAGGGTACGGCAAGTAATGAGAATTATGAACCGTTTAATTCCTGCTTCTGGGATTGAGAATGGCGACTGGGAGATTCATGTAATCCAATCCGATGGTAAGTCATTTCGACCTCGTCTTGAATTTTCTTGTGAATATAGCTGACTTCCACAGAATGTAATGCTTTTGTCATACCTGGTGGGAAGGTTTTTGTATTTACGGGGTTGTTCAATGTGGCTCAATCCGAGGATGGTATGGCCGCAGTACTGGGGCATGTAAGTGCTCACTTTATTGTGTAGGATATTGTCCAAATTGCTTCTCTAAACCTCAACCGGTTTGTCAACTTAGCTAATGAAAAATAGGAGATAGCCCACAATCAAGCACATCATATGGCAGAGCAAATGAGTAGCCGAATACTCCTCCTCCCTCTTCGCTACCTATTCATCTTTCTCGATGCAACGGGGTTTACAGCAGGTATTGGTCAATTAATAGGACCCCTCATCGTAAATTATGGCATTGCTCTCCCAGCATCACGTGTTCAAGAGAGCGAGGCCGATTATATCGGTCTGTTGATGATGGCTAGAGCTTGTTATAATCCTGAAGCTGCTGTAGGATTGTGGGAGAGGATGGAAAAGGCAGCCGCTGGTGGCAGTGGCCCGCAATGGCTGTCCACTCACCCCTCTGTGAGTTTACAATATGCAGATATTGATTAATTATATGCTAATTTGATAGTAGAACACGAACAGGATAGGTTCCATCCAAAAATGGCTCCCAGAGGCCGAGGAGGCGAGGAACAACAGCGAGTGCTCGACCACAATAGGGTATATGCAAGACTTTCAGAGAAAGGTTATAGATCCTTGGGCATCATTCAGATGATTTCTTACTTGTTTGAATTTGTACTTCTATGGATTTCCCAGCACGGTGTTTGGATACTAGGCGTTGGTTGTGGTTGTTAGAGACACCGCTCATACCCGGAGGAAGCATTTTAGTATTACCTCCACGCGAAGCTTCATGTCTCATTGCCTCTGTATCTATTACAAGAAGATTCCTTGCAGCACCTTTCCGCTCATCTCAATATGTTATCATGCATGTGCTCTGTGCTATTGACATGGACGAGCTGTACCATCATGTGAGAGCCTTGCCTCAATCAAGATGCCTCTTCTGTTAGGCATGTTTCAGGAGAGAATGACTACCATCGAGTTTACCTCGCCCATCAGGTCATATGTTTGCTTGTGAAATCCTCTTATGGTTACAAAACAGCCTAATCTCGAAAAACATAAAACAATAACGCAAGGCTTGACCTTGAGCATCAAATTGACCTTCATTTTATTCTCCTGGCAAGTTGCAGGCCTCCGGACTTGAACTGTGGGCTGGTTTGCAGGCTGGGTGGGGGAACTGTGTTGAACCCAATGTTTTTTTTTTTCGGGAGGGAGGTGTTGTGCTTGTGAAGATTTAGTTGGTGCAAATTTGAAGGTTGTGCTTTGGGCTTGAGGGGGAGAGGCTTGGTGCGTGTGGATGTTTGGCATTATGGGAATCGTTCGATAGCGAGAGCGCTTAGAGGTGAAGGGATACAATGTCATGGCGCTTTTTCGCTGTCAAACATTTGATACCTACACTATCCGCCTGGAATGTTAATTTTCCTATCTAATAGGCGCAGGAACACAGTACCGCAAAAATCCATCTATTTCCTTCTAGCTTGAGAGTCCAGCAAACTCATACCTTCCCTCAGGATGTCAAACGACTGCTCCCACTGACCTCGCTTCCCATGAGATAGCACTTTGAGCGGTTTGCCATGACTCTTGCTCCTAGCTTGCAAGCTATAGTTCTTCTATAGCTCTTCTTGCTCAGGGGAAAGAGGAGAGGGAGAGCTTTGAGCATGCGTCACTATGGGAGGTGAATTTACGAGCTTGTGACGCGAGTTCAACTTCTTGGTTGAAGTACGAGAGGGGCTTTGAGTTCCGTGATATAACTCCATCATTGCTATCTGCAATCATCCGTCTGCCAGCAACTCGATCTCCCTCTCACTTATGCTTGTTTGCCTGGGGTGATAAGTATGCGATGAGTGTTCCATCTCATCATACTGACATACCCATCACTTAATCTTGTGCTGCTCTGCTTTTGCCCTCCAGCATAGCATGGCACACCACACCACCAGTGCACTTGCCCGTTAGCATGCGAGTTGACATCTCATAAACTTCATAGATCTCGATTCACGACTTAAATACCTACCTACCTGCGCTGTACCTAAAATCACACCATCCCTGCCCCCCAAAACAGAACATTGAAGATGCATTCTTTGCCGGTGTAAAACTAATTCGTTATTATCGATGTAACTTAAGTCGGGCGAGTTGGAATTGAAATTGTGGGTGGGAAAGTGGAGAAAATTTGACCTCGAATTCGAGAGCCGGGTATCTAGCTAGGTGGGTATCTTTCTACAGACAGACAACCGAATGATGAAATGACCAATCATCCATCGCCCGCTCATCTTGAGCATACCCGATCTTCCTGATCACTCCTGTCTCTCTATCCTCTTCCCCTCGGTCCCCGACACCCGTAGTCGAACAACGAGAAAAAAGAATACCCAACGCAACGCCGAGAGAAAGCATCCATCTAGTTAGATTTCCCATTCGCCTTAGCCTTGCCATTGGTCTTCGCTGCTCCGTTCGCGTATCCGTTTGCGTGGCCGTTTGCGTGGCCGTTTGCGTGGCCATTTGCGTGGCCATTGCCGTTAACAGGGACGGACTCGGCCTTGCCAACACTGCCATCAATGAGGAGACCTACAGGCCAGGCGAAGCTGGCGCCGATGGGTTGACCTGCTTCTTCCGAGGTGAGGTATTCGACTAGAGCGATAACTGTTGGATTATCAGTTTTGATTCTAAAGGAAGAAATAAAGGTAGACTAGATATCAAGGGGGATAGGGAATGGGTACGTACAGATATAGGCCCCAACACCGGTAAATGCATGCCACCAGCCATGCAGCTCAAAGATGAAAGACCACGGCATGCCGATACTGCGCTTGAAAGTCGTCAAAGAGCCACAGATAGCGTTGTCGATGTTCCAGATACCAAAGCCAGTCACGAAGATGACTGACGAATTATTAGCCAGATCTCAAACACAAAAGAAGAAAACCATACTCGAGCCCCAAGTGCAGAGTTTCATGATTTCAGAAGCGATTTCTGGGTTCTTAATTCGCTTGGAAATTACGCTGCGAGTTTTGACACCGATGATTGCGATCATGAGGCCTGGGTGTAGTGTTAGTGGTGTAAGGGATGAGGTAGAAGGAGGGCTGGGGTGAGTTACCGAAGAGGACGGAGTGCATGGTGATTTCATCCATGTAGCAATGCCATGTGCTGAAGATGGTCATGAATGCAGTGATTCCTACACCTGCTAGGACGGTCGTGGTGACTGATTTGTCGAATGTGAAGACACGATGCATGACAGTGGCTGATGCAATGAGCATTGATAAGTCGTCGCCTGGGATGGGTTAGCAACCCAGTCATTCAGTTTAGAAGACAGATTATCTGCTGTCCTCGAATACTGATCCAGAGCAAGGAAGCTCCGCTTTGTATATTGCGAGTAGATAGAGGACAGAGAACTTACACCATTGTGTATAATTCTTCATGGTGGCATGGAAAAGGAATGATCCAACACCAACACTCGCAAGACCAAGGTAAGGAAAGTTTCTCAGGATAGCATCAGGTCGGTTCTTGTTGCCCTTGATACCATGGTATGCGTAATAGACTGGTGAAAGTTAGTTATATTCTTGACCTCCCTTTCAAGCAAAAAGTCCAATGACCCGACAGCATGCAAACCACCACAAACAAAAGCCAACATACTCCGCGTGGCAAAAACAACATAAACTTACTGTAGATCAAGTTCGAAAACGTGTTGATGAATTCAGCAATATATTGCGTAAGGATGTAATCCTAAAGTGGGCTGTCAATACCCCGTGACTTCTCATTGTTACAGCGGATTTGATATCCAGCAATAGAGAAATCCATACCTCTTCACAAAAACTGCAAAACAACAGATCAGCTTCAACTCTGTTCAAAATTCTGAAAATGTCTTACTTTGCTTGCGCACTCATTTCGCCCCAGAAAGGGGTATGGGCATGTTGCCGATATGGCCAAGAGATAGCCATCTCAAAGGTTACCTTAAGTGGAGTTGGCGAGATAGTCTTTGAATTGCGAACGTCGAAGAAGGATTGCGAATGTGAATGACGAATTTCTCGAAGAATAAGACTTTGGAAAATGAATGAATCCTAAATATGAAGGACAACGAGATATCTTCAGGTTTCAACTTTTCCTTGCTGTTTCCCCTCCATACCAAGTCGAAGGCGAAGAAAAAGGTACCGTAGCCAACTAACGATCAAGCGCCCGCTACGCGACAGAACAGTCTTCTTTTTTCCAGTCGATTGCGAGCTACGATGAGGCGATAGCAATACGGTCTCGCGCAGAACAGAGACGAGATGGTGGTTTGAAGACTTTCTTCTTCTTGTCTTTCTCTGCTTCTTCTGCTTCTAGGAGACGGCTGGAACAACACGCCTTCGTCCCAATTCATTCTACTCGCTCAGCCCAGCCCAGCCAAATCCCACTCATCATATATGGAGCGGCGGTACATATATCCTGCTTTTGAGGGGTCTAGATGCATGAGCGAGGGAAGAAGTGTGGCATCTCAAGCTACCTCTCTCTCTCACTAGAGTCACTGCCAGTCTATTCGCTGCTCAGCTGGACATGCCTATGAGCCCATCATGCTCCCTTGGCAGCTGCTTTGGAGGCAACGTTAGGCAATGTTCACTCAGTTTTCTCGATGCGTGAGGCCGGCTTGGGCTCCGGTCCCGCTGGATTGTGAGGAATGCATGTGTCAGTCGGGTCTCATCGTTCTCGATGGGCAACCATAGCACGTAGTGTGCTGTTCTGACGGGTTGAGAGTGGAAGGTCTTTGGAGAGAATGGAGGGTTATTGGAGGAGGAGTATGACGAGTTACAGGTTTTGGGTATTTATCCTTGATGCGAGTGGGTGGGTGGGAGATCAGCCGGTTGGCTTTCAGACTTCGTACCTTGGACCCTGAAGTGAGGTGAGGTCCCTGAAGACCCTGAAGGTTTTTGGTTGGATAGTTGCTGGTGTGAGGACGGAAGTGTCAGAACTTTGTCCGAATGTTGGCTTGAGCGATAATCCGAAGAGAGATGTGGAGTGACATATTCGAGTGTTCACATACATATATAGTGCTGTGTAATAAGTCCAACATTTGTTTCCTTTCAACCATTTTCAATTGCTGTGCTTCTATCGTTGCTCAGCTGTTGATGAAAAAGCTCGAATATTATAATGCATAACAATCACAATGATAAAGCATGGTTGATAATATTAATAGGCCGTTTGGAGATATATACTACGACTATCTCAATGTATTTGCTTACTGAGAACCCCAAAAGGAGACGTATTTCGACAAAATTTGGAGTAAGCTCTATATATTCCAGTGTTTCCTCTTTCTTCACATCAAGTATCCTTGCAAGGATGTCTTAACGGCCGGATGGTGTAGTTGGTTATCACGTGTCCTTAACATTGCTCATCTACTCTTGAAGTGGTTTCGTACGGACAAGGTCCTGAGTTCAATCCTCAGTTTGGTCATCTTTTTGCCATTTTTTTCTTGTGGTTGATTTGTGTTTGTGTTCGAATTTTTGCTTCTTTTTGCCGCATTTTCACAATCCCGAGGAAAATTGGTCAATACATAGCGAGTACATTAGTGGGGGTAAGTTGTTGCATGCAAGTATAGGGAACAGAACCCGTGACAAAATAGTAATAGCGCCTTTTGGCAATCAAATAGGCATTTTATCTTCTGTAAGCTCTTTTATTGCCCCTCAGTCAGTGTTTATTTATAGTGTAAGCTATCTACTTCAATATCACATGCCAATGAGTAGGTATGTAGGTAGCTCTTCCATTGTCTCAAAACTTCAAGTTGCAAGGCCTCTACAAATCACTACCTAGTCCAAGAACCTACCTTTGAGACAAAGCTTCAGAGGTCAAACCCGACTTTACTCTCTACCTCCTCTTCTCGCTCACTTGTAATGATTCTGCAAACAATGGGTACCATTCCATAAGAACAAGAACGATGGAAAGTGATCAACTAATTATCCAATCATGGCCCTTTAAGCTCAGCTGACCGGATGCCGAGGTCCAAGTCGAGTTTCCCCATGGAAAGGAAATTCCGCTATCGTAGGTACTTGGAGAAGGTAATCCGGGGACTCCACCACCTTGTATTTCTCTTAGAATCCCCACTTGTTTCTCCATTCTCTGTTTACTTGAAGAACGAACGGATATCATTGTTAGATCTCTCTGCAACACCAACCTCTTAATCCCGAGACTCGCAAAGAAAGAAACGGACAAGCACCCACTCAAGCGCAACACTCAAACCAACAACGAAGCCTAGACAGTTGAAGGATACCAGCATAGACAGGTTAGACGCAATAGAAACAAGACAGCAATAGAGGCGCCCCATACACAAATACGCACGATGTCGAAATCTTTCAGCGTGGCGGATGTAGCGGAGCACAAGGATGCAGAGAAGGGCATGTATATCATCATTGATGACGGCGTGTACGATGTTACCGGTATGTCCTCCTTAAATCTCGACCTATGTCCATCCAATTCAGTCCCTTCATTTTAAACCACTTAAACAAACACACACTGACAACCTCCCCCCCCACTTCCAGGATTCATCGAAGAACACCCCGGCGGCTCCAAGATCCTCAAGCGCGTCGCGGGCAAGGACGCCACGAAGCAGTTCTGGAAATACCACAATGAGGGCGTCTTGAAGAAGTATACGGAGAAGCTGAAAGTCGGGAGTGTGGCGGAGAAGGCGAAGCTTTAGTTTGGTTTCTTGGTGGACGTTGTGAGGAAGGAGGGAGGAGAGGAAGAGGACGGGATGTTTATAGGTTGAGAGGAAGGGAGCGGATGAGGTTAGACGAGGTAGAATGAGGAATGGGTATGAGTGCGAGTGCGCCGCGAGACGTGAGGTGAGGAGGAGGAGGAAGAAGGTGCCCTCAAGATTCGAGATCTGCTGCTCGAGTGGCTGGGCGGACGATTTGGTGCACTATGTAGGTATTTGACGATAGATGAGATACTTATACACGACATGAGATAATCAAGAAATGAGATCATCGATTGATTATTTTGATATAATATTGACACGGTAGTATAAATATTGCTATCGCATCTGTTGGGTTCTCTAAGTTGTTGTATTCGGCAACTGTTAGTACCTACCTAGGTATTTACTTACCAAGATACCTATGGATAGGTAAGATTACCTTTCTAAGTTCTGCATACATACATACATACCCATATATCCCACGAGATTGAAATGAACTACCTAGGAGGTGTTGCCTACCTGCCTCCAGCTCTTTGATATAACAATCATCAACCAAGTTAATTTGCTTTGCTTTGCTTTCCTTTCCTTTTGGTTTGTTGGTCTGGAAATGGAGGACGTAAGTAAGTGAGGGAGTAAGTAAGTGAGGGAGTAAGTAAGTGAGGAAGGAAGTAAGTAAGGTAGGGTGTGCTTTGAGATTGTGCTACGAATTCGAATAAATGGAATTTCAAGGAATGACATTTTGAATGAATGAATGAGTGGGTGCCCGTATGGATAAATAAATGACCAAGACGAGGAAGACGAACGGATAACCAAATAGATAAAGTAAGTGGAGGAGAAGGGGAGTAGATTTTGAGAGGAGAATGGCAGGAGTGGTGATTACAGGAGTGGTGATTACAGGAGCGGTGATTACAGGAGCGGTAGCAATAGTAGCAACAAGCGGGATGGAGGGGCGATGGAGGGCAATGGAGGCATTGTGATATTGATGTTGATGTTGACATTGTGATATTGATGTTGATGTTGACATTGTTATTGCTTTGGAGACGTTCATAACTCCCTCTAGAGAAGTCGTGTTCAAAGTAAGTAAGTAAGTGTGGGAGGTATTGAAAGCAAGAGCCTCCGCGGTAAGCGAGTAAGTAGGTAGGTAAGTTGACAAAGCAAGTACATTCATGTAAGCTAGCATATGCCTGTACCTAGAGAGACAGCTAGAAAGACGACCTAGCGGAGTAGATGGGTTAAGGAGCTATGAATTGGATTGTCGGTAGGTAGGAGGGTGGAAATGTGAAAACTAGATCATGATGTTTCGTTGTGGTGGAGTGTGGTAAGGCGAAGGTCACCATATGTAGCCTGTGGTTGTAGGATGGGTTTCGATTATGGCGGTAGTGATATAAGTAGGCATCTACTCTATGGTGTGTGCAAAGAAACAAGATGGGTGTTGAGTACATAAGTGAGTGAAATAAGATTAGGATCGAAGATTCGAGGACTGAAGTCCTCCATGTTTTCATATTCATCCATGTTACTACGCTGTTCTAACATTCATCCATTCACCCCAAGAAACAAGCCTGATATGAACCTATTGTCCTCCCTTGCATCCTCCTACGCGTAAAATACACGGCTCACTCATACACATCTGACCTAAAAAATTAAACCACCCAACAACATGCCTCCGCCCAACCCAAGCAGCGGCATCCCATACCCCCCACCGTATCCATAGCCATACCCGGGATACGGCCTTGCATACGGCTGCTGGGGCCTCACAAACTTCGCATTGGGATCGCTATACGGGCCTTGACTATACGGATTATACCCGTATCCATTGCCGCCCGCATATCGCCCTCCGCCCATTCGACCAAATCCTCCCATGCCACCAGCACCATACCCACCCGGCCCTCCCGGCGGCTCGATGTAGATGTCATGGCCCTCGCGGTCCTTGCCCAGGAACTGCGGAACACCAGTCTGCGCCGCCTTGGACATCTGGGCCCGGATATGCTGGTGTCGTCGATACGTGGCTGCTTCTTGCTCGTCGCGCCTGCGACGCTCGGCCGCCCGCTCGGCGTGCGTGGTGTGTGTGAGTTTGTCTTTGATTTTCCTGCCGAAGGTCTTTTCTCCGCCATCACTTGCACCCTGTGTTCTTGGTGGCAACGGTGGATGTCCAGACCCATGTCCGTCGTCCCGCTCATCAGCACTACTGCCCTCGTCCTCGGGCAGCTCATGTAGGTTCTTCACACGCTCTCGCTCCGCGGGCGATAGCGAGGAGAGGTAAATCTCGTCGTCGTAGGGGTGATGCCAGATAGAACGGGGAGGGGAAACTGACGTGTCGACGAAGAATTGGTGGTGTGTCTCGCTGTCGTATTGCCGCACCCAGTTTGGAGGTAGCGAGCGCGACTCGTCTTCCATGCTGCGGCGGGCGTGAGGTGGAATTCCATTGCGAGCCTTGGGGACTTGAAGAGTTGCTGAAGGAGTTGTGGCATTGGTTGTGTGTGAGTTCGAGGTGGCATTGTTGGTGCTAGTTGATGCTGGTGGCCCTGTGTAGGGTGGTGGTGGCTCGGATGGGATATTTTGTGAAGACGACATTTTGATTGTGTTGTTTCTTTTGCTGGTGATATTGTGTTGAAGCTCTAATTGAGTGAGGTTGTAGAAAAGTTCGAGTTGAAGTTGATAAACCACCACCAAGCATGTGAAGCTACACAGGTTACGTCATGACAGAATTCGCCTCCCTCCAGTCCAAGATCCAGTTCCAACCACATCAGATCAGATCTTCAACTCTGCACTGCCACTGCCACTACCATGGCCAGAATGCGGTGCTGCTGTGGCTTGAGCCATCAACACCGTCGTGTGTAACGGTCTTCCAGGTAATGAAGGTATTTCTGCAAGATCATTGGGAGAGATGATCTGGACTGGATTGGAGACGGCTGGGTGTGCGGCAATGCTGATTGCTAAGCACAGTGTGCAGAGAAGGGAGAGGAATTGCATCTTGAGGCTTGGGTAATGAATGCAGAGTGATGAGAAAACTTGCTTGGAGTTGAAGCTGATGATGCCGTAGAAATGTGGTGAGGAGACGGAGGAATTGAGTAATTGTGGGAACAGATACTAGAGCAAGAGAAAAACAACAATGCAAATATTAAAGCCGTTGGTATCGCAAGACACTCGTCCGCATTAAACAGCCGCAATAAAACGATCTTCTCATCCTCATCTCCTGAATTCCTGCCAATATCTCCAGCAGCTCACGACGTCCTTTCACCTCACCCACGTGGAGTATAAGTGGGGGGATTGATTGACGCGCCGTGTCTCAAACCAAGGAGAAACGTGTGCAATGAACGTCAGTGAACGTCAGTGAACGTCACCAAGGGAATCAAACTTCCGATGATCTGTCTCTGTCGTTCTTTGATGGGAAAGCCATGTCTGATATATATTGTTTTGCCGCGGACTTGGAATGTCAGCTTCGTGATGTTTGGGGATTTCATGTCTGCAGCAATAAAGAGTGAAAAGAGATCCGAATGATTGAGACTCGGATCCCGTCTGAGTCTTAATCTCAAGTCACATGATCATACTTCACCTCCTCGCTTCCTGTCATTTTATACATGGGCAAGTCACTGCATCCGTATTCGTACTACAAGATTCCATAAATAATATATATTCCTCTGCTCGAAAAAGAGCACCGGAGTAGTGGGACACTTAGATCCCTCTCCAGATATCTACTCCCTCTACCTTGCCAAGCGTTACCTTGCCTCTTGAGAGATAGTGTTGTTAGTGTATTTTCTTCTTTGTATCTACTTGGATTTCGTGTCTTAAAGTGATGTGAGGTAAGGTAAAGTGAAGCGAAGCAGTGCAAATTATAGACCCTAAAACGAACCACCGCATCTAGAGGAATGGCTGTATCACACCGACTATACGCCAGCTCCCGCTTGGCATTCATGCTTGGCTTGATACCGTCTCGAACTCGCGTACAATATGAAGCAATGTTGGAAGCGCAAACTCAAGTGGACGCATATTTGTGGATGAAGCTGTTAGATCTGCATTGTGGAGATAGATACCTTACTCGGTCATATCGTGCAACGACGAAGTCGGCACTAGGTAGCCTTGATGCTGTGTTTCTGTTTCCGAAGTACCTACCTTGGTACTTGTATCTATCGACCCGAATTTCAACCATTCTACGACACAATACGTACCGAAAGCATTCATTCAATCAATCACTCACTCGGCCCCGAACACGGAGATAACCTCCAGCTGCATCTCATCCGGATTTACCTTGCCTACCCTACCCTACCTTACCTTACCATACCATCCGAACCTCTGACTCTGTGTCTCTCTCCACAAAGTCAAAGCGAAAGTCTATGACAGCCACTTCTCACAAGTGCTTACTTCCCTTACTCCACTCCACATCCCATTTATTTTCCCTCCACCACAATCAAACATACCGACACGTGCGATAGTCTCATCTGATGGATCGGCTTCTTCTGTCTGCCTCCCTGTGCTCATACTGGCAGGTTACATACAATTTGGTGCCAAGTGCCCCGGTAAGTGGGGGATGAGGGGGCAGGGGATAAAGAGGCCTATCTTTTATGGAGTAAGCGGTGTAGATAGCTTGAGCCTGAGCTTGAGGTTAAATTGAGGTTGAAGTTGAGGTTGAGGTTGAGGTAAAGATCGAGGGAGGTGCAGGAGGTAGTATGCCTGGTAGGTGCAGGTACACCACTATAGTAAGTAGTAAGCAGCAAGTAGCAAAAAACGAGGGGTGAGAAGTAAGAAAAGAGTATAGGCAAATGGTGACTGCGAAACGCACCCGTATATTCTAGCCATCGCCTGCAGCCACTTGCAACCACCTCTCTCAAGGGCTGACAAGAAGCAATTCACTCGCCTAAGTCCAAACAAGCGGGAACGGGAAATCACGACAACAAACCAGCGATAGTACAGACAAGAGCTAGCCAAAAAAAAAAAAAAAAGTGATCTTGATGAAGCCTCGGGCTTCAAAGAGCCACTTGGTCATAAATTCATTCATCTCTCATCATATCTCAGACATCCTCCCAAAGGGCCAGAGTTCCTTCAGCCCCAGATATCTCCTCTCATCCATCAGACCAGGCAAACAGACCACCCATAGCACACAGAAAATCATTCTAGACCCCCCAAAACGAGCGCGAAACCGCCCTGGCAGCAAACAAGTCTAAAAACCAAATCTGACCACCCGTTCTCTTCTCCTCCCCAACCCTTCTCTTGAGCGGAATGGTTTTCTAAATGAGAAACGCACAACGCAAACGCACACAACAAAGAGAAATACATAAAACTGATTCGACAGGCTGCTCTAGCTCTTTCGTCGCAAAAAAATGATAATCATGATGATGATAATGACTTATTCATTCTCCCATGGTTGACATGTCCTCCTTTTCAGAACGCCATTTCCAGATGCACCGATATAACACCACCGAAGACGAGTCTACGCCAGGAGCTCGCCAATCTCCAAGATGCCTATGATCTCGTCGTCATCCTTAGCCACTAGAATAGCATCGTCACTGAATCGAGCGTCGCCTCGGGATCTCATGGTAGTAATCCAATCTTTTGCTGCTTCTAGACCGGTGTTATCCGGAATGGATATCCAGTCTTTACTGTGAACCATTAATCCTGGGATACAAGTAGCTGGCTCGTCCATGTCATCTGGTTGAAGTCGTTTGATATGCCGTGGCGCGATGACAATAGAATTTCCACTTCGTACCCATCCAGACTCTGACCGATACCCGGCCATGAGGATATGTGCTCCCGTGATAGTCCCTACACCAATCTCGGGTATCTCGTCAAATCGAATGCAAATGTCGGATACCCTCTGAGCTTTCTTGATTGCTTGACCGATTGCACCTCCTGGATGATTCTGAGAAAACACGTCCTGGACGTTGATGTGTAACTCGTTCGAAATAACGAGAGCGAGAGCATCTCCTAGCGCTATTGCCATGGTGGTCGATGAAGTTGGGGCATTTACTCCAAAACATTCGCTTTCCGACTTGTGAATAGGCGCCGGTAACAGGATCGCACCAGGTCGTTGTCTGATAATACCGCATGTTGAGGGATGGACGTGTGAAGTCATCACGATGACTGGTATGGAGGCATCCACGTGTGGCAGTAGCGCAAAAAGCTCTGGTGTCTTCCCCGAGAACGTGATGAACAAAATTGTGTCCTGTTTTGTTACCATACCGAGATCACCATGAAGTGCCTCGGTAGGATGTAGGTATGTAGAAACAATCTCAAGACTGTTCATTGTCGCGACAAGCTTCTTGGCAATATGGCCACTCTTCCCCACGCCACAAATCACAAGCTTGCCCTTCTCGCGCCTTGATCTGGTGATCACTTCAACGGCGGAGTTGAACCCTCCACGAGCCACGGGATCCGTCTCATATAATCTCGTAAGGCATGATAATGCTGTCGCCTCGACGCCTAGCACATGCACGGCAGTCGAGAGACGTTGACTGTAGGAAGGGCAATTCCCAGCTTCCTCACTCTCAGGAGGGGTCATAGACATAAGATCGTCCAACGGAGGTGATAATCCGCGCTCACATGGCGTGGCGGGTGAGGGTGGTGATGGTGGCGGTATAGAGGGTGCATGTAAAGAACCAAGGAGGTAAACCTCACTATTCTGTACTGGATGATGATCTTGTGCCATGTTGATGTTGATAGAAAGTTGGAATTAAGGAAGAAACTATGCGGGACTGCGTAATATATGACGAAGTTACCGGACTTTGTATCTAGTCCGAGATCAAGGAAGACTCCGGAAAGTAGTGCAACAGATTGCTTGGGCGGAAGGCAGTCAAATTAAAATACTGTGTAAGGGTAATGAGGTTAGCCGGCACCTCTAGATTGATAATCAATCCGGACTCACCAGAGAGTTTGTATCTTCTTATGTTCTTCCAGCCAAGTGTATGATAAGTATCTTGACGATAGCCAAAGCTCCGCGTAATCTGTGAGTTTCGAATGGGGGCTTCAAATAGATCGAAATGTGAATCTTCGTTTGCGGATCATTCTGAAAGCATTGCTTGCAGGCGCCATGAGGACAAGGTCTTGTAGCAAAGCTGTGGATATGGGTTTTGAGGGGGGCTATCTGGTCCTCATATGGAAAGCAACACAAAGGATAAGAAATCGAGCTATGGCTTTTTATTCCTATCGATGACACAGGGAGGTAGGGAGGGACCATTTCGGTGGTCGGAGTTTGGAAGGTGGGTGAGAAACAAGGGTACACAGTAGGTTTAGTCGACTGATTAATCCTTGTAGATCTTCGCGCCCTGGTTTGACCCGGTCAATCTCATCGTCCTTGCGGCTGTTGTTGCTATTGTTGTTGTTGTTGCTGCTGCTGCTGATTTGATCGCTCAAACGTGAACGCTTGGTGTATAGTTTTTTTTTGATACTACTGTAGTACTAGTACTCGTAGCACGCAATCGTACCGAGATAGTGCTACTATTTTGGCGCCTCCTTTACCTCTTCCGGCTTGCCCTAGCTTTGTCTGGTTTTCCCCGAGCTAGTGTTCCGAAGTGACAGACTGGGCTTATTCGCCATACGCAACCAAGCCTTCTTTTCGCAAGTTCAAAGGTCAAAATGCTCAGTTCTGGACCTCAACCGTACGTCGACTCGCCATCATGGAGCAATATCAATCGTTCATTGGCTGGCGCGGTTATTCGATGGGGCGGACACTAAGTCTATTGTGGTCATCATAGAGTCATGGATTCATGATTTGAAAGCCGCTTCTATGTTGGAACGGTAGAACACCAAACCGAACGCCCGTACATGCGCCATCTGCAAGAGATCAGGAATATCTCTCAGTCGTGCAGCACACCAAAGCACATCAGCATCAACGATATCCCCAAGCCTCTGTATGTAATGTACAGGGGTATGAGTACGGATGTCGTTGGATATTTGGATGTGTTGGCCTAGCATGAGCGGAGCACTTCGCCGAAATCCTCTTTTTGATATGATGACAGCGAACCGCAAGCGAGTGTTTCGATGGAGGAAGCAAATCATAGCTTGGCAGGTCGGAAGATCCTAGAACGACGCGCAGGCGGTGTGGATGCTGGTGTGAATGGTGTCCCAAACGCGCCGAGTCAAGCAAGCGACAGGTACTGTGGTGGTGGCGCACGTGGAAATGTCTTAACTGCAAGAATGTAGGAGATTTTTCGAGAATGGAAGCATCATTACTTATGATCTTCTTGTCTTGTCAAATTGTATAGAGATGGTTGAACCTCCAAGTTGTGAGGTTCTCAGATGTTGGCTCCAAGTGACCCTCTGTGTGCCCTAGTATCATACATGCAACATCTGGTCTGTACCTCTTTCTCAAAAGCTGTTGTGCCCAGACTGAGTGTTGATATTTGCGGCAGTTCATCTGAGAAAGTTTGTCCACCCCCAGTCAAGCCTTCAAAGCTCGCCCCTGTTCTTGGAAACATGGTCTGACAGAGTCTCCACAAGTATTGACGCACAATTGAACCAAATAGAGATATCCAAACCAACCCCACATTTCAAGCATCGAGACTTTGATTTCAGATCGCGATATGACGACCTTATCAAATGTGAATCCGAATCAGAATCTGAATCAGAATGGGTTCAATGCAGGGCTATCGGCAATTTGCGTCAAAGGGAGCCTTCAGATAAGCATACGACATATGTTTCACCGGCAGAGGGCCAGCCTGTGAATGTCGCATGTGGTGTAGTACATTTCATGTGTGTCGATGATATTCCTTGTTCTCTCGCAAGGCATGTGTGTGTGTGTGTGTTGTGTGTTTGTGTGTTTGTGTGTTTGTGTGTCAACTTTTGACAGAGCCTCTATGCTCCAAAGTAGCTATTTCAATTCTACCTTTGCATTGATTTAGCCGAGAAGTAGCCGTTTCTGGATGTGACGGGCAACAAGTCGACCTCAAAGAGATTTCTGATCCGGATAGAGGAAGTTCGTGTTACAACTATCAAGTTAAAGATAGAAAGGCAAACGAGACCACGGGCGGAAGGCAGTAAAGCGACATGATAGTAGACTCTACGAATAATATAGAGAAGAATATAGAGAAGAATATAGAGAAGAATATACATCAAATAACAGCTAAAAGGTACGAGTCAACACAACCGGTGTAGACAAGAGGGAAGAGATGATTCATTTCGCATTGGACTTCAACACATCGATCGATAGAGATATAGGAACTAAAGGAGCACAATTCTAGGAGCAAAGTCCCCCCCCCCAAAAAGGAAAAGTCCAAAAGCAGGTCCATTTAGGAAACAGGCTCCACAGCACGCAAGATGAGATGAGGACACAATCATGGTCGAAGATAGCCAGAGACCGCGGAGGCTACACACGCCTTCAAGACGAGCACCAGAGTCAATTACGATGAACTCACTACTCAATTCCCAACGGAGCACAGATTGAACACTGAGCTATAGAGAAGAAGGTATAAAGATCCTATAGTACAACATTGTGAAGTCGAGAGACGTAGTTATCGCAACACTGCTTTGTGACTTAAAGATCCAGGAGTATGACAATCCAGCGTTGTAAGAACCATGGAGAAACCCTCTTACCTCAACCATCCATAACCCAATTACACACTCCTTTCACCTCTGCTTCTCTTATGATAACAGAGAAGCACCAGCACGAGTCTGCTTCTTTGACAACAAGAGAACAGACCCAAATCGGTGGAGATTTATAGCCCATACACGAGACTTTGTGTGATATCGAGATCACGGAAACAACCCCCACTAGAGAGGCAGGAACAAAGATTTATATTTACATCGACCTTTTTATGTTTGACCAAGCCGTACAAAGCCCTTTGAGCGGGTTCGCCATCCGCTATGCCCAAACCTTCAAAGGAGCCAGAGCTACTCCAGCCGAAATCTACCTTACTGACGGTAGGCTACATGTTGGACGGTGACCTGTTTGTGCGGCAATTTACCCTCATGTTCTAAGGATATATCAGCTCTAGTCAGCTATTTCAGGTTCCTCCGAGGCCACCAGTTTGTGTTTTGCAAATGTTACTGACTGAGACTACATGGTACGTAAACGTTATTCAGACTTCATTGCTATCTCGTCTAACATTGCCAGGGATCAAAAAGAGCGTGGACGAATCAAGGGATTTGATGGCTTCTTCGAAGCTGCTCGCGGTATCTGCGAGTCCTCAACACAGCCAGATCGGGATTCCCTTCTTGCGCAAAGCAAGCTTGAAGAATACCATACTCTTCTTCAAGACGGTTTGGCGGGCAGAAAAAAGACTCTGGGCAAGGATGACAGGCAATCTGTCCGGACTGGACGGATTTTTTTATACACTTGGCAACCCCCGTGCCACACAAAACCAACGAATGAAATGAGACTTTTGAATACCACTAGAGAGCCTGGCACCGCATGCGCGCGACGGTAGGCGAAATGGATTTCTACACTGCAAATGAATGTCGCGCATAAGATTGCCGAACACTATATCCGCTCAGGCCAGAGCGAAGAGGCATTGTAAGTGCTGTCCCTTTCAACAAAGCAGCCAAACATTCTCTGACTTCTCTTAGTACTATGATTGAGAGAGCACTGGTCATCTGGTCTGTCGATCTAGGCGCTCGTAAGAACGAACTTGCACGCACTACTTCCCTAAAGGGCTAATTATTCAAGGCGACGGGCAAGAGATACAGAAAGCTTCCATCACTTTTAGAGTTGTTTATTGCACAAGGAAGGATATTACTAAGGAGGATCGACATTTTGAGAGCTTGAAGACAGCAGACTTTGTCAGGACGTAAAGCCATACCACACTCATGCGTCTTCCACGTTCTCTACATTCGCGACACCCGGCACAACAAGCGAAGATTATCCCAGATTCATCGTATCGTTTTCGTTGTTTAGCTGAGGATTGGGTGATGCCGCTACTCCCCACGAGCCTATTCCGTTGCGCAATTCTAGCGACTCGTTAGATTCGCCGCCAAGTAGTAAGACCTTACTGGGCTCGAAGATACACTGTAACCGGCAGTCCCGCCTCAAAACTGCGTTCCTTCTTGCTACGAGTGCTCGGAGATATTTCATATTATTAGTATTGATATTTATAGTACTATTACAAACGTTAAAACAACGACATCACACAACATGATTCGGATCCTTTTTACTTCCTCCAGCCGTCATGTCTCGTCGAACACCACGACATCCTTTCCAGAGCCTCACCCAGTACCGCCTTGAGGCCTGATGATGTCAAAGATGAAAAAGAAATTGGTAGGTAAGGAGAGTGATTGGAATACACAAGTCAAAAACCACCAAAATCTCACTGTAATCTGTCAAAGGAGATCAATGAGTATTACTTACATTACACATATCAGGGGGAGAAAAGATTTTCAACACTTCATCTGTATCCACACAATTGATTCGATGAAATTGCTAATATCTTCCAGATTTCTTGGATCACTAATACTCACTTGCTCATTACTCCACGTGCTACTTTTCAAAACCTCTTCCCTAACCTATAACTTGTTGAAGTTGCTTGGCAATCGGCACATCCGAAATGACTGGGTCCGCCGCGGCAAATGCTTCAGTTGCATTGGGGTTTGGCGGGTATATCAAAGTTCCGTTGATGAACTGCTTGATGGGCTTCGCCTGGAGTCCTTTGAACATCACATTGCGATCCCAGCCTGTACAGAAGACAGCACCAAAGGAACCAACATCAAGACAGGTCACATACTCGGGCTGTTGGTATGGGATATTGTCTATCCCTAGCAGATCTGCAGCTGCGTTATGACCTGCCGACTTGCCCAGAGGCGCTGCATGTTGGCACGACATCATAGCAAAGTGTCCCTCATCGTCAGTGGCTGCAAAAGCTGCGTCTCCTGCTGCAAAGATATCTTTAGCAGACAGCGTGCGCAGGCACTTATCCACCACCAAGCGTCCAAGCTTGTCCTTTTCACTGGGAACCTGTTTGTTGAGCTCGTTCGCTACCACACCAGCGGTCCAAACAACAGTCAAGGCCTCCAGGTATTCCCCACTAGCGAGAACAACACCACCAGCATCGGCAGCTGTAACAACTGTACCGAGCCTCACCTCCACACCCAAATCTTTCAAAGCCTGGAGAATGACTGGTCGTGGGTTTTTTCCTAAGGTTTGACCAATCTGGTCACCTCGCTCAACAAGTGTAACATGAATGTCGGCATCTGGACCAAAGATGTCGCGTAACCGGCCTGGCAACTCAGTTGCAAGCTCGATCCCCGTGAAGCCACCACCGCAAACGACGACGGTATTGCGAGCCCTACTGGGTTTGACAGAAGAGAGGTTCTTCAAATGAATGTCTAACTTGGTCGCGGCCTCGATTTGGTCGATATCAAAGGCGAATGCAGAAAGTCCTGGGATATCAGGGCGCCGCAAGCAACTACCAGCTGCCAAAATAAGCTTTTCGTAAGAGAGAACAGAATTGGTACCGGTGGAGTTGACATAAACTAACTCATGTTTGTCTGGGGAAATAGTTTTGACAATGCCTTGAGTAAACTTCACTCCGGTGGCATGGAATAGGGCTCCCAGAGGGGCGTTCATGCTGGCAGGATCGGCCTCGTAAAGCCGTGGCCTTATTACCAGTTTGGGTTCGGGGGCAATGACAACCACTTCTACATCGGGGCCACCATTTTCGAAGTTCGAGGTGATCAAACGTCTCGCGGCAAGTGCACCCCACATGCCAGCAAATCCGGCTCCAACCACGACGATTCTTTGTGACATTGTACGAGGAGAATGGAGACCGAGGAATCGGAGAGATCTGAGACTCAGAGAGTAAATAATTAAGAGATTTTCTTGAGGTCACAGATGTGTAAAGTATTGGTGCTGCGTTTGCAAGTGGCACGTTGCCTCCGAATTCCGACAATTTGACAAGAGGTGTTTCGAGGTTTTATAGATCGACAGATCTTGAAGTTTGGCACGTGAGAGCCGTAGCTGAGATCATAATGGAGCTGCATACTTGAAATTGGTCATGATATGATGTGTTCCTCAGTTCGAGGCGCCGAAAGAGTGGCAGCAAATTGGATAGCTGGCGTTTCACTGCATTTATATTTACCACTCGTGATGCGTTTATAGTTTAGCTTACTCAAGCCCACAAAATCTACTGACCTACTACCTTACACAAATATACATGACAACCGAACACAACAACGCTTTAGTGTTTACCTTCGATCGATCTAACTCGCAAAATCCAACCAAGATGCTGCAGTGGTTGAGAATAAAGAATTGGGCTTCGGATAGTAACAAGTGCACGGACCTGCACACTGAGTAACGACGATCGAGAGATATAAGTAGAAAGAGAACTCTAGCTCACCTTTAATAAGGATAAACGATATGTATATTATTTCTTGAAATCCGGGTATAAACAGGCGGTGAAGTGGCATGAGGATAAATTAATTCTTCAACATATAGTCAACAAATGCTAAAAAGAACTGTCTGTCTGTCCTTGTCATCGAAAATTGGGCAAAAAAACAAATAAATGGTTTCAGCACCAAAATCATATCGGGATGTTGGAAATGCAGCCAAGCAAACTTCCGGCTCGGGCATATCGTCCACTAAGCAGGCATGCCCTTTTTGGTCAGATAACTTTATTCACTTTCCGCTCTCTTCTCTTGTTCCTCGTTTGGTTTGTTAGTCAGTCAGTCTTCAGTCCGGGTTCACAAGGTAATACCTATGTCGAGCTGACATCTAAGCTGACTTTTTGAGTTGACATCCGAGTTGACATTCGAGCGCTCTATCATTATATATTACAGTCAGTTTCCCAGCGTGAAGTCACGACTGGGTTTTGATCTGTGTTAGTAGTGTTTGTTTTGGTTCCTCAAAGTTAAACTTCTATATGTGATCAATTTTATTCCGTGAACCAGTGTTCAGAGAGGGTTACAATGCCCACTCTCTTTAATATTGTGTATTGGCCTGTCAGTTTCAGTATATCTTGCCTGTGGCAGTAACAGATATGAGTCGAGTGCTCCACTGACTAACCTTTTCATATCAATTAGCATGTATGGATGTTTGAAGCACAAGGACAGTTCCGGAGGCCGAATCTATCTATTAAGCCAAAGTATGACGAGTATTCCTTCAGGACGGTGAGCTGAAAGATCTATAGCTTATCAGTTTTCTTCTTGTCAGTTATGGCTACAACAAGATTGTATCTGCTCGACTCATTCTGTTGCGGTTAGTTTTTGCTTCAATCTGTACCTCGATTGCGTTCAAAGGCTATTTATTCGGACATAGTTAGACTTGACACTTACTTCGTTGTATCGAGCAGCTTGAAAGAATGGATAGTATCACATCAGGCTTTATAGCCGTCGCAAAGGCAATCATGAGTATTAGCAACAGTTTCTTTTTGCGTACAATTGTGGAATGAGGCAGAAGTCCCATGATACATCATCTTTACGACGTCAGTTCCTTGCCTTACTCGAAGTCCTCCTCCCAACCAATCAATACTTGAGTAGCAAACTTCAGGCGACCGGTAGGCGACCCGACCCGTCATTTCTTCTCGTGTCTCCTGGGCGTTATAGCCGTGATCGCCTCAGCGTCGAGGCCAAAAGAGGGCAAAGGAGGCACTCATGCATAATTTCCAGACCCAAGGGGATTAGGGGAATATATTCCAGACGAATCAGCTTCCGGTATCAATCTTTTGGGAATGGGAATTTCTGCAATGCACGGACGCGCGATAGCGAACTTGCATGGATCTTTGGAGTCACCAAGAAGAAGTAAGAAGGAAGTGTGCACCCAAATCCTCCAAAGTCGAGCTCAAACAAACTAGACAACTTTCTTCCTCTTCCTACCCCACACCACGACCATTGCGTAGACATTTGTAGTTACGTTTGCTTACCTGCCTGTGCCTCTCCCATCTATTCCATCTGTTCAATTTACCATTCACGAATTCCCTACGTTACAGCTGTTTACTTCAAATGCATGAGAGGTGAGTAGCTGCCTGGTAGATCCAAGGCTTTGTGAATACCAAATTAAATGTGCTAATGCCAGCCTCAGACCTGCGATGCATCCAATATAATCCCATTGCGACGTGTTGTCCGCCTCACTCTGCCTACATGCGCATTAAGTGTCAAACATCGAGTACAAATACAACCTCCAATCCTCATTGATGAATGCTCAATACAAGGAACATACGCGACTAGAAATAACCGCCGAATTGCCAGCGTACCACCAGGTCAATTGCTGCCCTCAATGCGACACGGATCTGCGAGGCTTTCCCCTCGATCCTTTTCCGGGTCCTTACACGCACCAGTGCCATTAAATGCCCATGGCTGCTTCGTACCATCAGAACGCATCCAATACTCCACTCCACAATAGGATCATACAGAATGAGAACACAACTGAGATCAAACTCCCAAGTGGGAGCTGTAATTTCAGGAATCTAAGCAATGGGGGAAATGCAGCAAGATGTGGGTGCAAGCGATTTTGGGATCAATCCAAGGAAACCTTTGGAGCTTTCGGAAACATATCACAAGGAAGGCCAGGATTCTGCATGTGCGAGCACCATGCTTGTTATCATGATGAAGTTTCCGAATCCTCTGCGACGCTTAGCGACCTGACCAAGGTAGAAGCTAAGCAGTTGCAATATGTGAGTATTCCACAAAGACCAAATTATTCGGGACAAGGTTCTGTTAGTGTTGCAACCTCGGATTCTGGAAGACCACCATCCACTATACCGGACACTTTGCAGTACAACCGATATATGCACACTGGCTCGTCTCTGAAGTTGCCGGCCATACCGTCGCAATGCTTGCTTCCATCTGATAATGGTTCAATGACTTCGGGCAGTCAAGAGAGGTATACTCGGCCATTTGGTGGAATAGGACTGGACACAATGAGCCATATAATAATGTCTGGATCCGGAAAGCCTATGAGTGTACTGGTTAAAGCTTCGCAACCAGAGGAGCGGAAGATGCATGTATTCCGCGATAATCAGGGAAATGAGTTCTTACAGAGCTTAACTGAGGTTGCAACTCCGAGTGCGCAGGCATCTCCGGGCCCAACAGAATCTGAACATTGCAAGGACATCGCTAATATCCAAACTGGACTGGATCAGCTCGCAGAGAAACGATCTCAGGGACAGACAACCACACTTCGGCCAGTCTCCAAAGGTAGCGTTTCTGCAATCAAGCAATCTGCATCTCACCCAGGCGTCGATCTTGCTGCAATTCCTAGCGAGTGTGATGATGATGAATACCTAATCCCTCGGCTTCGAAGTCTAATTGGACAATTTTCGGATTTTCCTAATAAAGTCCAGAATCATGAACGTCGCTTGGAGCTTCTCGAGAATTCATCATTTACCAATCCAGCCCTCGATGAGCTTCACGATGCAGATGACCGTATGGAAACCCGAGTTTGCGATATCGAAGACAGAATCATCGAAATTGAGAAGGTACATGCTGCTTTCAACGATGCAAGTAGTGTGGGTAGCAAGCAACTTGTCGACAGTTCGTTTGGATCTAGGGTTTCAGTAACATCCTCCGCCATGATTGCATCAGCTATCAGTCGAGTCGACCCTGCCAGATTCGAGGCTCTCGAAGCACAAATTGCTGAACTTCAAGCTGCTGCCTTGCCATCTTACTTTCGTCCTTGGGAAGTGGAGGTTGTATTCTTACCATTTGGGTCAGGTCTCATGGGTCTTTGGTCTACACAGCATACATCAATTCAACGCTTGAGGATTGAAGGCTCTTCAAATGCTTGCACGCCTACTCAACACAACTCCCTAGCCGCAGCACAAGTCCAACTTGTCAAGCATGATCATGCCTCCGCTTGGGAAAGATTTGCGTCCGATCCCGAGCAAGATGATGCAACCTGGTCCATGGCAAGAGCATGTGGTAAGGGCAGTCGGGTGGACGAAAGACTCAGGAGCAGAGGATTTGTCAAGACTATTCAGATCATGGGACCGGATGCAAGAGACGTTCAAGCTGCTATGTTAGCTGCTTTTGGAGATCTGCCCGAGCAACTCAAAGAGGATCTCTACAGTGTGCCGCACGAAAATGCTGGTACTGTACCTGACCATCTGAGAAATTCCCTTGGTCTGCAATCTTCTTGGGTGCCTCTCCGCAAAGTGCACAAGGATTCCTGCTTGCGATTCCTCAACCCATCAGAGATGGCCACACAAGCGCTTTGGACTGTTCCATTCCTGACCTCAAGTGTAGCCATGAGACAAAAGGACATCAAGAGACTATACGTTACTCAAAGCGACAGCTACATCCAACATCTAGGCAGCCATACAGCAGACTGGACCTGGCAAAAGCTTAAACGCCTTCCTCGAGTTTCCAACGAGCTTGACACGCAGGAAAATGAGCCGTGTTGGAACTTTGACGACCGTCTCGATCACATCGAAGAAAGCTTCCACTCCTCCTTTGCTAGTGATATCTCCTCTCTCAGCATCCGATCCCCAATCCTAGGTAATCACGAGCCCACCTCTCAATCAGACCACTTTTCCTCCGGGCCTGCCTCCTCATCTTCAACCTCCATTGCGCCAACAGTTGCATTCCCTTCCTCGCCGATCCAAGAACGCCATCCCTTCCGTCCCGTTCGCGGACACTCCATGTCATCCGCCGTTCCACTGCGCACCTCACAACCGATCAAACGCCGAATCACATCATTTGAGCAAGAAACGCACCCGCATTCCCGCACGCCTTCTACAGCTACGAATTACATGGTTCCCAAACGTCAACGCATCTCCCGATCCCCGAGTCGACCACGCGATACACCGCGTTACAGTGAAGGCGCACCAAGTCCATATAATTATATGGACGAAGTGCCCGATAAACGAAATGATCGCCTAACGCCTTTCGCATACGCAACACCGCATAGCAACGCACCATACGTGGAACATGCACACGCACGCAGCGCAATCGGGATTTTCGAAGATGAAGACGCGGGGAGTGTGACGGATGATATGGACGCTGATCATGCGGAGGCAAATGCCCTTAGCGATTCCGGTTCCGACGAGGCTAAGTTTGCCGAGCAAGAGAGATTCTTGGACGAAGAGTGGCAGGGCATGGGTGATGATGAGGATCGCGCTATGGTGTTTGAGCCTCCAAAATACTTGCAGACAGAGCTCGAGGACGATGGTGATGCCGCGAGCAGCGTTGGTGCCCCTAGCGAGTATCCAAGCAAGCAGCGACCTGTGGATTTTGGGCCGCCGAAGGCAGGCTTTAGGATTCATATTGATGAGGAAGTTGACGAAGAGGTGTAAAATGATGAAGTGTCTTGCATCGCATTTGTTGTATTGTTTGTCGTTTTGGAGCACTTGTTTGTATCAGCACGGAGCGATGGCGTTTTTGGATCACTATATCTTGCGATTTATCTGCTAGCGTTTTGTCAGCCAATTATGCGAGTGTTTTGTTTCTTGATCTTAGTATTCACATATAGTTCGGATATATAGGGATATTAGAAAGAAGGAACCGAGGTGGGGTGGGTGGACAGGATAAAGCATATATGGCTGCTTAGACTGGATGTCGGGAATTGGATTTAGCAAACAAGCGGGCAGGCAGACAGGCAGATATCTTTTGGATCGAGCGAGTAAGGCTCTCCACTTCTTGTATACTTAGGTAGTATGTACATACACTACTATCATCGAACCAACAATCAATCAAATAAATAAATAAATAAGAATCAACTCTCACACAGCCAGCTCAGTCTCCATCTCAATCTCTAGTATTTGAGTGATGTGAAGCCTCGCTTGCCTGGCGGTAGGGCAAGTTCACCTTCATCTTCATGTTCAATCTCGCTACTATCTTCAACGACACTAAGCTAGGCTTCAAAATCCTACCCTCAAACCCTTGCCCTTACCTTCACCTCTCTCCGTAAATACTCCAGCCAGTAATTAAGAGTTATTCAACAACTAAACACCCTCGCATTGACATTGTATCTGCACCTAGTACCAACCAAATTACAACAGATGCGACAAGCTCGTCGGATTAGGAGGGGAGGTAAATGAGCAATCTACGTCATTTCCATGGATAGATAACACGAAAAGTCGGTAGCGATATTACTCATATACCGTGCATTTGCGCTGCCTTTGAGATCTGAATGTAACGCTGCTTCCATATCACGAATTCACTGACTTACATACGACTCAAACGGCTGGAATCATTTTCGAAGTTCGGATACGAAAGAGAGATGTTTGCAAAAAAAAAAAAAATTAATCTTAGAAACCTGTCAGCTCTCGTATAATCGCACACTATATCTTGATTCGGTCCTTCGTTCTTAATTATCGTTTCTTTGCTCTTCTTCTTCCCTTTCACTCAAGTACGTTCGGTCCAATTCAACACAACCAAAAGACTTCCGAACTAAGCTCTTGATTGCACCAGCAGATCTTTAGCGCTCATGTTTTATTGATCGAGATTATCTCGTTAAATTCGAAAATCTATAGAAGAATCATTGAAGAGTGCGCATACGTTCTTGGTTCTTTAAACAGATCGAGCTTCGAGTTGTTGGAATGCAACTGATGGCTTATCTATATGCCATGCAATCTGCTACCAAGGTAAAATATCGAGTTACAGAAAGCGCCGAAAGATCTTCTTGTTGGCTTGCCCCGTGCCTGCCCATGCTTGAAAACTGCCCGTACCTTCGCGAAAAATGTATCTGCTGTCACTTCCATTTCTCCTGTCAACTCCCTTCTTTAACCCCGCACCGCTATTTTCAACTCCAAACTATTGATCTCTGTCTTCTGAACGTGGCAGTATTTTGTATCCTCGCTCTATAGTATCTAATCCCTCGAAGCAACCCCGCCAATGAAGTCACCAAGCGAATTCCACACACCACCGCGCATGAAACCTTCAATTTCAATCTCAAAATACCCATGTCGCCCGTCTTCGTTATCGAGAAGAGGATTTATATACCCACTACTCTAGGGCGAGGGCAAGAGTGAGATTGAGTTAAGCTGAACTGATAAGTAAGTCTAATCCTCCTATCCCCACTTCTACCTTCGAAGGATTCCAATGAAATGAATAGAGAACTAAACTTGAAATTACGAAGCACATGCACACACATACATGCACATCACTCTGCTACCAAGTGACACTCAAAACACATGAACCCAAAAACATGGAAGCGAACGATACATTAAGTAACATAACATTCCTACCTACTACATCGACCACTTACCTCAAGCGAGGTAGGTCGTACCCTGATAAGCCACACTCTCGTAAACCTGCACTCTGCAGTTTTCAAAAACATTACATGAAGTCGTAAAAAGAAAGGCGCCTGATATCTCTCCTTGCCTAACCCCTCCCTATTCTCTAACCTCTGCCTCCGCCTCCCACCCAGACACCCGAATCCTCCAAAAGCTCCCGTCTCCATATTGAGACCTCCTATAAATCCATCTTATTCCATTACCTACATCTCTCAAACCCCTGCCACTACATTAAAACACTCAAGACCTATACAACATAACCGATGTCGCAAAACCAGCCCCATTAGCTGCAGACAGCGCCCCATCCACTCCATCCTGCGTATACATAACCACAGATCCAATCGTAGCAAGCCCGTAAACCGAGACCTTGCTATTCTCCACGCTCATAATGCGCTGTTGACACGTCGACCCATTGCCCTGGTCCGAGCAATGGACGTTATAATTGTTGAAAAAACTGTACAGACCGGCACCATAGATAAGCACCTGTTTCGAATTGATGACGCGCAAAGCCCAGCCCGATGCACCGGGTGCCATGATCGGGTCCGAGTACGCTGAATTGGCGGGGAAGGGGATCAAAGCTGAGGGGTTTGGTTGGTAGTATGCGGTTTCGGTCTGGATGTGCCCGATGAAGATGTTGGCTGTGTTTGTGAGCTGGTATTGGTAGAGCGTATGGTGCTCGGAGGCGGTGCCGTACAGCCAGATAGAGCCGAGTGTCGATTCTATAAGAAGACCGCGACCTGCGTAGACAGTGATTTGAGTCACAGATGCATCTTCGACATCATGATCCGCCACCCAGAGCCAGACGCTGTAGATGTTAGTCACACTAAGCCAGACTTGATGGGACGAGCACTTACTTTTCCATGTACAAACCTGTAGCGCCGGCAGTAATATGCATGCTCATGAAGGCAGCGATACACTGGGGAGGAACGGAAGTGATAACTGTGTCAGGTGTCTTTGGGCAGTCAGCGAGTTGCAAGTTTGATCCTGCGAAGCCTCCAATACGAGTGTGGACGTCCCACATTCCTGCTGGTGTGCCGGTTGATGCAAGATTCCACTCGATCAAGATAGCACCAGCTTGAGCGCCTCTAGTGCTGACAATCATATCGGACCACTCGACGTTTCCAGTCTCGCCTGGCTTTCCAACTTGGACAACTGGTTTTGGGTTGTTGATGTCGTTGAAGTAAGCTCCGCTGGATAGAATGACAGGGTAAGCCTCACCAGTGATCCTGCTACCAGCTGGAATATAGATTGGCTTGGTGACAACGTAATCGCCTGCATCAAAGAAGACGATCTTTCCTGCTAGAGCGACGGCTGCAATAATGCTGTTCAAGACATCACTGTCATCAGTCACACCATCACCTTTAGCACCAGCATCACGGACTGAGACGAACTGAGAAGTTGGAAGCTTCTCATATTGAGGCTTGGATCGCTCGTAAAAGTCTGCACCTGCAGTAAGACCACTTCTGACATTGGGAGTAATTGGTCCTTGGACAATGTTTGGGCCGGATGTGCCACTGTAAGAATGACCTTGACCCCAGCCTGCAACAGTTATAGATCCTGCAGAGCCAGGTAACAAGGTAGTGCCTCCTGAACCAGTGACAATAGTTTGGACGTTGGTGAACTGCACATTCTCGATGATCAAAGTATTTGCCAATGGTGGTGATGACGTCGAGCTCTTGTTGGTCGAAATGGCGACTGGGGTGTTAACGAAAATGCTGTCAACAAGTGTGATGGAGCCGACAGAGAGGGAAGTCATATCAATTCCAGTGCCACAATTATTTATGCTTAGACCCTTGTACGTCCAGCCCCAATCGAAGGCTTGCGAGATAGCAGTAACTGCGTTGTAGAAGGTTAAGTTACGCATCGTAAACTGTTGATTGGCAAAGAGGCAGCCGTGAAGACCACCATAGAAGACGAGATCTGTCATAAACCCTCCGGAACCAGATTCAGAGAACACACCCTCATGCTTGGTGCCAGTGGCAGCAGACATCTTAAACACCATGTTCTGCAGAGATGTAGCTTGTGCGGTAGGCCAATGGATACCGGCGATTTCTCTTCCAACCGGAACTGAAGTTGTATCAATGACGAAGTTGCGCATCTGTCTCCAGAAGACATTGGTTGCACCATATCCCAAGAGGTTGTCACCTACATACACATCGGCGTCTACAACCCAACGAGCTGTGAAAGATGCGCTTGCCTTTATAACAGGCATACAGTTTGGATTTCCAATCATTTGCGTATAGTAGTAATCAATGACCGGGCTGGAAACAAGGTAGGTACCGCTTGGGAAATACACTATGGCAGGGGTTGTCGTTGTGGATTCACACTGTTCCGATGCGCATCTGCCTCCTGTGCTTATTGCCAAATTGATTGCTGCGGTATCATCTGTCACACCATCACCTTTGGCACCAAAGTCCTTGACATTTCGGAAGACTTGATAAGTGCCAGGCGTTGCAGCAAAGGGAGCAATGCCCTGGTGTTTGAATTCTTCCATCCAATAGTAGCATGCTGGAAGAGTTGGAGTTGGTGTTGCCGAGCTGGATGTTGAGCTTGAAGTGCTTGAAACCTTAGATGATGAGGAAGATGTGATTGAGCCTGTTTCTGAAGTTAGCGATCGCTGACTTACCAAAGCTGTATTGTGTTCCAATGATTGGAGGAACGAAGAAGCCACTCACTGCTGGAACTTAGGGATGAGGTTTGCGAGCTAGAGGTGAGGGTGCCTGATTTCAAAGTTAGCGGCGAATTCATTTATTGACATCAGGGTTAACTTACTGCTTGTGACTGCCGAGGAAGACAGGCTCGAAGACAGACTACTACTTGCGCTTGAGCTGGTGGAGCTGATTGGGGATGTGGATGAACTAAGAGCAGTGCTCTTCGAAGACGAACTTAGCATAGAAGAACTGGGTGTGTGCTCCACCCAACTACCGCATCGTCCTACACAGACACGTGTAGAGGACGAGGGTGAGGATGGATATGAGGTGGATGATCGGACTGAGCTCACTGATGTAGATGAAGAGTCGTCGCTGCTAGAGAAGACGCTGGTAGACGAGCCCAAAGTACTTGTGGTTGGCGTAATGCTGGATGAAGAGGATGACAGAACCACCGATGAACTGCTTGAAGAAGTTGTGGCAATGATTGAGGTGGACGAAGGTAGATCTGAGCTGCTTGTTGATGATACAATGACTATTGAAGAAGATGAGAGGATAAGAGATGTTGAGCTCAGTGTGCTACTGCTGGATGACTCGTCGACGGTGGACGAAACGAGGGAGGAAGTGCTCGAGCTACTTGTCGTTTCAATGACGACGATCGACGAAGATGACACAACATCTGATGTGCTAGAGCTGCTTGTAGGTGTACCAATTTCTGACGAGGAGGAAAGAACAGCCGATGATGTAGGAATAACCAGAGTCGATGTTTCGCTTGAACTCAATGATGTTGAAGACGAGAGTACGCTAGACACCACTTCTGAAGATGATAGCTCAACCGTGGAACTCGCAACTGAGCTGTATATGCTTGAAGAGGGCAGAGCTTCCGATGTCGAGCTTGAAATATAACTTGAAATGGTTTCGGAAGCTGATGTCTCAGTTGTGGAGCTTAGAACTGAGCTATACACACTCGATGAGGACAGTTCGCTTGAGGTTGTTGCAGAAGATGACAATTCCTCGGACGAGCTGGAAAATGAGCTATATGTACTTGAGGATGACAGCACTTCTGATGTCGAGCTTGGAACATCGCTTGAAGTGATCTCAGACGATGAAGATTCGCTTGTTGAACTTGAAAGTGAGCTAGACGGAATCGATGAGGTTGGTAGGTCGGAGGTGACGCTGGAGCTAGTGGGAATATCTGATGATGCTGAAGAGGTGCTGGAAACTACAACACTTTCCGATGTGCTTAGTGTGCTTGTTGAAGACAGCACGGTCTCTGAGACGGAAAGCGATGTGCTTTCAGAAGAGAGTGACGAGCTAGTTGGAAGAGTCACACTACCAGAGGAGGATGACAGAGTCACTGTACCGGATCCGGTAGAGATTTCTGTAGCCGAAGTCGAGGCATTCTTGTATGGTGCCGACGACAAGGAACTGGAGACACCACCAGAGATCGGACATACTGTTGTATAGGTATAGACGGTTTGAGTGACTAGTCCTACAGGGCACTTAGTAACTGTGGGTGCGCAGGAAGTGATGGTGTATGTAAGCGTCGACAAGATAGTTGACGTAGTATATGCTGCATTGTTTGGACTCGAAGGCTTTGAAGAAACTGGACCCGGTCCTGTGTAGGTGGTGTATGTTTGAACCACACCAGATTCACTTCCCGAAGTCTTGGTAACACAGATTGTCGTAACTGGCTTCTTGATCACAACCGTCACAACCGTGATCTTCCCCTCTTCCTTCACCTTTCCTCCAGACCAAGGGATGGTCGTGTTGACATGCTTATGTCCTCCAGCTGGATATGCTGGAAGTGTATTATTGTATTTTGCTGAATGAGCGGAACGGGCCAAAGCCACAGAAATGAGTGTGATGATAGGAGTGAGCGACTGGACTGAAAGGAAATGCATCGTGAAAGACAGACTGAAGGTGAACAAAAACGTATTTGGACTCCCTACCTTTTCGCAATTCTGGCCGCCCTCATAGTTTTATTCAACACCCCCTTCATCGAGCTGGCTAAATTGCAGACTGCACGCACATCATTCCCCTGGCTGTGCCGCAATCCGGATGATGTTCCTCAGCAGACTTCAGCTCTATATGGCTATACAGTCTTGCGCCACCAACGACAATGGGCTTTTTAAAGTTATCTCACTGGCAGGAACTCTTCTTCCCATGGCTTGTGGAAGGGAGATTGCTAGCGGATCATCAGCCAGTACACTTGGTTGGCTGATGAGATCTGCTCGGGGTTTTTTGGTGCAATGACAAGATTCTGACAAGACACGGCCCCCTCGTGGAATTGCCCCTCATGGAATTAGCTTTAATTCGGCAACCCTCCCGAGCTCGCTAGTTGAGTATCAACTAGTAGAAAACCATGAAAATAGGATTGAACTGTACCTGAAAATCTGAGACAGAGGCAAAATCAGAGAGATTGGAGATTCTTGGGCATTGTGTTCGTGATACTTCCTCTGCTATCTTTACCACGCGTTATTGTTGATGTTGGCGCATCCGTAATCCGTAAAAGGTTCATGGTGTGGTGAGGTTGCATCGCTAGAGAGAAGCTGGCTGCAAGGTACCCGAAATTAAACTGACTTTTTAGGGCTCGGCGGGAAGAGGAAAAGCTTTGGAATCCCTGTGTCAATATTTGATCTGCAGGTGTCAGGGTGTAACACTTTCCCCGATCTTACTATTCCCCATATATACACCCTTCTTCTGAACATCTCATTCGTTCCAGACAAGTATGGGCATTCCCATCATGTTGTTGTTACCGGCTACAGAGCCAAATATGAGCGACCTCGGTATTTCTCTCAAAATAGCCCCGCGCTCGGTGGTAATGGAGCACCATGAAGAATGCGCATGATTGTCTGATGCTAGGTAGGTATTTGACATTCGATTGACGAGGTGTGATATCAAACACCAACCAGAGGTTGCAGCGCATTCATTTCTACATGTCGGGCATAATGGCTTCTCACAATAATCCCATGGTGGTCTAGCCATGCCATGAGCCACGAGAGCACGAGAGAAAGCAGGGATACTGATCACTGAGTTGCACCGTACCGCACCAGTTCTCCTGTTCTTGTGCTTTGTCGAAATCGAGTATCAAGTGGGGCAAAAATCGTAATCCCATGTTTTCATGACTCCTGCTCACGATGTATTTATTGTGTGCCGCGTTACCGACGGAGTCAGTTGGTGGCGGATGACATTTGGCGCAGTGACTTGGACGCCTCCAAGTCATCAGTATTCGCGTTGAATATCCCGTCACTTGGCAGAATAGCGTAAAGTTGTTGAACATAAACCGAAAGAGAGGCAGACGGCTTTGAAAGCAGAGTATGAGGTATGGACAGAGAAACAAAAGATCAATTGATGGAACAAAGTGAAAGTGTCGTCGTCCAAAAGTGTGTTCAGATCAAAGACATCAAAACCAAGCTTGGCCAAAAAGGGGTCTAGCGCAAACGTGGCCAAAACTGCGAATGCCCTCACATTCAGCAGGAACGGAAATCAATCGGCTTGCTTCCCAAATCCCCCACTTCATATTTTTTGGTGTTCCACTCTCTCGCAGGTAGATATGATATGATATCAGATTCGAGGGTTGAAAAGCCTTGTCGTCATTGGGTAGAAGAGGGAAGGTCTTGAAACAAGCACCCAAAACATACTCGCTTCAGCTTGAGATCCTAAGCAGTGCAAGGCCAGCTCGAATAACATACCTTAAAGATAGCCTATTGATAGACATATGGGGAGGAACTGAGAATTGGCGTTTTCTATCAGTGGTGCGAACTTGAGTAAGTCAAAGTGGGGTCCAAACATTCAGGTAGCTGAGAAACAACCTGGAAAGAACGATTGGAGTTGCGGCTTTGGGGTGAGCATTTGAGTATTATTACCTAGGAGCTCAATTATAAGAAGCACGACTGTATATTGTAGTGCGATAGCACTCTTGATCAGCGTCAGCCCAATACCCAAGCTTTTAACACAAACTTACAAAAAGCAGCTTAACTCGCACTAGAATCCTACTTTATAACTATTATTTCTTGGATAGAGGGTTCACGCTTTTTAAAACGAGCTTAGTGCATATCCAGGGTATCATATAGAGTCAATATATCAAAGATCTCAAAATTTTCCACCATCCCAATTAAGCGAGATCTTCTCTCCCAGTTTAAGGATCTGAATTCTCACCTCACTCGCCTATCAAGCTCTGTACCATCCAGGTGCCCCTCTCCACATCAATTATTGAAGATTAAAAACGTCATTGTTTCTGCCAGTATAACGAGGGAAACAGACGATGTCGTGTTTTCGAGCAGCTCTGGTTTTCGTGTCAGCGGCAGCCAACAGACGAGATCAAACTTGACATTCCAGATTCATGACATATCCTGCAACAGAAACCAAGCCCACATAGAAGATCATGGAGTTGTAGACAGTATTTACAAGCGCGCCGTTACTTGTAAAACCCATGATAAGGGACTCATTGGCGGCCACGAAGGAATTCCTTAAATGCAATGCGAGAACAGCTGGCATAGCCTTGTCTCTAGATGAAAATAGCAATCGACGACAGCCAACGATGCTTCTCCAACAATTTTGCAAGACAAACTACTGCAGTGATATGGAACAAAGATGCCATGGTACACTTGCCCTCTATCAATCAAGCAAATGACACAAATTGGTAGTAGGCAGAGCGCTATAATAACCCAAAATTACACATAGAAATTCCACAGGAGTAGTAAATCGCAACTCCCCACATTTATTTACGATCAAACAACTTTACAACCTCACACTCCAAACCCCCCCAACCCTCCCTCCCCACCAACCCCTCCGGCAGCCCTAAAACCCACCTCTTCAGACCCCTCGCCTGGTTCACCTCCCTGATAGGCTTCAACAAGCCCTGCAAATCCGCCTCTCCCAAGCCCGTCCAAAACATCTCCGTAATCACCAGGTCAACATACAACTCCCTCAGTCCCCTCAGCCCCGCGAGCGTCGCCCACACATTCGCCCACCGATCCCGGCGACGCACCCATTCCTCGGGTATGCCGCCAGGCACGTAGCCCGGTGGTGGGAAGGGCAGCGGTGGGTACCCAGGGAGGTAAAATTTCAGACGGATGAAAGAGATGCTGTGCAGATGCGAGCTGGGGAGGTAGGTGTGTAGGGTGGGGATTAAGGTGACGGCGCTGACGATGAATTTGTTATGCGCATAAAGATATGATGCTGCCTCCTCATAACTGCTCGATGTTAGTTCAGCACATGGCACCCGGGCCAAGCCTAGCGATGTATGCTCACATCTGTCTGTTCGCAAGTAGCAAAGCGGGTAGGTTCATCGGAACTTTGGGCTTGGCATCATCAGTCTGGCACCGGCTCCAGACGTAGTGGCAGGCGAGTGTGTTTGTTTCTCTCGCGCAAAGATGGCTAATGAGGAGGCTTGCCACGGCTCTGAGATGGAAGGCGTGACCGCCGAGGACGAGGGCGTAGATCTGTTGCCTGATTTCGAGGGGCAAGCGTGAAATGTAGGCGAATTGAGGGGCAGGTGTATTTGGCTCTTTGGTGCCTCCTCTGAGACGGTTGATGAGTGAGCGGATCATGGCTTGTGGTTTGAATCCAAGACAGCGGGGATAAGTTGAAATGAGGCAATATATATCAAGATGTTGGTGTTGGTGAATATGTAGTTGAGATACTATGTGTATACGTAATGGGCGAGCACCCATTGTCTTGGTCAGCTGCATGTCGTTGGTAGCTTAGCCGAGATCTTGAAGCCTCGAACATTTTGAGTTGTTCTCAACCAATTATTCTTCCCCGTTTTTCATGAAGAAAATACCTGTTTATTTGATCTAAAATATTTAGAAATCTCAGTTCCTTTTATGAATATACTTCCTCTCGAGCGGAAACCTCTGTCGATCTCGACCAGACTTGCGAAGTAAGAGCCCTTTAGCTTATGAAAGATCCAGGTTGAAAATCTTGGATGTAAGATCTTACAATTGACTACCAAGTCTCAGTAGTACATGACCAGATCACCTTCGCCATCAACGTCTTCCTCGTTTCCTTCACCATCATCAACATCCCCCATCTCTGTACCCTGCGAGCCCGCATCATCTTCCTCCCCACTGCTCAGCCCGCTCTCCTCGCTCATGCTTTCCATGCCAATGCTCAAATCATCGTCCTCCCGAACCAAAGGTGCCTTCCTTGGCTTCAATTTTTGCGGAGGACCTCTGATGGTTTTCGGCACCAAACCGCCCTGATTTGTTCTCCCTTTCAGCCTATTGTCACCATCATGCGCTTTGCGTTTGCCATCTGGTAACAATCCCTTCGCATCTATCTCGACACACAATCTTTCCTCCTCCGCATCAATCTCCACAATACGCTCCTCTGCACCCCTCACATCATCGCTCTCAGGGTCTCCAGCCGATATAATCTTTATAAGCTCCTTTCGCTCCCTAGCTCGCTTTGCTCTTAACGCCTGCACCCACTCCTTGAATTTGGGGCGAGCTCGAGTGTGAATTGTAACCAGATCCTCCTCACCCCTCTCCTCTTTGAGTCCAGCTAGCTTCTGAAGAAACGCAGCTTGCTCCTTGCGCTTTGGTAATGCTCCAACTCCAACTTGTATCTTGAGCCCCTTCATATTTCCATGTGGACGGCTTTGTGCTCGGATATTTGCTGCCGTAAGCGGTTGCAATTTAACTGACTGCGAAATGATGCGTGCAGAAGGCATAGCTACCAGGTCGACATCACCAGGGAGTTTGCGGATGCCAGGCGTAGAGGTATCATTTGGATCATGGGCTTTAAATAGCATTTCTGTGCCAACATTATCTGCCCATTGACAAGAATACAAGTGTCCATCATATGAAACCATCGGGTTCTGAGTGTGCAAATCGAGGATCTGGACATGAGTTGGTCGTGCCGCAGGAGTCTCAGAGGGAATTTCAGCTGGTGCCTCCGCAGTAGGTGCCTCGACTTCCTCCTCTTGGTCATTATCCTCTGCTTCAATTTCTGCATTCTTCTCCGGGGCCGAAGGAGCGCCTTGTACTTGAGCTGAGTATGTCGCTGGAGGAGGTAGAGTATGTCGTTTCTGCTTTCCCAATCCTGGGTTTGTCCAGCATCCAGCTTTGCGACTAGGAGGATTGCGCGCGCGGCGTTTGAGAGGCACGCTGGGCGTGGTAAGGTCGAGAGTTACATAAAATGACTGCAATGGTAAGCCTCGAAATACAATCTGCAGGGTGTTCAATACCTCTGTTTCTGTAGTAGAGTATTCATACTCCCATTCGTCCTCATCCTCTACATCTGCAGAAGCTGTCATGGGTGCTGTGAACATATTTTGTGGTGGGGCATCTGGTGGAGGGGTCGAGGAAGACATTTTGAATTGAGAGGCTATGGGTTGCGATTAGAATGAAAATATCTCTGTAGAAGCTGAACGATATGCATCGAGGTATCTTTCCAGGATGAAAGTACGAAATTTTTGTTTATATCGTGCTGGGGAAGCTTGGAAAGGAAAAGTGAATTCGACGGCACTTTTGAAGCTTTCGTCTTTGGCCTGAGGATCAAGGCTTCAACTCGGACATCACTTCATGTGAATTCTCATTCTTACCTATGGCACAATATTTCACGAACTAATTGTCTCATAAAGGATCTTCAATAGTCTGGTTCTAGCTGTAAGCAACCGACTATGTGTTGATAATTAAGTGATTTCTTTTTGTCGTGCAATGTCCAAATCTCACTTCGTCAACGTACCCATCAAATGCGGAACGCAATGATACTCCATGGGAACTTCATCCTCTGGCTGCTTCAAATCGACCTTACTCCAGCTTCCGCACTCCTTCATCCACTTAGCTGTATCTCTCGTTATAGAGCATCCTCCAAGAAAACTGGGCCATATAACATCGATCGTTGCTGTTCAAGTTAGCTTTTTGCACTAATGTGGAAGAGCAACCCACCTTGATACCATTTCATGAACGGTCCCTGATGCTCATACACAATGACATGTTCATACAACACCCATGTTCCTCCTCCCTTCAACAAGCTGTACAGCTCCCTCATCATGTCCTTCGGTCGTGGAATACTGCAAAGACATTGAATCGTGACCACACAATCTACGCTTTCTCGTCCAATATCCCAGGCCTTTCCCTCACTCTTTGTCAACTCCTCCACGCCCACGGGACAAATGACATAGACATCCTCCAACCCCGCTATCTTCACTCTCTCTCTCAACTGAGCATGATGATCTCGATTCGGCTCCACACCATAGATCTTCGTCACTTTGCTTCTATCAAAACACCCCACCCATTCACCACTCCCCGGCCCAACATCCAGCACGACTCCGGAAGCCTGTGCGATAAGAGGAGCGGCTCTCGGAGTAGCATTCCCGCGGCTGATGCCTCCATAATCCTTCCAGAAGTTTGCAAACCAAAAGTCTTTGAAGGCGGATGGCGTGACGAGCGAACTGATCTGGCCGGTGCTGATGAGCCCAAAAATCGTGGATGGGATGTAGGTTGCAACGTGTAACAGGAAGTATATGGGGTCTACGAGCTCCCGGAGGATCGTGAGAAGATTCATGATAGTGAGGTGAAATGTGCTGGATCGGTGAAGCCGCAAGAGTGGGGTGGCGGTGTATTATGAATAGATGTAGAAATAGGCCAAATCACCGGTAGGTGTATAGTCCTTTACACAAACCGGCTATAAATCTAAATTGCTAGAACTTCACCGATGTTTGGACTGTAAAGACGCGAGAAAAGGAACGATGTGTCAAATTCTGGCAGAAAGACGCCGGTTGGCTGGCTTGATCACTAGCGTAACTTAGAGGAATAGATGCGCACTTTTTGACGTTGACCTTCCCTTCAATCCGTGTGATAATGTCATTTGATTGTGCTTTCTGTAGATACTAAGTATAAGTTTCAATGGCCATGCCTCGATATGAACGACGCCTTGCCTCCTTATCAACGGAGCGTCGAACACCACCTTGAAATCTAGCTAAGGCATAATGACACTGCCGTTCACAAAAGCCGGTTGTATTTTTAGTGCAATGCGCAAGACACAACGGTGTATGTGTTACGGCAAACTTAATTGGAGTGAACGGACGAATAAATGGAGAAACACTTGTGGTCCACAAAGCCTCCGAGCCAACTGCTCAATCTAAATATAAGTAAATCACAATTCTGGCTGTACAGTAAATATACTGCTTTTAATGAAGATTGATCACCACCAGTGTTGCACTATTGCAAAGTTATAGGTTTTATTTCGGTCATGAAGTATTTTCAATGTTTGAGCCTTCGTCAACGAAGGCTCGCTTATTCCAAGCTATCAACCACGCCTCAAACTCGAATACTTTATCTTAAATACAAAAAGAGCTTCCTCATTGCAAATCTAGACTTGAAATAGATTGAAACAAAATTTATTATATAATGGCTAGACGTGAGACCCATATTTAAAGCTCATCCAGCCATTTTGTTTGTAAGTCGAATGTTAATCTTGGCTAATTTGTTATCAATAGCTTATGGATGTATATTAATTGTCGCCAACAAACTCTTACTTTCACAGTTACATCTATCTCATTTTCGTGATCAAGGTTGAAGTATGATGACAGCCATTATGTTCTTACTTGAACATCCACTCAGCATTCACTTTTCGAAAATTTCGAAACTGTCATCAGAAACTCTGCACTGGTTTAATACATACGGTCAACGCTTTTCGATGGTTCTTTCGCTGGCTCCGCTAGAGCCGTTACACAAGAAAATAGTTTACTGTTATAGTGCATCCTACGTATATTTTAGACACAAGGACTTTCTAGTGTATGCAAATATACTTATCTTCTCAAAATCTCACCTTCACTCATATTTTCCACCAGCCACAGTTCTAACTCAAGGCTTTACAGAAAGCGCTTAGCAATTGAGCAAGAGCTCAAATAAAATAGTGAAGCCATATTCAATGAAGGAAGAGTATTTGTATTGAAGACACTCGACCCCATATCACAGGACCTCTATCTCGCGCCTTCTATGCCTATTGCAATACATTGAATCAAGGGACATTTCAGAGTGAATGATTTTATACATCAGATCATGTGAGATAGACTGTTGCACTGCTCTGTAACATGCAAAATCAACCATGCTACATAACCGGTGCTGCTGCTGCCATTTCTCCCATTGCCGTCACATTCGTCTTCGCATATTAAATCTTACTACAAGTAACCTTCAAGTCTTTTGGCCGTCAATATACAAAGCTCGACCTCAGGAAAATCTACACAAATTATCAGAATCCAAATTGCCTACGCTTAGCCAAACGCAGCTCAGCGTCGCTAACCAAATGTCAACCAGGTACAATCTCCTTGGAGAACAAGAACGGTATTGTTCTCTTGGTGCTTTAAACAAAGTAGCATATAGTGGGATATTTATGCATCCTAGAGCTGAGCAATAGAGCTGATTCTGATGATGAGTTTAATATTCCAAATGAAAGTGAAAGTAGAGACTTGTGAGCGCCACAGCACAAAATCAGGGCTTCGTTCACACATAGTGTGATATGTTCTGTCTCGAACTTGCGATTTGGAGTTCTGCATCACGAGCTCGGGCTCACTATTTATACTACTCTGTCTGGTGCTCTAGAGTGAATCCGTTGAGTTTCGAAGTGATTGAACAACGAGATTTGTAAAGTAAAGTCCGACGATTTAACTGAGGTCTCGACCGGCTTGAGTTTGAGATTAGGAAATCTCTCCATTGAAAGAGATTCGCAACGTAAGGGGAATGGAAATGAGATAAATCAGTGTTGTTTGAACTTTACACTAGGGCAAAATTTTGTATACTGGGATGTTTCATACAACTAGAATGTTAAAAACGCATGCTCAAAAGATCATGATTCAACATGGAAGTAAGCCTCCAATGGAAAGCTTTTGGTGATGACAGTGACGGCGAGCAATGACAGCGATGATTCGACTCACTCTCATCCTTTACTGTCGTCCACCAGAAGCGACATTTCTTCTCAATGGCATATACTCCACAAACATCGTAATTGCGATGTGTCTGTACAAGATGCTTTCTCCTGGCATCAACGGCCTGACGAATTCGACTGCCATATACATCAAATTCGATCTATATGCGAAGGATTGAAAATATTGAGTTTTATTTTATTTTACATAGAACAGAGCATGCCCTGCCTATGTCGGTCTCTTGGAAGACTCAGTCCTCCCTTCAGAAATAAGTTTGAATGCACAAAGGTTCAAATTGAGTCAAAATACATTCATTTCCAGGTGTACCTTCACTTTGAAAGTGTTGCATTGGGTCGCGCACTTGGAGTGTAACTTCTGGGTTCATGACACACCGCCGAGTTCATCCGATAACAAATCATCGAGCTTTGAGATTGCGTAGGTAATACAGATTCAAAAACAGTCAAAGTTGTCGAAGTGAGATGGTCAATCGTTTTTTTTTCTTCTTCCGCGCCAGTGATGTCTTCGCCAAATCGTGTGGTATGGAAATTCAGGGTCGCTTTCTTGGTTTAGAGTCACGTCCTCCCTCACCCACAATAAAAACATCACATCATCATTTTCTATAAGCAACACATTACGACATCTGACAATTTGCGATCATCCGTACTATGGCGAAACAGGTTTTCCAGCAAAATAGAAATGAGATGAATTCACTCAATCGCACAAACGATAGTTATTTCATGACCTCAACGGCTGGCTGAATAGCAAACAGCCTAAATTGCGAAGGCAAAATTTATCCGAGGAGACACATCAACAATAAACAAGATAACGAGCTGAAATCTGCTGAAAAGTTGAAAGGGAAACGACTCGTTATCAAGCTCGAGAAAATATTCCACCAGCAGCTCACAAAAGCACTGAAGTGGCAAGATCCTGCAGCTGAAAGCGTACCTGACGTTAGATCGAAACGGCCGGAGGATTCTGAACATCTGGTTGGAAGACGGGTCCCTTACAAGCTTTGTTGTGCTTGCCACGCTTGCCAACTGAACCTGCAGCGAGCAAAAGAATCCTTCAAGGGGCCGCACGCTTGCGCAGGAACACGCCGGTCGCAGAATTCCTGCTGCACCATTCCCTCCCGTTGGATCTGACACCGGAATCCAGAACCGACCATGCAGGAGTCTCTCCAAATCTCCAACAGCTTTTGTTACTCGGAGTTGCAAATTGCAGTTTGGTCTCCAAACTTGGCGACACTTTCCAAATTTCAAAGAAGCGGAAATGCTGGTGATGGGCAACACGAGCAAAGACTCCAAAGAGCCTGATGTGGGAGCTCGGAGCCTTTGGGAGTCGTTGGTTGGAGCACTAAAATATTGCTTCTATTCTGGGCGGGACGTGCTGTTGGCAACGGACAAGCCCGACTGGCCAACGCAGAACTCACTCCTCGCATTTGTCTGGGCATGCAAATTTCGCTGTCGTGCTTGTCCCCCTGTTTGGATTTCTGGGAAATTAGACTTGACCCACTGACCTAATGGGGTATTTCGCGAGTGATCTGAAAGTCGAGTTCTTGGAGGGAGAGTGGTTGCCACGATGAGTTTGTTTATTTGGGTCTTTGGGAAAAGAGGACCTACGGAGGTAGGTGATCAGTGGGGAAGTTGCATTTCTTTTCGGGGTCAAAGACAGGAGTCCCGGCTCATGATGTTGATTCCGAGTCAACACAACAGTCGAGATGTTTGAGATCATGTCATCGTCAAAGCAGAGGAACACGAGCTCATCGGCAAGAAATTGTGGTGATCGGCTTGCCGCTCACACCTCCGTTGACCACCACATTCACAATTTCACCCAAATCGAGTCCCCAAGAGAAGCGGTAAGAGCCGATTTGGACGCTGCGCTGGCGCACGCCATTGTGGAAAACTCTTTCTCATCCTGAAGGTGGCTTTCAAGCTCGAAGCCAGAAGCTGTCAAGCCCATGAACGTTTCATACAGTACTCTTTTCAGACGAAAGATGTCTGGCCTCGGATCATCATGAATACTCAAAGGGTAACCAACACAAGATCAAGCAGTCACTTTCCCTCAATGACACCATCAACCGCCCATCGTTTTGGGAAAGGAAGTCCAATATCTCCCTTGATCAGACGTCGCAAAAGATGAAGCTTCATTCGTTGGATGATCATAACAACCATGACAGTAATCTCAAGCAACTGCAGGCATCTCATAGTCACCCCATGTTCAACCCCGTGTTCCCAACTTCCCAGGTTGCAAATTCTGCGATGTCATCTTAAAAAATCCCTTCATACGAGAGGAGAGATGCACAGTCATCAATAACACGGCACCCTCTTTCGAATGGGTTTCCTGCACTTTAGGAGTTATGAGTCCGAATTCAGAGACAGAATCCGCGTGGTTGAGCTTCGGATGAACCCTGAAGCAAAGACTAGGTCATTATGATGGCTGATTTGGAGAGATCAGACGAAATTACAGCGATACAGAGCTGGTTAATGAAAGCCTAGAATTGTGCTCGAGTATGCTGGTTGGTTGAGACTTAGTGTTCGCTGGCTTCCGCCGAGCTCTTATTTACCCCTGACTAAGTGCACCGTTACTACTGCAGTGTAACACCAACCCAATAAGCGACGCCAAACAGCACAGAGATGGGACGAGAATAATGACGGAAATCCACGATAGCCACAGGTCACTTGCATATCGTGTGCATAGTGATTCATAATTTATCGGTGTTCACTTCCAAAATTGTCATACATGAAAATCATCCAAAGCCTCAGAAGGCGAACTGGCAAAGACCTGGGAAGAAACAAGAGAAAAGAACATCTCCAGTCATGCCATACACCTCGTGATGAGCTCGGGGACAGGAGTCCAGTCAAAATCACTCATCGACTTTTCCCCTGAAGGCTGAAGAAATCTGGAATTGGAAGTTCAGCGGTACGAAGGACAATCCCAGTCAGCCCAGGACAAACAGTCCAATTTTCCCCCCAAGCGAGATGGGATGATGGACCGCTAGAACCTCTAATGTAATAGAGTTACCACTCTTATACTAAAGGGGAAGCATGTTCCCGATTAGATCAAGGATTAATTTCTATTTTGACAATTTCATCCAATCCTCATCCTGCGCGCCTCCAGTTCCACTCCCCCGTTCAGCAACACTAGCAAGGAGTTCCGCAAAGGCTGGTGGACCCTCAAGGGACTCAAGCTCACCCCCCCCCAGTTTGTGTCTCTCCTCCATCCTCTATCCGTATAAGAGGTTCTTCCACCCATCTCACAAACTTCTTTTCCTTCCTCACCCACACTCTCGTTCTCACATCAAACATACACCTGACTTTTAGTCACTTACATTCGTTCAACCTAACAAACTCACTACCAAACAACTCGCTATCCTCTCTCCAACCTACCAACTACTTTTAAAGTAATTAATACCCAACAACAATCAAGATGCAATTCTCAATCGTCTCCGTCTTGGCTCTTGCCACCGCTGCCACCGCTGCTTACACCAACGGTACCGTTGTGTACACCACCGAGGTCTACACTGCCTACACCACTGTCTGCCCAGCTGCCACTGAGTTGACCTTCAACGGAAAGACCTACACTGCTACCACCGTAAGCTCCAAACTCTCGGACTGGAATATCAAAATCAGAAAGCTAACATCACTCCCAGTCCACCACCTTGACCATCACCAACTGCCCATGCACTGTGATCAAGCCAGTCACCACCTCAAGCAAAGTGTACTGCAACACCTGGTAACCCCTCACTGCTCACCACAGTGATCGATAGAAAGCTAATACTAATACCTCGACAGTGCCGCCCCATCATCCATCCCAGTGTATGCCAACACCACCATCCCAGCTGTCCCAACCACCCCTGTCCCAACCAAGAGCGCCGTTGGCACCACCTCCGTCAAGACCTCCCCAACTGCCACCCCAACCAACCTCGTCTCCTCAGGTGCCGGAAAGACCATGGCTTTCTCCGGTGCTTCCCTCGCTGGTCTCTTCGCCGCCGCTGCTTACTTCTTGTAAGCGGTTATGGTTTGAAGGGACTTTCTTTCCTGAGTCTCGGTGTTGACCTGAGATGACTACCTGAACGAACGGACGACTCACAACGGACTTTCATGATAGATGGTTGACTTGGGATGATACCTGCGAATGGTTAGGAGCGAAGGAGTAGGATTCGGTGTTGTGGTGTGAAGTAGTATAATGCGGATTAGGAGGGAAAAGGACTGTCAGGAAGGAGGGATAGGAACACGGAACGATAATCAACCCCTGGTGTCTCGGTGTTTGTTTATATCTCGCATCGTACATACTGCATAGCTCTATGGAGTCTCGTCATACTTTCAATATAACGACACGGCCACGCCATGCTTTATGAAATAAACAATCACCATCTCATCAGCTCTTCTTGTACTTGTTTGTGGACTCGAGGATCCATTCATAATATCTACCCCAAACTCAGTGTGCGGTCACTCAGGTGTCGCGAGACGTTTTCTGGGCTTGGCTTTTTTGGTCGTCGCTGGGACTTGTCTGCTGTCAATTATTACATTTCCGGCGCACGAAAGAATCAAGCTTGTTCCACCTGGTTGCTCTGTCCATTCTATTGCTTTGCATTTGTGTTTTTGATTTAATTTGATTCTTGTGCTCTGATGTTTGTCGTTGATGTTTTTGATTTATCCATAGACGCTTTGCTCTAGAGAGATACCTTTATACATCAATGCTATTACGTTGCTACCGCTTCTATGGGTGAAGAACTGGATGGATGTTCATATCTATGTCTACCTGCCTATCTTTCATGTATATTGTTCATCGTTCAACTGCAACGGTGTGCGTACATGTCACGTAAATCTAGATATAGGTAGATAGATCACAAGTTTAGCTGTTGAGTCCATTCAGTGGTACCTAACGATGTTCACTTCTTCAGACTTCTGAATCTTCGGTTCACTGATCCAAAAGTTGTGTTTGTGACCATGAAAGAACTTCTCGGAGTGAAGACTAAAGATGGACCAGTTGGGAAGGATCAACTATTGCAGTCTGCCAGTCTCTTCCAAATCCTCATCAAAACCAAATCGAAAAGACTTACTTGCGTTCCCTTGATCATTCATGCGGAGGAACCAGCATGGCGACCCTAACGCATTAAGACCCGAAGACCCAATTCTCCTTTCCTGTTTTTCTCCTCTTCCCTGCCGTGTTTCCTCATCGAAGAGAAACTCTATACCAAGACCGACCGCCCACCACCCACCGCCCATTCTCTTCCACAACCTGCAACCGCTCCCCTGTGTGCGACCTACAGCCCCGGATTCACACCGCCATGAGATGTTTCCACCTTACGCATTCACCGCGTGGAGAACCCTGATTGTCAACACCATCAGTTCGCCATCACAGCAACGGGTCAACGAGTCAATGGCAAAGACAGAGATTTGCGCGGAGAGGAGAATCAGAGGAAAGACATCACCCGTTCCTTTTTTTCTTTTGTTTGTTTGTGCGCTCTCTCCCCACTTGTACCGATTGACGGAAATGGAAAGTGTGAAAAGGAGATGGCGAGTCGGGGTTGTTGTGCCGTTGTCGTTGCTATAGAAGTAGTTTAAGACAGAATTAGTCATGATCGGCAATACGATGCAATGCAAGTAAAGGAAGGACTGAGACTGTCTTGCTTTGTCTCGTCTCTGTCGGCGAACGACTGGAAGTGGAAGCTTGACTCAAGGATGGGGTAAATACGAGATTATGCCATATGCATGTTGCACAACTCTCTTTTTGGTCACTATAAGATTAAAATGGATATCCCTTGCTTTTCGCTTTTCCATTTGAATATGTTTGTTTACAAGTCAAGAAAGTGTCGATCAAACTTACACTTTGAGAGCAAGCAAGCTAGCTAGACATTTAAAGTGTATACTAATCTGTAAACATATACTTGCACTCTTTAAGGTTCACCAAATACCACGCCACCTCACTTCGCTTTTATCTTGCCGACAAACACGCCGCCGCCAGGAGAAATTCTCTTACTTGAGCTCTTTTTAATGTGGAAGTCTTGGTGTCTCACTTTCTCAATCCAAACGTCTAGAAGTCTTATGTCTCACAAATTCAAGTTCCTCGGTTGGTCGCCATTTGTCTGCCCACAATCTTTATACCGCTCGGTTACTCTTTCTCATTTGGTTTGCTAGTGTCTTTATAACCTTACTTCATTTCACTTGACAATAACTCAACAATGTAAGAACGCCAATGCTGAAAGACCAGCTTATCTAAAACAGAAGCTTCAATATTTTATTCTAACACGGTTCAAGCTACTCGTTTTTAATTACACTTTAATGGTAGCTTGTCTGCCTGTCCACTTGCTCGGTCGCTTATGCCTTCTCTTTTGGCCAAATACTGCCTTTATGAGTTCGCCTTTGTAGATGATTATTTGGCCGTTTTAGGCTTTGGTTGGCCGTCGGTGTAGCGACATCCTAGCTCTTGTCTTTTCCGTAAGTTTGAAGTTCAAATCTTCAAAGACACTGTCGTGGCAAAGAAAAGAGGGTTCAGGCATCACCTCAAACTTCTAGCGTTGTCAAGGAAACAAGTAAAGTGTTGTTCAGCAGTAGCACATCCTCATCTGTAGTTTCCAAACTCCCTTGAGAAAGTGCTGTTTAGATTGAGAACATCCTGAAAAAGTAAGGTGTTCTCCATTGCGCAAGTGCAAACGCTCGTGGGTTACTTTTACTGTTGTCATTTGTTATTGTACACTGTAGATATGACACAATAAATGCCTGATATGAATAGTAGGCATCTGAGTTCATTTAAAATCCCGTTGTACTTTAGAAGTGAAGCTCTGTAGTTTCTTGATTCCATCAGCCCAAACGAAGCTAGGCGAACAAAGAGATCGGATAAAACAGCCTATCTATAATCACAAACAATTAAATATAATCTGTATATTAACCCTCTATAACAACTCTGCTTTATTGACAAGAATCAATATAATGGAGTTCGAATGAAAGCAATTAATGGCTAGGGTATTATTGGTATATTTAACAAGGGAGTTCGGACGAAGACGGCTAGAGACCGAAATAACTATTAATTATAATGCCGAGAATAGACAAAAGAGAATTACACTCAGATATAAGCTTATAAAGTTTATATCTATGTATTCTTTCTAAACATTTCATTTTATTTATATTTCACTTGAATGTCACCAAATTCACTTCGGCAAAACCATGGATCTCGCTAATACTTCCTAATGGGTAAACTTCGGCACATAGAATCGGCTGACCGTAGCTCGTTTTGGGACACATGTATCATGCAGTAAGGTTTGTGTTTATGAAAATCCATTGATTGTAAGGCTAACGTCAGGCTTTTGGTGTTGTACAAAGGCATATAGTGGAACTACTTGCTTCCCTTGTGCCTCTTGGTAGCGGCCGCGTCGGAGAGTGGAGTGTACTTGAGCTCATTATCATCGTCCTTGGACTTAGGAGCTGAACCACCTCTACCACCACGAGTAGCATTGCCAGATCCACGGGGACCAGCAGGACTAGTAGCGCCATCAGCACCATGAGTACTGCGAGCACCACCAGCACTCGAGCCAGCGCCCGTACGCGAGACACTACCACTAGCACTACCACCGCTAGCCGGACCGTTCTTGAGGTCGCCGTTGCGAGTTCGCTTGTTGCTTGACGGACCAGACTGAGGTTGGCCAAGTGTTTGAGGAGCCAAAGCTGAGGCATGCTGAGGCGTTTGGGGCAGAGGTCGTACTGGTTGTCCAGGCATTGGGAAAGGCACCGGACGGAGTGCTCGCTGAGTAGTAGAAGTCCTTGGATTTGAAGTTTGGTTAGATAGGCGAGAAGCGTATACTGGTCCGGAAACTTGAATCGGTTGGGGTCGAATTGAGGTCCTGGGATGCTGAGGGTTTTGAGGAGCCGAGCTAGGAGCATGCTGGGTTGTGCGGGGGCCTTGGTTGACGGGAGTTCGAGGGGTATGAGGAGCTTGACCTTTAGGACGAGATGGGGTTCGAGGGTCCGAATAGGTTGGGCGAGGGTCTCGAACCGATGCTGCCTGCGGGGGAGCCTGGCCACCCCCGCGAGAAGCTTGAGTAGTCGGTTGGCCAATTGGTGTAAGATCCGCCTTCGAACCTCTAGAAGGAGCTTTTTGGACAGGAGTTTGGGTAGTAAATGTCTTGAGAGCAGCACGTTGGCGAGCATCGCGAATTGGATTTGGCTCTGGTCTAGCGGGGGTTGGTTGAGATAGAGACTCACCATTGCCAGATTCGACTAAGGAGTGTTCGCCTTCCGAAGCTCTGTCGCAGCTAAGGTCGATTACGCGGCGGGCGTTACTAACATCTGGGTGAACGACACTCTGCTCACCATTTCCTGGGGTAGCATTTCCTAGGCGAGTATTTCCTGGGCGAGCATTTTCTAGGCCCTTATTAGCCTGACCAGCATCAAGGGAACCGGGTCCAGCATTAATAGTTCCAGCATTAGCTGAAGCATTGACAGGAAGAGTTAGAGTAGCACGCAACATTGCGGGGAAGTTATTCGAATTGCCGACGTAGGTAAGGAGGACCTGTCGATCCATGCTACGATCCCAATCATGACGAGAAATCGTCTCGTCAACAAACTCTCGGTATACGACATCTCCAGGGTTGAGTCTAGATGGTGCAAAATTGTAGATGTCCAAGTTGTCCAACATAATTGCTATCTCCTCTGGTCGGGTGCCTTGCAGGATTCGGTTCTGCAACATCTTTTCCGAGACAGTAAGCATGGCCCTGTCAAGAGTCTTGATGAAGGGTAGGCGAGGGAGGAATCGAGTATGTCGGTGAAGTGGATTAGCGAGGTATTCCATCGTGTTGGTGAGCAAGTCCTCATAAATCACTGCTCCATCGTTTTGGGAGGCTTGGTCTTGGAGAGCTGGGTGCGGAGCTCGTTGTTGACCTAGAGGCGGAGCTTGATGTGGAGGTATAATACCAGGGTGAACGAGGTTCCAGGCTCGGGTGGTCAGAAGATAGGTAAATGCGCGCTTCATCTGAATATTTGTACGGTAAACCGCACCGTTGACTGGGATGCGTACTTGATTCTAAAAATGTGTCAGTATACAGAAATTAACGACCGAGAAGAGGGCCTCGACTAACCATGATTGCTGTAGCCGATAACCACGAATTCCAATCGAAGTCGCTCTTGAGAACCTCGGAATTGAATCAAAATCTTTCTCGAGCACCTCGAAATTAGCGAAGTGTCGAACTTCAGATGTACATTTAGAAGCACCCCCTATTTAAGCGAGAATAAGGTTAGCAACAACACGACAAAGCAAGAAACAACAAAGCGAGGCACGACAAAGGAAAAAAAAAATAAGACGGTCTTGTTAGAGAATACCAGAATATAGGAACCGAGTGTTGAGTGATGACCGAGGATATTGGGGAGTATTGGTGAGAATGAATGAGGGGACAGGATACCCCGCCAAAGGTTGAATCGACGACAACGATCTGGCCGTGAAATCGATCTTACCACGACGAGGACGTATGTGTGTTGGAGATGAATGGCTAAGCGGGATGCGAATGTGCTTGACGTGCTTAATGTGCCTATGAGTGAAAGAGATAGGTTGAACTTACTTAGAGGCTAGGTATTCTTATAAGAAGATGCTGTCCAAATATATGTACCTCACAAGGTCTTAGAGGTTCGGAAGTCCAGAGTCTTGAGACTAAGTGGTTCTAAGATTCAGAACTCCTGTTGCTTGGCAGTCTTGAGGCTCAGATGTGTCGAGGTCGGTGTAAAGAGATAAGTGTTAAGGTATGCGTAGGTATGAGAGGGTGTCGAAGTGTGGAAGTATAGTGAAGGTATCTGTCGGGGTATCGGGTAAGTGGCTAGTCCTTGATGCGAACCTACGACTTTGCGACTTGATACGATCTGTAAAATGTCAATCAGCGACTCAATACCGGGTTGAGGTTTGGATACGACTTACAGGTTGAAGAACACGAGATCGTAGTCAGGCTTGATGTCCTAAAAGTATCTTTATGACGATGGACGAGGGGGCCAAGGTTAGGCAAGACGCCTCGATTGAACCTTGAGAAGTTAGTCCAGAGGATAAGTGAAGAGCATGACTTGGTGAAATGGGATGTATAAAGGAGTTGTGATGTCGAGGATGTCTTAGCGAAGGTGGACGAGGGACAAGTAAATGATATATGTTAGTAACAAGAGATGAAGAGAGAAAGTGTTGTGTCGAGTATGTCTTGGCGAAGATAAGCGAAGGGACAGACGAAGAATAACTATTAGCGAGATGGATTGTACATACAAAGAGTTCTGTCGAAGCTATCTTAGCGAAGATAGACGAAGCAACACGCAGGCAATGCGCCTCGATGACCCTCGGTGTACCAACAAACTGCAATGTCGATATTTCCCAGGTGCAGGCGAACACCAAGACAAAGGAAGAGAGGTGTTGGTGACCAGAGATGTTGAAGGAATTGTGGTGTCGAGATAATTCAGGGGATGGATGAGGAGGCGTAGAAAGCGCGCATTATATAGACGAATTCCCGTTGGGAGTCGATACCTGAGGTAAATCGCTAGCGTGGAATAGAAGTGAATTCTATGTTCGCTTTAAGTGGTTTGCACTCGCTCCGGGTTAATAGTTCACGCTTAGAGTATGGTGTTCTTGGATTTTGGCTTGGGTAAACCGAGATCGTGGTTACTTGGGTGTGGATTTCACGCGCTTTTGAGATTGGGAGTGCATGCTTGAGCTAGGCTATTAATCATTTGAGAGGCAGTACTTAAGGAATCATTTCTTTTCTTCCACGGAGGAGTTCTCATTCGATATATAGCTTTCTTGAATTTCGAATTCCGTGGCTACGACCAAACCCAATACTTATCTCTTTAGACGGCTGCTTTATAGTACATCAATATAAGCAATCGTTATTAGTATCCTCCAGAGGGATGCATCTAATGTGTATCAAGGCTGTATAGTATTGCTTTAGCGCTATATATTTCTAGTGTTATTGTCAAGTAAGACTGTAATACTTATCACTGCCATGCTCTCTACTTATCGACCGCCGCGCGATATTGTTATGTTTTTATATCTCGTATTACTTCGTTTTATTAAGTAATACTTTATTCTCGAAAGTAAAGCTCTTTAGATCTTCCCTCGGACCTTAAGAAAGCCTAGCAAATAAAAGCATAAGGAAATATAGGCAAACCTACTTCCAGGGTACCCCTTCAGATCCTTAGACCTCTATAAAGCCCAGGAAAGAATCCGCAAACAAAATCCTTAGAGTATTCCTCTAGCCCTATAACCCCTCGATCCCTAGAGCCCAAGCCTCGGAATTCGATGATAACCTTGCTTATATACCTTGCGATGGGTAGTTAAAGCAGTTCTCCAAATTGATATAGCTATATAGATGTACGTAGACGGAGAGCCTTTTCTCGAGCTAAAGCAGATCCATGGGGTCGATAGATTTTACTCGCAGTTGACCCTACCGCAGGCAGTCGAAAAGCCTCTATTTGAGTGAATATAGATATAGGCGGTTAGAAGCCTCAGCCCGCAGTTCGCAGTTCGCAGTTGACATAGACATAGACGCGAATGCGGGTAGGTGGTTGAACCAACTTCTCCGAATCCAAATCCAAATCCAAATCCATGGTTGTAGTGCAAATCGCCTCCCAATACAAATATAAGGCCGGCACGATCGGGCTTGAAAGAGGGTTACAACCTCTTTGTCGTAATATCGAAGCATTCGACATCTACCGGCGGTGGTTGTTTTAAAGCACGGTTTAGAAGCCTTGCAAGTAAGTAACTTACGCTGCTCATCTTTCGTCTGATTTTAGACGAAGACGAACCTCGCTTATTGGACTGTTGGACTACTGCCGTCTCAATAAACTATCCAACATCAAAGTATATCACTATATCTTTATCTATCTAGCATCAGACAAACCCCGCTTAACTAACATTTTTTGATCATTTAATTATTTAGCATCAAAGTAGTCTTACATTACCATCCCCTCACCCGTCTACTCTAGTCTAGACAAACCTCACCCAAGACACCAACACCACCAGTCCGTCCAACTATCCCCCCTAACAACTAAACTCAACTCCATCAATTCTCCGAATCACCCACCTTATCACGCCCTCGCACTTCGCATTCAAGCTTACCACCCCCAAAAAAGAACCCCAAAAGTTCACCCTACTACTACCCTTCTATCAACCACTCCAAAGGCGAGGGCTATTTCCCATCCCAACCCCCTCTTGTACCCGCCTAGAAAGGCTCCAAGTAAAGGAAGGAAGGCAAACAGATAGATAGATAGCCATCACGCGATTTACCCGACAAAGCAAATAAAAAGCATCGCTCGAATTATAAATTTAGAGCTTAGAAGCTAACGCAAAAGACTCTCGTTTTTTCTTCTTCTCCCAAGGTATCTATCTATCTATCTTTCGCAATTCAAGTGATGCTTCCTTCCTTCCTTCCGAACAGACTTCCTCCTTTGGCAGGCGAGATGAAAAAAAAAAAACATCATCAGTTACCAAGATCTCCCCCCTCCCTCCCCCCCCTAAAAACAGGCATCATTACAAGCACCATGATTTAAAAAAAACACATCTAGTTACCAAATATACCCGATCCCCACCCAGCCAGCCAGTCTTATTCCCAATCGCAATACCAAGAAGGTTGTTCAAAGGCAGACTTTAGGAAGAGAAGAAAAACACCCCTTTGGAGAGCTGAATTGATTGATGTGATGGTAAGGTCGTGATGAGAATAGATGATGGGTGCGAGACAGTGTTGAAATCTCTTTGTTGAATAAGGAAATAGATTGGTGAGAGGTAAGGTAAGGTAGGGAGGGGATGGATAGGACGAAGAATGAATCAACACCCGAACGAATGAATTGATTTGTCAACAACAATCAATAGGTAGGCCGATTTTGGGGGCTCCCGACTGCGTCGAGTTAGATGCACATCGAGTATGAAAATAGAAAGTTTGAGTATCCAATATTCATTCATTGTACTATCCTAACCTTGCACACCACATAAACATCAACGATCTCTTCTCACTACCTTCTTCACAACACCTAAGCACCTATCCAAAACCCCAAACGCCACCCACCCACAACCACAAATCCAAAATCAAAGCTTCGCCCTCCTCTCCGTAGCCCTATGGGCCTCACTCCCCTTCTCCACAAAGTACTCCTTGACCTTGGCCCTCGCCACCTCGACCACACTCTTATCCTCGACCGTGGCAGGAACACTAACCTCCTTGTCCGCCTCGCCGTGGACCGCGTTCTCCAATAACTCCCTCAATACCCTCCTCAGCGTCTTGCCGGAGCGCGTCTTGGGGATCATGCCTTTGCCCTGAATCATGCCGCCGAGGGCGGCGATGGCGCCAATCTGGCTGCGGATCAGGGACTGGATCTCCTTGTAGATATTTGGGTCTGGGATTGCGGAGTCGGGGTGGTGAGGTGTTGAGAGCGTGACGAATGCGAATGGTAAGTGCCCCTTGAGGGAGTCGGGGATGCCGACGACGCAGCATTCGGCGATGAGGGGGTGGGAGGAGATGGCTTGCTCGATGGAGCCGGTGCTGAAGCGGTGGGCGGCTACGTTAATTACTGGGGAGAAGGGATGTTAGTGCGTTTATTGAGGAGTACAGGATAGGATACTCCTCCCTGAGACTGGAGTAGTGGATAGATTTGAACTTACTGTCATCTGATCGGGACATGACGTGAATATACCCCTCATTATCAATCATGCCCGCATCACCTGTATCAATCCACTTTCCATCAAAGCGCTTCAAATACCCTTTATAAAACCTCTCCTCATCCTCCCAGAGAGTCCTGAAACCCGTAGGCGCAAGGGGCATCCCAAGAACAATATTACCCATCGTACCTCTCTTCACCTCCTTACCTGAATCATCAACAACACGCACATCAAAGCCTGGCATGGCTTTTCCTGCACTTCCAGGCTTAATGCCGAGAGTGGCTACGTCCCTGATCTCGGTCTTGCGGTCCTTACCAGCGTGAGGTACAAGTGCGATTCCTGAGATTGGAGAGCCGGATTCTGATGACCACCAATTGTCAATAACATTGGCTTGTGGAGGGCCGTAATGTTTAAGAAGCTCCTGGTACATGGTAACGATGCTCGGTTCTGATCGTTCGCCTGCTAAGAAAAGTGCTTGTAAACTCTTAAATCCTCCTCTCTCGCCTACATCTTTGAAGAATTTATTCTCGGGATCCTCTCTCCTGATAGCTCTTAGTGCTGTTGGTGCTGTGAATAAAGTATTCACCTTGTACTCCTCGATGATACGCCAAAATGTTCCTGCATTTGGTGTACCGATGGGTTTGCCTTCAAAAAGAACAGTGGCAGCCCCTGTAAGCAAAGGTGCATATAAAATATATGAGTGACCAACAACCCATCCGATATCTGATGCGCAAAACATGACATCTCCAGGTCCGTGGATTCCAAAAAGATAACTGATTGACATGTGCAATCCAACCGCGTGACCACCTGCCTCTCTCAAAACTCCTTTTGGTAGTCCTGTCGTTCCCGAAGTATAAATAATATAGATTCCGTCAGTTGATTTGACTGGCACACAATCCGCTTTGAGACCTCTATTCAGAGCACTCTTGGCCAAACGCTGCCAATTCCTTTCTCCACCCAACTTGTCCAGCGTATCCCATCGAAGCTCTTCTCTTTGCCAAATGATTGTCTTTTCGGGTTTGTGAGACGAAAGCTTGATAGCTTCTTGAATGAAAGGCTTATAAGACATTGGCGGTTTAGCTCCATCAATTCCACAAGATGCGGTGAGAACAGCAACTGGTTTGGAAGCCTCGATTCGCTGAGCTAGTGATACTGGCGCAAAGCCTCCAAATACTACAGCATGGATCGCACCTATCCGTGAAATGGCTAGAATACCGATCAATGCAGCTGGTATCATAGGCACTGATAGAATGAGCAATCGATAACACAGCAACAGGAAAATAGAGCCTTTAAGCACTTGCTCATGACTTACTGTAAATCAACACCACATCGCCCTTCTTCACGCCCTCCTCTCGCAGAACCGCAGCGAACACTTCCACTTCCTTCAACAATTGCTTGTATGTGTACTTCGTTTTCGTCTTTGTCACCGGACTGTCCCAAATTATCGCAACATTATCTCCATTCCCAGCTTCGACATGTCTATCCACACAATTATAGCACGTTGAAATCTCTCCATCTGGAAACCATTCCCAATGATCGTGTTTCGTCCCTGACTTCAAGGACTTTGGCTCTCTCTTGAGAATGGATGTGGGCTTTTTGTGCCAGTGCAAATGCGACGCTTGTTCTGCCCAAAACGATTCGGGGTTGGTAAGGGAGTGATGCTGAGCTTCGTCTTGCGGATGTGACATGTTGAGTGGCTATCTGATAGATATTAGACTTGCGTATTGATTTGTGTGCGCAGCTTGCCTGGAATGCAGATCTGGAGTCGCTCTTGAAATTGTTGACTGTCCCGGGTTAATATCCCCTGCGAAGCCTTACCAGTGAGAAAGGGTATCTGACAACTGCAATATAGAGAGAAATTGCGAAAAGCGATTGAGAAGTGGAATTAGAGAAAAATTCAACTCTTAACTTGAAGATATATAATTGCAATGACTGAAAGGAAGCTTTCCTTTACCAAGGATAGTTTGTCGGACTTGAGGAGCTTCTTCGATATAACCTGGGGATCCACCTCCACAATTTCTCCGCTCGAGCTCGGATGAACCTTAAGTTCGGGCCAGGCCACCAGGCAAGTATTCTTGGAAGAGTCACATGATAGGACGTTCCATTGGTGACAAGAGCCGCATAAAAAGGACATGATTGCTGACAGTATCTGAAAAAAAAAACTTGTGGATGAAGTTGAGAGGATCGAAAAACTCAATTTGAGATGAGAATAAGTTTGACCACGTGATAAAAAGAATCATGTGACGATATTTCTAGGTTGCCTGATCTGACAGCGATCATTTCCAACTCAGGATGGTATTTTGACCTAAAACATACTCAGCTTGCTGGAAGATTTGCTTGTGAAAGAAGCAGCTAAGGTAGGTACAAACTAGGATGTTGGGTCAAACATCGATGTCCTCCATTGAAGGTCATTGAAAGCCCTAGAATCGCTTGAACAACAATCTCCCCATTCAATCTAAGTCTCCAATTGAGGAAACAGATTCCAAGGAGGCAGAACAAAATAGCCCCGAATTCCTTTCTCACCTGCAATCTTCCCGAGTATCAAAGACAACACGTATCAGCTTGATCATCTATCTAGCAGCTGATATAATCATGAAGGAGGGGTAGCTGAGGTGGCTTGACATCCATCCGTATAGGGTGGGATAGCTTAACATCTGATCTTCATCCACAGTTTGCCTCCTCCTATAGGTACAATCGAGGAAGATCCCAGAACCCATCAAATAGCGATAATAATAACAATGAACCTGAAGTCATAGGGAGAATCATAATACAATGAGTTGCTGAGCAACTACCATGCTGTGGGGGATCATCCCAGAATCCCTCCATTAGCTGGGTTGTGATATTCATAAGACAAGATCGCCACCTTCCCCTCTTCATTGTCTGAAATTAACTATCCACGAGATTGGAGTTCCTTCTGGAAAAATGCTAAGTATTGAAAGTACGGAAGGTGAAAATGGAAGGAAGAAAGGAATGAGGTTTCGCATAAAGGTCCGCGATACCTTACTGTACGGGCGTAAACAAAGGTGGAAGAATGAAACTAATGGGTTTGGTATGGCTTTGTATAGTAATACGATCTTTTGATTTCTTGAAACCCTCCGGACTTTGTCTTATGCTTGTATGATGATAAAACGCAAGGTAAGGGTTGCTCTTCAGCATTTTGACTTGTCTCGAGCCCCCCTCATAGGATGAACAGGATCGACGAAATCCGAACCCCTCCGTTGCTCTCCCCTCATCCTCTCATCCAATCCACTGCAGAACGGTATGTCAACAAACAATAAACAACAAACAAACATTAGAAGAACAAAAAAACACCAGCTGAAGATGAGATCTTGATATGAAGGGTTAAGGATTCTGGATCTTCACGATGGCTGTTCTGCTGGGAGGGCGTTCATGCGATAGAAAATAAAGCAAATTAAACAAGCAACAAAGAACGAAAATCTGACCGAACCGAACCGTCTGGGGAAATGGAAGGAGATGTCTCATCAGACCACCACGAGTGTCTCTGAATTGCAAATTCAAAACTGACACCAAGAGTGAGAATGATGTCCATGCGCTCATTTGAATCCTTCCGTTCTTGAGGAATTGAGAATTGAAATTGATACTTGATCAAATCCCTTGGATTTTTCTCGATTGGGAAATAAGGTATGGATGGATTGAGATGAGAGTAGGAGTCCAGGAGATGGAAATTTCCGTCAGTTCAGGTCATCAAGGTCAGGTAATTGATGCTGAGGAACGTGATGACGGGAGAAACTCCGCAAACCTCGTGTCCATTCCGGGTTTCATTGAATTGACGAACGACAGAATGTGAAGTGATGATATTGAACACGCAATCAATCGAGTACCACATCACCTCACTTGACCCTCGTGGTTCTATTTTGTGTGATCGTCGTCTTCGCACCACCAAAAAGCAAGAGAAGAAAGTTCCGTGTTCTATCAGATAAGTTTCCGTTCCCACTTGGGGGTCCGGTCACTTTACCTAGGTACTATACCTAGTTATCGATAGGAATAATAGATAGATAGGTTGTTGATGTGCATCATACATACATACATACATACAGTGTGCAGTATCGAAATTACTGTATCGATATCGGGTCTGGAGTGCAGGCACATCCTCAAGCACGACACCAAAAGCACGACGATTGTGCGCGACATCCATCTATCTCATTGACCAGGACATCGCCGTCGACGAGGATTTCCCTCAGTCGTTCATGTCTCGCGCGCGACGGGAAAGAATAAGAAAAGAGATCTGACCTCGGCCGGAAGGGTCGGAGAGTATTTGCAGCAGCAACACCGGACTGGGGCAGACCTCGTCTTCGTTTCCCTTGACGAGATTGGAGATTGGATGATCACGATATCCATTTTTGCAAAGGAGATTTGAAAATCATGCGAAAAGAGATGTTTTTGGTGTGAGGGGACTATGGATATCAGGATAAAAGCCCCTTTTATGAATGAATCTCTTGTATCGTTTATCCCAAAGTCCCAAAATACACGGGAGTGGATGCTGGTCCCTGGTCGCTGGGGGCCAGTGTTCATCTTAATCAATCTCAATTGAAGATGCCTGAAGCCTGAAGGAAGGTTCGGCACATCTTGTCTGATGCCTGATGAGTGTTCCCATGCCCATGGTGGACGACCAGCCATCAGGGCACCAGAACAGTCGGCTGGGAACTGCGAGCCAGGGGGGAGAGCCCGGAGAAGAAACACGAAAAGGGTACTCCGTAATGCATTGTTTATTTACCACAATTGTCAATGTCAATATCAGTGTCAGTGTCCAGTGCCCAGTGCCAATGTCAACACGAGCAATGTAAATAGAGGGAGGGCATTGAATCGCCAATATTGAATTGGTGGGATTAATTCAGAAGAGCATAGCATAGGTAAATGAGGTTGATGAGGTAAATGAAGGTGGATCAAAGAAAATCATAGGAGAGTCTTCATATTCGTATGAAGTTGAGTTGAGTTGCGTTGCGTTGCGTCGCCTTACTTTTACTTTACCCCTCAATTGGTGACGGAGTCCAAGTCCTTTATCGTGGAAGTTCCAGCTGACTGACCAGTTGTGTTGTGAGTTGTGAGTGTTGTGTTGGAAAAGACGTGGCAGCGCATCCAGTTAGTGGATGGACGTTCGGGATTTTCTTTATTTTTGATTTTTTTTTGGTTGGTGTCTCCCAGCTCCTCCTCCCAACTCCCTTCCAGCTCCCAGTGACCTCCTGGCTGGGTGTGTCAGCCAACTGGAAGCAAGAGTGTAGATCTCCTTGGACCCTGGACACTCTTTTTGAATGCTCGAATCCCTGAATGCAAAACGGTGTTCACTATCCAGCCAGTTCGCTTCGCTTCAAACTCGGATGGACCCGCGAACATGGGGCGAACGACACAACACAACAACAAGGTTTCGACGCGTTTGATTGGGTGGGCATTGTTTGGATATAAACAAATAGCACCAAATAACAAATAGCAAAATAGGAAATGTCCCAAAAGGGTACAAAGCCTCCAACGCCTCATCCAGCGCCAGCAGTTGAATAAGTTGAGCAGTTGCGAAGTTGCGCAGCCAAACATTGGATTGGATTGGATTGGATTAGATTTCATTTATTCCATCCTTTTTATTTTTTATTATTATTCATTTAATTGATTATCAACCAAAACAGGCCATTTTGGCCCCCCTCAAAAAAGGACCTCCAATGTGTAAGTGATGTATGTATCCAGCCCGAACTATCAGAATGATCAGAACTGTCCGAACTGCCCAGAATGGGATTTTGCATGAACAAGTGACTTCCCTTAATAACCCATTTCTCATTTCCTATTCTTCCCCTTCCACTTCTCACTCCCTACCTAGCCTAGTCCTTCACTCCCTACCTAGCAACTCTCCCTCCCTCCCCTCCCTCCCTCCCTCCCTCCAATTTTAGATTCTTCTTTTTTGATTGAATTTCGTTCTATATTGATTCCATTGATACCATGATCCATTTCCCATTGATTTGGGTCGGACACTCGGGGGGATCGGAAAATGGCTGAATGTGGATGAATATGATTATTATGATGAATGATCGCCACCACCAACCACCAACAAACGCGTTTGTCTCGGTTAAGCGCGTTTTGGGTGATAGTCCGAATGTCAACAAAGGAAAAAATAAAAAAGACCCCGTAAACAGACGAGAGGAGAGAGAGAGAAAGAGAGAGAAAGAACGCTAAGAAGAGACTAAGACACGAACTAAGAGACAAAGAGGCTAAGACGTGTTTCCCCTACTGTACGCTGTAAGACACGCACAACTCTGATAATCATTAATCGTGGAGTTTGCGAGACACTGCCATTGCGAGACACTTTCCGGCCACCATTTCTCTGGACCGACTGTACGTACTAGACCATAAACCGTGATAAACTGCCCTGTGCACACCTCGCAAAGTCACCCAAGTCACCAAACTCAGAAACTCTTTGAACTCTGCCTGCCACCTGAGCTGTGAAGTGTGGTTTTTCTGTCACATTTCCTGCCTCCCTCTCCCTCCTACTAGGTACATGAACACCTGAACCGGAACTGAATCTGAACTGAATCCCGCTGTTCTGCTGTTCTGCTGTTCTGCTGTTCTGCGATTCTGCAGTCCTACGCCATCCCATCCATCACCCATCCCACACAATCCCACACGCTCACCGCAAATCTCTTCAGCACTTCCCCCCCTCAACACTGCAGCAGTTCCTTACCGTCACCGTCACCGTCACAGTCAGCACCCAGCACCCAGCGCACCCCCCTTCCCTCTGCCTGCCTCCCTCCCCCCCCCGACCCTCAACCCTCGACCAAAGTCCACAATCCACACAATCCACAACCCACAATCGACTCCCGACTCAGATCCTCGAACCCCGAATGGGATCTTGGGTCTCTTGGTCTCTTGGTCTCCTGGTCTCCTTAGGTATCTATCTACCTTACCTTACCTATCTATCGCCTCAATCCACCTCAAACCTTCCCGACTTGACCTTTGAAACTTCCAACCTTCGAATCTTCAACCGTCCATCCCTCCTATAATCGACAACAATATCTCGATTTATTCAACACTAATAAACAACAACACGAACACGAACAAGAAAAGAAAAGAAAAAGAACTGTATTGTCATCATCATTATCGCATCTACCACCATTCCAATATCTGCTGCCCCATCGCGACAACTTCAAAACATTTCGCACTGGGGGATTGGTGTGCGGTCAAAGCCTCCTCATTCCAACTATTCTGGTCTGCAGCTGCAGCTCAGCTCGATCCCAAGTTACCTTACCTTACCTGGCTCTGGTTCTGCGTTGGCGGTCCAAAGTGCATCTTGATGCTGTCATGACTACCTCGACGTGATTTGCAACATTCCTGCTCCAAATCGAGTCGAGACGAATATCCGAAAAATCTGAGTCCTTCGCACAATCTCGAAACACGCTGCAACACATTCCAACATTCCAGTCCTATTGTGAATCCTATTCGAGTCGATCTTGTTTATTGGTTTACCCACCCTCAACTTCGGAGGCCATCTACCGGCCCTCAAGTCGTTTCATCAAGCTCTAATATTCTGCCACCTGCGAATCGCTCACCACCTCAAACATAAAATTGAATAAGAACTTGGACCCTCCCATTGTGCTGTCTCTATGCCGCTTCGACAATAATTCACGACCTCGACTGGAGAGCCTTCCACTTTCCTTCTCTGTTTGCTTCGGCGGAGCAAAGAGCGTTCCATTCCATACCATGTCCTACTCGAATAGTGGCGGCGGCACGCTGACTTTGCCATCCCCTACACATGGTCACAATGTGAATGTTACATCCGCCGTGAGATCTCTACGACGATCTTTATCGAGATCCCCCTCCAAGTTCCGCCTGGTACCGAAAAAGTCGCCAACCCAGTCTCCCAAGTCGCCGCTTTCACCGAGCCCAACATCACCACCAAAACGCGCATCAAACCAGTCAATATTTGCAGGTTTCTCTAACAATCCCCCTCACACACCCTCGCCCTTGGCGGTGCCATTTCCACCCAGCGCAAAATTGGCGTTACGGTCTGGTTCGCGCCCCAAGGCCACGCCCACGCGCTCTTCGTCACGAACTCGAACCTCTCCCCGCAGTCCACTGAAGAGAGCCTTGAGCCACAATCCCGATACAGGAAACATGCCACCTACCTCCTTATCTGTCCCAGTTGGAGGACAGGAGAATAGCAGGGATCTCAGTCCAGTCGAGCGCAAGAGCTTCGAGAGGACGCCAAAGATACCTCTCAACCTGGATACCGCAGGCCCTGTCAACTATGCGCTTTCGAGACTTGGAGGAGACGGTGCCAACGATACCCATTTGGTCGCAACCACGTCAAGTCCGCTGAAGCGCAGTGATGCTATCATGAATCTCGATCAAGCTAGTTTGGGAAGCCCAGTCGCGAAACGGAGGAGTCTCCACGGATCGTCCTTCGGACAGGACTTTAATGTGTTTGATCACGGTCCATCATCCTCACAGTCATTTGACATTCTCGAAGATCAGAACCCTGACCCTGTGTATGAGCTATCTACGGCCTCGATCACGTCTGATAACAATTCATCCTTTCTACCCCGCAGATCGTCCTCGTTACGCAAGTCGACTCTGCAGCAACGCCATGGAGAGAAGACTTCATGGGGCCGGAGGCATGCTGCACAAATGGCGGCTGCTGCCGCAGCAGCAAAGCAGGCTGCAGAAGCAATCCCCGAAGTATCTACGCCAAGCAAGGAGAGGATGAATCGTCCACGACTTTCCCTGGACCAATTCACTGCACCATTGCCACGAGACAGTCCCTTCACCTCACAAGGAAGCTTGCCAAACGCTTCCATGCATATGCTTAACCAAGCTCCTCACCAACCTCATCCCCTGTCAAGGACTATGACAACATCTTCATCAAGTTCAAGTCTTTTGGATGAATCTCCCACACGTGTACCCGTCAACTTTGGAACAGAGGCGAGGCCAAAGCTGGATTTCTCTAAATCACTTCCAGCCGGAGCTTTACGACCATTCCAGTTTGATCTTAAATCCAACGATGGTGATTTCTCGACACCAAAGAACTACAAGTCGGTGAAACCTCACGCAGGCGCGTTTGCATCGACCGGACTTATTTCCAAGGTCAACAGAAACCCAGAACAGCCACTGATCACCCGAGGCGTCAGCAAGCCTAACATTCCTGATACTCCATGCAAGAAGTTTTCCAGTGGTGCGTTTGCTACATACCCTGCCAACATGCCAGGAAGCGCTCTCCGACCATCTAGAAACCACCGACCATCCTTTGGCACCCCATCTGCACCTTTCAGTTTTCACGGAAACCAACCGGTTTTGGGGACGTTTGGCAAACCAACAAACGTATTCGGCAGCTCGTTTGGCGGCAGAAACTTGGCTCGACGAGGAAGCTTTATCAGCGTGGATGGATATGAGAGTGGAGGATCCCCGGATTCTAAAGATGCTGGCCCAGCCAGTTTTGAATATCCTCCCCCAACACCAACAAAGCAAGTTTTCGCTCACCAACAAGAGAGCCCAAGCAGCCATAGAAGTCTTCACCCCTTTGGACTCTCCAGTAGGCTTCCTAGGACAAGCAGTAAGTTGAGCCTGTCCACAAGCCCTACCAACCAAGAAGTTGATGACGAGAGCGATGACTCTATGGACATGAACGATTCGCCCACCATAGGCCATGGTCGTGTTCTTAGATCATCAAAGACTCTACCATCTCTCACCCGATCGCTGAATCATCGAGATTTAAGCTCTATAGCATCCTCTCCACTCCTCGCGAACCCTCATTCTCCTACCTTTACAAGCCCCCTGCCAAAGAACATTGCTAAGACTAGTTGCCTGGGTTCAGCCAGTCCTTCCGGCTTAGAACGTATAGATTTCATGGAGAGTTTTACTCCTCGCACACCTCAAGACAATGTGGTGCCGCCCGATCCAAGTGGCCTCTCAATCTCAAACCCTCGAGATGGTGGCTTAAAAGCAGGTGGTCTCAGCATGTCCATGCCACCACCAGCTACCCCAACTACAGGGCGTGAATACTTCCCAGCTCCTACGATAGACAGACGACAAAGCACTACTCCAGTCAGCACGTTTGCACCGCCAGATGTCGATTCAACTTTGACATCTAGATTCGAGAAGGTCGAGATCATCGGAAGTGGAGAATTCTCCACTGTGTACAAAGTTACCAAGACTACACGCACCCACAGAAGCCCTTTCTTTGGTGCTTCGACTTCCCAGGGACGATCTCCGACGACTCCAGGTACCCAACAGATCTATGCTGTCAAGAAGGCAAAGAACCCATTCCGAGGCCCAACTGATCGCATTCGAAGACTGCAAGAGGTCGACGTGCTCAAGGCCCTTGGCCAATCGGATCATGTGGTGCATTTGATGGATAGCTGGGAGGATAATTCTCATCTTTACATTCAAACAGAGTATTGTGAAGAAGGTAGCTTAGATATGTTTTTGTCTCAAGTTGGCCGAAAGGGACGTTTGGATGATTTCCGGATCTGGAAGATTATGTTGGAACTCGGCATGGTAAGTTCAGGGCTAAGAACAAATAAAACAGTTGCTAACTTGCGTAGGGTTTACGTCACATTCACGATTCTGGATACATCCATCTGGACCTCAAGCCTGCAAATGTGTTCATCACTTTCGAAGGATCCCTCAAGATTGGAGACTTTGGTATGGCATCTGCTTGGCCTGCAAACTCTGGCATCGAAGGTGAAGGCGACAGAGAATATATTGGTCCTGAGATCCTTTTGGGAAAGTACGACAAGCCAGCTGATGTTTTTGCCTTGGGACTCATCATGTTTGAGATTGCGGGTAATGTGCAACTTCCAGACAACGGTCCTACGTGGCAGCGACTCAGATCCGGAGACATTAGCGATGTTCCTAGCTTGACATGGAGCAGTGAGAGTGCCCTTCAACGAGATGCAACAGGAATTCCCGTGGACGATAACGACACGAATATGGATTTTTCTGGTAGTGACGATGAAATGGAGCCTGGATTTGGATCACCAACCTTGTCAACTCGCAAGCGGAATGTTATTGGCAGCTCAAGTCGATCTTTATCTCACGATGCCGGAAACCTGTTTGGATCATCACGCAGAGGTGAACTACACCGAGCACCAGCTTTCATGACAGATATGCATCATGAATGTGCTCTTGAGAGGCTTGTTCGATGGATGATCTCTCCAGAACCCCAAGATCGTCCTCAGATCCACCAGATCCTTGCATCCGAGAGTGTTCGCTGGGTCGCTTCTCGACGTCGAGCTGCAGCTACTGTCTACGAGGGCAATTGGGGTCCTGCAGATGAGTTGTTGGGTATTGACGCAGAGATGCTCGACGTATAAAGTATTAGCGACTTTGCTCGGCTACAGAGCTCTCTCCTGGATATGCTCTGGTGAGGGTTGGATGGATATCTGTTTGAATGGAGTACAAATTTTCCCAGAATTTTTCGGCGTTGGAAGGATAGGATGGCGTTTAGTATATCTCGGCGGGGACAGAGAACTCTCCCAGAAACTTCTACGACATTACCATTACGACGGGGCTTGTTATGAATCAGAATTTCCTTTTTTTTTGTGGTGGAACGACGTATTTACGCTTTCACGAGACTATGAAAATGATCCGAAGACTCGAATTCGGTATTCGAAAAAATTAATTCATACGACTAGGTGTTATGATGATGGAACATTGCAGCACTACACTTGTTTTACAAGTCTGTGAAGAAGAGAACATCATCCTGTGTGTCAGTTATCATTTTGGGGACAGGGAGACTCTTCGGGAATCTTTGCTTGTTTTAGCTACCCATATTGCGTTTGCTATTAGCTTAACCAGATTTTGGTTGCTGTGTATGGAATATTGATATCGAGATGGGCCTGATGATGGCGCCCAAGGGGGGGCGGGGGTAGAGAGAGAGAGAGATGTTTAGGCATGGCATGATGTGGTGTGGGGTGACGAGTTAGAGAGGATGAGTGGAAAATGATGTAGATACCTACCTAGATAAATCAGATCCTTAAGAGACTGACTGGCTTGGGTGTGTGTGTGTATGAGCGAGCACCTTGCTTGGAAGCTTGAGGCGAGGGGAAGAAATGAAAAAAAATCACGAACAATCTGAAGTTTACCTGCTGATTTTTGTGTGACTCTGCATGGCAAGTGCCATGATATCTCATTTTTGGGGCGAGCCATGCCTCTGCTAGGTGCTTGTGCAGGGCAGGCATTGATGGCATGGGCTGTCAGGGTGTGAATGGTACGATGTTCATCCCATCTATTAGAGTTCTCGACAGTCTAAATAGGTAGTCTCTCAAAACCTTATTTGGTTGATTGGTTCATGCATCCTCAGGTACCTCAGTCCTTCTACTCTCTCTTTCTTGCTTTCTTTCTTTCTTTCTCAAGCTCTTCTCCTGTTTTGCTGCTCTGCTGCTCTGCACTCTCCTCGATGGATATTGTTACTTCACTTCAAACCTGTTGCCATTAGGCACACACACATCAAGCATCGATGTGACTGATTCTGCTTTCCGCAGTTTGAGGATCAGAGTTTCTAAACTCAATGGACGGGCCTCTTGATCGGATCAGCTCAGCTCAACTCAAAGCAATATATTGAAAGCAGGTGCTGGAGATCTCATTTCCGCCTATCCGTTCCGTGCGAGACTTCAAACTCTATGTTTGAGTGCAATTTGTTGTGCAATGAGTTTATATACAGAGATGCTATCGCGCTTCTGCGAGGGACGTTACCTTACCTGTTTTGTCTTGCCGTGAGCACTTGCTCCATTCGTCAAAATGCCTCACTTACTTTCAACCACGACGCTCATTCTCGCACTCACAACAGCCATCATCTCAACCACCACAGCCCAACTTTCAGCCTGGACAACATGCGACGCGAATCCCGCACTCGAATGCGCAACCCTCTCCGTGCCCCTCGAATGGGCCAGTACCTCCTCATCCACCGCCCGTGCCAGCATAGCACTCACCCGCTACCCCGCCACCGTGGCCGCCTCCCAGCGTCTCGGCTCCCTGCTCATCAACCCGGGCGGTCCCGGCGCGTCCGGCGTGCTCTTCGTTCAGAATCCCGGCACGGCAGCCTCGCTGTCCCTCCTCTCCGGTGGGCGCTACGATATCATCGGTTTTGATCCACGGGGTGTTGGGGCGAGCGAGCCGCTGTTGACGTGTTTCGGGGATGTGGGGACCGAGTGGGATTTCGATTCGGGGTTTCCGGCGGCGCCGAATCTGTGGGCGGGGACTTTTGCGAATGCGAGTTTTGATGCGCAGATTGAGGAGGAGGTCACGGTATTTGATGGCAGAGTGAAGGAATTGGCGGACGCTTGTGCGGCACAGGCAAGCGAGGCGTTGTATACGTCTACGACGGCATATGTGGCACGCGATATGCGTGCCATTGTAGACGCTCTTGAGCGCTCGGATGGGAAGTTGAATTATTGGGCTTTCTCGTATGGGACGATCCACCTTGTGGAATTCATTCAGCTGTTTCCTGAACGAGTGGGGAGGGTGATTGCTGATGGCGTGTTTGATGCGGAGGATAATGTGGGGAGGTATGAGGGGCAGTTTGTTAATGATCAGGTTAGCGTTAGGGGGTGTATGGAGGACTTTGTCACGATGTGCGGGAGTGCTGGCGAGGAGAAGTGTGCGTTCGCGACAGCGCCTGAAGGGTTGGGTTCGCAATCAGGACTAATGGAGAGACTGGATTCCATCCTCGAAGATCTCTACCTCAACCCCATCGCCCTCTCCCCAGCCTTCAACATCACCCTCGACACGCTCTCCCCAACCCTCTGGTCGCTCCTCCGCCTCCCACCCACCTGGTCCTACCTCGCCCGCATCCTCGCCGGCCTCGAGCACCGCAACGCCACGGTCCTCACCTCCTTCCTCACCACCATCGCCGCCACGCCCGAGCCGGCAAACCGTTCGGCCCCCGCGACAGGCACGCTGAATGCGTGGCCGCTGCAATGCGTCGATAATGCGCCGTCTGCGGACCTCACCGTCGCACAGATCATCGACCTCACGGAAGCTGTTTCGCTGGAACAAGACACTCCGCTCCTGAGTGCGGATCTCACGCCACTGAGTTTCTGTCGCCATTTTCCCACCCGCCGCCCGCTGGTGCAGAATCTGGGCATCTCGAAAATCGCACAGACGGACGCGCTTCTCGCAGCATGTAATACGAGCGTGCTGATTCTCAACCCGGAACATGATCCCGTTACGCCGCTGGAGAGCGCGAGGCGCTTGAGGAGTTGGCTGGGAAAGAGTTCGAGGCTGCTCGTCAGAGGTGGAGGTGGACATACGAGTGTTTCTCTCGTGTCGCTTGGGACGGCGAAGGCGATCCTTGGGTTTTTGGTTGATGGGACCCTGCCCGTGGATGGAGAGGTCGTTGAGAGTCAGCAGGATGTGTTTCCTGTTGGTGGTGGGGAGGGATTTGTAGAGGGGAGTGCGACGTTTGTGGGTAGGGAGGGTGCTGGGAATGAGACGGTGTGGAGTGAGGAGGATAAAGGGTTGATGGATGCGGTTTATGGTGTCTTTTTGGGGTTTTTGGGCGTGTGAGGTGTAAGAAGTGGTGTGAGGAAGTGAGGTGAAGATAGATATATGGGGAAGGATTGAAGGCGGATGGAATGGAGATGGAGAATATATGCATCTGGCTAGTTGTGGGAAATTTGGTTATGTCATGAATGGCAGTGAATAGGCTTGATTTGTCGACAAAAGATTATGCTGTATGTGGTTACACCTCGGTAGGTGATTCCGTCCTTGCGTAGAGCAGTGAAGACGCTCTATCGTCACGTCAAATCTGTTATTGAACTCAAGTATCTGATGATGATCTTGGAAATGTTTGGGACTTGAATTCGAGTCGTGATATCGTGTAGGGTAGGTAGGTACTGCTGGACCTAAGTAGAAGAGGCGTGCAAATTACAATCAGAGCTCGTTCGAGTCGTTCGAGAACAGCGGTCGAGTAGGTAGATTGATAACCTGTTGAAAATAACCACGATCGACAGCTGTATTCGTTACAAGATCCAATACAGATGTAAGGTAGGTGGGTTGTTGCAGTGACTGCTTGTGGATTAAGCGAGACCTTCATCTTTTGGCTGTGAGGTTTGAAGATGTTCAGATAGATCACATGATATCAACTCCACACCCCACCACGATAAGCGATAACAAAAAAAGTTCGAGATAGCTTCATCCATTTGACGACTTCACCACCACAACTGTGTCGCAACACATTCTACCCCCACAATCGACGTTGCAGATCTCCCAAACCCTCAGTAATTTCCAAGGCACCTCGAGAAAGCACGAAAGACAATTGAAGCAGAGCACATAACGCAAAATCTACCACCCACCATGGCGAAAGAAAAGCCCCAAAAGCGCAACTCCTCCGCCACCTCCTCGCCATACGCCAAAGCCCAAGCGCAAACCAACAACGTCTTCAAGTTCAACAAGGACTACGGGCAGCATATCCTCAAGAACCCCGGTGTGGCCGAGGCCATCGTCGCGAAGGCGAACCTCAAGCCCACGGACGTGGTGCTGGAAGTCGGGCCCGGGACGGGCAATCTGACGGTCAGGATCTTGGAGAAGGCGAAGAAGGTCATTGCCGTTGAGCTGGATCCTCGAATGGCGGCCGAGGTGGCCAAGAGATTCCAGGGGAAACCGGAGCAGAAGAAGTTGGAGATCTTGTTGGGCGATGTCATTAAGACTGAATTGCCGGCTTTTGATGTTTGTATTAGCAATACGCCATATCAGGTACATCTCTCTTTCTCTCTTACCACACTCTCCACGCCAGCATAGCCAAGAACAACCACTAACCACGAGCCTCCCATCTAGATCTCCAGTCCCCTGGTCTTCAAGCTCCTCGCGCTCAAGAACCCCCCGCGAACCTCAGTCCTCATGTTCCAGCGCGAATTCGCGCTCCGACTCACCGCACGCCCAGGGGACGCCCTCTACTGCCGACTCTCAGTGAACGCGCAGTTCTGGGCCAAGATCACGCACATCATGAAGGTGGGCAAGAACAACTTTAAGCCGCCGCCACAGGTCGAGTCGAGCGTGGTGCGGATTGAGCCGAAGATGGGTGCGGAGCGGCCGGGCGTCAGCTGGGAGGAGTGGGACGGCATGCTGCGCATCTGCTTTGTGCGGAAGAACCGCACCATGCGTGCCAGCTGGCTCGGCACCAAGGAGGTCCTGGGCATGATTGAGCGGAACTATCGCCGGTGGTGCGCCCTGAATAGCGTGCCGATCGATGAGACCGTTGTGGAGGACGGAGAGATGGACGTCGATGCCACGGAGGGTGTGGACGAGGAGTGGGATGGCATCATGGACGTCGATTCCGACCTGGGCCTTTCAGACCACGACAACGGCGATGATGATGACGATGCGCCTTCATTCTTCAAAAGCGAGACGGCGCGCTTAGCCAAAGCGGGCGACGGCAAGACGAAGAGCAAGAAGAAGAAAACCCGCGTCGCGGAGCTGGTTAGGGAGAAGATCCGCAAGGTTCTAGAGGACGATACCGGGCTCGCGGACCAGCGGAGCGGGAAGTGCGACGAGAATGATTTCTTGAGGCTACTGTTTGCGTTTAATAAGGAGGGCATACATTTCGCCTGATCGATCGATTTATTGAGCGAGGAGAGCTAGCGAGTGAGTGAGTGAGTGAGGGATGCAAGGAGGGATTTTGTCCCCTTGGCGTTCAATTGGGAGCAAAGGCGTTCTTGGTGGGTGGAAGTGAAGGAGGGAGGGTGTTTTTGAGGCGTTTACCAAGGTGTCGTCAATATGGCGTGGGTGGGTGCATTTTGGGAGGGAGGTGTTTCATGGCGTGTTCGGTACGTATGCGTGTTGGTGTGAGATCTAAAAGTGCTGTCCGATCTGATCTGAATCTGGCTGGCGTCGAAATGGTGCAAGGGGAAAAGGAAGAAGAAGAAAGATAGATAGATGCTTGAGCTATCTGCGACGTAGGCAATACTCACCTACATACGAGATCACGAATCTATGCACTTCCGCGAGCTGGTTTAAACGAAGCTGCTTCTCACCTTGGTGCAGCTTATTTTATGTCGTGATGCATGCTGCTAGGTAGTAGGTAGGTTGTACGGAGTGGGAAGAGGCACGACTCGCTTATTCATGAAGGGTGAAAAGGTGTGATATTTGCATGTCTATTTCTTCATGCAAAATGCAGGTGCCTACCTACCTATGTACTCGTCATCATTCATCTGTCGTTCAAATTCACAATTCTCAAGTATGTATGCTGCGCATGCATCCCAAACACCTACAACGCCAACCAAGGTATCTCCCTTACACGCATACACGCCAAACGAACACCTAACCGATGACCCACAGCCTCATTCCAATTCAAAACAAGTAAGTCAATGTAAAAGACAAACAACTCAAGCCCTAGTCGAACCCCTCCCATTCCCATCAACAGGCAAACCCCTTCCCACAGGCCTTGCAGGCTTTTTCCTAACCGGCTGATAGACATCATTGAAATTCATGACCACGCCCAAGAAGCGCATATCGACATCAGGTTGATACGCCAAATCGCCCAGTAACAAGCAGACTCTCGTCTTGAAGTGCGCTCCTAGCGCTTGCAAGCGCTCCTGCAGCACAGGGAATTCATCCACGATGCTGTCGTCGAGGACGCCCGCGGGAGTGGAGTCGACGAGTTGGCGAGGACCCCGACGTGTGGTTGTGGGGGTGTTAATGGGGTCTTCGTCTTCGCGGCGCGGCCGTGAGGTGTTGTTCATTGTTGTGCCTTGACGCTTGGTGAAGTCTGCTACAGACCAGGAGTAGAGACCATCGACTGCATCTCTGTAGCCGAGCATTATCCGTAAGATTTCGCCGAGTTGGACCATGAACGTATTCTCATCTATCTCACCATTGTACTTCTTTTTCGCACCAAGTAAACCCTTGTGTGTGATTGCGTTCAGGTACTTGGTGTGTGCTTTGATGAGGTCATCAAGTGTGCAGCCTTCCTTATGGATGGCCAGCTGGAGCTCGTCCCAAGAGCTTTCGATCACTTCGAAGAGGATGTAATATTGGAGTTGGCTGACGAAATGTATCATTTCCGAAAGGACGCCGCGTGTGAGTTTCCAGGCATGGGCGACTGTAGCATCTTCACCTTGAAGGACGCCTCGAGAGCCTGTCATGCACTTCCGCCAAGTGGATGAGAGTGCAAACTCGACTCGCTTAATTCGCCACAGGAAGTTGAAGACCTTCAGGTATTGGCGATTACCCCATTCAGTTACCACAACGTCGACTGGGGCGTCGATTTTGTACTCTAGGGTGAAGCAATCCCAGCCGATATCACCATGTGATAATTGAAGCATACGAGCATCGAGTCTCCGTAATACTTCAGGAGAATCGTACTGTGCATTAGATCCACGAATAGCATGTTCGAGCTGTGCTGTCAAGGTGTGTCTATATTGTGCACCAGCTGGCCGGTCGAGATTTGACGAAAGTGACTCCATGAGAAGAGCAATGAAATCGCCCTGGCCCAACAGGATATAGTTCTTGAGCGCCTTGAGATGATCAAAGAGATGGAATTTCTCTGCCATCAAGTGGATAAGACGAGCCATAGTGGTCTTGTACGCCTCGTCGATCCATGTTTCTAATGTAGCTGTGTCCCCATATCGAAGTTCTTTTGAAGCAGCTTTCGAGTACTCCTCAACCCATTGAGAATCACCACAGCCATATCGGATGAAGTTGAGAGACTTCCCAATGAGAAATACTTTCTGAGCAAAGTCTGACGTTATGATACTTGGAACCATGTCATCATTCAACTTGTACTTGTCCTCCCAAACACTACTTGCACCCCCTCTATTTCTTCCATCAAGACTTTCACTGACGGCATTTGGATCCTGCTCGGAGACAAAAAACTCATGGTATGGATCAGATAATTCCCCATCGTATATCCAGTGCCGTAGCATGTCATAAAATGGTCGGGTGACATGGACAAGCAAGCGTTCAGCAAAAGCTCCAACCATTGGATCACCGTGAGATGTGGAAAAGCCATGAATTAGCGATATTAGCTGACCTCCTTTCTTACTCTTTGACTCTTCGCTGATTAGACTCATCAAGCGCAATCCCATGGTCGGCTCGCGAGTCCACACCACGCATCTCTTGAGTGTTACTCCTGCTTTCCCAATGCCACCTCTAGGCTGAGTTTCATCGAGAGATAGAAGAGCACGTCGGATCTGGCCCTCCAATGTTGCAACCACACCGAGATATGATCGAAGTTCACTTCCAATTGCAGCTCTCAAACTTTGTCCAAGCAGCCCCCCACCAGGTGACTGGATGAAAGAAGCTAAGCCCTTGTATAATAGCGATGGCTCGGCAAGAGTATGTAAAATTGAAATGATCGGTACTGGGAGTGTGGTTGGAAGCTTCAGAGTCGTAGTGGAGGAAAACGGTATATTGGTGGAGGATAGTCCTTGCAAAGTGAATGGTAAATCTCTTAGTAGAGCAGTTTCTGGTGGGTTAATATCGATATAGTTCTCCGCCAACAAAGCTGTTTTTAATGCTACGCCCTCGCGCTGCACAGAGGCAGGCTGCACAAATGCTTGCTCTTCCTCCTTCCTGTCCCTCTGTCCACCTTCACGTGTAGGTATTTTTTTCAAACCCTCTGGCGCAAATGCTTCGGCAAACGCAGTTCCATCACGCTGAGCTGAGAAATCCGGAATTCTGGGTATTTGTTCCTCCCTCGGTCTGCTTGTACGTTTTACTGGACTTTTGAAAGGACTTGTCAACACTGGCAGAGTCCTCTCTTGCTGGTCACTTAGTTGGTATAGAAAGTACAGCACCGCCCATTTTTGTGAGATAACCGGAATCGTAAGCAGTCTGCTGTAAAGATTCGTGAACCTTAGGGCCTTCTCTGGACTGTCGTTTGTTTGAATCAGTCTTTTCTTGATCAGATCTGATGCTTGGTTGACATCTGCGACCACCGCAGGGCTTTTCGAACTGAAGGACCGCAGTTAGCTATTTGCGATTAAAAATGTACATATAGTCTTACCTTTCTAGAACTTCCCGTACAAAATCCACAGCATTCAACTCTCGCTCTTCTTGGGAAGCCGGATCTTCCCCAGGAATCTCTACCAACAATCTTCGCACCAGAGACTCGATCCCGCTATTGATTCGATGATTCCTGGAAGACATGTTATCATCGTTGCGACGAATTAAATCAAGTGGACCTCAAATATTCTCAATTTGTGAAGTTCTGTTGATTGCTATGATCCCAATCGCTGGGGGCGCGTGTGGGTAAACGCGACCAGGAACAAGCAACACCACAAATGACTGCGGGCCGAACTCCAGCCCGAGATCCTTGAACGTCACCATCGCATTTGCACCAAAAAGGACAATTTCGAACCATCGACCGCGACTTCAACGTACCTTTAATCATCTTGAGATTCCGTCGCTAGACTTGTCTGGCTGGAGTCATCTCATGGGCAATTAAATAATACCTCAGTCGCGCTTCTATGGTCGCTGCGGGCGCGACTCTTCGAGATGCCTGACATCGATCCAGCGGCGTTGAGCCGCCCTTTGATATCGACAACTCCTATATTACCTCCAAAGACAATAAGTTCCTCAGGGTCAATTGTGCCAAAGGCCTTGAAAATCAGCCATGTGCCACCTCGAATCGACCTGGAGCCCCTCTATACGGCACTCAAAAGTGCCATAGGGGAGCACTGGGCTGTATACAAAGCCTCGATTGGTCTCTTTGTCATGGGTCAGTATATGCCTATCCTGAACCTATTTTGATTGATTTGCGCACGTATTTGAGGCTTTAGATGCAGTAAATCTAACTCTTCTTTCATTAGGCCAGCTGAACCAGTCCGAATTATCAGCACAAATCGATAGTTTTCTTATTACTCCAACAGGTGAAATAGAACATCTCCATAATCAATTGATTGCTGCAATCTATGCAAATGTCACACGAGAAATGCCTGACCATGGCGTCGCCAGTTGGGTCAGTGCAAATGATAAGCCGACAACGGGTGTTGGCAGTAAACCAGTTAGTGGAGATGCCGCAGAACAGAGACTCAAGACAGAGGTTATGGCGTTACCAAGTAGGGATCGCAGGAGGATAAAAGATCTAACTCTGAACGAGGTATTAAATCTCATCACAGATGGGCTCTGGGATATGCTTACGAGTATTTAGTTTGAACCGCCCAATGCCTACCCGAATCCGTATGATGATTCTCGACGGCCTAGAACTCTTAAGCCTGTGGATCTGGCACCTGCGAGTGCTGGTGGACTTCTCCTCAAGACAAGTGAGACTCCGCATCTTCTTATTTTCGTAGCCAAAACTAACAGATATTTTAGATACTGATCTCGAGGCAAGGAAAAAGTACAACTTACCGTTAGCCTCAGAGACTGGGGAATTTCCAGATGTGTCAACGATTGAACCCCGGCTGGGTCCAATGTGTCATGAAACTGGACTCAATACTCACTCGCCGGACGCAGCCCAGTTCATGTCGGTTGCTACAGAGACCTTCATCAAGGAGATGCTCTCATCTATATTCAGCAAGACTCGAACTAATGGACCTGGCATTAGTGGGAGCGCCGGCACAGGCGGAGGTGCTTCTTGGGTACAGACTCACAGATATAAGACCCAATTAGAGAAAGAGGAGGAAGCGGCACTTCGGAACGAAATTCTCAGAGACAAATCTGGCCTACTACCAATCGAAGCAAAAGCAGCAAGTGAACGTGGTCCTTTGAGCATGGCTGATGTACGTACCGCTCTCGAGATTGGTGATTGTTACCTAGGGCAAATGCAACCTGTGGTCCATCAAGTTTTCTTCAATTACCGAGAAGGGGAAGTTGAAGAATGGGACGAGCATGCTTACGTTGGGAACTACGTTCCCACCCAACAAGAGGCGTCAAACATGGACATCGAAATGGGTGGCACGCAAGTTATCAATGGCATCAATGGCCATGCCTCCGACCTCGAAGGAGATGACCTAGGCTGGGAAGGTGCTGAGGCTGAGGACATGTTCGCATTGGACAACCTGCTGGACTCCTGCCTCGCTATTGGGTCATAGAATCTCGCACGTTGTAGATATGATGTTCGGAGCATGAACGGTTCGGCGTTTTGAGGATTTGGAGTTACATAAGCATTGTTAGGCAGGGTCAGCCGTGTATATTCAGGATATCGCATGGTCAGCAGGCGTTTTTGCGGCGAAGAAATCTGTAACTGGAAGATACCCCGGTGGCAAATTGATAGGTTGCCGTTATTATACATATCAACTGAACACAACAAAATAGAATCGGTTCGAAATGTTTATTATGCTCTTAACCTGAATTATTTTGCATCTCCAGTACTTCCTAATCACGCAAACATTGTGGGATTTATAATAAATGAGTTCAATTGGGTTTCATCTCTCGATTCCGCTCAACTATTTACCTAACATTCAAATATTATAAGAAAGTAATGTTACTTTTTTACCTCATTGGGTAATAAGCTCTGTGCCAGCATTGTCAAGCGGGGTTGCCAAGCCCAGCCTCGCCCCTCTTCGCCAGCCCTGCAGATCCACGTTTTAGGACAACAACGGCGGTTTATTTACAGTTCCAAGTCTCTTCTTTCCAGTATCCAGTGACGCATTAAAAAGTTCTGACCGCGCAATTACGCATTCCAGCATGTCGATTTCAATCAATAAAATCCTCGCAGCCTCTCCTAACACTGAGCGTGGGCGTCCAACACAGCTCTCGACCGATCCTAAAGGAGAGCGCATAGCCTACGCTGTAAGTGAAGCTATCAGCAATAGTTATGGAAATTTACTGAGCTCTGGATAGTCTGGTAAATCAGTATTTTTAAGGAACATAGACGACCCATCTTTGAGTAAACAATACACTACACATATTGCACAAACTACAGTTGCCAGGTTCTCTCCTTCTGGATATTACATTGCTTCTGGCGATGTTTCGGGTGCAGTCAAAGTCTGGGACGCTGTGGAGGGAGTGAACACCAAAGGTGAGTTGCAAAATGCACAGACGATGTCCACCTACTAACATGAAAGCTAGGCGAGTATCACATTATCTCTGGAAGAATAAACGATATAGCTTGGGATGGAGACTCGCAGCGCATCATCGCTGTGGGCGATGGAAGAGAGAAGTTTGGAGCATGCATAACTGCGGACAGTGGAAATTCTGTTGGAGAAATCAGCGGCCACTCCTCGATCATCAATACCGTTTCTATTCGCCAACAACGCCCGATCAAAGCAGCTACTGGTGCAGATGACAGCAGTTTAGTGTTCTTCAACGGAGTTCCATTCAAATTTGGTACGAGAGCGGCAACACATAAGGGATATGTATACGGAGTTGGCTTTTCGCCCGATGGAAGCCATCTTGTCAGTGTAGGTGCAGACCGAAAGATTCAGCTCTACGATGGAAAGACTGGGGAAGTGAAAGCAGCAATTGGTGAGGGAGAACATAAAGGGAGCATCTTCGCCGTTTCTTGGGCAAGAGATTCTAAGCGATTTGTCACATCTAGTGCCGATCAGACTGTGAAGATTTGGGATGTGGAGGCTGGCAAAGCAGTTCAAACCTGGAGATTTGGAGGTGAAGGCAATGTGAGTATACCAGATCACCAAGTTGGAGTTGTATGGCCCGCTGGAAGAAGTGATGGTATGGTGGTCAGTTTGAACCTAGCTGGTGATCTTAACTACTTGGTCGAGGGAAGTCAGAAACCTACCAAGGTGGTACAAGGGCACAACAAGAACATCACAGCACTTGGCTCAAGTTCGGATGGTGGAAACCAAACTTTCTGGACAGGAAGTTTTGATGGCAGGGTCTGTTCATGGGATGTAGGCACTGGGACTGCTTCTGTTGTCGAGGGTGAGACGCATAAAAGCCAGGTCGCTGGGTTTGCAACCTCATCTAGTAGAGCATACAGTGTTGGTTGGGATGACACACTACGCATTGCTGATATCTCTGGCAATACGTTCCTTGGAGAGACTTCGAAGCTTTCAGCTCAACCCAAAGGCGTTGCAGTGGCGGGTGATCAGTTGTTCGTGGCAACGATGTCTGGGATAGATATCTTTAGCAAGGATAAGCTTGTTGGAGGCTTACCAACTAAGGATTACACACCAACAGCCATTGCAGCATCTAAATCATTTGTTGCTGTTGGAGACGATAGGAATGTCACACATATCTACAGCATAGATGGAAGCAGCAAGCTATCACCAACAGAGAAGCTCACCAATTCTAGCGCCCAAATCACAGCATTGTCTTTCTCCAAAGATGGAGCACTTCTTGCCGTAGGCAACTCATCTGGCAAGATCTGTGTTTATGACGCCAGCTCATGGGATATCAAAACTGATCGTTGGTCTGCACACACCGCAAGAGTCACAAGCATTGCCTGGAATTCCGAGGGAACTCACGCTGTTAGTGGTGCTCTGGATACGCATATTTTTGTATGGAGTCTGGCGAAACCTGGAAGTCGAATCAAAGCTGCGAATGCGCATAAGGATGGAGTTAACGGTGTCATGTGGGTGGATGACGGCAAGAAAGTAGCCAGTGTTGGTGTTGATGCGGCTTTGAAGATTTGGGATGTGTCAGGTCTATAGATAGCGAGCGTGTGATCAGGTCAATGCATCTTATGATGCTCATGAATCATTTGCACATCTGGAATTGCTTGCCATAAAGAAATGTCTACTGTCTGTGATCATATTTGAACGAATGGATTTCGACGGGCTTAAGTAATATCCGAGACATTGAAGTTGGTAATATTGGCCAGTTTAATAAAGGGTGTCCCCTGAATGGGCTTGGTCGCTACACATTTGGAATGTGTTACCCCAGTGTTGTCTTCAAGAGCAAAAGCAAAAGAAACACAACTAAGTGATACAAGTAGAGGGGTCAAAATGTCATATAGAACGGAAATAGGGTGCCGTATCACAGGGGTTCGCCAAAGAAATACAGGCCAGGATGTTGGAATCTGGGGAAGCTCCAAAAGCTTGGAAGCTTGGAAGCTTGGATGTTTCCCTGGCCGAGTGGCTGCGTTGGAGAATAAACTTCGAGGCTCTCCACTCAATCCCGTCTCGAGTCTTCAACAACTCGACAATACCTAAATAAAACAAAAATGCGAAAATGAGCTCTCCACCGGCTGCAGATGGCCCATCATCTCCTGTAAACAAGAGGTACAGTCGTCCCTCGAGACGTGGTGTAAGTCTTCTATGCATGTACATTGATGCTGTTTGCTGTGCTGACGGTTGCCACCTTTTCAGCTTCGCAATGGGACCTTCATTCTACCAGGAACTGGTGAACGAGTTCGACGACAGATAACCCTGCGAGGACCTTCTACTACATACGATGCTCCATCCGACAGCGATGAAAGCAACTATGTCGGGTCTCTGCTTCCGTTACGACGCCGACCCTCCCAAGCTGGCATATTCGAAAGGACGGTTGAGAGGAGCGCCGACACCGCGGATAGATGGTGGCAATGGACGAAGACACCGGTTGCGAAGGGGATACTGAAGTGCTCTTTGGCGTACTTGTTGGGGAGCATGGGGACTTTCTTGCCGCCACTGGCCAGTTTTCTGGGACAGCAGGATGGGAAACATCTGGTTGCCACTATTACGGTCTACTTCCATCCTTCTCGTTCTGCTGGATCAATGCTGGAAGCTGCTTTGCTAGGACTCGCTGCTTTCCTCTATGCGACATTCGTCGGCATATCGAGCATGGCTGTCTCGGTTTACTTCGAGCAGCAATGGAACCTTATTGAACTAGCATATGCCTTGGTCATCATCGTATTTATTGGTGGTGGACTTGGATTCATTGGGTGGGTGAAACAGAAATACAGTGCTCCGTTAGTCAGTGTGGCATGTAGTCTTGCTTCGCTTGCCATTATCACCATTTTGACGAAAGAAAATGCGGTCCAGCAGGGTGTGTTCTCGAATGACAAAATTGTGCAGGTGATGAAGATGGTTATCATGGGCATCATCTCAACTTCGACTGTGAGTTTGCTACTGTGGCCGATATCAGCTCGGACTGAACTCCGAGACTCATTGATTAAGACGACGGACTCTCTCGGGGATATGCTTACAATGATCACTCGGGGATTCCTCAGTGGATCTGAGACGGACTTGAGGTCTACGCCATTCAACAATGCTCAGAGCAAGTACAAGACTGTGTTTTCGCAGTTGACAAGAGCGTTAGGCGAGGCAAAATTTGAACACTACGTACTTGGTACGGAAGAAGAGTACAAGCTGGAGAAAAGTCTTGTTTTGTGTATGCAGAAGTTGCAACAGTCAATAGGAGGTCTTCGAAGTGCAGCGACCACTCAATTCAGTTTGCTCAGGGAAGCTCGAGACTTTGGAGGCAGTACGCCGATTATCCCGAAACGCCAGTATCCATCCATAGGAGAGATGGCAAGCAGATCTGAGAGATTCGCTGCATTGGCCGCTATTGAGGAGGCGGCGGATGAGAGTAGTGATCAAGATGCTGAGGCAGAATTTAGCTTGCCATCTCCGACGTTGAACAGAACCGAAAGTATGAACAGCAATCACATGCCTACCGTTCGAACGCCATCAGAGATCTTCACTCGATTTATGCAATATTTAGGACCATCCATGAAATCTCTTGCTTATACGCTTTCTCAGGTTCTTAAAGAACTTCCATTTAGTGATGGACCTGAGTATGCAATCACGATTAATGAGCATTTTAAATCCAGCTTGACAGAGGCTTTGTAAGTTCTTGTTATGCTTTCTGTTTTGTCGTGCAATGGGTGGCTGATTGTTTTCAGAAAATTATATAGCGTTGCCCGAAGTGAAGCATTGCTTCAATTGTACAAAGCCAAAGAGCTCGACCGTGAGCGCCCAGAAAGCATCGAAGCAGATTTTGAAGAGGTAGCAGCCTCATGTGGTCATTTCAGCTTTTCCCTTGAGGCATTCGCAAACGAAATGCAGACGTACTTGTCAATTCTTGAAGAATTAAAGGACGAAATAGAAAAGCCAAGTCGTTCCTGGAATTGGCTCAAATTCTGGCGCAAGGATAAGAGGGGACAACAAACTTCAATTCTGCCTGAGCAAGAACACCTGATCGGGCCAGATAACATAGAGGTTGATGCTCCAAAGATCACAGGTGATCTTGTTTTCAAAAGACGGGAACCACATTTTGGTCCTATGAATTATTCCGCCAATACCAAGCATAGCTTGAACGAAAGCTTGTTGCGTGTGATTCGATTCTTGAATCGAGATGATGGTAAGTTTTCTGTCTCCTTATGATAGTTTTATGCTCATTCAAGGCAGTAAAATTTGCGGTCAAGGTCGGAATGGGAGCATCTATTTATGCAGTTTTTGCTTTTATACCCGCCACTAGGCCCTACTACCAGCATTGGAGAGGCGAATGGGGTCTTTTGTCCTACATGTTAGTTTGTGCCATGACGATTGGAGCCTCCAACACCACCGGTTGGAGTAGATTCATTGGAACCTTCATTGGAGCCGCTATAGCAGTCCTCGTGTGGATAATGTGTCAAGGCAACGCTTTTGCTTTAATTTTCTGCGGTTTCTTGGTTAGCTTGGCTTGCTTCTATATAATTGTCGCCAAGGGCCAGGGTCCATTTGGGCGATTTATAATGCTGACATATAATTTGTCGTGTCTGTATGCGTACAGTTTGTCGGTTAAGGATTCAGATGACGACGAGGATGAAGGTGGTGTTACTCCACTGATTCAAGAGATTGTGTTGCATAGAGTCGTCGCTGTTTTAGCGGGTTGTATATGGGGAATGATTATCACACGTGTGATATGGCCTATCTCCGCTAGACGGAAATTCAAGGATGGATTGTCGCTACTTTGGTTGAGGATGGGACTTATATGGAAGAAGGATCCCATGTTGATATTGCTGGATGGCGAATCATCACAGCCGTATATGAATTTGAAAGAGGAACTTGCTTTGCAGCGATACAGTAAGTCAAATAATACTTCGACAGTTACAATGCTGATACGCCTCTTAGTTTTACGTCTCGAGAAGCTGCGCTTGTCAGCGGCGAGCGAGTTTGAGTTGAGAGGTCCATTCCAGTCTGCTGCATATGCAAGACTTATGGATTCAACTACCAAGATGCTTGAAGCTTTCCACGCCATGAACTTAGTTATTGAAAAGAACAGTCGTACCAGTGAAGGCGAGAGAATACTTCTCAAATACACGACCGATGAACGAGCTCAACTGTGCTCTAGAATAAGTCATTTGTTCCAAGGTAAGTCGCCCTACTCTCCTTCTTTGTTCCCAGCACTAACAGACCATAGTCCTAGCAAGCGGCTTGAAACTCGAGTTCCCCATCAACGATGCACTCCCTGACACCACGAATGCACGAGATAGGCTACTAGCGAAACTCTTCCAATACAGGCGAGAATCAGCCAGCTGGGACGCCAATGGCAAAGCAGTTGCTAGAGATGAGGACTTTGAGTTGCTGTATGCCTTTATCTTGGTGACGGGTCAGTTGGCGGAAGAAATTAAGAGGGTTCAGAGAGAGGTGGAGGAAATCTTTGGGGTATTGGATGAGCAGGTTTTTGAGCTACAGTAGATGAGAAGGTAAGGTAGGCTAGTTGTTGTAAATTGGATGAAATGCATAAGAGGGCATATGAGCATGTTGTATGATTTGTGTCTTGGGTTACATAGGGTTTTATGTATGAAAGGAGAGTTCTGTCCTGTACTTAGCTAGTTAATTATACCCATCGCATGATGTCCCGAGAGGTTTGCGTTCAATTGTACAGTACTCCTGGATGTCTCGCTTACACGAAGCAGCCCCTTTTCAATGACTTCACTTTACTGTGTCGTAATTAAAGTAGTGACTCAACTGCAGTGTACTCATTTCCTAAAAGACTATGACATGTATCTCAATCTTGGAGGTACACTACTATAATAACACCAGAGTTTCGACATGCCTTTTCAGTGTTTCGCTATTATCAGTACAACATTGTTCTCTGAGGGTGGTGAGCAATCGAACTCTGTCAAATATTCTGTCAATATATTAAGCATACGTCTTCCCTGTCTCTATGCTATACTATGGATAAGACTTCAAGTGATTATCATCTACTGTGATTGAGTGAGCTACTATGCAAGTCTTACAATGAACTCCATGATTGACTCAACCCCACCCCCATTCTTATCGCCGATGGAGGGGTCATGATAAGCTCCCAGCTTTCTACAACTAACTAAGGTACCTTACATCCTCCCCTCCAACGCAAACCATACACGAATCCTACAACATACTTCCTCTCAAGCACCAAACTGATTCAAACCAACCCAGGCAAAATGGCACCCTCACGCACCTCGCCCCCTCCAACCACATCCACAGAACCAGCCGGTCTGTCCAAAGAGCAGTTCGCAACCTTCAACCGCGACGGCTACCTCATCATCCCCTCTGCCCTCAGTCCCTCCACCGTCGCGGGCTTGCTGGAAGAAACACACTCTCTGCTTGAAAACTTCTCGCTGGATGACCATCCCATGACGAAATTCTCGACGGGCGAGAGTAGTGAGCATGTAGGCGATGATTACTTCCTCAGTAGTGGGGATAAGGTGCGGTTTTTCTTTGAGGAGGGTATGTGTTCCTTCCCCCAGCTATATATTTTGCACCTGAATCTAGCTCGCAGATATTGAGAAGTTTGGAAGCTGACTGACATTGTGCATGGCAGACGCATTCTCTCCCACCGGCGCCCTCACCAAGCCCAAAGCCCGCGCTATAAACAAAATAGGACACTACCTCCACGCACTCTCCCCACCCTTCGCCGCGCTCCTCTCTCCCTCGGCCACACACTCGCCAGCCGCCATAGCACGCTCCCTTGGTTTCAAGCAGCCCGAATGTCTGCAGAGCATGGTGATCTGTAAGCAGCCCGAGATTGGAGGCGCGGTGCCTCCTCACCAGGACTCTACATTCTTGTACACCGATCCTCCGAGCGCGGTGGGCTTCTGGTATGCGCTTGAGGATGCGACGGTTGGGAATGGTTGTTTAAGCTTTGCGCCGGGGAGTCATAAGAGGACGCCGGTGGCGAAGCGGTTTGTTAGGAGAAAGGACGGGAGCGGGACTGAGTTTGTGGATACGGCAGGGGAGAGGTTTCCTCAAGGCGAGTCCTATGGAGAGGTGGAAAGAGAGGGAGAGGAGGAGTATGTGACGGGTGAAGTTGAGGCTGGGACTTTGGTGCTGATTCACGGGAATTTGCTGCATAAGAGTGAGAAGAACTTAAGTCAGAAAGGAAGGATTATTTACACGTTCCATGTTATTGAAGGCGAGGCAAAGTATGATGAGCGGAATTGGTTGCAGCCTCCTGAGGGCGGGTTTACGAGGTTATGAGCTATGAGAGGTGGAGGAAAGAAGGATTGTATAATGTGAATAGATGAGATTGGTGTTTGAGGCGCGGTTTGGGGGGATTTTTTTCTTTTTTGTATATCTATGAACTAGGTAGGTATCTTACAGCCATGCAAATATTAGCCAGTCAGCAATTCTTCACGGCCCAACCAAGCAGCAATTTGGTAGATGATAAATCGCCAAGATGCCGACTTCCTACCTAGGTACAACCCGTTCTTAAGATCCTTTAATCTTTCAACTCGATAATCTTAGGATGCAAATAAGATAGGTAGTCCAAGTTAGGTTGATGGATCCAGGAATAAGGTAATCATTCACTTCTCTAGTAGCACTCGCTTAATTCCAGGGCTTGTAACACTGTCGAGTATAGGGAATTCAACGAACACCTCTTTATTGGAATATAGATAACGACGAAGGGGGGATAATCTAGCACAAGAATACGAATAAAAAGTCAACGGGGTATGTCAACCCAAGTCAAAGGATAAGTCAATCAATCACTCCGTAGGGAGGCTCTTGAAGTGTTGAACGCATGTTGCAAGAAATACCAATCACATCTCCAATCACAATCATAACACGATGGGAAAGAATGCATCATGCTCTTACTTTTCTTCATTAATGCCCCAAAAAGCCACGCATCGCATACTAGAGACATATACTCTTACCCTCCCACGCAAACCCAGACCCATTCCAGCCCCGACGCAGACCAGAAGATGCCTATACCCATCCATGCCATGCCATGCCATGTGATGCCCATGTCCATGTCCATGCCGATTCATACCATGACGAAGAAATACACTGCCCATCCATCGCAATGTCTAGATCGCAGAAAATATAGCCCAGAGAGCAAGCAAGCAAGCAAAGCCAGAGTGAGAGGCATTTTTTGACGTCCCATTCGCCTTTCCCATAGAGACCGTAGGAGAAATAGCACAAAGCCACTCAATGTACAAGCAAGCAAGAGTAGTGAAGCGAAACACAGTCGAAAGAAAACGCCTGCCTCGCTAATGTCCCCTTCCACCAAACCTCAGCAAAGGAAAATCAGGACCTCAACCCCTCGAATAAGGATGGAATCCCCGACTTCCACCCCTTCCACCACCTCGATAGTTTGCACCCGGCTTCCCCGCATTCTTCGGGCCCGTTGGCGCGTTCGCAGGAGCAGCACTGGCCGGTCCGCTCTGAGGTGGAACCGAGCCCCGATTACTACCACCTCCTCCTCCACGACCACCCTGGAAGCCGCCTCGGTTGCCACCACCGCCGCCATTGTTAACGGGAACATTGGGTTGTGGAACATCGTCGTACATGCCCTCCCATGATGTTGGTCCTCCACCCATTCCATTACCATACCCGCCTCCATACCCGCCTTGGTCGCGTCCACCGCCACCACCAGCTCGTCCACCGCGCATCTGCTGTTGCTCGTACTTCTGCTGCTCGAACATCTGTTGCTCGTAGGCGTTGTAGCCAGGAGTACCTACTCGACCGCCCGCATTGCTACCTCCACCTCCGCCGTTACCAGCACCCATGCCTTGCTGCATCGCTTGCATGGCCTGCATCTGTTGCATTTGCTGCATCTGCGCCATCATGGCTGGATTCATTCCTCCCATTGCCATGGCAGCATTTGGACTTTGAGGGCTCTGGCTGCGATTGCCTTGTTGCATTTGCGCTTGCATGGCTTGCATTTGCTGCATTTGCATCATCATGGCTGGATTCATGCCAGCCATGCCGCCCATACCACCACGTCCACCCATCGCCATTTGCTGCTGCATTGCTGCAAAGTATTGTTGCATGCGTTGCCAGTATTGTGCCATGAGCTGAGGAGTCATACCTCCTGGAGCCATTGCGTTGCCACCACCACCAGCAGCGTTGTTTTGCTGCATTTGGTTGGGGTTGTGGCTATCTTCCATGCCGTTCTTATTGCCCCATTTGCCGCCACCTCGACCACCTTTGAAGCCTCCTCCCACGTTGCTGTTGCCTCGTATCTCTTCCTCCTCGCGCATGTTGCCTCGTGGTTGAGCCTTCTTTACCTCAATTGGTTTGCCGAGAATTGAGAGAGGCTCTTGCAAGCATGCATCGACAGCCGCTTCGCTATCGAACGTGACGAAACCGAAGCCACGGGGCCGACCGGTATCTTTGTCCATCATGAGAGTGGCGTCGACGACGCGTCCGAATCGCATGAAGTACTCTTTGAAATCTTGCTCAGTAGCTTCTTGCGAAACACCACCAACAAAGATTTTGCTCGTCCGCTCTTGCTCGTCTCGTGGGATTGCCCGCTTAGGGTCGATCTTGTTATATTGTGAGTTTTTGTTCTGGCTCTGTGATGATTTGGGGAAGGATTGGGAATTAGAAATGGAAGGGAACTGTCGTTGAGAATTATCATGAGTCTGGAGATCTGGTCTTACAATTTTACCATCGAGGTAATGCTCCTTCACCATCACGATATTGACAGTACGAGCATCCTTGAATGTGAGAAAGCCGAATCCTCTCGATCGACCGGACGCTCCATCTCTCATCACAGTGCATTCTAATACCTCACCGAACTGAGAGAAATATTCTTTCAGCGATTCTGGGGAGACGTTAGAATAGATAGTCTTGAGGCCGCAAGCTAGTAACGCTTACCATCTGTCGTCTCCCAATTCAAGCCACCAATAAACATCTTGCTAAATGGCAGAACATCTGTTAGTAAATTTCCGATACATGTAAATGAAATGAGGTTAGTGGAATGAAAAGTTAGTAGTCTTGAAAACTCGAGGTGTTTTATGCTTTAGTGGCTAGGGCATCCCAAAATGCTGCATTGAACCTTGAGGGTGTCATATCGCGTAAGGCCTTGTTTGCTGCTTCTATAGCCCTTCAAATCTTTGTAGTAGTGTGACCAGTAGCCCTCTCCAGTATAACAAAACATGGATAAAAATGGGATGAAATTTTCATATCCAAGTCTTGCATTGTCGCGGATTGGTGGGGATTCCAGATGGGATGATAGGTGACTTCTTTCTGGGCATTTTTGGGCATGATATCCACACAGCCATTTCAAAGCCATAGTTCCAATCATCAAAGCCCCAGTCATCAGAATTGACCCAAGGTAGGGACGAGCAATGAAGAATGGCACCTCAAAGTATCCAAGAACAATGTTGTCTTTTGCTATCCGATGCTAGGTACTGGTGTCGAGCGCTATGCGCTGCTTGGTTTGCTATAGCCTATCTGTGTCCCCTTTCGGACGCTATATGAAGAAGATGATCTCGACAATAGGCTATGTAGAAGGCATGTCTATGGCCGCTGTTTGTTGGCGATATCATGAGGTGAACCAGCTTCCTTCTTGCTTCTCTATCTTCAAGATGCTCTGACTCTTGTGTCCTGATATTGTGACCTTTCCCACTATAAGCAGAACGAGGCTCGTATATTTGGCAACACATCCATGCAGAAGTTCCCACAGCCATTTCATGGACCCAAAGTATCGCTTGCTGATAGTTATAACCATCTAGTAATCATTGCCCCTGAAACTGATTGCATCCTTCAATTCCAGCCTTGCTCATTTCCTAAGCATCTGCTCTTCTCTGCCTCCAAGCGAGCCCCCTTGACCTGATCCATCATCTTTTCCCATTTCGTTGTGATAGCAATTCTTTGCGCTCTTGGAGTCATTTGCAAAGTGATAATGCAAAGTTTATTTGACACTTGCATGAAAGTATGCGCCCTGTAGGAAGAACAACCTGGTGAAAATGAAATAGCTAACTTACCCATCCTCTTTGATACCTGTTCCATGAGATTCATGTGCCGATTGTTGTTCATAATTATTGCCTCCGCCGAGGTTGAAATCAACATCATCATCCATTTCCTGTTCACCATTGTACATTTCTTCGTCTGCTTGGCCACTGGACTCATTTTGCGCTGGTTCATCATGCTTTATTTCTGGTTCGACAACTGGTTTACTTTTGACCTCCGCAGAAGGAGCTGCTGGCTTGGCTGCTGGGGCCTCCTCTTCGGTGTAACTGGGTCGTGTTAGCCTCCTGAACACTCTTCATTGAGCAATAACCGCAAGCCCGAAAACACTCAGGCTTCTGAGTGAAGAGTACGTACAGATCGGCGAAGAGATCTTCTTCGAAATTATCTGGTTCGGCCATTTCGAAAGGATGCAGAGTTGACGTTGCGCAGTAATCCTATATTTGATGTGTACTGTACTGTATTGCGGTGTGAACGTACGAGGCTCTGCAGAGGTGATGTACGTAAAGTCCAGTCGAGGTGTCGTAAAAGTAGATCTCTGTTCAGATTAGTATTCACAGGAAAGGTGAAATGAATGTGTGGTGCAAGCTGGTGTTGGGTTGCCAGTCAGTTGGGTTGACTTGCGTTCAGGGAATGATTGAACTCGACCTCTAGGAAAGTTGCCGGCGCGCTAAACTCGAGGGTAGTAGCCAAGCCTGAGGCAGCACTTCCGAGGCATGAACGAGTGTACTGGAATTCAATAAACAAAGCACAACTAAAGACTACTGAAGTGTTCGAGAAGATGTTTTCCTCTTCTAATGGAAGCAAAAAGCCGGTACAGCAGGTAAGTGCACAAGTTGGAACCACCACAAAGAAACAGTTGCTGATTATAGCTTCTACAGGAAATGGTTCAAGTTGGTCAGTCTCTCCCCGCCAAAGCCCACTCCGGACGAAACGAGTGCTCTCTTTATGCCAGTCTTGAAAAACTGCTGATTTATAATTTCCTTGGATAGAAAGATCTGAGTACGTCTTAAATACTAGTCAATTACCTACCATTGTATAGGTTTATGGAGGAGGGGCATAGCGGGGAAATGTGTTACAAGTACATATGATGGACAAGTACTGACTGAACGACGAGCAGATCAGCAGCGCCATTCTGGAGGAGAGGGAACTCAGACAATACTCGCGATGCTTCTCCTAAGAACAAAGCGCGAGATCCAACCCTCGTTGTGGGCGCTTCTTACTCACATACCGATATGATGAAATTCGATAATTTGTATGTCCAGCTGTTTCCAAGCTCTGGCAGAACTGATTAAGGAACAAGATCTTTATCCTCCGGCACAGCGAGACCTCGGACCCCACCTTCAAGTTCATTACAAAAGATTCGAAGTGAGACACCTCCGAGAGGGCATTCAACACTCGTATCTCCCCCGAGAAGAACATATACAGACTTCCTGTCGAAAACCAATGATGATTGGGGCGTTCAGGACGAGGGCGACGACGATGATGAGTATGGATATGGCGATGACGATGGTGACGATTTCGGGTTACCAAGCATATCCAACATGAAACGAAAGACCAAAAAGATCACCAAGCAGAACAATACAGATCCTGGAGTAAACCTATCACCTTTCGGCCACGGTTTACAAGGAGGATATGGTGGACTAGGGTCTCGGCGGCTTTCCAACAGTGCAGATATTGCAATTGAACGGCCGACACCAAGTTACCCAGTAGCGAAGAAAAGTGAAGGAAAGATTCTGAGACCACAATATAAGGAAGTTTTACGGGATCCGGCAAATTCGTTACATCTTATCAACCATCCACCTATACCTACTGATGCTTCACCGAAAGAGGTTGATGCACACTCGGCTCGATTATCACGGATTAACAAATTCAAAAAGATATTACAAGCGACTTCAATCAATTTGACAGAGCTTAGAGCTGCAGCATGGTCAGGAATACCGGAGGAAGTGCGAGCTATGACATGGCAATTATTGCTTGGATACCTTCCGACGAGTAGTGAGAGAAGAGTTGGAACCTTGGAAAGGAAACGAAAGGAGTACCTCGACGGAGTGAGGCAAGCTTTTGAAAGAGGTGGAAGTAGCTCAGCACCAACTGGGAAAGCTAGAGGTCTTGATGAGGTGATATGGCATCAAATCAGTATTGATGTGCCTCGGACAAATCCTCACCTAGAACTATATGGTTACGAGGCCACTCAACGATCACTGGAAAGAATTCTATATGTCTGGGCTGTCAGGCACCCTGCGAGTGGTTATGTGCAAGGAATCAACGACTTAGTAACACCGTTCTGGCAAGTTTTTCTGGCGAGTTACATCACAGACTCAGACGTTGAAAGTGGGATGGATCCTGGCCAGCTCCCGAGAGCAGTCTTGGATGCTGTGGAAGCAGATTCGTTCTGGTGCCTGACAAAACTCTTAGACGGAATCCAGGACAACTATATCTTCGCTCAGCCAGGTATCCAGCGACAAGTAGCTGCTCTCCATGATTTGACAGCACGGATCGACGCACCACTAGCGAAACATTTGGAGCAGGAAAGTGTAGAGTTTATACAATTTAGCTTCAGGTGGATGAATTGTTTACTGATGCGTGAGATCAGTGTAAGGAATACAATTAGGATGTGGGATACTTATATGGTGAGTTTTCCTCTTCCCCCAACCAAACCCATGAAACACCAACTGACACGTCAAACGCAGGCCGAGGAGCAAGGGTTCCAAGAATTTCACCTCTACGTCTGCGTAGCGTTCCTCGTAAAATGGTCAGACAAGCTGCTCAAAATGGACTTCCAGGAAACAATGATGTTCCTTCAAGCACTACCGACCCGAGACTGGACGGAGAAGGACATCGAGCTGCTGCTTAGCGAGGCGTTCATCTGGCAGTCTCTGTTCAAGGGCTCGGCATCGCATCTGAAAGGGGGCGCGAGTCATACGCCTTCGAATGCTGGGACTTGAGTTTCTGTCTGGCAAGTGCAGTACAGTACCTAAGTAGCCGGTCTACAGATAATGTATGTACGACGAGCAATGCATCCAAGCAGTTGAGCCTCGCAACTAGGGTGGCTGAAGTGTCACTGTGCGAGTATAATAGGTGCTTGCTTGTTATTATTCTTGGCAGTTGAATAGGGTAGCACATACCCGCCTACGCTGATCAAGTACAAGCGAGTCACTGGCGGAATTCGGGTCATCTACCTAGCACGCTGGATAGCTAGCTGAGCAGATGGGGAACAAACAGAGTTCCCACTATGTGGAACACATCCATCGGCCACAATGAAATCAGTTGCCCAGCACATAACCGTTCAGTCAAGAAATCTTAATACATTTATCGTGAGAGCATTAACTGGCTAGGTATTTCCAGACAGGCATGTCCTTATCGCAAGCCTTCCATTTCTCCTTCCCATGAGCCTATTGCTTGAACCTGACCTCATGCTGCCTTCCTGCCAGGTACCATGGTATCCATCCATAAACGAAAAACGCCGCCCTCTTCCATGGTGATGTTGTGAACCTCCTCTGCTCGAACCTGTATCCCATCCACTCAAGCAGGAAAATAATCATACACCACCCCTCCCCAGTCCCCACATTTTATCTCAGGCTCTTCGGCTACCATCTCTCATTCCTCAATTGCCTCCTCTACCTTCGCTTTCTGTGGCTCCACAATCCTGACTTTCTTCACCACCACCTCAGTCTCATCACCATCGTCGGCCTTTCGCTTGCCATTGGTGCCGTTCGCCTTGCCATTCACGCCATTCGAGCTACTAGCTGTGGCTTTGCCATTTGGGCTTGTATCTGTCTTGGCCTTCTTCCTAGTGATGCCCGTAAGATCAGTCGCGCCTTTCTTGGCTTCCTCCACGCGAGCAGCAGCAGCAGCGGGGGTTTCGCCTAGCAAAGCGCCGAGAATTCCACCCATCGAGTCGGGAAGTACGCCTTTTAGAGCGGAGTTTACGTCCACGGGGGGTGCTTTGAGTTCTGCTAGCTATAAGATAGTTAGTTTTCTGTCTTGGCAAACGAAGAAAGTACACAGGGAAATAAGAACTGGAAAAACATACTCGTCCCTCCATCTCGCCAACCATCTCCTTGACTTCCGCAATCTGGCTCCGCAGCATATCGTTCGTATCCGGATCATGACTGCTCGCCAACTCAACCTCCTTGTTCTGGAGCTTGAGCTTGGTGCTCTTGATCGCTAGCTCGAGCTCCTTGACGGCCTCTGCGCGCATGTCTTCATCGATATGCTCTTCGCTTGGCGTGGTGCTGTCCTCTCCTTCAGGCTTGGTGTGCGTGATGGATGCGAATTCCAGGGCGAGTGAGAGCTTGAAGTGCGCTTCGGCTATGATCTCTGATTCCTCGGGATAGAGAGCTTGTTTATGTGTCAGGGCGGCACGGAAATCGGTTACTGCTCCTGCGAACCTGGTGGGTGGTTAGTTGGTGGTTTTCTCTACTTTGGGAGAAGAGAGTGTATGTACTTCTCGTTCTCAAGGGAGATTTCGGCAAGCAGGTCGTGGGTGTCTGCTAACCGCTCCTTGATGTGTGTGGTCATTGGTGAATCTCCGACGGTCTTGCCCTTGCTATCGTCGTCCTCGGGCTGTTCTATCCGCTTTGCGAAGAGAACTCTAGCTAAATCGAGGACTTCAAATGCGGCTGCCAAGTCGTCTTCCTCTTCCTCCTCCTCACCCTCTTCTTCTGGAGCCTATATCCATTAGCTTTTATAAAGAATGCCAAATTTATTAAAGTAACTCACATCTTCTTCATCATCTGAATCCTCAAAGTTCTCGTCTCCGGTGAATTGAAACAGAGGCTTCTTCGCACTTGGTCCTTCCTCGGAAGCACCACTCTCTCCTACGACAATGGCGACACCCTCCTCAGTGATCCTCTCACTCTCGCTTTTCTCTTTAGCCTTCTCATCCTTCTTGCCCTTCGAGCTCGAGCCATTGGTCTTCTTCTTCTCACCACTTTGCCTGCCACCTAAAACATCGCTCTTGCTCTGTCCGACTCTGAACAGCGATCTACCGTACAAGAACAGGATCTCCGCGTTGTCGGGGGACATCTCGCCATTGAGTTCAGCTTGCAGCTCTGAAGCTTGCGCAAAGAAATCTGCAGCATCTTCATAGTTCTTGTGCGCGTAGTGGGAAGTGCCCTTTGCGCATAGGTCTGCGAGGGTGACTTTTGTATTGTTGTAGTGCTCCATTGCTGAGGAGGCTTCTTCAGAGATGATAGTTGGTGGTTCGACTGGTTCAGCCATGCTGTTGGAGAGAGTTGGTGTAATTGCCGATGTGAGGAATTTCAGAGTTGATATAGGACCGATTGCTAGACTTGGAGCTGTTGAGGTTTTCGGTTTGATGGTCAAGAGCTTGAATTGGGAGTAGTAAGTTGGGTTTGCGACAGACAGGTGATAAATGGCGAGGTTCAGCTTTGTTGTGCAGGGATGTCGCGAGTTTTCGACACGTGAAAAAACACTCAACGCGCTTGGACGCGTCTCACTACGAGGGCTAAAGTAGCTCTCGCAAACCTCGGATTCTATTTACAAAATAAAAATACTGTAGCAAACCTTCACTTCACGATGTCAAGAATAAATCAAGTCGAGAAGCCAACAGTAGCTTCACTATTCAAAGTCCCTCCTGCTCCAGAACCCGTCAACCCAATTCCCTCCTCGTCACCTGCTTTTGGGACACCCGCACATCCTATCCGTCCCTTCAATCCCGCTGCTGTTCCAGCAAAAGCCAGCATTCTCCCAATCCTCCTACCACCAGCAACTCTCAGACCACTAGCCTTCAGAACCTTCACAAAGAAGTACAGTCTCACTTTAACGTCGAGTGCTTTGCAAGTGTTAGCTACCTTTATTGGGAGGCATTGTGGGACGGAATGGCGAGAAGGGGGCTTAGCCGAGAAGGTTCTGGAGGATGTTGCGAAGAGTTGGAAAGCGAGGAATGGAGGTGTCATTGTGGAAGGTGATGGGCCTGACCTCAAGGACATTTTAAAGAATCTTGAAGGTAGTATGAGTGGTGGTAAAATTGTGCCGAGTCGAGAGTTAAGTCGACAGAATAGTTTAGTCATTGGATCTGGACGAAACGATGACCTGGGCTCGAGGATAGCTCTAGGGCTAAGCAGAGAAGATAGTCAGTCCTCGTTTGGGATGACTTCATTAGATGTGGACGGTGATGACGAGGATGAGAGCTTGAATGATCCGAGACATTGGCTGAAGGTCATTGATGCATATGAGCAACCTCGACTGGTGTACAATGTTGGAAAGAAACATTTTGACAGGTTAGTTTTCAAAACTGTACACATATTTTATTCTAAATCGGGACAGAGATACCACCAAACCTTCACTCCTGCCACCAGCATCACATAAGACGCAGCTTTTTAGAAATCGCTACAATTTAATACACCAGCGTCTACTCAGAAATGAATCTTTTCAAACTCCCACCTTTTCAACCACTCACCCATCACTAAAGCGCTCATCAAGTACTCTTGCCACCACACAGCAGTCCTACAAACTCACTCCTATCTCAAACCTCCTTGGCCGTTCTGGGACTGCGCACATGATCCTTGGTCTCCTCACGATATCACCTACCGGAACTCTAGCTATTGGCGATCTCACTGGAAGCATAGCACTAGATCTTACCCACGCTAAACCCATCCCGGAAGACGGCGCTTGGTTCGCACCTGGTATGATCGTGCTCGTAGACGGCACTTACGAGGAAGAAGATAGCACTGGTGCTGGTGGTCTTGGTAGTTCTGGAGGTATAGGCGGCACTATTGGAGGGAAATTCATTGGGTTTTTCATAGGTGGCCCTCCGTGTGAGAGGAGGAAAGTCACGCTTGGTCTCACAGGCGGAGAGAGCGAGGGTGGTCTCACCGCTGGCGGCGGATTTGGTTGGGTGGATTTTCTCGGGGTTGGAAGTGAGCGGGCCGTTGGGCCAAAGATGCGAAAAATAGAAGCTCGAGTGCTTCATCCTTCTTCTACCCAAGCAGAGAATCCAGAATTTAGCGGAGGAAAAGGTCGAATGGTCATTCTCGGCGAGCTGAATCTGGACCAGCCACAAGTCCTCCAGGCCCTCCGCAAGGTCCTTGGTCTTTACGCAGCTGAACCAGAGGAGGACACGCCCATGACATTTGTTATATTCGGCAACTTCTCAACACATGCAATCATGGCCCGCAGTGCAAGTGGTGGGTCAATAGAATACAAAGAGTCCTTTGACTCTCTTGCAGCTACGCTTTCCGACTTTCCTACGCTGCTCCAATCCTCAACTTTCGTTTTCGTCCCCGGGGATAACGATGCTTGGGCCTCGTCTTTCTCAGCTGGCGCAGCGACACCTCTACCGAGGAGGAGTGTTCCTGATATGTTCACAAGCAGAGTGAAGAGAGCATTCGCTACGGCTAATGCAGAAGCGGGAAAGAAGGAGGGAGGTGGTGAAGCAATCTGGACAAGCAACCCCGCCAGAATGGCACTATTTGGCCCAACTCATGAGGTACTACTTTTGCGAGACGACATGACAGCAAGGTTGAGGCGAACAGCAATCAAGTTTTCTTCCTCGAAGCCTGACGAGGAAGACGAGAACGACGATGTCGAAATGGTCAATACGCCTGTACCTGCTGCTACCTCGCCAAACGCAGGAGCAGGATCAGAAGCAGGCACAGAGGCATCACCAGAACCAGAAACAGACATCCCCGCCCAATCCGTCCCTGCGAAAAGCACAGAGATGGATCACGAGACCCATCTAGCGCGCAAACTCACCAAAACCCTCCTCGACCAAGGCTACCTCGCTCCCTTCCCACTCACGACCCGGCCTGTGCTTTGGGACTACGCTTCTGCACTGCAGATATATCCTCTGCCTACAGCGATGGTGTTGGCTGATGCGGACGCAAATGCGTTCTGTGTCACGTATGAGGGATGCTGTGTTATGAATCCGGGGAGGTTGGTAGCGAGTGGACGGAGAGGGGTGGCGAGGTGGGTGGAGTATGGCGTTAGAGGAAGGGTTGGGAAGGTTAGGGAGGTGGGATTCTGAGATGTAGTCCTCATGCTGAGTGTGCTGAGTATGTGCCTCCGAGGTGGAATGTAATGGGATATAGTCATGTGTTTGTGGTTGGGATTAAATGGCATAGCTAAGAAGGGCGTTGTAGGTAGGTAGCATAGGGCTTGACATGGAACATGAGAGCCACGGCCGGAATGACATGAAAATAATTGAAGATATACTCTCATCTTTCTTTGGATGACAGTTGATGGCTTTTCCTTTACAAACTCCAAGCATGCATTGGTGGGCGGAGAGGAGCGGGGCGGGGTGGAACTTCATAATCTCTCGTATGCTAGGTTATTTCAATGGTAAGTTACTTCCTATACCTCGATCGACGATCAAACCATTCACATACAAACACCATACTATGTTAATACTGCATTAGTCGCAGAGTAAGCACTTAGATAGAGTACGACTCGATAAACATCACCTTCCTAATCGGGAACGTCAATCCGCGAACACTAGAGCTTAATTGGACAATTTCACTATCTCTAAATCCGCATCGTACTATTGTGAGCAGGCAACAGCAAAAGGGCGTGAGTTTGGATTGGCAAGCTTATTGATTGTGTGTTTCTTGTGCGATTTAAATGCAGAGAATGTTACGGAATCAGGATTCGTTTATCTAACCAGTGTTGCTTACTTAAAGCCAAGTGCGGAGTTGGATATGCTTGTTAACGCCGCACGGAACGCAGTCTTGATGATGATAATATAAGCTCACAATTCTCTCAGTCTACTCTCTCTCACATCTTATAGAGTGTGAAGGTTCAATTTTTGTGGAGTGTATAACTCGTTTATTTTCACGATGAACTCGTCAATGCCGGCAGACATATGCCAGGCCGACTTTGCCTTTGGCCCAGGTATCCAGAACTGCAACCGCTCTTTTGATTTCTCGGTCACATTCGAGGAGAGCATTTTATCTATCGTTCCGTCTCTGTTTTTGATCTTACTGGCTCCAGTGAGACTCTTCTCATTGCGTGGGCAGCGAAAGAGAATTGGAGGTCGAGAGTTCCAACTACTCAAGCTTGTAGGTTTACAACAAATCTAATCTTGAATCATCCACTGACATCGCTCAGATTTCCATCGCAGTATTCGCTACCATACAAGTAGTTCTGCTTGCATTTTGGTGCCTAGAGAGTACATTGAAAACGCATGTCTCTATAGCATCAGCTGCCCTGGCTCTAGTTGACTCGCTCGCAATATGTATCCTCTCATATGCCGAGCACACACGTGCAATACGGCCCTCAATTCTGCTGGGGACTTATTTGTTCTTCTCATTATTATTCGATGCTGTGCGAGTCCGAACGCTATGGCTATCAAACTACAACGCCACCATCCGAAACCTTTTCACTGCTTCCCTAGCCATAAAAGGCGTGCTCCTCTTTCTCGAAGCCAAGGAGAAGCGAAAATACATGAATAACGACGATCGGCAGCGAAGCCCGGAAGAGACATCGTCGATTTTCAGTCTGAGCGTGTTCTGGTGGCTCAATGGACTAATACAGCGCGGTTTTCGCACCGTGTTGTTTGTAGAGGATCTCTACCCAATCGACGAAGGAATGTCATCAAAGGTATTGGGTGCTCGTTTTTCCCGAGCCTGGAAAGCTAGTGAGTATCATACCTACGCATTCTAGCTTCCAAGACTTACAAAGACATAGATTCTGATCAGAGCAAGTATAAACTTGCTAAGCTGTCATTGGGGCTGCTCAAATGGCAATTACTTGCTCCTGTTCTCCCGAGAATAGCTTTAATTGCATTGACGTTCTGCCAGCCTCTTTTGATCAACAGATTCTTGAAATTTCTCCAAACTCCAACTGATAGCTTGAATGTCGGCTATGCACTTATTGGTGCATATGGCATTGTCTACTTCGGTCTTGCTTTGGCAACAGGCTTCTACTGGCATCGTGTATTTCGCTTCATTACCGTTGTTAGAGGCACATATGTGTCTGCAATTTATCACAAGACAACTGCGATCTCGATTACAGAGCTTGATAACTCAGCTGCGGTTACTCTGATGAGTACTGATATTGAGAGGATCGATCTTGGATTGAGGAATGCGCATGAGATCTGGGCGAACACGATTCAAGTGGCTCTCTCGACCTATCTCTTGCAGCGAGAATTGGGTGTAGCGTGTATCCCACCGCTTGCTGTGGCTATTGGTGTGTATCAACTAGAATCACATCATAGATTCAACTACTGATGGTTTACAGGGAGCAGTTTTATAACTTCATGGATATCCTCATTTTCAGGAAGCAGGCAAAAGACATGGGTTGACGCCATCCAGGAACGAGTTGGTAAATACTAATACTCCAAATTATTGCTGAGATATCACTAACCCTAGATACAGGTATCACTTCTGCTATGATTCCATCTATGAAGGGAGTAAAGATGAGTGGGCTCACGACGATATTATCACCACTTATTCAGAACTTGCGAGCTTCTGAATTACTTGCTGGTGTCGCTTTTAGGATGGTTCAAGTCTATACAGTCTTCATTGGTAAAATTTTCTTGTCTTCACATCTGTGCTCCAGCTGACATCTCCGTAGCCGTATTTCCTGGTCAATTCTCGCCGGTCATCACTTTCGGTGTCTTCATCGGTATCGAGAAAGCCCAAGGCAGGACTCTAGAGACGACAAGAATGTTCACATCGCTCTCGCTTCTGCTACTCCTGAACTCGCCACTAATGATGTTGTTCCAATCAATACCACAATTTGTCGCCGCGCTTGCATGTGTTGGTCGGATCCAAACATTCTTGGATACACCATCTCGAGCCGATCACAGACTTCTCACAGTTTCACCTAGACAGCCGGACAAAACTCATGGTGGACCATTTGCTGATCGTGGTTCCAATGATATTGAGCTCGTAGACAGAAATTTGGCACCGACCAAGGCCAACTCAGATTCGTCAGGAACCATGATTTCAATCCGCGATGGATCCTTTGGCTGGGTCAAAGAAGACGCGCCTATTCTGCGTGACATCAATCTCGAAATCACAAGGTCGCAATTAACCATAATCGTCGGGCCTGTTGCGAGTGGAAAAACCACGTTACTCAAAGCGCTCCTTGGCGAAACGCCTAGTTCCAAAGGCTTTGTGCGCATCTCGACTCTTGATTTCTCTTTCTGTGATCAAACACCCTGGCTGTTGAGCCAGTCGATCCAGAAGAACATCATCGGATTTGCAAACTTTGAGAGTGGTTGGTACAATACTGTTGTTCATGCTTGTACACTTGACGAAGATATCTCGATGATGCCCAATGGAGATCAAACAATGATTGGCAGTAATGGCATAACCTTGAGCGGTGGCCAGAAGCAACGATTGGTAAGCCCTGATTCGAACTACAAAATCCACATTCTCTAACACGAATACAGGCAATTGCTCGTGCAGTGTATGCACGAAAAGAGATTGCAATCTTCGACGATGTATTCAGCGGTCTCGATGCGACAACAGAGAAACGCGTGTTTGAACGCTTATTTAGTTCTAGAGGACTTCTTCGCAAGTTGCAAACGACCGTTATTCTCGCAACTCACGCGGTAAAATTTCTGCCCTCAGCAGATCACATCATTGTTCTCGGCTCTGAAGGCACAACCGTCGAGCAAGGTTCATTCACTCAGCTCAATGCTTCAGATGGGTATGTCTCCAAACTTGCATTGAAAGAAGAGGAAGTAGAGCCCGCCACGATCGAGAAGGATGTCGAAACAGAGGTTAAGTCCAAGTCTGGTGCTACTACTACGACTACTAGCACTTCTTTATCGGACGCTGGAAGTACTTCGAATCGACAGACTGGTGATCTTTCCATATATAAGTATTACTTGAAGTCAGGGGGGAAGTTGAACTCGGCTATTTTTATGGTCATGTGTTTGGGTTTCTCTTTGCTTCAATCTTTCCCAGGTATGCCACTCTCTCTACGATATCACCTAATAGGCTAATTGATTAGATGTTTGGGTGAAATGGTGGTCCGATGCAGCTTCGACGTCAGATCCAAAGACGGGAATGTATCTTGGCGTATATGCAGCGTTGAAGATGTCCTGTTTGGTGTTTTTGTTCTTGCTCTCAAAGTCAGTGATGCGTATTGAAGAAATTATGGTCGATGAGGGTTTACTAAACAATTTCCAGGCAATGCTTTTGTGTGATGACCCTTGCTGCTGGCAAGAAGCTCCATCAAACCACACTTACCACTGTCATCCAGTAAGTTTGCCATCAAATCAGTGACTTTGCTTCGGCTCTGAGCAATCTGAATTTACTGACTGTAATAGTGCACCAATGCTTTTCTTTAGCACGACCGACACAGGTGTCACGGTCAATAGGTTCAGTCAAGATATGAGTCTTGTCGACATCGAAGTATGACCCCCCTTCAGCCATTTGCTCCCACCTGTATCCTACTAACAACACTCTCTAGCTTCCAAACGCCCTAGTGAACTTCATAACCGCACTCTTCACCTCCCTTGCCTCCTCGGTCGTAATAGCCCTCGCAAGCCCCTACATCGCAATCGCCTACCCCGTAATCCTAACCATCTTCTACCTTGTGCAAAAATACTACCTCCGTACAAGTCGACAACTCCGATTTATGGACATCGAATCCAAAGCCCCACTCTATACACAATTCCTCGAGTCTCTCAGCGGCCTTGCCACGATTCGCGCCTTTGGTTGGCAAGAAGCCAACCACGCTCTCAACGCCACCCTGCTTGATAAATCACAACGCCCATTCTACCTCCTATTTATGGTACAGCGCTGGCTCACACTCGTGATGGACCTCATCGGACTCATGCTCGTTCTCATCGTCGTAGGCATCGCAGTCAAGACGCGTGAGTCCGTCAGCCCCGGTTTCGCGGGTGTGTCGCTGCTCAACCTCGTCTCATTCACTGAACGCCTGAAGTGGCTGATCATGAACTGGACTATGCTCGAGACATCCATCGGTGCCGTGTCGCGCGTCAAATCCTTCGCAGCCGAGACGCCCTCCGAAGATCTCGCTGGCGAGGATGGCACGCCACCTGTAAACTGGCCAAGTCAAGGTCTTATCGAGATCGAGAACCTCTCCGCTGGGTATAAAGCAGGTAAAGATACGCTGCATGATGTGAATCTCAAGATCCGACCCGGCGAGAAAATCGGCATCGTGGGCCGCTCCGGCTCAGGAAAGAGCTCAACTGTTCTAGCACTATTCCGCATGCTCGAGCTCACAGGTGGAAGGATAGTCATCGATGGAATCGATATCTCGTCTATTCCCCGCCAGGAAGTGCGGTCACGGCTTAATGCCATTCCACAGGATGCTTATTTTCTGCACGGGAGTATCAGGATGAATCTCGATCCGTGGGAGGTGCGGACAGATAAGGAGTTAGAGGACGTGTTAAGGGAAGTGGGACTGTGGGATGTTGTCGTTGCGAAAGGAGGGTTGGGAGAGCTGATGGAGGAAGCAATGTTGAGTCATGGGCAGAGGCAGCTTTTCTGTTTAGCGAGAGCGGTGCTGAGGCCTGGGAAGATCGTCGTGCTTGATGAGGCTACTAGCAGGTTTGTTTCCCTTCCTACCTTATTCTTGTTTCCATTCAGCTCTTTCCTTACTCGCCACTGGTTTCTCGCTCCAAACACAAAACACATACTGACACACCCAAAGCGTAGATAAAGAAACAGACGCCCTAATGCAGCGCTTAATCCGCACCTCCTTCGCACAGCACACCATCATCGCCGTCGCGCATCGGCTGGAGACGATCTTGGATTTCGATCGCATCCTCGTGCTGGATCAGGGATGCGTGGTGGAGTGCGAGGCGCCGATGGTGCTGTTGGGTCGGAAGAGCGTGTTTAGTGATTTGTATGCCTCTTATGAGAGGAGGAGGGAGGGTGAGGACGTTGTGGAGGATGAAAGGAGGGAGGTGAAGGAGATGGAGGTGATGGAGTAATGCGAGATGAAAAGTGAGGAGTGGTTGTTCAACTATATTGTGTAGAAATTTTGTTTGAATCACAAGGCGTTAATGAACATATATTCATACAGCATTACATTTGTATTTGTGAGTTCCCGTCGCGAGATAGTTTCGCTGAGATCTTCAATCTTTCATTCACTCAATGACCGTTCGGGCAAAGGCGGAGCTTCACGTTGAGAGATAAACTTGTTACGGCTGCGTGTTCCTGGACTATATCCTGTCTTTATCAAAGTGAATACATTACCTTAGTATGCGTGGTCCGAAAACATGCCACTGATAAGAGAGTAAAGAAGTGGGTAAAGTAATCATCGTCCCAATCTATATATTGACGATCACAAAATTATATGATCGCCTAGATCTTGATATTAGTCAATGGAATATATACCGCCAGCTTGCTACTTTTGTTATCGGTTGTAAAGGGTGTGATGAGACCTTCAGTTGTGAGGAAGTAAGTGGCGGTATCGGATTTCTATCATTCTTTAGCGAAGCAGCAGTGCAACTTAGTACTACTATTTCCCACATGCATGTTTGAACACAGATTAGTATCTTTCCATTGATTACATATCATTGAAATGGACTAAATCGAGATTGTACATCATGTCGTTTTAGAAATGATTTAACTAAGACAAGCTCTTTGCAAAAGCGGTACGTAATCGCAACTGTCTTACAATCACCAAGGTTTCCTCGAGTGGTGTATTCTTGAGACAATCTGAACTTGTGAGTCTGCAGACCACTTAGCCTTCTCTTTGATTTGTGAAGTGTTGCCCTGTCCAGCAAGCCTCAAAAAGGGGACCCCGAGAGACCCACATTCCTCAAACGAGCATGTGACATTCGCCAAGCCCTCCGGTTTCAATCTCAGGACACTCATCTCACAAACATACAACTTCATCCACATACTTCTTGACACACATTCATTTTCAGCACCGCCATTGCACATAATGTCTTCCCCCATTCCTTCTACCATGCCCATAACCTCAGACACCCCACCCTCCTCACCCACGCCAACCCCACCGCTCTTTAACTACATCCTCGGCTTCCTACTCATCGGTATCGCATGGGGCTTCACAACGCCCTTCATCCGCCGCGCCGCACGCACCCACACGCCTCCCGCGCACCCGATCCTCTCTTCCGCGGGGGTGACGTCCAGTTGGGTCAAGACAAAGCTCTACACCGCGTTCTTCGGCGTCGTGGATCTGCTCCGCAATCCGCGGTATGCGATTCCGCTAGTGGTGAACTTGACGGGGAGCGTGTGGTTCTTTCTGTTAATTGGGAAAGCGGGTATGCATTTCATTTCATTTCATTTCATTTTCTACCCTCCTTCTGATATAATACATGGTTCTTTGTGTTTGAGGAGTAGTTGGTGTTGATAGAGAAATTGGGATCCTTTGAGGGATAAGGCTTGGTTGGATGAGAGGACTCGCTCTGGAGACAGCTATATCTCCGCTTCGGGCGGACATCCACTTCCTACCAACAAAAAAGCGACAAAGATGGAGAGAAAACACTTCTATGGGCCTTATGATCAGACGAAAATGTGACCAGAAGCCCCGAGCCGCCAGCCACACCACGCTGAACAAGGGAGAGGCGAATCATCCGGGCCGGGTCCTTCGGCAGACTCACCTCGACTTCCTTCTAGACTCGACTCGACTCGAGTGCAAAACAACAGGGGGGTGTGGTTTTCTCAGCCTCAGATTCAGATATTCAGCCTCACGTCACTTCAGCTCCAACTTCACAACACACAGACGTCACATCACATCACATATGCACACTTGACAGATGACAGATGAGTTTTTTTTTTTCAGCGGAAGAAAAATGTGCCAAAGAAAAGGAAACAGGGGAAAATGGAAGAATGAAAAAAAGAAGAGAGAAATAGAGAGAAGTGAAGGAAACAAGCTAACCAGAAGCGAAACTACAGAATTAAGCCTCACGGTACCGATCACCAATTCGCTCGCTTTTCTATTCACGGTTTTGGGGGATTGGTGGGTTGAGGGGAAGGTGATTAGTCGTGGTATGTATTGTGATATATTGGTAGTTAACATACTAACGATACGAATAGACACATGGATCGGAATGGCCCTCTCACTAGGCGGAATTGCGTTATGTGTACAGAGTAAACTGGAATGATAGAGGTTTCGGTAGAAGAGATAGCTTAGATGAGCTGTGTACCTACATACATACTTAACAAGAGGTTGAGTTGATAGCATTGCAATAAAACGAATAGAACAGATTCCCCATGCATATAATATACACCAATCACTACTACTCAACCAAGATAAACCTCAACTCTTTTTTAAATATCTGTATTGTGGGTATCTCATGCTCGTGTATATTCCACCACCTCCCACTTTTTTCGCCTTGGCTTCAATTCCATCCATCCATCCATCCACATATCGCCAACCCTCTCCCCTTCACACCAAACTGAATAATAATAATAATAATAATTACTTCACCAATAAGCCCCCTTCCCCTATCCAATACGCGCTGCGTTCGGCTATCCAGAAAAGAAAGAAAGAAAAACATCAAGAACAACCCCCCCTTGCGCTCTCCCAAAAACATGCGCCAGGCAATGCTTCTCTCCCTTCTCTAATCAATCGCCCCAAAAAGAAAATGCAAAAATCGCCGGCCCATGATGACACAAAACCCAAGACCCAGAAACAAAGAAACCCCCAAAAAGCCAAGATATAAATGCCAAGGGCAAGGCAAGGTAACCAGCACCGGCCCCAAGAAGTAAATGCGCCATTCCATTCCAATCCATTCCATTCCGTTTCATTCCGTTTCATTCCATTTCATTCCATTTCCCTTTTCCCAATGCTCGCTCGCTCGCTTGCGCAGTTATAGAAAGAAAAGGAAAAAAAAACTCCCCAAAAAGACTTATTGGACTCCGGATGAAGCGAGTTGAGAGGAGAGAGAAATCCATGCGTGTGCGTCGTCTAGTCTTATGATGCGTGAGGTGATGTTATTCGTTCGTCCGTTCGTTTGTTCGTTCGCGTGCATTTGTTTCGCGTCTGTATTGGTTCGTTCGTTCGTATGGTGAAATTAATGATTTTGTCGCTGTCGAGTTCATGTGCAGAGAAAGAGACAAAAGACGCATCTAGCGCCTCGCCCTCACCCACCTCTGCACATACCTCAACGCAGGGTCCTCGAGCGTCCAGCGCCCCATCTGATAGTCCGAAGAGCGCATGTCCGAGTAAATGGAGTCGTCGGTGATGCTTGCGAGTTCCTATTCCACCACAACCATCAGCACTGACTCGCTTATCGATTTCTCCTCCCCTTCTGATGAACTTACAACTCGCAGTTGCGCATCACACGCAGCCAGCTGGTCGACGTGACCGGTGTGAGGTCGCTGACCCTGCAGAACCTGGTCTCGCCATCCTAACCATCGCTGCACGGCGCCCTGACGGAGGTAAATCTTTTGCGCTTCGTGGCGGCGCGAGTAAGCGTCTAGCATGACTCTATTTTTCTTGTTAGTTTGGGTACAATTCATTCGCTACAAGTCAATTTTTGATTTCCGCTCTTGATCCACCTCGCTTCGGTTGCCTCTCCTCGAAAATGCGCGAAACCCCAATTCAAACAATCTCACCAGCCCGAAATTCAAAGACCAAAAAGGAGACGGGAAAATAAAACTCACTGCTGCAATTCGGCCTTCGCCTGCTCCTCTGCACCCCCTCTAACCCTTGGGACTCTCGTCTCCGCCGCACAATTCAGAATGTGCTGCCCATCAATGGAGCACTGTCGCAGCGCAGCGTAGCCTTCAGTGTAATAGTCGTCCGTATCCTGCGGGTCGACGGGCACGGCAGCGATGTAGTACTGCAGAGTGCGGAAGTCAGAAAGGAGGTCTGCGACGCGGGCGGTGCGTTGGTCGTTTACTGTATGGTTGTCAGTGGGAAGTGGTGAGATAGGATGGAAATGTGGAAGATGGAGATTCGGGATTGGGAGAGGAGGGAGGGGAAGAAATACACGAAAGAAAGAAGCAAGAATCGTAAAACTCACGTCCGTCAGCCATGATGATGTTGATGATGATCGAGGTTGAAGGAGAGGTGAGAGGTATGTTGGTAACTCTGTAGATATCCTCGAAAGAAGTGTGTGTCTGGAAGTAGAGGCGGCAGTGGAGCGGGAAGAGAAGGAGATATAGAACAGGATAGGTATAGTAGGAGAATAAAACTCGATGGTATGTAAGTTGATAGGTAGGTAGGAAGGTAGGACACTCTATTGTCTCGGCAGTATGTATGAAAGCGAATCGAGAATGAGAAGACAGTAAGTCGAATGGATCGCGACGGTTGAGGATGTCTCAGAAAAAGAAGCCATCGTCGGGATATATGAACCTCTGGCAACCATCCATCGATTCAGTCGATCCAAAAAATATTCTCGTTCCTGACTACCAGAAACCACCAGACCAGACCCCTCATTTCCTCTCTCGCCAATCCATCCACCTCAAGCTCCATAACGGGCACACATGTGGCTGGCTACCCGAGTCCGGGGGGGTCCAGCCATGACCCAGTGCATGCCATGTGTGTAGAGACATTAGAATCACGGAGAGAAAGTAATTTAGTGGGACCAACCCCACTCGCAATGTGGTCTTTTTGCCAGATAGACGCAAGAAACAAGCACGAGAATGCCTATCTTGATGCACAACACCATACACACTCTCCTCCAACTCATAAGTGACCAGCAAGATGTGAGCTCAAAGCTAAGGAGTGTACGAGGTTCCCTGGCTTTCCAAACCCTAGACAAGCTGGGAGCTGGGAGGGAAAGATTAGAGTTGCATGCATGACGATGGTGGTACTTTGATGCTTATGCGCCTTTCAAGGTAGTGATCCGTACCAGAGAGCCTCCTTCTTCCCTGGTAGTGGCTTGATTCGCTTGGCACTACACGCGTGGGATGTAGGGGGGTGAAGTGGTGTCCTTTGATGATGATGGGAAGTTAGTAGGAAGAATACTTGTCGTTTACTCGTCTCGTAGATAATGCAGGCCAGAATGCATGTTTCTTTTTCGGGGGTGTCAACCGACGTCGCTTAGTCGCTTCAGCGGCCCTCCAAGACGCCACGAACCCAACGTCAGGACCAGTGAGAGTGTCAGCAAAGCACCCGAACCTTTCCCATTCTGATATGCAGAGGGCACTGACTTGAATCACATAATTCACATTGGATTCGTCGCCCTGCAGACCTGAGCGGGCCTTGGGACGGAGATCAAACTCATCCAATGGGAGGGAGCAATCTGTACCTGCACGAACTAACCATGTTGGCGTTATGCAGTTTGAGTACGAGTGTAGTAAGGTGTCTAACGGATGGAGTACTATTTGGGACCAAATCCATCAAAGTTGACCGCTGAGTTTCGAACGACTGGTGATGATGCTTCCATGTGTATGCACTTGTTCTGCACTTGTTCTGCACTGCGCGAACGAACTCCTTCGCTTAAGAAAGCTGAGTCTGCCACATGGCCTAAAGGGGAATGGTTCGCACGACTGCGCCGCATCAGATTCGACGGGGGCAGGCTAAAAACCCATCATTTTGGCTACTTTTGGTATTTCTGGGGCCATATCGTGGCTGTTAATCTGCCCGACTGGTCTGGCTTTCTCTAGCATTCTACCTTCGTATCGTTAATACTTGCCTCTTCCCCCTGCATGATAATGGATAAACGAACATTTCTTGCAATCCGTAAGGCTGTTTAACGCGCTTCTTTTTCATACCTGCATATTAAGTCAGATTCATCACACCAGCAAATATGCAATCTTTCACTCTCAGGTCAAGCCACACTAAGGCTGTGTCGCTCTCCCGCTCTCCACTTGCTAAGAAATCCCCAAGAATACCGCCAATAAACGGTGCTTCCATGATTGTGGTTTGGATGGTCTTTTGCTAAATGCATTCGCGACTAATGACACAAGAGTGAGGAGGTGTGGCTTGCAGCCTTTCCTCACTGGTTCTAATACACCGTTATTGCGATTCAAAATCTCCCAAAGTCTTTTTGTTGTCGGTGACTCCGAACGCTAAATCATGGTCCTGGGCATCGTGACTCTTTTGAAACATCTTCATAGAATCATCAATCTTTGTCTGCAATCGCTTGTAATCGCTCCTCAATCTCCTCTTCAGTCAGAGCTCTAAATCCCGGGTCGGTACCATCCTTGCCATCCTTTCTTGGGCCTCCAACAATTCCAATCTCCAATTCGCCCTTCTTGAAATCCACGCTAAGGACCGTGCTCAGTGTAGTGATTGCGAGTTCCACTACGTCTTCCCAGCTGCCGTCTGCGCAATCCTTGTTCTTGAGCTTCTTCTCAAGATGATTGAACGCTTCTTGTTGCTTAGGACCTGAGGCTGTAGCCTTGTAACCAGTATAGTATCCTGCTGGATCACACTTATACAATTGTGGACCATATTCAGAGTCGAGCGAGATCAAAGTAGTAGCCACACCGTAAGGTCGCATGTAAGCCTAAGTACCGGTAAGTATATTTTCCGATTAGGTTCTGAGCGGTCCGATGAAGTCAGCTTACCCTCTGAGTATAGACCTGGCTGATATTGGCAATCCTCTTGGCTAACGCATCGCAGGGCATCTCGTATCCATACTTGTATCTGAATTCTGCAGCTTCACCAATAGCTCGTTGCACGGAGGCCCTGGCATCTGCGATTGATCCGGTCAAGACACAGCCAACTGATGGTGAGAGTTGGAAGACATGAGATACCGATGATGCGTCGATGAGTTTGTCCTATACAACCCAGTATCTCAGCATTGATTAGGAATGGATTACTCCTTGGTGACCTTACAGGAACCTTCTTTTGCGACAAAACCACAGCACAATCCTTTCCTCTCACTCCAATGGACATGATATTCGCAGCGGTGATAGCCTTGAAAGCATATTCTATTTGCAGAACCGCATCAGCGTTATGATCCTACTGACTATTTCCTAGAGTGTCCAGAGCTGGAAGCTCAAAGCTCAAGGCTAAAACAAGTCCAGAAAGTATCGAATGTGCGTACCAACTTGATACAATCTTCCCTGATCAGAGAAGATCGTGATATGTCTGTCGTAACCTGCGCTGCCTATTGATGGAGCTGAATTAGCTAATGCTCTAAGTGTAACTATTGCTGAGCTCCTTGATTCAACATACCTGACATCTTGGACGAAGGATTTTATTACGGTGGTATTCGGGGTTTATAAAAGTCTTGAGCGGCGTTCTTGCTTAGTATGTGTTCGTGTGAGTGTGGTTGCTGATGGCAGATGAAATGAAGAGCTCCTGTTCAACAGCTCCAAGTTGACGCGCCTGTTTGGTTGCCTCGCGGTGTTGGCCTTGCAGAGCTCCAGAAATGGTCACGTTTTAATATGGAGAACTCTCGATAACAACTTTGATAAGGAAAAATCTTGGGCTGCGACCAAATTGTTTTTGCTGTTCAGGCTGAAGAAAGGAATACCCTGTAGAGAAGCTTGAAACAATTCATTTTCAATTCAAGTCAATTCGCTTTTGTTTGATACGTTATACATTCCTTATCATGCCATCTGCAGCTGTATCCAATGTTCCCGCCTGGAAGAGATTGGGACTCAAGTTGAAATCGGCACAATCAACACCAGAGGTTGCAGTTGAACAATCAGATGCTCTTGACTCTACCAAGAGGAAGAGATCGGAAGACACTCAAGATAACACACCTTCCAAGAAAACCAAAAAAGCATCCAAAACTCAGCTTCAACCAACGGCGCAAGAACCTTTTACTCCACGACTCGAACGGAAGAAATCCGTTACGTTCACTCCAGATACGAAGAACACAGACGGGGATAGCATAAAGCAGTTGTTCAATTCTTGGGTGGCAGAACAGAAATCGCAAGATCCTTCTTTTGATTTCAAGAGTTCAGGACCAGCTTTCCAAGTACCAGAGCCACTGAAAGTAGAGGAGATTATTGATCCTCAACTCGACGAAAAAGAGAGGAAAGTGAAAAGAGTGAAGCAGCCAAAGAAGGAGAATCCACCAAAGAACTCCAACAAGCCATCGAAAGTCACAAAAGTTGCAGTTGTGTCTGCAAGGCCTTTCCTCCAGTACCTGAGACAATATTGCGAATCAAGGGATACTTGGAAGTTCAACAAGAACCACCAGAACCAATTCATAAGATCAATATTCAGCCTGGAGGCAATTCCATCCGACCACGCACACTTCATCTATCAATACGTCCAGGGATTACAAGGAGCTGCAAGGACAAGGTTACGAGATACAGCATTCTCAATCAAAGTCAAGGACGAGGAAGACGGACCAGCAGGTTTCCCAGCAGCCATGAAGGATAAGGACCAGAGACAGCGCGAATACGATACAGCGAAAGCAAACTACCTCGCTACCATGAAATCTTCTAAATTACCTCTTGAGATGGGATATGAAGAGGGTGTTTTGCATGGCCTTAGTGACAGCTTGATGATGGATCGTTTTGCTCAGAGAGCTCGAGCCGAGCAAGTCATCGAGGAACTGGGCTCAGAGCCAATATCTGAACCTGAAAAGATTGTAATCGACTCAGACAATGAGAGCTCGAACAAGCCTAGGGCAAAGGATGGAAAAGTTTCGAGGAAGCGAAAGCAGAGGACTGCTGTGGAGGAGGATAGCAGTTCATCGAGCGACTCGAGCGATAGTGATAGTGAAAGCGAGAGCGAAAGTGGAAGTGGAGAGAGTGGTAGCTCGGATGGGTCTGGTTCAGATGGCGAGGGAGACACTTCGTCCTCTTCTTCGAGCAGTTCCTCATCGGACGATAGCGACGACAGCGATAGCGATTCGTGAACTTGACATCATCTTGATCCAAGAACGAAAGTTTGCTCGTACAAGCTTTTGAAAAGTCTTGCATGATTTAGGGGGTGGTGCGAATAGACACATAGACGATCCACACAAAACTGCAGATAGATACCCCAAGCTTTGAGCAATATGCTTAGACCAAAGAAGTCATTAAGTCGGACATCCGTTATCTAATTCATATCTCGTGAACATTTGCATCTGAAGTGCCGCTTCTACGCTCTTGGCCCCCCACCAAGAGTTTCTCTGACGTAGCCTCCTCCAAAAATCGCTTGGGCCAATCGAACTTCCCCTCCATCTCAAATTTCGACAATTGCCTTGAAATCATTCCTGCAGCCGCAACTCTTTCCCCGCCTTTCAAGTATACTAATGCAAATCTAATATCTTCTTATCATACTGTAATTTCTCATCTTGGTTCTTGAGCGCATACAACGCAATTTCCTCATTTTGTCTGGTCGGAGCTGGGTTGTTGATCCGCGAGTTAGTGCTTGACTAGGCAGACGTTTTTCTTCAACCCCCCTCTTAAACCTCTCTCCCATTTCACGTTACCTTTGCTATTGTCTTCTTGAGCTCCAAACTCTGATTCAGGAAGTAAATCTATTGCGGCTGTGATCGATTTTCTGCTTGTGGTCGCGTTGGTGATTCAGATTGGGGCGAATATCTGGTGTGCTGTGCTGGATCACCCGATTGCCTTGCTTACATCGTTGGTACACGCATTTACTTGAGAAATACATACTACAATACAGACAGCGCATTGCAAAATGACCCGAACAATTGTATACTCCACCGCCCTGGTGGCCTTCATCGCAGGTAGGTCTAGTCTCCCTCCTCGCTCCTCTCGCAAACAATCCAACTAACATTCCTCCTCCTACAGTAACAGGAATGACAATAGCAGCCAATTTCCTCCCAACCTGGGTGTCCTGGTCCGCGGACTCACCGCTGGGTGGGCACTACAGCAAGAATATCGGCCTGCACCGCAGCTGCTCTTCCACGCACCATACCTGCCAGCCATTCCCACAATATGAGGACTGCCATGGCGATGATCGTTATTTCTGCTCCATGTGGAGGTCTGTTGGCTTCATGATGTCGTTTGCGGCCGTGTTGGAGCTCGCAACAATCGTGGCGTATGTGGTAGTTATTATGGGGGGCAAGCAGAAGAGGGAGAATGGGTGGAAGGTGTTGTGCGGGTTGTGTGTGTTGGTTGGGGTGTTATTGTGTGTTAGTGTTTCGATTATTGTATGTCCCCGCCCCTCATTTGTCGGCATTGTGAATTTGACTGATTAATCAAGGCGTATCTTTTCGATAATGATGATCGCTTCTTTGTGGGCTGGAGGCTGGATGATTCATTTACAATCACGGCTGTTGGAGCTGGTGTTGCGCTGCTGAGTGCTGCTGGTATTGGGTTGTCGAAGCTTTTGCTACCAGAGGAAGGTGGATATGAGCTTATTCCCAGCGAGAGGAGTTATTGATGCTTGTATGATTCTGTATGATAATGAAGGTGTTCGGTTGGGATGCATATATGGGGTTGGTCTTTTGAACATACATCAACTGGTGGCCGTCTACAGAAACAGTTGGTGTATAAGTACGGCGTAATACAAACCTAAAAGTGACCGATGGCTTTGAAATTACTTTTCCATATGATGGTTCATAACTTATTCGCAACATTGGAGTAATTCATATCCATATGACAAAAAAGTTACCAAGTACCTAATATTCAAACAACCCTCCACCTTTCTAAACCATGAGCCACCGACCTCATTCATCCATCAACATCCATCCCTCAGAAAATTGATCTAACTACATCTTATCCGATTTCCAAAAAAAAAAAAATCAATACAATGTCTCCCATTAACTCATTTTTAGCGTATTTTGCACTGTACATGTACCAGCCTAGCGATTGAATGAACAACCAATCACAATCACATGCGAATTGGAAATGTACCGATGGCCGAGTGGTCTAAGGCGACGGTCTTAAGTTGATACAAGGCTTCTCCTCCGGGAGAGTTGCGTGAATGCGAAGGTCACCGTTATCGAAAGATGCGTGGGTTCGAACCCCACTCGGTACAATTTTGCCTCATGTTTTTTTTTTTTGGTTTCACTATTTGGGACGTCGGAGCGGGAGCGGGATCGCGGGAGCTCCTCGGTTACCTTTAGCCTGCCCCCTCGCTTCCCCATTTTGTCAACCATACTATGTATGATTAACTTCACAATACAAGGTAATATAAACAGAGTGGAGCTTGTTTGATATCTGATGAGGTTTGCTTTTGAGATATGTAGGAGATTTTTGTGGGTAAGGGTATGGGAAGATAGGTGTGGTGTGGTGTAGTGTTCATTTCTGTGCTAGGCATAGTAGGTAGACATTAGAATGAAGTTGAACTCTTCGATAATTTCGATAACTTAGATGGTTCTTCATTGATGTACTTCCATCTATTTGGTATCTCTTTTGCCTAACGCCAGTCTCCTTCTAAGCGTTGATATCTACTCTAATGTGGGCACTCACCAATTCCTCAAGATCGATTCTCATCTCACATCTCAGATTCCAGATCTCGTTTCCCGAATGCCCTTCTATCTCGCTTGCTATTCCATCTCATCCTCTCCCATCCTAATGCATCCCATAATATCACCTCAACCAATGCACCTCCCTCACCGCCCGCACAACTTCCAACGGCCACACCATCGCCCATCCCCACTCCTCTCCCACCAGGCCCTTCACACCATTGACGTCCCACTCTGCCGTGCCACTCATCCACCAGCTCTGATCCACAAACTTCAGCAACGCAAAGATCCTTGCCAGAATCACCAGCGCCAATCCATCCCGCTGCTCAAGCAGCACCAGAAACCCCTCCGGTACCTCGCTTGTCAGGATCGAGAAGCGTCGCTGTACCCAATGTCGGGGCTCTTGGATGTCGATGCTGTGTTTGAGAAGGGAAAAGTAGGAGAGTGCAGCGCTGTAGATTGGAATGTGGGAAGGCGTGATGGGAAGGGTGGTCCAGTTGTCGAGAAGTGAGTCGTGGGGCCAGGGAAAGGGGACGATGGCTGGATTGGAGGTGGAAGAGAGAGGGAAGCGGAGTATATCCGGGCGCCATTCACTCCATGCTTTGACATCTGAACCCTCGATGAAGCTCCTCGTGCCCTCGAATATCCTCCTCGCACCGGAATGCAGACGGAAATAATTCAGCGGCAGCACATACTCATTCTGCCTCTCGTTCTCGCTCTCCTGTTTCCTCTCACTCTTCGCAACAACAAGCCACCGAATTTTCGTCTGAATAGCCAGCAGCGCCGACGCCGCAAAGACATTAACCGAATTCCCCCTCCCCAAGACACGCATATCGACTTTTAACGCCGCAATCGCATCATCGATGCACTGGTACGCCGCCATTTCCAGCAGGACATGCTCGTCAACATTGGTGTCGAAGGGAGAGGCAGACAAGATGTGCAGGGCTGCGAACGCGAGGATGCAGCTGTAGATGTACGGACATGTAAATGAGAGCTGCGGGATGGAGTGGCTCCACATTTGCAGGCCGATTGTCTCGGCTGAGAGGGGGAGCGTGTGGCATGTTTGTGTTGAGTAGTGGTGGAAGAGGCGGAGCTCCAGGGGCCGCGGGATTAGGGGTGTGGGGGAATGGGAAAGGGATGGTGACGGGAAGGGCGAGATGCAGTCTAGGAGGTGTGAGAGCGTGTTTAGGCTCGGGGTGGGAGTTCCGAGTGAGAGGGAAGAGGGCGAGAGTGAAGGCGAAGTGTTGGCTGGGACTTTAGAGCGTTGTCGTCGGGGTGGTGGGTCGTGCTCGCCGTAGGAGCACTCGTTTATGCCACCCTCGAAACGTCGGACACAGTTCCCACAGTACGGACGGACTTCGTCGCACTGAGAAGGTTAGCGAGTGTGAATTTGTCTGTTTTTGACGAGGACAAACTTTAATCTTCCTCTCCTTGCAGACTTTACACCCAAGTCTCGATTTCCGATGAGCTCTCTGTTTCAATTTCGGTCTTGCGACCAAGCTTGAATCTGATGTCGACATTTCGTACTTCACTACTAACTCAACTGATATTGAGCAAGTCTGATCACTATACAGAACTCATTTCCAGCTTTCGGGTTTGTATAGAACTACGTGACTTTTCCGTACACGGTGATTTGGAATTCTCTCCAGAAACGAAATCAAAATTATGACGTGCATCGTGGCTTAGTAACCCGCGAAGGTTGTCTGATTTGCTGTGAACGGCTTGAGGCTGATGCTGACGGCAAGGGTCGCGAGATCTTGGCATGACAATTTATCTGCGTGCTGACTCCTAGCGAGGAGTGCCAAGAGGGGGAATACGTTGAAAAGAATGCTCCAATTTGCAGTGATTCTGAGGAAGAGGTGATGCTGCTTGGCTTCCTACACAGTGCAAGTGCTCGTCATTTGCGTCGTCAGGAAATCGGACTCAGCTTGCAGGAAATGGCTGTGTTGCTTTCTCTTATGGTGTTCATGTTGAGAGGAGTAAGCGGTAAGGTATGCTCTGTCCTCACTCGAGCCGGAGAAATTATCGTTGATCGTTCCCAGGATGAAGTGAAAATGCGAGAACAGTATTTTGGCATTCATTGAAAAGGAATAATACGCAATTGTTCCGAGATATATTTTGCTTTCACCTAAGCGAGCGAGCAGTACTGCTCGCAGTAAGTTGTGTCTGGCAGCAAACACAAGTTCTGAAACCCGTCAGCAACAATTCAGTGATGCTTGAATTTTTGAGCAACGATTCATCTCAGAACTTACAGAATTTCAGATCTCAGGTTCAAACAGACTCGTCCAAAGCCATTTCATCCCGAGACCCAATTATCCATCATGCAAGGAAGGCTTCTTCCACAAGTGCCGTACATCCCACATAGCCATATCCGCAGAAGCACGCAACAAAATTGAAGGAACGAGAGAACAAACACAAATACCTCAACCGACCCTGATCAGATTCATCATCAAACTCGAGGAAGTCTAGCACTATAGGTGCTTAAAGTAGGCAGGCAAGCTCACAAAGAGCTCAGCCCCGCTTATCCCCACAACTCCACAACTACGAAGCAGTTGCACTTCATTCGTGAGGTCGGATTCCTCGGTTTTGGAAGAATGCGAGAAGCGAGAAACAAACAAGCAAACGTGTGAATAGATGATACATCCCCGCTATATTGCACCATGATACTCCACATTTCACATTTCCATGTGCAGCGTTCAACAGCACGTTTTTGACATTCATATCCCACGGTTCCGAAAGCAACATGACAATTAGATACAACACACAGCAGCTACGAAAGTCACAGCCAGCATGGCTAATCTACGTAAATACACGTCATTGGGTAGCACAAGAAAAATAATGCACCTCAGTGCCGTTGTCAGCAATGGCGGGAAAAAAAACGTGACAAACGATTTCCTGGAATCCGAAAAGCGAGGCAGCCTCGCTACGCTAGGTAAGCTCGCTTGCGGTGTTGGGGAAATTCAACACCACCCTGGTGGGAGGTAAGGTAAGGTAAGGTGGGTTAGGTTGGGTACTGCAGCTCAACTTTCCTGCCTTGTGCAGGTAGGTAGTCATCATGCTTCGGCTGCGAGAGTGATCGGGTTGATGATTTGGAATTGAATTGTATGTTGAGCCCGATGGTGATGATTGATGACGGAGGAAAGGGAAGTCTTGCTTTGTTGGGTCTGAAGTGTATAAGTATCAGCACTTCCATTGACTTCCTTACTGCCTCCTCACATCACTACCAACTCATCTCTTCTCATCTCATTCCATCCATCCCGATAACATAACAAGTCTCCAAAATGAAGAACCAACTCACCAGCACAGCTCTCACCACCCTTCTCCTCTCCCTCTCTCTCCCCATCCAAGCCAGCGCACTCACCGTCCGGACTAGCAAAGACTCGACAAGAATCTGCAAAGACTACACCATCCCGGTCTCCATCTCCACCGTCGCATTCGTGCCGATCTACACCCCCTTCAGCACGCCCTACTCACCCATCGGATTCCTCAACGCGCTCAACCGCCGCGACAAGGACACCTCATTCGTCCCTTTCCTCACCACCACCACCACCACCACCACGGCCAACACCACCACACCGGTCCTCAAGCCTTTCAGCGCCACTTATCAGATCTCGGGTACTCTCTGTACCCCGACCAAAGATGATGGCAAGACGAAGACCTTGATGTTGGCGACGCATGGGTTGGGCTATGATAAGCGGTATTGGGATTCTGGGTATGAGAAGGAGAATTACAATTTTGTGGATTGGGCTGTGGGCAAGGGGTATTCGGTGTTCTACTATGATCGCTTGGGGACGGGAGCGTCGTCTAAGTGCGTACCCTATCTCTCAATTACTCGTGATGAATGAGCTGTTCGGGATGTGAGCTGACGATTGATACATAGGGTACCTGGATACAATGAGCCCCAGGCTTGGGTGCAGCTTGCTATTTTGCAGCAATTAACGATTCTGATCAAGACTGGCAAGTACAACAATGGCAATGGCGTGCCTTCGAAGATTGTCCAGTAAGTTCATCACCTCGCTTAGCAGTTCATCCGAATCGAGTCGAATCAAGACATAAATACTGACCATCTTCAGCGTCGGCCACTCATTCGGCTCCTTCCTCTCCAATGCTCTCATCGGCGCGAACCCCTCCCTCTCTGACGGCGTCATCCTCACCGGCTCAGGATACTACTCTGACTCCGGAAAGTACCTCGAGACATGGAGTCCCCGCAGCGCCCCCGACGTCTCATCCGGAAAATGGGCCGGAAGGGACAAGCACTATGTCACCTGGGTCGATGCATTCGCCCACGAAGCCTCATTTTTCTATCCTGGCTCTTTTGATGTCAAGGCCTTGGCATATGCGGAGAGCATCAAGCAGCCGGTGGCGGCTGTGGAGATACTGACGCTTGCAACATTGAATCTGACGGCAGCGGAGTTTAAGGGACCCGTTATGGTGAGTAGCCGCCTGGCTCTGTTTAAGTAATGAATGCTGACTTGGTTCCTGTAGACTATTAGTGGAGAGTTTGATCTGCTTGTTTGTGGTGGGTATTGTCCAGGTATCGTGGCGGATTGGAACAAAGAGACATTCTTCCCCAAAGCCTCTGATTTCAAGGCTGCCATTCATCCTGGTGTTGGGCATGGTATCAATTTGAGCTATAACGCAACTGGTGCATACAAGGCTGTGACGGAATTTTTGGCCAAGAATGGACTTTGAGTGTTGGAGAATTCCACGCAAGACACTGGCCAATAAATGTCCTACGTCCAACAAGCTGAATTTGAGAGACGGGCTATTTGTAGCTGCGACGGAGATCTTTGGTAGATTTATGACTGTGTGGACTGATAGACGAGCTTAATTTCATATAGACGTGTTGCAGAGTTTCGTACTGGTGATGCTTGATATATAATAAAATAAAATAATTGTCTTTTCCAAACCTTCAAGGTACATCATCTAAATGATGACCTATTTAGACAAGGCTCTGGGTCTGAGGGTTTCAACCTCCTAAGGCTGATTATGATGTCTTCTGTATTAATATGCAGGTGACCAAGCCACAATTCTCTTTGTAGGTAGCGCCAGCTTGAGAAGGCTCCGGGAATCCCAAAAAAAATTCTGCAGTCCGCGATGATCTGATCTAGTTGAAGATAACCAGCTAATCGGCTTTTGATTCTTCTGGAAACTGCCGTAAATGCCAATCATCAGATCTCATCAAGACCTCACTCCACTAAGGCAATAATCACGTGTGACCTCATCCAGGAGAGGCATCTCTCCATACGCACATTGGTGCCAGTACTACAGCCTTGCGAGTTCTCCTACTTCCAATGGATCACTTGCTTGAGGATATTCATGGAGCGCCTAGTGACGATGATAAATCGCAAAATCAAAAGAGGAGAATGTTTGTATGATCTGCTTCAACCTGAATCTTGCGGCGTCTAGTGTTTATTTCTTACACGATGATGATAAGAGTCCCAGAACTCAAGATAGACTGAGAGAAGAGGCTACAGAAGAATGTTTAACTTCTATAGAATATGACGATTTGGTGGAATCTGATCGGCTTGGCAAGTGCAAGTATTGCCATTTAGTCTACCACTGTCTGCGTGAGGAAAATGCCAGGCCGGATAAATCTAGGTCAACAACGATCAAAGTCATCGCGCAACCCAATAATCCGTTTTACATATACTGGAAGGATACATTCAGAGGAGATCGCGGGGTTCAGGTATATGCTGAAAAAGGTGGGTCTTAGACATTGAAGTTGGCTGCGTTTAAAGTCAAAACTGACAGTAGGTATAGGCACAAAACCTTACATACCTCAATTAGGGACGGCTACAGGAGTAGCTCCGCGTTCTTTCGCAGAATCCACCTTCACCCAGATTCGTGAATGGATCCGAGAGTGTGAGATGGATCATGAAAGATGTCCTCGGATATATCCAGCTACACGACCAAGAAGACTCGTCGATCTTGGCGTAGCGACACCGCCCAAAGGAGAATTCAGAATCCGACTTATCCAAGACCGTCTCGATCCTGTGAAGTATATCGCTTTGAGCCATTGCTGGGGACAAGAACAAACTTTCGTCACAAAGAAGGCGACCCTTACGATACGCCTAAAAGGTATCGCTTGGAATGATCTTCCCAAAACATCCCGTGATGCTATCAAGGTTGCTAAGAAACTCTATATTCGATATCTTTGGATTGACTCATTGTGTATCCTCTAGGATGATAAGTAAGACTCCCCTGATTTTGAATCATATCAAGTTGATGCTTGCTGATATACCATTATTACTTAGAGACGATTGGGAGGTGGAATCGGCCAAAATGGCATCGATATACGAGGATGCGTATCTCACGCTTGCATTCGCATTGTCACCAAGTGATGCTCACGGTTTTCTCGGCAGAGATGAAAACAGGGCTAGTTATGCATCTAGGCCTGTCAGAGGAGCGAACAACACTCGTTTGCGCCAAATCCACGATTATCGATCCATTCCAGCAGAAGATATACTCGGTACTCGAGCATGGACAATGCAAGAGAAGATCATTCCACAACGGCTATTAACATTTTCACTTGGCGTGAGCTTTCAATGTCGAGAAGCTGACTGGTGCGAGTGTGGGAGTGGCCCCTATCTAGACCTTTTGCAAGGTGATAGTGATCTTCTACAGAGATGGGATCGCGCGCTCTGCCATATCGTTCTAGAGTACGTTGATTCTATGACGGACATATATCAGTTCTGGCTTCATGGAATTGTGGTTCCATACAGCAAGAAGAGATTGAAAGTATTGTCTGACCGTTTGCCGGCAATTTCTGCTCTGGCACAGAAGTCCAAGTGAAAGCTTGACGGTGAATACATAGCTGGCATCTGGAGAGACGATTTGATTTGCGGCTTAAGCTGGAGCAGTGATACCGAAAGCTATGATGGTGAGATTCAGAGAGATGTGAGCGAACGAGCACCATCATGGAGTTGGGCTTCTGTCGAGGGGCGGATCAAATTTGGATACATCAACGAATCTTTGTATAGTCGAAATCTAAATCTTCGTATGATTATTAAGGAATGCGTTGCTCCTAGCCTTAGAAACGAGGATCAACCTAATCAGGGGATTCTACGCGTCAAGGAGCCACTGTTCGATGCATGCTAATTATTGAAAACCAAGGACGTCATCAAATAGCAGCGTATCAGCTACACCCTAATCAAGGTGATGATCGGGACATGGTAACTAACGGACTGTCAATTGACACCCTGCTGGAACAAGTTTTTGAGAAGGGTGATGCGGAGGGAGAATTGAGAACTCGACTTGCTCGTTGCAATGAGAACGCTGAGTACGGGTCTATCAGAGGGCCGGTGTTGTGTATGCTTCTCTATCAACTGAGCCAAAGCGACGGCTTCGATCTTCGCGAGTTTCTCGTTCTTGCGAAGAATTTCCCCGATCCTCTAAGTCCCAGGAGAGAGACTTATCAGCGCTTAGGTCTGCTGAGATTATCGGAGAAAGCAAAGGGCCACTTTTGGATCGACGAATTTCCAGAGCATGATATTATTATCGTCTAGCCGACCTAATGAGAGAGGATAATATACACACAAATAAGACGTCCAAAGATGAGAGAAAAACAACCCAATGGAAATTTTGATTCCATCTAATGACTCACTTGTCTCCCAGAGCAGATGATTTTCTGCACTTGGACAGTTGATGAGCGTGGTGATAGGATTTACTTCCTACTTAGGGACCAATATCACACTCGTGAGTGTGGATCCTCCATGCCAAAGAGTCGAAGCATATAAAGTGCCCGAGGTTCTGATTCAGATCAATGCCCTGTATGCGGTGGCTTGGAGAACAACGCTGGTTGAAGATTGGAATGTCTGCAGTAAGGTATTTAGGAAAAACATTGTGGTTGGAGCAGGTATTTGAATTGGGATGGAGATGTTCTGGAAGGGCTGGTGGCTAACTATCTACCTCCAATCAATTCCTGAATGGGACTAGCTGATGTTCTAACCTGGAATGGAACCTGGACCTAGAATCTGTCATGTGACAAGGTGTCCTGGGCGGCCGGGCTTTTTTTAGACGCTTTGCCGGTCGCTTGGGTGACGACAACTTTACCCCTGTGTATTCGCGACCAAGGAAAATCAACACGCGCAAGGCAAGGCTAGGCTAGGGTTAGGTACTGTACCTCTGCTCTGTAGTACACCAGAACAAAGATCATGCAAAGACTTTAGAAAAAGAATGCAATGAATATAAATGAATATAAATGGATTTCCAAAAACTTAATAATCAGATACCTTTCAATTGAAAACAAACACATGTTTCTTAAACTTTAAAAATCCATGAAACATTAAGATAGATTAAATTCCAGGCTAACAAAGCTCCCCGCCTCTTGCCCAACCTCCCGCAAATGGGAAGCTCGCTGAAAATCAACACAGCCGCAGGAACTCGTACATTTCGTCGTACCTCGCTATACTCTCTTCTAAACATTACCTACTTTCTCCCCATCATTCGCTGCGCATTTGTGCAATTGCCATCTTTGAAATTACTTCCAACTTCAATTTGCCATAAACAATGCTCATCTAGAGCCTCGAGGCGTGTAAACATATTCGAACCACGGATGCCGGAAAACTGCTACCGGACCCAACTAAACAAAGCACTTTCTCTCTCATCATGGCAACCAAATCAAAGGGCAATGCCCTTGCCGGTATGCATACCGCTGGCATCTTCTCAGATATGACCGTTGATGGTCCCGAAATTGGTACTTTGGTGGTTATCGTCGATCGCGCAAAGAACCTGCCAAATCGAAAGACGATTGGGAAACAAGACCCATATTGTGCTGCAAGACTAGGAAAGGAAGCAAAGAAAACGGAAACGGATCGCAGAGGGGGTCAGACGCCGAGATGGTAATGCACTTCTAAACTGCTCGTTTGGTTCGAGAGACTAACATCAATTGTAGGGATCAAGAGCTTCGATATACCGTCCACGACTCCCCCGACTACTACCAATTGAAGGTTTCGGTATTCAACGATGACAAAAAGACTGAATTGATTGGAGAGACTTGGATTGATTTGAAGGATGTCATCATAGGAGGCGGAGGGCAGAATGATCTTTGGCACAATCTTGGTTGCAAAGGCAAATATGCTGGAGAGATCAGGATAGAGATTACTTACTACGACTCCAGGCCAAAGGAGGAGAAGCCACTACCTGTTAAACAATCCGGAACGAATGGAGCCAATGAGAGTGGCAAAGACTCTTTGAAAGGCCCTAGACAACCCAAATCAACAGTCAAGAGGAGACCTCTTCCATCTGATCCTGTTACTGGCGCAGTACCAACCCCTCCAGTCGTGGTCCCAGACCATGTTCAAGCCCCGCCTCGCGCGTCCCCCCCTTCTCCAACCATACCTCAAGAGCACGCTCAAACGCCATCTAGGGGTTATCAGTACCCTCCCCCCTCGTTGCCAGACCACGTTCAGACCCCCCCACGAGGCTATCAGCAATCAAATATAGCTCCGGATCATGTTCAGACACCTTCAAGAAGCTATCAGCAGCAGCAACCACCAGCACTGGAGCAAGGTCAAACACCACCTAGAGGCTATCAAAACCAACCGCCATCTGCAATTCCTGAGCATGTTCAAACACCTCAGCGAGGATACCAATCGTCAAACTATGTTTCTAATCAATCGCCTCTACAAAATGTCGAATATAACATGCCCCAACAACAATACGCACCAGTTCAAACATATGAAATTAGTCCTAGAATGAATGATTATGGACCACCGCCTGCTACAGTGTTACCCATGACTAGGGCAACACCGAATGACAGATACCAAACGCCTCCTAGGAACGACTATTCAAATGGATCTGGGCAGGATCGATATAGAGGACAACAGGATCGATATAATTCGGAACAAAATTACTATGATCATTCGCCAGTCGAGGAATATGGGTCTCCTCAAAGTCCTGGTGGTCCTCCACCGCCGCCTCCAGCCCATCGGAGTAGGAAAAGCATCAATGGCAGTGCTCATGTTAGTCCCGCGCCCGCGATGAACAATTACGATGGTTATGGGTTTCCACCCTCGCCTGATGCATATCAACCACCACACGAGAATCATCGAAGTTCGGCACCTTCATATTCTCAAAACAATTCATATCAAGCCTACAGTCCCACCAAGGAACAAGACCCGTTTCGAAGATCGGAATCCAATTTACATGAACAAGCGGCACCTCGTCATCAGTCCTACGATTCTCGATATAATGCTGACTATGGTTCGATGCAAGCAAGCGTGGAAGATGTTCCCGAGTCTCCTGGGGGTATAGACATATATGGTCACCGAAATAGCATGTCGAGAGCATCTCCGTATGACCAAGTGCCATCGCCCGCACCTCTTAACCTCGGTGGACGAGGCAGTGCGAATTCGGGCCATAGCAGCACGAATAACACGGCCAGTCACCAATACTCAAATTCAGGTGGTTATGCAGCAACCAATTCCCAGGTTGTCTACCGCGATCGATCTCACACAGATGCTGCTGCCTCATCGCAGACATCATACAGTCCTTTGCCTGATCAGCGATCTCGAGGACACTCACAGGGACAATCGCAGTCGATGAACTACGCTCCACCGCCCGTGCCAGCGACATTGGTTCCTGGAATGGACCCAATGATTGCGCAAGAGATCTCGGACAGAATATACGAAGAAAAACGCGCAAACTATAGTCAGGGTGGTGGTAATTCGGCTCGTGGTCGTTATCAAAATCCTGTTCAGTATCAGCCACCTCCACCAAAACTTCTCTCCTACCAAGAATCATCTGCAATGGTCCCGTTTGTTCCAGCTAGTGCTAGCAACAATGCAATGTACGATGAACGACAAAGCCGATATTCTGGCGATGATCGAGAAAGTCGATACGCACCCTCGATTGATGATCGAGAATCCCGGTATGCACCATCAATTGATGATCGTCAAGGAAGGTATGCAGGTGCTATGGTGCCTGTATCAAGGAATAGGGGTGTATCTCCAGATTCACGCGCCATCACTCGTAAATCTGTCAGCCCAGCGCCTCCACCATCACGCGCCATAACTCGTAAATCTGTCAGTCCAGCGCCTCCGCCATCCCGCGATTCTAATGACACAAGACGGTTGTCAGGTGTCCCTTTTGGACCAGATTCGTACAATGCGTTCAATCCAGTAATCTCGAATTCGGTTTCCACTTCTTCTTTAAGCGCTGCTTATGATACAAAGGATATCGATATCGATGCGAAGATTATCACACACGATGGGCGAGAGATAGACCCAAGTGATCATATTCCCGAGTCTAATTATGCACCTCTTTTGGAGAAGAAAGGTCCAACATACGCTTCGCAACAGCCTGATCGCAATTACAGGCCACCTCCAAGTGGGCCCCTGCCACTGTCAGCATCAGGTCGTCGACCATTAAGACAGGCAGCGCCTCGACCCCAGTCAATGGCTGTATCTTCACCTATATACATGAATAACAGCCATCCAGAGCCGGCAGCTCCAACCGGTCGCAACCGTTTGCAAAAGAAGTCAAACCGGATGTCTACACAAGTTGCACCAAATTCGAGTCCCCTGGCTCCCTTGACGCTCTATCAAGACAACAGTTATGCGGCTCGAAGCTTGCCCAGGAGCAACACAATGGATTATAACTCAAATGAAAATTATGCACCACAGTATGGAGGCAGTCCAGGAGGATATCGAGGAGCAGGAGTCCCTGCCATACCAGCCAAGGTTCCAATGAACATGGTTGGTCCGCCTCCTGTCCAGTCAGGTGGGGGCGATGCCTGGGCGTTGTTGGAAGAAATGAAGAGCATTGATCTAGGGAGTGGTCGCGCGAGACGAAGGGGATACTAGACGACATCCATGGCATCCAGTAACGATGTTGACGAAAAATGTCTTGTGTGTGTAATGTAATGTTTGTGTGATACCTCTTCTTCATTTTCCGTCGTTATAGATTTTGTCTTACTTCTTTTCTTCTGCATGAGGAGCTGGTAATAGGGTAGCAGGGTTGGGGAAGGAATATGGAGATCTCCTCTGGTATAGGATGAGGGGTTTGGTCATGGTTTGCTGGCGTTTTTTGTTTTTTTGTATTTTCTCGAATTGGGTTCTTGTGGTTTTTAGGGGATAGAAAGGGTGTTGGATTGGGATTGAGATCGGATGTGGCTATGCCTGTGTATGAATATGAATAGGTAGTTAGCAATAATGCATGCATTGCTACCAGCCTTGTTGGCACCACTTCTTCGAATTTGTGATTATGTTCATCTCATCCCATCTTATGGGTATATCGCGCACTTATTTAACTACAAGATACAAGTATTTCACACACTCAAAACCACAACCACAACCCAATCAACTCATGGCTTACCGACGCTCTCATAATAATCCCTGAAACTCGCACTCTCTCCATCCCTATCAAGCACGAAATCAAACCTCTCCTCATTCTCCTTTACAAACCAGGGAACGTCCGCATTTCCCTCAACACGATCAAACAGCGAATCCGCACGATCAAAAATATCCAGGCCCTCCCTCACCCTCCTCAAAATACCTCTCGGGTCCCGAAACCGCGGCTTGTTGTACTCGGCATGCGAGAACGACGTCACTTTATTAACCATCTCCTCCAGCGTCGCGAAGCAATAACTGCAATGCCACCCCGCGTTCCGCAGCGTATGGGGATGCGGCCCCTTGCGTAGGGTGTCGGGCAAGATGGTGGTGGTATTGCCGTGCAGTCCCTTGAACAGCGTCGCTTGCGGGTGCGGCCACTCCCTCTGCACGCGGTTGAGCCACTGGAACGAGTAGTAGTACATGCGGCTCCCGAGCGTGAGGTTATCCGGGATCTCGCAATTCCTCAGGGCCGTCAGCGCGTCCGGGCGCGGGAGCTCGTCGACGTCCGCGACGAGCAGGACGTCGCCTGGGTGCGCTGACTGGGGCCCCGTGAGGTACGGGATCACTTGCTCGTAGACGGCGTTGCGGGAGAAGCGCTCACGCTTCCAGGGCGTGGTGAATGCGAAGCCGCTCTCGTTCAGAGTGTGCCGGATCATCTTGTCGTGGTAGCGCGCGAACCGGTCCCAGTTCTGCGCGATGGAGAGCGGCTTGGCCGTGTTGGTGAAGGTCCGCGTTGATTCGAGGATGACGAAGTAGTCAACTTGGGCATACATCTGCCCTAGGCGGATCTCGAGCCAGTCAAGTTCCGTGTTGATGAGGATGAGGTCGTAGATTTTCCTGCGCTGGTTGCGGTGCTTGTACGGCGCAAAGCGACGGTGTTGGCAGAACACTTTCGCTTCTTCGAGGGGGAGGAATCCGTGGATATCTGGGCTTGCGTGGTGAGGGCGTTGGTTGGAGATGACTGCTGGTTGAGCTGTGGATGAAGAAGGTGATTGGTATGTGGTAGGCTCGTCTTTGTACTGGAACGACGTCTCTGAAATGTTCAGTTGGAACAAGATCGCCTCGGAATGCCAAAGGAATGTGAAGACAAAAAAAGTGGTGAATATTCCACAAATGTAAAGTTTGATGCGGAGTTGCTTTGAAACTTGCTGTAGGTGTGACATTGTCGATAGCCACAGACTATAGACAAGAGTAAAGTGATTGATGGCCAAAATCCGCAATAGAATCCGAGGAAAGAAAAAGATAAGCGTCCAGTGAAAGAGGTAAGCGAGAAAAGGAGGAGGTGAAATTTCAAAACATCATTTTGTCGAGGGGACGGAGATAAGTAGCTTTCTCAAAGACCAACTTCAACTGCTACTTGTCGCACACCTTAACCCGTTGTTGGTATGAAGCCCAACTCGTCCAGTCGCTATGATCTGTGAGCAGATTGCGTGTGTGTGTCGGATGTATCCTTATGTGGAAAGATATCGAATACTAACCTTAAATTTGACCAACTTATCGTTGGTTTTAGAGTTAATTTAACCCTCCAACCCCTCCTCTCACGAGGTCTAAAACCCTTCTTCCCATCAAGGTCGGTCAATCTTGTGCGGAGAATACCTCTCTTTGGCAAAGCCGAAAATGCCACCCTGGATTTGGACCAGAATCGCAGTTCAAATCGCCAGTCCAACAGGAGGTTGGAATTTCACATAAGCTCGCAACGAAAGCTTGAAACCTCCAACTGCAGCTTAACGCTACTTTAACTGGGTCGCTTTGGGCAGATGGGCATCTTCATTAGCGTGAACCAGATTCTCGGGATTCCACAGTGCCCAAAATATTCCACCTTGCGAGGCCTCGAGCCAATCCCAAGAAATGCGTACGGCACAGTAAACGTTGACATATATCCAGGCGCCATAATTGCCAGCAAAAGCTTTTGCTGGGCCAATGTTCGACGTTACCGACTGCGCACCCCTGGACATTTTAAGCGCCCATGAGCGTTTCGCGAAACCCAACACCTGCAGTTAGATGGTGCCAACCCCGATTTGCACTTGTCATTTTATTGCTAGGGGGAGGAAGATAGGTATCAGGCATAAACATATGCCATAGCGTGAAATCCCGGTTGATATATCTTCATAGCTTTGCTTCTGATGATCAAAGCGATTGAGCACAGGGATGTAAATCAAACGAGACCACTGTTGGTGGGGATGAAGTTCAACCTGGACTTTACGAAGTGCCTTCCTCACCCATTTCCTTCAGAAATGAATCATTGATGATGAGGTTTAAACTTCCTTAGGTCATAATGGCAGTAGACCGAAACTACTAAGTGGCAAATAAGTATGTATATTGTTTAATCCGGCTTAAAAGGCAGTGGCATACCAGAAAAAGGAATTCGAAACACAACATGATGTTATCATCTCTTACATGCACCAAGCCCCTGAAGCATAATAAGAATTTATTAAGCAGATAACGCAGATTAGTCTTATATATCAGATCAGATCACAATATCTTTCAAACCTTATGGCATAAAATACCTGCCGGGCGATAGTTTGAACACGCATTTAGTAAGCGAAGGACGTAAAGACTGTGTAGCTTGCTTGGCTTGCACCACTGTACAGTATTCCAAGCAGATGTTTTACATGGATAAAACTACATACATTAATAAAGTGTGAAGCCAAACCTATATACAGTCCATGCAATAGCTGCAAGGTGGTCCCATAATCGTATCTCTTCAAATACTACCACTCCAATCCCTTCTTCACCTCATTAGCAAAAACATCTTACCCCCTAACAAGCACAACCTCTCCCACCGTTGCACCAACCCCATCCTCTTCCCAACACCCTTCAACAACAACCCTCATATACCTCCCAGTCCACGTCCCACCTTCCACCACCACCGTCGTCGTATTTCCAACGACCGGCGCAACAGTCTGCGTGCTCTCCGCCGCCACAGCCTCATCAAAAGGCAAACTAGGCACCACACCCAGCACACTGAGCATCGTCTCCGTCCTCCCACCTCCGGTGCCGGCACCCACTATTGTCGAGTTCCCCAAATACACGACGACGTTCCTCGGGGGCCTTGCGCCGAAATCGAAAAAGACACTTGAAACGCGTGACGGCGGCACAGAGGACATGTCGATGAAGAGCTCCGAGGAGACGTTGGTTGCGGGCTGCCAACGTGTGGAGGACGCGCCGTCGATGGCGGCGAGAGGGAATTGGCCTGCGGCGTAGGGGTCTGCGCTTATTGCTGGGAGACACTGGAGGAGGTTGTTGGCGTTGGTGAGGGCGCGGAAGTAAAGTCTATTGGGGAGGGTAAGGGTTTGGTTTATGGAGAGAGTGTAGGCTTGTGTGGTGTTTGAAGTAGAAGAGGAGGGTGTCCCGAGCATGAAGGGCATGCTTGTGTTGGCGTATGAGTCGATAAGGTGTGTTGATGCGGGCGTGGCGAGGCGTGTGAGATTTGTGTGCGTGCTGTTTAGGCTTGCGGAGAGGGTGGCGCCTGCGTAGTAGAATTTTCGGACTTTTACGTGGTCTATCTGTGGTGGAAGTGAAGGGTTGATGTATAGCACTTCCTGGTCCGTCCTAACGCCCAGGAAGCCAAATGGGACAACTTGGTCTGCACCTCCATGTCCCGTGAGGAAAGGGAATGCAGGGTTGGTGTTCCCGTTTAAGGAGACGTCGTCTACTGCTTGTTCGGAGAATTGGAAGAAGGGCGCGCGAAGGTAGGGTACGAAACCGTTAAGGGTATACGTATATGCTGAGCAGCCGGAAGGAGAGAGTGTATTGGCATTGATGGCGAAGATAGAGTAGGTCATTGCAGGTCCATCAGGAGATTGCTTGTTTGCGTACTAGATTTCGTGTTAGACAATGCCTCATCTACGTGATTAGGAAGATGTAAGAAATGAGATGGAACGCACGTAATCTAGATCCAAGACTTTCTCCTCCTGAGAATAACCGTTGTCATTGAAATCCAGGGGATATGTCAATAACACAACATCTGCCTGTTTGACTTCCACACTGTTATTCATCGTCTGATACTCAAGTGTAATTCCAGACTCGGAACTCGGAAATGCGATGTTTTCGCTTTGCGTGATCCAAGTGGAGTTCACTGGCGCTCCTTGCTCTATTCGCAATGAGTTAGCGAGACGAAGCAGTTCAGCAGCTGAAGCAACGGTGAAAGCACCATTGTCGATATTGTTTGCGTATTCATCCGGATCAGTCATGTTGCGAAGCCACCACGACTTGGTAGTTTCGTTGTAATTCAGTAGTTGGCCGGTCATGACTGCTACGCTCTCGATGATCTGACGAGGGCCATTGTCGAACCAAGTCTCGTTTTGTGTGATGTTTAATTGCTGGATGAGATTGAATGCAATGTCGTAGTTGAGATGATACTCGTAATCGACACAAGGGCCAGTGCCGGTGCAATTGCCATATCGACCTGCAGTCCACGAGTACAGAGCGCTACCATCTGGATAGCCGTTGAATGCTGCATTAGCAAGAGCTTGAGGGTGTTGCTTGACTCTGAAATTGGAGATCTGCTTGCTCCAACTTGGGTATGCGAGGTTCAAACCAGGAGCCATCCAATAATCCGCATCCCAGAATATCAAACCAGCATATGAATCAGAAGCCAGACCGCCAACAGCAATACTGTTGTCGTTCAAGCCACTGCCATCAGGCTGCAAATTTTGGAGCAAGTAGTAAGTGTTGGCTACAGATGCGATGTGCAAAATCAGCACATTCTCATCTTCTGGCAGTTCGCCGGTGGCAGGATCCGCGAAGCTATCCACTGCGTCTTCGGGCATAATTTCTTCCCATGCAGCAATATGCTCTGCAAGCAACACATTCCACCCATCTTGCATGGCAGCCTCTTGCGCATCTCTCGCGACAGATTCCTCGTCTGAAAACTTGTCGTTCGAAGCAATACCCACATACTTGTAGAAAACTGCCTCCTGTCCGGCCTTGAGGTTCATATTCCACGTCTGTCCCATAGTAGTTTCGTTCGAGCCTACAAGCGATCCTGAGGCCATACTTCTCGAAGCAGAATCTGTATATGCATTTGAGAAATTGGCACCTGACACCACATATGCAGTGATATTCGCCAGTCCATTTGGATGCACCGAGCCGTAAATCGTCGAGCTATTCGCATCCATACCCTTGGCATTTAGGTAGGATCTGACGGCACTTCCACCATCAAGCAAATCCGTGACTGTGCCATTGACATCCGATGAAGGAATGATACTCGCTTTCACCGCAATGACATTCGGCCTCTCTCGACTGAAAAACGCCGCAAACGAGATATTGAAGCTTGCTGTGACTCCATCAGGACTCCACGTGTAGCTCCATTCGCCGACACCAGTTTTAAAGGTCATCTTAGTGTGAAAGTTCGACACCGTTGTGTTCTTTACCTTCGCATCGAGGACCTGATTTCCAAAGGCAAAGATGATGGACGTAGGATGCGGAATGCCACTGATAAAAGACTCCCATCCGTACTGGTTCAACCATGGATAATTCGTCCCGGTACCGTTCGGTTGGACATCCCAGAAGCCAGAGACCGTTGAGAATGCAATGCGTGGATTAAACAAAGGCCATCCGTTTGTGGGCTGGGTACCAGAGGGATCAGTTTGGTTGATATCTGTTTCAAAGAAGGGACCTGCTGCTGCGAGAGAGGCGCCGATATAGCTATTTATGTCAGTTCAGAGACTTCGGAAGTAATGGAAAGAAGACTCACCCATTGGCGAGTGACATGCGCGATTGATATTGCCCAGGCGCATAGCGAGAGCTGCTCAATGACCATTCGGTCTGATTCCAAGTATACAGATCATGTGAAGTCACCGCGAAGTCTGTCTGTGCAGCAACAAGCACACCAGAGCTTAAGGAAGCTAATGTCAATCCTACACACATGCTCCATCTCAGTGAGAGATCCATGATACCCATTATACTAGTCCTTACAAAATTTCTCAAGAAAGATAAGTAGGTAAAGGCACTCAATGGAAACTGTTTAAGCACACACAAGCTTATAAAAGCTACGAACCCACTCCCATCCCATGGCCGATGTCATTCAAGTTGCAGCTTACCTATAATCGAGCCGCATTAACACAGAGAAGCAATAATGACGTTTGGGCCCTGTTCTAAGCTGCAGCTAAGACATTCTAGTAAATACAAGGCAGGAGTCTGATTTGATTCGAAAACCATGCATTTGACAGTGCAGATGCCATGCTTTCCCAACCCCACAGTGGGGAAAGCTCTACCCCACATATGATCTGGAGTTAGAAAGTCAGAATAGATACCTCACCAGCTCGCATAATCAGCCTGTAAGGAGTTTTTGTTACCTCGCACAATTGAATACATCCTAGAACCTCAACAATAGAACTTATTATGTAAGATGTGACAACCAATTGTCGCCTTACCGGTTGAAAACATTATCGCCTTGCTTTTTCTTTATCGAAAACTTGCTGGTACTTATGTATCGCATGACACTTTCGGCCCGAACAACAGATAATCGGGGGTCATTTTCGGCAAAGATCATCTCACATACTCAACATCACGAGGCGACATCTCTTGCGAATAGGTAAGTGATCGTGAAAACTGTGCATTATACTATCTCATGGCCCTTGCACTAATTGAGCCCCATGCATCCGGACTATGCCGTCCATTTGCCCAAGCTCCTGCATCATTGATGCTTATACTCTCCTGGGTCATGTGCCTTGGCGCTGTTTGTGACCGAGCAAACTGAGGCATATTTCCGACTGTATCTGCAGCAGGTGTATATCCTGTACTATTCCCTGACATTGCGAATGGGTTTTTACTACCAGACGCCGAACTTACAGGCGGATTCTGTACAGGTGCTTGCTGTACGGGAGCAGCCTGCATTTGCTGGTGTTGGTTTTGGTCGGGTTGCTGCTGGAGAGGCGTTGGAGCTAGTTGTGGATAGTTGTATAGATCCAATATGCTTCGCTTATCAGCTCTCTCAACAGTCTGAGCAGCCATAGGATACGTTTGCTGACGATACTGCTGTTGTTGAAACATATGGTTTTGGTCTTGTGCTGCCGGTGGCTGTGATTGCATTTGAGCCTGGGATAAGAAAGGATTCGATGTCTGCTGCTGCTGCGGCTGGAATATATTCTGATTCATATTCTGATTTTGATTGAGAAATGGATTCATTTGCTGCTGAGTTTGCTGAGGCTGTTGTGGCCCACCATTCTCATAGATGGTGGGAGGATATTGCTGCCTGGGCGACTGTTCTGCTGGACTTTGATACAAACTCTGGGGTGTTGCCAATTGCTGGTTGTAAGGATTGCTCATGAAGCTGGTATTGATGGGCGGTGGCTGAGCCTGCTGAGATTGTTGCATGAACGGGTTGTAGCTTGTTGATTGTTGGGGCTGTTGAGAAGGGTTCTCATAGATCACGGAAGGATAGTATTGTTGAGGTAATGATGGAACTGGAGGGGTCATGGATTGCTGATATAACTGCTGCTGTTGCGATTGCTGGGGACCGGGGAAGCCGCCAGTATGATTTGGGAAAAGTGGCTGAGATGAAGTGACTGACATGTTCTGAAACGACTGATTGAGGTTATATTGAGATTGGGATGGAGCGAGTCCGAATGGGTTATTGTTCGCAGGAGCTTGGTGGTATGGATTATTTAAGCCAGGGGATTGCAGAGATCCTGTAGACTGGGAAGACTGGGGTTGGGCAATTGGTGGAGGCGCATCAAGCATATCAAATGGATTGCCAGTGACCTTAGGTGAAGGCAGATCCGGTGTCCGCTTGATGGATATTCCTGCAACAGGGCTTAAAGGTGATCGTGACCTCGCAGTAGGAGCTGATGGGGCAGATATCTCTGCAGACCTCATTCCATTCACGAAGCTACCCTCCCCCAACCGAACGAGTGTTTCAATGGATTTCTCCAAATTTCCGCCCAGTCCTTTCAAAACAGCCGTGTTCCTCTTCTCGTCTGTGAATCCCATATCCCGAAGCTTCTCTAGTTTGACATCTAGCTCATCCGCTATATCAGAGCCTACAGAGGTGCCAAATACCCGAGACTGCTTATTCCTCGGAGGAGATGGTGACCTTACACGAGATGAGTCGAAATCCTGTCGCTGAGCTTCTTTACGTGACTTTGACGACATGGGGAAGATTGAGGATGCAGATCTGAATCCAAATCTACCTCCGGTCTTTGGTGGCAGAGGAGGTGGTTGATCGTCTGCCGAATTGGTACTCCCTGTGTTATGTCTGACGGGAGCTTGTGTATTTTTCGAGGTATATTTCTGTCTAATATACCTTTCCATGGCCGAGTCGGCCTCATCCGCGTCAAATGGAATGGGAGGTCTAGTGTTCGTTGGGTTGTATATTTTGTTCGAAGCCATATTTCCCACACGTTTCATATTCTGTCCAGAGTTAGACACAAACATCCACACTGGATGTTGTCTGCCATACCTCAACTTGCTCAGTCGACCAAGAATCCATACTCAATGACTTGACCTTGGTAATATGCGTCCCCAACTTCCGATGCAAGGCGGCGCACCGCATGCAAAGGAAGATTCCTAACTGGACAAAGTCAGTACAAACAGTATCCATCTGCTCTCTTTAGTCTTCTGCTTACACTCCAGCTTGCCCATCCTGGAATCCAATGGTCAGCATAGCTCCAACACTCGTATACAAGTTCCACGAATGGTGTCTCACCTGGATTTCTGGCTGCGCAATCCGCGCAAGTGTTGTTCCCAGCTACTGATCTGATGAGATCCTGCAGTGCGCGCTCGTTGCGCGCTTGCTGCCTCTTGCTTAAAGCCGCCGACATGTCGAAGGAAGATGTGAGAAATGATTACTATATTGGCCAAATTGGATGATGGGAGTACAAATTCCAAGCTGATGTCCCAAACAAAGCAATACGAAAATGACAGCTCGTCGTCGAATCGGCAACGGAGAAAGTGAAACCGCCAGCAAAGTCAACGGTCCGGCCACACGAATATCGCTACAGCTCTATAACTGAGAATCGCACAGTGGACTCATGTACGTCGTATATCTTCGAAAGTCGTGAAGTTCGTAAGGAGAGGAGATAGGCCGAAGAGGGAGAGGTGAATAGGAATAGGAGAAGTTGTTCTTGATTGTGAGAGCGGGCGAGACTTTTGGAAGTGGAGGAAGATTCCGAATGTGGCAAGGCGAGCGAAGGCGAGGCTGGACACTTAGCCTAAAGAAGCACTTGTTCTCCGGATTTAATTGGAAATGGACGTGGAGTTCAAGGAAATTGAAAGATCCAAGATCGAGAGATCAAAGTGTCGAAAGGTTATTAAAGGTACCTATGTGGCGAGTCTATGTTCTACAACAGACTAGTTAATGTTTATAAACTGTGTTTGTTTGTTGATATAAACAAGTTTGTTTACTTTCAACCGATAGAGTATAAGCTATATTATTACACTTGTATCCATATATCTTTATTTTAAGGGGGGAATTTCCAATAGCTCCCAAGTACAAATACTTTCAAATTCGTTACCTCGATACTTATTTCAACCTCTTTTCCCATTAATGGTTTTCTGTTATGATGTCGCAATGCAATCTCCTACTCAATATATCATCCAAGACTAAGCACCGTGCCTTCAATAGTCGTCGATCACCATTAATTGCCCAATTTCCATGGTTTCCTCATCCATCCATATTCCTTTTCTTAATCCCACAATTCGCAATCCACGTTCAATCTTCTCCCCACTCCAACAAACCAACCCCGCACTCTATTTTCCAACAGTACCATCGCTTGTGTAACCAAGCATCCAGCCAATGTCGTCGTCTCATCTTCCTTTCACGATCAAGCCTCAAAACTCAATTGTTTTTTTTTTCCTCCATATAACCTTCATCTGTGCCCTTCCCGCCGCCAACAACAACGATCCATCACTGGGCTGCAGTAAGATAAGGCCCGAGCACTTTGGTATCGACGATGACATGCGGTGTTATAAAGGCAGCCTCTGAACGGGTCAGGTATTATTGCCTAACCAACTTCTTTACAAGTACCTCGAGACGCTTTCATGATGGAATGCTTCAATTTGATATTCTTCCCTGAATTTTTCCTTTCCAGTTCAAGTGCTTATCAATCTCACTTCAAAAAGCCCGAGAGAAGCCGTTGCTTATCTTATTTATTTGACCCTTGCAAGTGCAAATTTGGACATCTGTCCATCATCTGTCCCTTCATCATGTTTTTCACATTTAGGTAGCTTCAATTTGTGGAGATTTAGACAATCCTCTTTTGGGCTACAGTTTCGGTCTACTAGATTTATATTGAAGTTCATATATCTTGGGTCTGATCTGGTCATATTTTACATCCCACTATCGTCAAAATGGCATCTACCACCTTAACGCAATACTTTCACCCGGACGCCTCCAAACCAGACTCTCCATACATACAAACTCTCATTTCATCACTCTCTCTCCTCCCTCATATCGAAGGAGGATTCTATGCAGAGACCGACCGAGCCACAGACACAATTCCCTCCCCATTCAGCACCACATCCTCGACATCCACAACAACGGACTTGGCACCACAGCGTCCGGGATTCAATCCCTCAGTCAGGAACACTTCCACCACAATCTTCTACCTCCTCACTCCTTCCGGCCCTCAAGGTGGTTTCCACCGTAATAAAGCCCGCACTGTACACACACTGCACCGAGGACGAGGAACATATGTTCTCATTCACCCCGATGGACGCGTGGAAAGTTACATAGTCGGGCTTGATGTCGCCAAGGGCGAGATGGTTCAATGGATTGTCGAAGGTGGGAAGTATAAGGCTTCTTTTCTGCTGCCGGACGAAGAAGGCAAGGAGACAAGCGAGGGGTTGCTGATTAGCGAGACTGTTGTGCCTGGATTTGAGTTCTGCGATCATGACTTTTTGAGTAATGAGGGGTTGAAGAAATTGGTGGGGAGTGAAGAGGCGGGGAAATTGGCGTGGTTGTTGAGTCCTCTGGCGGTGAAGTAGTTGTGCTTCGAGAGTTGTGCTTGTGTCTACTTTCTAGCTGAGTTATGGTCAAGTCTTATCCTAAATAGATGAAAATCTCGAGTTTCTGGACCAGGCTAAGCTGCAAGTGCTATTTGATCACAAATCTTTATTATCCGCCAAAACATAGTCCTTGATATCTGTACCTTCCTCCTTGGGGCACGGTGTTCTCATACATGCCATTTCCCAGTTCTCACATTCTCCTACTCAAATCAATAAACTCGAGTGCTGAATTATCTTTAAAATCAATTGGACTTGCCCTCCTTCTGTCACGAATTCTCAACAAACAGAAATATTCATCTCATCACTCAAAGCATTATCTTCATTCAAAGTATTGATCAGGGAATTAATCAACACGACCTGATGGATGATAGGGGGTGAATCACGTGAGGAAGCAGTAGGTGAAATAGATAGGATTGAAGAGTCTGAAGAGCATCTACCGCAGTAGAGAGCTCTATATATATAGATAGATTAGCACTTTATAAGGAATACTCTTATATTATAAGGAATATAGTAAGATTAAGAAGAGAATTAAAATAACCGAATATTATATATAAAAGCACGTGACCTCTAACTAACACACCCCTCCAGACTGAAAGTAGTGAAGGATAACTAATAAAAAACAGGAAAAATATACGAAGAAGCATATCCACCAATCATAAGCTTGGAAATCTTCGAAAAATACGAAAAATTCCACGTAGCGAATTTAAAATTAAAATATATCGAATTATCGAGAGTTTTCGTTATAAGCTTTTACGAGTTTTTCGACGTTAACTATTCTTAAATACTTAAGAAACCTAGCGTGATTCTATACTAAAAGTACCTTAGTAAATCTATTAGCTAGTATATTATTAGTCTCCCTCTACTATAAGTCGAAGTTGCCTTTGCCTAGCTCTTGTCTTAGCTAGTGATTATAGATATCGACATACTTGAGTTTCGTAACAAGCTTCGGTATTTCTTCTAAAAAAAGCCGTATCGTCTACCTATTATTATATAGAACTAGTGGTTTCTACTAGAGTTCTAGCCCAACATTGTCTAGGAACCTTAGCCACTATAGTAACCATAAGATAAGATAGAATATCGATACTAGCTTAACCTCTATAGTTAACGTACCTACTAAGTTTTATTTAACTATTTACTAGTCAATAGTACTATAAAGAAGCTTAACAAGCCTTCCTTTAGTACTCTTCTAATTAGAGTAATCTACGAATAATATATCCGATAATGATTTAAAAGGGTAAGTATTCTTATTATCGTTAGTAGCGCTAAGTTCTAGCGTAAGGAACTTCGTACCTAGTATATAGTCAATAATATATAACGCTATATCCGTATATTCCTTAGATAGATTCTATAAAAACGATACAAGCTTCTACGTAGTATACGCGAGATCGGGTCGGTAGTAGTTTATAGGGTAGGTTATCGAACCTATTTTACGCTAATAGTTATATACCTAGAATCTAGTTATAGTGCCTCGGTATAGCACTAATTTCTCTATAGTAAGTGGCGTTTTATTATATTTCGATATAGATATAACCTTAAAATTCGTAGTAACCTTATCGATATATATATCTTAATATAACTAGATTTTACGTTGATCTCTATCTCTTAATACTCGTATACCTAGAAACCACTTAAGATTATTAAAATCACGTATCTTAAAGATATTTATAATAGTATTCCTAAATATAATATAGTATTCCTTATTAGATAGGTGGTATAGAATCGCTATATTATCGACGTAGAAGAATACGATAAGATACTTACTAACAAACAGATATACGCACTCCGGTATAGACTCGAAACCTAGCTTTTTCATCTCTCTATATAGTATCTTGAACTATAGTAATAGTGATCTTGGAAGTCTATATAGTACTCTATTAAGTAGTAATTCGAATTCCCCTGTTATTCCTTCTTTATCTATAAAACCTTCGGCGTATAAGATATAGATAGTCTTATCGATAAATACGTTTCCAAACGCGTTAATAGCGTCTAGCTACTTAATATTAAGGTTAAAGAACGTAGCAATTACTATAAAGTATCTAAATACTTTTATAGAGAGTGTAGCTATATAGGTGTCTTTATCGGTTTAGATATAGAGATCTCCTCTAATATATAGACGTGCCTTAAGCTTCTCTAGATACCTATTACTGTTATACTTGTATATAAAGACCTATATTATAGGGAGAGCTTTGATATTCCTTGCTTTTTCTAACTTCTTGATTTTACTCCACGTATTAAGAGCCTTTAGGTCTACGTATTCTTTCTTTACTACTACAAGAAAGCCTATCGTATAGGGATACTGGTTCAATTCTTTCTAGCTTCGTAGTATAGGTAGCAGATCTCTCTTATATATCTTTTGTTAGTTGTACACCGTAGCGTCTACTATTTCTATATAAAAAATAGCTAAACTATTAAGTTAACTATATATAGCTACGAATATTGTCTGTTTTCGTATACGTTTCCCTTAGATAATATTTCGTTTATCAACTGCTTAAGCGTCTACCTACCTAGTTCTTAGAGGTAGTATTAGATTCTCCGTAGATAAATTAGATCTTTCGTTCTACTATATCTAATTATACGTTTCTATATTTTATAGATTATTCTACGAGCGTTATAGTTGATTATTTAATATATTTAAGTATAGATTTTCGATTTTATTATATTCTTAGCGGGGCCCGTAAGCGAGTTTTTCTACTTTAGGCGTTTTTTCGGGTATTATTAATCCTTTAGTTTCCTACTCTAATTCCGAGTCAACTTCTTCGATTATTAGTATATCGTTACTAGAGATATTAACTCGTATTGTATCACCTATTTCCTCTAATAAGAGTTCGTAATCCTTAAGATCCTTAGCCTCTAATTAGCTAACCTCTAGTTCTATTATCTTAATAATGTCTAGAACCTAAGTAGGAATTACCTCGGAGGCTTCGTTCTTTTTCTATCTCCGTATTATATCGAATACTATATCTCTTGTTAATATTACCTCTCGCTTCTCTAGTAGCTAGATACAAAAGATATTAGTGGAATTATAGCCTACTAGGTAGCCTACGTGTACTCTTAGTACTAGTTTTTTAAGCTTAGGATAATTCTTAATATATATATAAGCTTTACTTCTATACTCGATAAGATACGCCAAGTTAGGCTTATAGTTAATCAATCTATAGTATTTTTATAGTACTTTTAGTAGAGTTTTCTAGTTAAGTTGGCGTATAGGTAACCGATTTAGGAGATAACCTATAGTCTTATAAGCCTTTATTAACTAACCTATAGATAGATTCCCTTAGTTTAAGAGGCTATTAGCTCTATTAATAAATATCTTTCCGCTTTTTTTAGTACCTCTATTCTAGCTATATATATTAGGCGCCGAGATATACTCTTTAATTCCTTCGTTTACGATAAAAGCTCTATATACTAGTCCGTATCCTAACTCCCTATCCCTATAAAAGATCCTGACTTTCTGTTTCTAGCGTATTTCGACGTATCTAATAAAGCTTTGTACTATAAGAATCAGTATTCTTTCGTCCTTTTTAACGAGTATATATATATAATATATATACGTCGATAGATAGTAAAAATATATAAGGTATTCGGTAAGTCCTTCGGCTAGTTAGATATAGATAAGATCCTAATAGACCTTAAAATAAGGTATAAAAGGTCGTGTTTTCTATCTTTTACTAATAATCTGTTATAAATTAGTCTTATAGTATTACTTATACTTCCTTTCCGAGAGTTTCTTTGTTTTTATTACAACCCCTTTATATAATATTTCTAGGTATAATATAGCTTTATTATACAGATAACCTATTATACTATACTATTTATCGAGTATAGCTTTTCTAGGTGGTTTTGGCTTACGTGATAAGTGTGCTTCGAATACGGAGTATCTTACTATATTAGATATATAGAAACTCGAAGCTATCTTAAATAGCCGGTATTCTAGGTAGAACTAGCTGTGTTTTATCGGTATTTAGCCAAATTCGACGTTATTGTATATTAATTTTGCTATAGATATGTCCTAGTAGACCCCTTGATCTATAAACTTTTACAAGCTCGTAATGTTTATATAGAATATAGGGATATATAACACTTCCGAAAGATAAATAATTCGACTATTTAGTATATCTTTGTATTCTAGGACATACTAGATTTTTCCTATACCTAATATAGGAATTACTATATCTCCTATAAACAATACTTTATCTGTTCTTACTTTTTAAAATTTAATAAATCTATTTCGATCGTTATATATATACGTTGTTGAGCCTAAATCTAGTATAATACTATCTCGGAGTATATAAGTAGCTACATTCCCTCTAGTATTAAATATAATATTCTTGTCTATTTTCGGCTAATCAGAGGCCTTATTTTGCGAGTTCAGCTAATTAGAAGCCGTTCCTCGTAAGATTATAAAGGTAGATAGTGTCTTTTTACTTCCTAAAACCGATATTTTATCGATATTAGTATTATTGTTTAATATTTGCTATACCTTTTTTAATCTTGAATTTTCGAGTTACTTTTTAAAGATGTTATTGCTAGTAGCTTTGTTAGTAAATACCTTTATTACTACTTTATCTGCCTTCTAGCCTATAGGTCGTAGAGATTCGTAAATATAGAGGCACTCGGAGTACTAATGCTCTTATTTGTATACGTATATAGGTACCTTATTCTTCGCGTTTTTTCCTTTAAAAGTCGGAGACGTATACTTTGATTAGCTAGTTTCTTCTAATATTAATATACCGAAAGCTCTATACTAACCTCTAGCATTAATTATATAAGTAGTTCTCCTATATCTTCTTAGACTAGAGAGTAATTCTCTAAATAAAATTTCGTCGCCGTTAGTAATCTTATATCGTTGTAAGTTATACTAAGATACGTTAATTAACTATACTATATTAAGGAAATCGTAGTAAGGCCTATCTCCCGTTATATCTAGAAGCGCTATTACTACGTAATCGTTATATATAGTTTCCTACTTATTAAGCTATATATCGATATCTTAACTCTTGGTTAGTTTCGAAAGTTTCCGCTAATCAGAGATTAGCTCTTATTCTCTTTCTTTAAGTATAGGTACGAATCTTACCTATAAAGCTTATAGTATCTAATATACTATATCGGTATTAAAGGTATAGCGTATTACATTAATATACACCGATACTTGGATTTTTATACGTAAGTCCGCTAGTACTTCTAACTATTTGTCGAAGAGCTTAATATCTCTTTAGTAATCCTTTAGTAATATACGTAGGTAATCCCTTTCTTCTCTATTAAGTAATATATATACTCTTAGAGGAGGTTATATACCTATATTTGTATTAGGAGGTATTACTATAGATAATATATCGTTTAGAGTTAGTCTTTCTAGTTTAACTAATATTAGAATCTCTTTAACTCTAGGGTTATAGTATTTCTAGATATTATACTTAAAGGTAGAGATTCTAATTATCTTAATCTACTTTAACTAATCTTTTAAATCCCTAAGGATTATAGATATTAGTACTAATATAGTAAGTTAACGAGAGAATACCGCTCTCGGAGACTATTCCTATCTAGATTTTCGCTTAGATATAGCTAAAAATAATATAGTTTTAGACGTTCTATAGCCTTCCTAATAATAGTAATCGCCGTGTATTCCGTATCTAGAAATGGTTATAATACAAACCGGGATCGTAACTAATAGATAATAGAAGGTGAATCACGTAAGGAAGTAGTAGGTAAAATAGATAGGATTAAAGAGTCTAAAGAGTATCTACCGTAGTAGAGAGCTCTATATATACAGATAGATCAGCACTTTATAAGGAATACTCTTATATTATAAGGAATGCAGTGAGATTAAGAAGAGAATCAAAATAACCGAATATCATGCATAAAAGCACGTGACCTCTAACTGACACGACCCGGTTTAATCACTAAAGAGCTTGCCGGACTTCGAGCTCAGCCAAGCGAATATGGGTGACAACAAGGCCGTTCATGAAGTTTTTCCTTACGCAGCTTTTAATCCCTAGTGATGGATTGCTGACCAAATTTAAGAGCCAGGAGGACTTTCTTGCTAGGATGCCAGAGTATGCCAAATTGCCGAGTATCTCCCCAGTACCTCCATTAAGTAAAGATGAGATGTCACATGATGAGGTTATCACTGATGAGGAGGACGAAGAGAATGATAATGGACAACAAAGGAATTCAGTTGTGAAGTATTCCCTCGTTTCTATAATCATGTGCCCTGTCTGACTTGGTTGATTTAGAACACAAGGAAGGGAAAGGCCAAAGAGACAGAATCCTCTCCTGAAGCCCCATCAACTCGCAGAAGTCAATCTGGTCGATGGACTCCCCTTGGCCGTCCTCGCGAACATTCACTCGATGCGATGGAGAGCGAATATGACATATCCATAGAACAAATACAAAAGACAGCCCACATGCTTAGTCGCCTACAAGATTACAACATAAATCTTTGGTCACACTTTGTCGTTAGGCATAAAATATACGATTCCGTGGAGATTGACAAAACACCCGTCACGGCGCAAATGGATAGAGATGTGATCCGGGATGAGATAAAATGGCTGGAAACAAAGGGTGCCGAATTTGCAGAAAATGTTACGACTATAGCGGAGATCTTCTGTCCTGACTCCGTTCCTGGCTATGCGCCCGCAGGCCCAGCCACGACATCTTCTTTCTCGATTTCACAAGCGCGTTCACTTTCGAGAGAACAAAGTGGACCAGGGTCACGAAAACGAGAACTTGATAGCCGGACGGTTTTGGAATCAGTGGAAAAGGGCGAGTAGAAGGACTATAGGTCGGCTGTTGTGTCACATGGTGATGATGGAGCTAAGGGGTGAGCCTGGAGAGGAATAATATTCATACGAGAAGGCTCCTAAGGAGGCTTTTTCTGGCTTAATATTGATAGGTCAAAAGACAAACCACTTGAATGAAAACCCAAAATTGTAGCCTTGGACAATTAATAGGATTCAGTCTAGAGCGTAAAATAGACACAACCTTTCTCTTTTCTTCCTTGGTTTCAATTCTGACCCACCAGTTCGTAAGACAATAAAAGTCAATTTAAGACATCTCAAGAAGCTTTTTTCTTAAGTGGCGACAGAGAGAAAAGAGTCAGAACGAGAATTGGTCAGAAGATGAAGCTCAAGATTATGCAAAGCGTGAATGATAAGATCAAAAATACATTGATGCTGCTATATACTGTACAAGTGCTAAACTAATAACCCAACATTTTGAAGAAAGCAATCCGATTGCGTGGTGCGACTTCTGGTATATTCCATATCGTTAAATCATCAATCACCCACCCGTCATCCACAACTCAGCTCAGGTAGATGATATAATCTACTGGTGGGTCTTGTTTCCACCAAAGGTCTTTCCACCGCTCAGATCGCTGTCAACCCTGGGGTCAAGCTTGTTCAGAATATCCGAGTTGTGGGGACCAGCGGTGTTCTGCGCGGTGCCTGAGCCAGGCGTAGCGTGGCTGCCTGAAGCGCCGGTGATGCCACCGACCTTGTGGCCGACGGTTCCGCCGCGGCCGTCAAGGTCGGAGTCCACGCGGGGATCGGCCTTGTTCAAGGCGTTGCTGTTGTGTGGGCCGGCGTTGGTGGAGTGTGAGATGCCACCGTGGGTGCCGGTGCCGGTGTGTGTACCGGTGTGTGTACCAGTTGAACCGTACCCTGTGCCGGTGGTAGTGCCGTGGGTGTTGGAGCGGTCAGAGTCGACGCGGGGATCGGCTTTGTTGAGGAGGTTGGAGGAGTGTGGGCCAGCGGTTGTGGTGCTGTGGCTTGTTCCAGTGCCAGTGGTGGAGTGGCCGGTTGTGCCAGTGAGACCTGAGCCCACGGTGTTGTGGTGCGAGCCGGAGTGGTCACTGTCGACTCTTGGATCTGCCTTGTTCAGGATGTTGGAGTTGTGAGGACCTGCGTTGGTGGAGTGACCTGATGAGCCGAATGCTCCAGTGCCGGTTGTGCCAGTGTGAACACCAGTGTGTGTTCCGTGGGTGCCAGTTGAACCGTATCCAGCACCGGTGGTGCCGGTTCCTGAGTAACCAGCTGTGCGGCTGTCGGATTGAGCTCCCATGTGGTTTCCTCCGCTCAAGTCTGAGTCGACGGTTGGGTCTGCCTTGTTGAGAAGGTTAGAGGAGTGAGGTCCAGCAGTGGTGTTGGTGTTGTGTCCAACACCAGTGCCGGTTGTATGTGTAGAGTGTCCGATTCCAGCACCGGTGTGAGTGCCAGTGGCATGTGTGTTGTGGCCAATGCCAGTACCAGTTGTACCGGTGTGGCGGTTGGAACCGTCCATGTCTGAATCAATTCTTGGGTCTGCGGCGTTGGCAACACGGCTGCTGTGTGGACCGGCAGTTCCCTCAGGAACGTTGTTGCCGTGGGTTGAGGTGGAGTGAGTGGTAGAGGTAGAGCTCTTGTCCATGTGGAGAGCTTGCTTGACCTTTTCGATAGTAGAAGCCATTGTGAAGGTTGTTTGTAGTTTTAGAAAGTTGGTTTTGAAGTGTTGAAGTTGTTTATTGAAGTGAGTAGATGATTGCAAGTGAAGATACTGTATGATGATGTGCTTCTACCTCCGGATGTCCTGGTCTTATATACAAATCTTCGTCTCTTCGAATCTCTTCCACAAACCTGTTTCTTCAAACCAATAACGGAATATCCCATATTCTCACTAAATTTCCATCAAGCAATGTGACTTTCGTAACAACAAACACAAGGAAACGACAAGCGATCTTCGTCATTCTGTGCTTGGAATAGCCTCCTTACCCCAGAAATCTGCATGCACTCATGCACAAACCCGTTGATCCGCTATTCCTGCCAGGTTTTCCACACCCTCACAAGGAAAGCTATTCATGCTCGGTCCCAGTAATTGGTTAGTTCCAGTTCCACGAGGACGTCAGAACATGCTTGCATGATATTAACTGGGACCCCGCACCGTCATAGTTTGTGGCTGACCCGCAATTGCGGGGGCTGTGGCTGATAGAAGAGCGAATAATCGATGCAGATCTGTGGATCTGGTGCCACACTGTGGCTGTGATCGAGATTTGAGCTGTGGCGCACAAAACTCTGTCTGAACTTCAAACGAAGCCAAGCACAAACAAAGCAAGGAATGACAAGCACGCAAGCATCGCAAGAATATAGCAAGGACTCGAGACTTCTCAGCCAAACATTCATGAAGCACGAGGCTTCAGAAAGAGCCGCACAGAGGCTCCAATGATGTCAGATGACGTCGGGCAAACTGTGCCTTGAAGAGCGGATCTATAGATCTTGGCTGTAGCTCATGCTTGGACGTTGGACGGCCAAAGCTTGGTAGAATAGATCAGCAGCTTTAGAACTTTCTTGATTCCTCGCCACTTGGCTGGTTGGCAACATTCAATCTCTCAAGGTTCGTGGATGCATGCAAGAAGTGTTGGTGGCGGATGAAGAATCGGAAAACTTAACAATCGGAGTGCTTCCCGAGATGTGTGGTGGAAATCATGTGACCATATTTCAAGTCTACATTTTCTGCTCAAAGATCGCAAGTTCGGTCAGCTCGTAATGAAGGTTGGACCAGGAGGCCAATTACAAGCGAGCTAATGAAATTGCCTTGTCACTTGAATGCACCACGTTCTCTGTTCTGCATGTTTGGCCAAGAGACATCTGAAATGCCTAGTATCCAAGTTTTGAAAGCAGTTGAGAGAAGGCCAGCACGTCTCTATTGGAAATAGAACACGATCTTACAATTCATCCTGTCATTTTTTTTCTGGTATCGAATTGTGCTTCTATTTAAGCAACGCTCGTTTTGGATTGTTTGATTACGAAAAACGAAAATGGACAGCATTTCGAGAGATTGTCAAATGCTACTGCTAAGTCCGCACGAAGTACATCATCTTGCGTCTTCTATGAGCTTTTGCGGTGGTACAAGTTACCTCACTGTCGCCGACAATCCCGGAGTTTTCTTTTTCATGTGAGTACTGGTTTTGAGGTGAAGAGATATGCGTAGTTAGCGTGTTGCGGCAACATGTTACCAATCATTTGGAAAAAGACTTCTGCACGTTCAATGTATAAAAGCTGGGTAGAATACTCTCCATTTTTGGCCCACATTGGCGAACTACTGCTGTATATTCGCTGTCAAGCACATCAACGCTCAGACTCCTTGTAAGAGCCATGGACTAGTGTTTAGGTCCATCAATGTTTTCCGAACTCCCATCGATGTCCTCCAATTTGCAGCCTTATGAAACTCCAATCTAGCAGTATACAGACTGGGTCGTGTGGAAGCTGAGAGATTTTTTCTCTTTTGTTGCCATGTCCTCGAATTTCCGTGATCATCTGTTCCTTGTTGTTACCAATCCAGCTTTCGCTACAGCATTTCCCTATCCTCGCTCGAACAAATGTTTAATTTTCATCACTCCGACTTTCTTGTCAAACTAATGATCGACTAGAAATTCAACACTCGAAATAAAACATGGTTCTACATCGCTAAGAACGACATCTTGGGACGTGAGGAATGTTACGCACGAGTGGTACTCCTCGAATAATCCCTTCTGGTTTGACATTCTGGCTTGAGAATATTGAAGTCTCTAGGGCGAGTATTTAAACCATCTGCTTTCTGTTTCTCATTTAAGCATCTTGACAAACCTGGTATCCAGGTATGTAGAAATTGAGTATTAAGCGTAGTCCTTAGCTACCGTCTCCCGAAGACGAATTCATGACTCAAGTAAAGTCGCCCATCAGGGATGCTTTGCAAATGTTGCGTGAGAGTATTGTTACTTCAACAACTGTTGAGTTATTTCGACTATGGAAGCCATAATCATAATCTGACACCTCGTTCACATTAATGAAGACTTGAAAATATATCACGAGAGTGGGCTACGAACACATGTCAACTCATGAAAAAGATACAGAGTAATGATTTGGTTCACATGCTCTTAGGCTTTCTAACCTTTAGTCAATGGCCAATCGAATACGAGAGAGAGAACCAAAGGATGAGAAGTGTCAAAATTGACTTTATCCTCTGTATTCTACCATGTATAAGCGAGATCTTAAAGAACTCTTACTTGGCTGCTCTGCACATTCTCCACACTCAGTCACCAGCTGATTTCTAGCGGGCCCTACGGAATCCAAGCATCACCTTCTCAGCCCTCGGACCAGTTGTATATCCATCCGTCTGCTCCATGCCACTAGCATCAACAACCCGACTCTCAAAACCCGTATACACAGCTGCAACCGCATGTTTCATCGCTAGACACGCCAAGTCAACTTTGCACCATATATCAAACACAGCACACCAAAACTCCATGATCAGCCATACTCACAATTAATCGCAAAATGGCTTCCAATGCACATCCGTCCACCACTTCCAAAAGCCCAAAACCAGCGCCGCATCTCCCTCACTCTTTCTTCATCCTCAACTATCCACCGCTCAGGTTTCCATTCCTCAGGATCGGGAAACACGTCTTCGTTTCGGTGCAAGCACCACCCGCTGGCTGAGACTCGGACGCCGCCTGGGATGTCATTCACGCCTGCTAGCTTGCATGATGGATAGGGTGTTACTCGTGGCTGTGGTCCTGGAGCTGGGGCGTAAAGACGTAGCGTTTCGAGGATGATGGCGTCGAGGAGGGGGAGGGTGTCTAACTCTTTGGGATCTGGAAGAGTTTGCGTCGAGGTGGGCGGATTTGAGGGACACAAAATCGGTGGTGTGAGTGTGAGGAGTTCTTTTCGTAATTGAGCTTGTAGAGCTGGCTGTAAGGAGAGATGGTACAAAATATACGTGAGTGTTACGCCACTCGTTTCAAGGGCAGCAGCGTTATGGTCGAGCATTTCGCTTGCGATTGCCATCCTATTTGGATAGAGCTGCTTCTGCTCTTCAGACTGACTTGACTTCTCGAGTTTAGCATCAGCTTTCAGCATCGCATCTCTCATGGCCGCAAACACAGCTGGCTGCTCTCCATCCATCTTCTCTGCTTGCACGACAAGCTCCTTCTCGGCCTGATCACAAATCCTCAAATTCCACGCCTCAATCTCTTCGATACCCCTGTAAAACCAATCCGGAATGATCTGAAAACCCGCACTTTGCAACCATGCTAACAAGGTCGGAGCTTCGATCGTCCAAAACAAATATGGTCGCCGTCCTAGGAAGTTTCGTAGAAACCACTCCCTCACCTCCAAGTCCTGGAGAAAATTACTACCAAGCTTGGGACCGAATTGGTACGCCATGAATGAATCAATGGAGTATGCATAGCTTAGCGAGAGGATGTCGATTGCCTCCTCCCCATCGTCAGCACTCGCAGCAAAGATGGGCAAGAAGCGTTCGAAAACAGTCCTATTGGTTGCAGCTTGTACATTAGACGAGGTCATAATCTGGGATTTGGAGTAGATGTTTGTGAGCATGCGTTTTCGAGCTGCATGCTCCTTTCCAGCTTTGATGCTCAGCATGTTTGTGACACTACCACATAAAATTAGCAAATATTCACCTCCCTCAACCCTCAGAGAGAGAACTTACCCACTGTAATTCGCAAACCTCCTCGGATAAAAATCCGTCTTATCGAAGTTCCCTCCATAAATCGTCTTCACGCCTTCCTCGTAGCAATTGATGCTTATCTCATTCGGTCCCAACCTGATGATTGGGCCTCTGGCTCTATGCAAGCGCAGCAAGGTCGCATTCTCGACTTGGAAGTATCGCATATATAAACTCCATAGGGAGGAGAAAGGAGCTGTTGGGTGAGCATTGGGGATCTTCGAGAGTGGGGAGAGGAAGGCCGAGTATATGATGAACTTGTAGATTGCGCCAGCAATGAAGAGGGTGGAAACTAGAAGCGTTGAACTAGTGATGGCCATATTGCTGGGTCTAGAAACCTTAAACAGTGTTTCGGGAGGGAGGTGAAGTTCAGTGCGAGGATATCGTTCCATCTAGATGCTGGTGCTGATTCGTGGGTGCAAAAGCCAAGCGAACCATTTTGACGTGCATGAAATCAGAATCTACCCTTTGAAGATGATGTCATGCTGCAGGATATAATAATTCACAGTTCTCCTGTAAGGTACTCAAGCGCTGAGTATACCACCAAGACTGGAATCAAAGGGAGCGCTGATTCGAGGAATACATAAGATGCATCTTCGAGCTCTGTCACTTTAACGGGATCATTGAGATATATGAGCAGTTTCTTCTTTTGGCCAGGTTGCTTTGCGATGCCTTTCTGCTTGTTGCAATGGGGTAGGTATGGTATGGTATGGTATTTGTCGTGGTATTGGCAGGTGACAAGTTGTCTGTTAAAGTGAGCGAAATGTTTTTGTTGCATGTCGCGAGAAATTTAGAGGGGATCTTACCTTTATGGGGTAATATAACGTACCTTCCCTTAACAGTGCCTTTGGGGATGGTCCGATGGACAAGTGCAACTTATTTAAGTGTTTCGCTTGCTTGAAATTCGGGCCTCGGGGGGTGGTATGCAACATACCAAAATAGTTTCATGAACCAAAAATGTAATTCTCCGTTCTTGCCCTCCCCGCATATCTATAAAGAGAGCGGGGTGAGTTTATGAGTGGTGGTGCCACTGAAGAATTCAATGGTTCAAACTTAATGCCCCCATTTTTTTCTCCCTGTGCTACAGTATGGATTGCACACCCCTCTCCAGATCTATAGATAAGATAAGAAGAGAAGCGCCATAGGATTTTTGGTATTTATATTTTGAAAACGACAAAATTAACAATATTGTCTACCCAGCTGCATAACCTACAGCCAATCAACGTGGTGGCAAATCCAAGATTTAAATACTTATAGAGCCTGTCCGTTTTTAATGTCACTTTACGAAAATCACTTGGCAGATGGGAATGAAAGTTTGGTCTAAAATTTTGATTTGAGTACTGAAGTATGTAGAATGCACCCAAAGATCCTCCATATGCTAGAACACAATTATTTACCTCTTCAAATGGTGCATTTCGTTGTCATGAAGGTCGTGGTAACGGTAATCAAGTGATGCAGATGTATTGAGATCGGACCTTTGTCCGTAGTTGAGGGCCGAATTCTTTCTCTGTCTTTGAGAGGTCGAAGCTTGAAGCATGATGACGAATATCTTACTTACTTCTTGAAGTAAAGGACAATCTCAAAGGACAATCAATCCAAGGACTAAGGTGTTGGAGAGCTCCAGGATGGAACTCAGGGCTTGGGGCTCAATAGCCAGCTGGCCACCTTTCCGATCGATTTGTATCCGGTAATGTGACATCATAATCATTTTTCGCTGTAAGTAATCCTAGTGTCCCACATGGTGGCAGTACCTGTGAAGAAAGGCTTCGTCCTCCTACGGATTCCTAAAGGCTGGATGCGTTTGGTGTTGGTGGACCGTTACGACGGGTGCTTGTTACTCATCAATCCACCATGGATAGGTCGAGGGAGCATAAGAAGTATACCCACGTCTGGCAAAAGCAAAGTGCAAGAACTTCTCCTTAACTACGCTCTCAGGCCTGACGGCGTGGCAGAGTTCATTGCTGAAAACCGCAGTGCTTGGAGATTTGTACCACGAAGCTGATTTTGAGTCTAGAGCGAAAGTAAAGTACAGGAATAAACCGGCACAATGCTCGCGCCAAAGCCAAACCATAACTTCATGTCGTTCCCTCTTGCACAGAGCAGATTACTGTAGCAAATGCATCGCAGTGAGCTTTGGCGACAACCGTATGGCAGAAGCAGCGAAGAGCAACCACAACGAGTGGCTGCAACCAGCCTAGTAACACCAAGGGGCTTTCTTCTCTGCCCTACGGGATGGGAGTCCTTATGTGGTTTTGAGCCGAGAAGACGAGACTAGAACCTCAGGCTAACACAGAGCAGTCCTTAATCTGGCCATCTCAGGCTAGAGCAGGTCCCTTGAAGACCCGAGGAGCAGGAGCTGAGATCACAGCCTTGATCTGGACTTTTGTTTGCTCATCCTGCCTCGCGACCCTTACGCGATGAGAGGAGTCTGTGCCTCGAGACAGCAGATTTCCAGAATACCCAATCATAGCGATCCTATGGTAATCTCCACGATGGCCTCCACGGTACGCTTAACGGTTATGCATATATTCAGTTCGATATTCTTGACATGGGTTGCAGATCTACATGCCTAGCCGCGTGACACGAAGGTAAACAAATATGTTACAAATCTTTGGTGAGGGCTTAAAGGGCACATAGTCTCGGGACGTATAGCGTATATTAGAGTCTAGATTGTATTGGAAGACTTCGTTCTCGATGTTACGCTGTTAAAGTTGAGGTTGTTGTCGTTGTTGTCTCCGTTGTGCGGGTTGAAATTTCTGTGCGGCTCTGGTTTGGCTGGCAGACATGGTTGTCAAGCCAGCAGCTTGTTTCGCTTCGAAACCCCTTCGCTTATGAGCTGTTCTGCAAAATCGATCAAAGGCATTTGATTTCTACCTCGAAGAACTTCAATGTCGGGACTTAATTATCCTCCTACAATTGAATTATATCCCTTGATGCAACTGATGACTGGATTTTTCTCCCTAATCGAACCAGGACAATAAGAGCATGAACACAGCAATGTGTAAAAATACGGAGATTTCGTCTTGTCGACATGGAAGATTGGGAACTCCTTCTGGGACAATAGTAAAGCTTAGTGAGCTCATTTCTCTTACAAGCCCTTCTTCTCATTGGCCGTCTTATTGCTGATATCCTCAGATTATGAAGTAATATTTTCTGTGCCTAGGGTAAGGTAGAGCCTACGGCCAATCTAACAACGGCTTCTAGTCACATGATTCGTACCATCATCACCAAACTCAACCAGATGCATAGAATCACCATCTTATCCACCAAAAAGAACATCCAGTCTTACATCTTCGAAGCATATGCACCCATCCATCAAAACTCCGCTCAATACTGCTCAGCCCTCAAAGAAAGTTAAATTTCGGTCCCGAAAGACATTCCCCGCCTCCAAGCCAACCCTCGGAGTTAAGCACCGGCCAAACACAATACAGCGAAAGACGGAGTTTTGGAGAACATTCTATCCGCAAATATACCGAAGCTTACGACTTTCATGCATGCATTGTGAATCACACGCTTTAGGCGCCTAGGATTCATGCCTCGAGTTATTGTAAGTATATATAGGTAGTCAGTCATAGCTTCGAGGTGACATCCGTTCAACTTTTTGCTGTCGAGATATCCAACATCTCAACTTCAGTCTCACAACCCCAACACATCGACCTAAAAACTGATCCTACTTAAGAAACACGATGGAAGCAATATCAATAAGCCAGTTACTCAGCTGTCCTGAGATGTGTAAGGGATGCTGCAATCCATACTGCTCGAGTGGGGTTACGAAATGCCCCTCTTCAGACCCCTCAGACTGTCCGTTCGTTAGATACGCCTTGAGGCAGCAAAAGATGGAGAGAATGAGGCTGGAGCGCGAAGGGAGTGTAAGCGATTCGGAAAATGAGAATGGAATGAAGGACAGTCTGTGAAAACAAAGCATTTCGGAATCGATGGGTTGTATGACTAGAGGTGAAGCTTGGAGTTCGGAATCTTGGGCATTCTAGGCGTCTCAACTTGGGGCCATGGATGGGGTTGCTGGTGTCTGGATTTGAGATGCATTGTTTGGGATGGGAAAGAGGATTTCTGGAAGAGAGGTGTATGATATGTACATATTCTCCTCTATCCAAACCAGACCAGCGAGTCTGGCTTCTATTTCAGATTTATATCGTGTATGAACGCATGGTGCAATCCCTTCGAAATTTAAAAACAAAACACAAGAAATAGCAATAATAATCAATTTGAATAGTGATTTATACATATATTAAGAACTGCTAGAGTATGCTGAGATCACTGGCAATCTAAGGGAAGACTGCTCTATTATCTAGAATAGTGATCGTCAAAGATTATCTCTCGTTGCTTCGCAAAAGCTTGGATTTGGATTTCCAATGTATAATTGATATCTAGCCTGGTGTAGAGTGTCAAATGAGATTTGGCTGATGGAGAGTTCCGAAGTCATGGAAAACGTCTGGGTAGATTCCAACACTTCAAACGTGCAGCTTCAAATGATTATCTAGTAACCACCAGGCACAATATCCGGCAAACCCTGGGTTAATTTAACGAAGGCAATACTGGTAAATAATTGACGTTTTCCACAAGTCGATATCGTTTTCAGAAAATCTCGAGAATTACGAGAATAAGAGTTTGAATTGGCAAGTTACATCATGAGATGATGACTAAGCGAGATGCTTTCTACCTATTGATAGCAGAAGGGCACCCTGAAATCAAGAAATCTTCATCATTTGCCTTTCGCAGAAAAATAGAAGTAAGTATCAAATGGCTTAGGATGGAAAACTTGTCCAACTAACAACACCCCAAGAAGCTTTTTCTCACCTCATTCTCAAAACCGCAAAAATGCCTCCTCGCCAAGCGCTTCCCATCGACGTTGAAGTCAACTGTGCTGCGACCTTAGGAAACGGCTCACAGTGTCCTCGCTCCTTGAGCTGCAGAAGTCATTCATTCCATGCCAAGCGATCCGTTGTGGGACGTTCAATGCCGTTTGACCAGCTTCTTGCTGCGCATTTAGGACGTCTAGCTCAACAGGAAGCTGATGCACAGAGAGGTAAGTTATGTAGACTCTTTGTGTTTGTGTATGTGTGTGTGTATGTCTGAGCCTGCTGACTTGTGGAAGTAGGTGTGCGAGCTAGATCTGAGGAAAATTAGGCGTTGTGGAAGATGCTCGTTGTTTAGTGGTAGGCTGGATAGTTGCTTGTTTCGGTAAATCATGGTTATGAATTCTACATTCAATACGGGATAGATTTGTTGCTGCCCTCCCGACTTTCTGCTGTTTGTTTGTATAATTATGAAAGAATTGTTATACTAAAGTAGTGAAGTGGCTACAGTTGACAAAAGATTACTTCAATATGTTCACAATCTCGCTTCAGGCACTGCTCATCCATGCCTACACTTAGAAAAAGATTTTCATTGCTCCCTTTCAGTGCAAGAAAGAGCTTGAAGTTCTACCACCTGAATGAGGGAATCGTACTTTGCTTTAGAATAATCATGAAATCAGACAAGACCAGCTTTTCATTCCACCCTCCGCATGTATCTATCAAACAACATCAATCTGCCATGAGAGAATAAAACCATGAATTTATTAGTGTAGCAATGCGCAGGAGATGATTAGCTATTTCAAGAAGCATGAGCCTCTCTGGAATTTCAAGATCCTTCCGTTGGTCATGGATGTAGCATTGGAAAGACGCTGACTACAGCCTTGTGAGCTGATGATTGTAGTTGCGATGAAAGTGGTGCTTATCATATGGGCTGCCGCTAAAATGGACCAGAGAGCATTTGTTAAAGTGGGCTCTAGTTTTTAGGCCATGGACCCACGAAGATTGTGGTAAAATTGAAAACTGTGCCAAGTACAAGAAAGGACGAATATATAAAGATTGGACCACGCAGAGGCAAGTCATTTCCTCTTGGGACAAGCTCTTGCCGAAGCAAAATCAGGTTGGAATATTAATAGAGGAGCGGGGGGTTCAACCACCATTTCAACCAGCTATGCCTGGGCCTTGCCCACAACCATACAGTATTGGCCTCTTTGAAGCACAGGAAAAGCATACACAAACAAGAGCATATCAGAAGACACGCCCATGGCCTCAAACTGAACAGAGTCGTTTATTTATACATTGGTTCTTTACGAACTCCCCACCCTCTTCAATGCCTCATCCGCTTGCTTCACCCCATCATCGAACCCAATAGCCTTCGCCAGAGTCCTCGCCTCATCAAACCTCTTCCTTGCTTCCCGAATATTGCCATCCATCTCTGCAAATTCACCGAGATTGTGTGTTGCCACTGCACAACCAATATCGCATTCTTCCGTACGCTCGGGAGGAGTAACCTTTGCGGCTACTGCAAGAGCTTTCTCTGCCCATGCTCGTGCGTTGGCAACAAGCTGCGCGCGGGAAGCTGCTGGCTGGCCAGGTGTAGCCGGTGCTTGCTGTTGTGCTAGGGATATGGAGAGATTGTTCACTGTACTCTAGTTAGCATGAGCTTTGGAAAAGTGAGGACAGGCTAGCTTACTCAGAACGGCTGTATGGCAGCTTGAGGGTGGCGATAATGCTAGCGCTTGGAGGAACAGAGGAGCTGCCAGGTAGTGTTGATTACTCTCCTCGTAATGGTGGCCTAGAGCCTCCAAGGAACCTCCAATTTGTTCTGGTGACATCCATTCACCTTCACCTTCCTTTACTCCCTCCTTTTCTCGTCGCATCTGCTCCTTTAGCACCGTCTCAACAGCCCAAACTAGCCTTGCTTCTGCGTTCTCCTGCTGCTTCACGTATTGATTTGCGTAGAGCTCTCCCAGCTTGACACTAACACCCACGGTCTTGCCTAAGACGTTCGTCCTCTTTCCCTCATTCCCTGGTAATGACCCCAATTGTTCCACCCATAGCAGATTGTCCTTCTTTACGATCTCCAGGATATCAATTGCTTGTTTGTATCTCTGGATCTTCTCCATAAATGCCGCCAATTGGATCTTCACTCCAATGATTTCATCCGAGAAAGGGTCCATCCCAATCTCATCAGAGACTCGAAGTGCTTCGCGGTAGTACTTGATTGCATTTCGTGGATCGGGCGCAATGTTGCTATAGTATAGAGCTTTCCGCAACTGTTTTGCAACTGGGTCAGGAAACTTGTGGAATGCGCCGATTATGTAGTTATGATAGATGTAATTTGAATAGAAGAGGAATCCAGCTCCTGCAACGATCCTGTTTATGTTTAGATGTGCACTTCAATGGGTGCAAGGAAAGCTTACGTGAAGGCTGCTATGGATACTGAAAATGGATACTCTTTCCATAAAGATTTAGAGGCGCGAACGAATGAATTGTTCGATTGACATCGCTGCTGTCGCATCTGGTTCGATATTGAATTCCGTGGCGAGACGTCTCTTCGTTGTTGTCGTAGGCATTGTGTCGTGTTTCTTGCTACTGGCCGAAATGCATTTTTCACACCTGGGGCAAACATATTTATGATTGATCGTGGAAATTTGTCAAGAGAGGAAGAAATTGAAGAAGATTGGCAATCATACAAACCGCGAGTCCTCGCGATTGAAGCTTGAAGCTATCTGAACCTCAGGTTGCTTGCAGCCCCCTGCAAGATGACGGGCGTGGGGACGTTGTATTTACCCCACCAGAATTCCCCCTCGGCATGAACATCACAAACATACATTTTCAAACGAGAACATAAGATACTTAACTCGATTTATAGTCCCAACTGTGGAGAACTCTCAACGAAATATTCAAACTCTGCGACGTAAAATTTCTACGATGGCTGGCAAATTCGAGCCCAAAACCCCCGTTCAGCTTGCCCCTCCAAAGGACGACCCAATATCCCTCGAGACTCTCTCCAAGGCCAATGGTACGAGCACTTTCTCATTCCCGAGCGGCTTGTGCTCTTAAGCTCCAAACACAAAGCTAATAGCAAAACCTAGGTGTCGATGGTGCTGCGTGCTATGTTGCAATTAAGGTACACATTCGAGATCTCCCCGAAAGCCACACCATGCAGGCACTCTGAGCCAACTTGAGATGATGGCATCTTTGGAGAAAGAAAATGCTGATCTATATAAAGGGTAAAGTCTATGATGTAACTGGTAACAAGATGTACCAGCCAGGAGGCTCATATCACGGTATGATGTCTTTCCATCCTCCCCCGGGTTGTATTCAAAGCTTTTTGCAAGCCAGACCTCCTCTGTCACTTCTCAGCCGCATACATGATAGCGGGAAAGTAAGCACTCTAACACAAGCCCAGTCTTTGCCGGCCATGACGCCTCCCGAGCACTTGCTCTCACGTCCACCAAAGCTGAGGATGTCAAGCCAGACTGGAAAGACTTAGATGACAAGGAGAAGGGAGTGCTGAATGACTGGAATACGTTCTTCTCCAAGCGATACAACGTCGTGGGATGGGTCGAGGGAGCTACGAACAAGGAGACATGAGAGAGGTGTTGAAATGTGTTATGATACCAAGGATTTACGGCGAATGGTGAGTGAGCAGCGAGAGGAGTTTGGGATCTATACGGTGAACTGCTATTTCGATGGCGGGGGAGATGATTTGCTAGGCTCATTTTACAGATATTCAGCGGTTGCTGAGTGTTGAGTGAAGAAGAACCTGCATGAAAAAGCAACGAAGAATACATTATGACTTCAGCCCTATCGTCTTATTCCCAGCTTATTCCCTATGGTTTGTGTTGCTAACTCCAGACCGTACGAGGCTGGTCGAGGTCAAGCTTGGCACCAAGCAGCTGTCTCAAAAAGGAAAACCAACCACTGCCCAACTTTGAGATCCCGATCTGATCCCTAGAGATCTTCGAGAAATTATCGATTCATCCTTTCACAGAAAACAGTTCAAGAACAAAAGCAAGAGTACTGCCATCTTACTCGTGCCTTCTTCACCACTAGGCAGCAGCCACAGATTAAGCAAACATCTCGACCCGGTACACGGATTCCCACGCTCTGTGGAGAATAAATCTCCGTTTCTGCTGTGCCAGAGTGATGTGTGTATCATGCATGCAATGCGCTTGCTGTTCACCGCCATCCCATGTCGAAATGTGAGTTTGCTATACAGCCGGCCAGCTAGCCAGACACTTTCCATTTCAATCAGCCGACTGTGACACAACATCTCGTCTTGTTAACCCCAATGAGGAAATACAAGGAGTTCATTCACTTCGTACGACCTAAGGGGGGTGACTCCCTCACATATTCCGTTTCGGCTAGAACTCAGCAAGTGTCGGTAGGTCGCCGCTCTCCCATTTGCCGGAGGGCACTATTCTGGGAGCAAGGTACATCTTGTATATCGCAGGCTACCTACCTATCATTTCACATCATAACCCTCTCTTGTCTTGCTGTATCATTTGCCATTTCTCCAAAGCCTTCCTTGTAAACAGCACCTGCCCTAACCACCAAACAGCTTCTTCACTTCTAATGTCCCTCTCACAAGCGAGCGCAAAACGCCGAAATTGAAATTCAAAAAACATGCCATCAAATTTTACAACTACCTACCTACAGCATGTCACTTGAGAAATTCTCAATAGCCGGCTACCCTGAACACTAACTAAAAAAAATCAAAAAAACGTACGGCCGGTAAGGTGTGACATCGCTATTGTATCACGCAGCACACACAAATATGAACATGACCGATTACATCCGTATCGAGATCCACACTCTTGCAAAAGTCACCACCAGCAGCTGCAGTCGCAACTTGATCGCATGAGAGGAACCACCGCATCTCGCTTCCCCACTTCAACAATGCATGTCCACGTCTGACCTTATCATGCTCATACCAACAGAGCATCTCTCAAATTTTCAGCATCTCCTCGCACCACATTACGGGACGTCTCGCGTATTACTCGCTTCAGTCTGTTCGTGTACAGTAAGTATTTTCTTTCGCAGTTTTATCCTTGAAATGCACCTCTTTGTCAAACAGAATGTATGGACCTGCAGCAGGCGAGGTATATTGGGAATCTCCAGTCCCATATCTCACCACTCCATTCACGCATTCATGTCAATTCCAAGTAAGGCTATAACTATCGCAGGCGCGTGAGCTTTCAACATCTGCAATACGCCACACTTCGTTCCTTACCTACCTACCTACCTCCGTGTGTATTTTCCATTACCCGCCGTGCAACTCACAGCTTGCGAACCATACATCACACAACACATATCACACACTATACACTATACGCCAAAGACAACAGCCACGTACGATAGACCACAACCACGTTAATCTCATCCCACATCCGTCAGTTCACATATTGGGGTACGTGTACACACTATGGCCCATTTCCTTCTCTACAGATTACACGTACGTACGTAGGTACCTACCACTCTTCATCTCTCTCACACAACATCACAATTCAAGTACAATACCATAGACTACACCAATAGAGCACAACAGAAATCCCCAAAACATTTCACACAGCATAGCCGCACCCGCCTCGCCGTCATGATCGCCACCAACTTACCTTCGCTGCCCAGCCCATTTCCCACCCACCTTCCAATCCATAATCAACCGGTATCTTCACAATCCCCTCCACTCTCCCCCCACCCACCAACCCACCCCGTCAATCCATCCATTCATCAATCCACCCTTTCTTCACGCCCCTCCGTCTCACCCAAAACAGCTGCGGCCACCAACCAATAAACCTCATGTTTCATTCAATGCATTCTACAACCCCCCTCCCAACAAGAAAAACACGTACAACGTAGGTAATCTAACACATCAACGCGAACGCGAAGTGTACAAGTTAAGTGTAACTCCAAAGAAGCAGGTACCTGCATTTGTTTTGTTCACTTTTACATGCGTGTGTGTGTATGTGTGTGTGTGTGTGTGTGTGTGTGTGAATGATGTGCCTGTGCCGTATGTCAACACAGCAGCAGCAGCGTGCTGTTGTGACCGAGACTAAACCACCTTAACAGACTTAACTTGAGTATCTTGAGTATTGTGCAGATGAGGCGCTACCTACCAACGAACATAGAATAAGTCCTAACCTGGCCTTTATTCTCGTTCTTTCACCAAGAGAGCGGAGGTAAGAAAATATTATCAACGATAAGATTACAATCACTGTATGTGAGGAAGAATTCGAGTTCGATAGACAGATCGAATGAAATATAGCTGGCAGTACCCCCCTTCCCCAACTCTCTATCTCTCTGTCTCTCTATACTCTCTAGCCTCTCTAGCCTCTATTCAAATCGATTCAATTTCGCAACACAGCCTACCTACCGACAGATGTAGGACAAAGCAAATACTGGAGCGAAATCTCTTTTGAGCGTCATTGTACCTTCAAAGCTTATTGCACTCTTCCTTACCTTGCCACGATGACTTGTGCATGTATCCTGCACTTTGACTGAACATAATCAATCCAAGCTGACACCATTTCATTTTATTTCGTTTCGTTTCATTTCATTCTTGCGCGCCATCCTATCGATTCAGAAGGGGACATTCCCAGTGATGCGAACACCCACATGCCCCGTGCAGATTAACGCGCCACGACCTGTAGTGCGATGAACTCACTCATCAAACTTCTCTCCACATATCAAAGATCATGCCATTTTCTCTCCCATCACATGCAGAGTCACGCTGAGACTAGATTGCATCTCATCTCGAGGAAACGTGATAAAAATGATTTGATATTTGATGCTTTAATTCATTCGTTGGTTGTAACACACTTCCAGGACAGTGTTTTCACGTCATAAGACACAACCTCGTCCCAACTTCCATTCTCCCCATCCTCAAAATCCCATAGTCGCCATTCACAGTTGCAATACCGAGGTATAATGCCACCTCAGTGTTGCACTGTACGCTCTCTCAGCTAATAGATACATCGCATGACCTCCGAGGACGGAAGCTCATCTTATTCATCAACTCTCCATTCACAAGTACCAAAATGTTGCAGAACCCAAACGCCCCGCGACCTTCAAATCTCATTCGCAACAATGCTCTTCTTCAATGACCCTGGCCTTGTTGCTTCATCATTGTCGCCCGCATGGCATCGACACAGCCTTGGCATGCCACCCGCTGTACCCAGGTGTTTTTGATGACTTTTACACCATAACACTGATGGATGGGATCTGTCCTCGCAAAGTGGCAGTATGACAGGAGACGTTCGTCTCTATGACCGCAAACGAATTGAAACTCTTCCCAGTCGCACATGATGCTGGTAGGTAGGTATTGACGTCGGAATTCTGCTCGTTTTCAAAAGTCAGTGAATTGAAAATATTCATTCTTGGGAGGGGTACCAACTGTTGCAATGATTCACCCGTACGGTGTATACGGGAACCGTTTTTGTGTCTTTATGGATTGCGGACGGGAGCGGGAGGATGTAGGTATTCCACTCGTATTACAGAGGCGTTGGAATATGCGGTAGTGGGAGACGACGTCAACGATCGTCTCAAGGCATCAAAGAGCTGCCGAACAGAAAGGAGAAGTTGAGAGCGTATAATGAGACAGCCTCCAGATAAAGACGGGCAGCAACGATTTCTTGAAATGAAACGCGAAATAGTAGAGCCAAGGTGAGTGACTCAAGCACGAGATACAGAATGAGAGGTAACACCATTTTATATATACTGCATCACTCCATCCTCAATAACCACACAATGTTGAAGTGGCTCTCAGGACGGCGCTCCCCATCCATACACGATATTCTGACTCCAAATTTACCTACAAGCAAATTTGACCCCCGACTAAACTTGATATCTGCATTGGCAGAATTCTTTTTATTCGGATATGCAACTAAATTTCCGGATTTAAAGCAACTATGCAATATGTAGTATGGGTCTCAAGTATTAGGTAGTCAAGCCAAATGCACCAGAGATGACCAAACTGGAAGCTTCATTCGAAGGAATTTGATCTCTTTACCGCAATACAGAAATGCTACGAGTCGAAAAAGCCTTCTGACTTTGTTATCATGAGATTGGTAGTACAAAGAAAAGAGAACAGGGGGAATATTCTTGACCACAGCAACTCGCAACTGTTTCGATTGACTCCATCGATGTAGTAGTCCCTGTGTGGAAGGGTGATATGAAGAAGAAGAAAGGAATGTGAAGTGAAAGTGAAAGTGAGATATGATATATTTGGGATCTCCTAATGGTGAGCATGTGGATCTGCAACGGGTTTTAATGTTCTGTTGCTCAAACCGGGTTACTGGAACGCGTGTGACCATTGATGGTGGCGTCGTGCAGCTGCCGTCAAGGAGACTGATATGCATAGAAGACACGTTATAGTCCATTAAATAGCATTCAGTGAACACGGTTGGTGTGAGCATCGGGCCGGTCCAGACCAGCCGCTGAAGACTCGACGCTTGTCGTATGTGACAGAAGCGGATTGTCTAAATCTTCGCTTCTTCGATCAGCCATAAAATGGGTCTTCTAGCGGAGAACCACTGTTTAAACCACCATGCCATCAATGTTTCAAACACCTAGGAATCGGACAAGATATCCGGACCAATAGTATATTCCTGTTGTGACAATCCGTTCTCGGAAAGATGAAAAGGCATTATGGGGGCTCTGCAGTTGTGCAATGTTCGAATCCTCTTGAGTGTGCTATAGCAAATCACTCTGTAAAATATAATCATAATTCTCTCGTGCGCCATATAGAGCATTGCATACCAGTAACGCACATCTTCCTGCGCCGTTATAGCAGACTTGCTCAGTCAAAAGAGAGGCAAAGCAGCACCAGGGTTTGGTGATTTCAGCTTGATATTCGGGCGGCTGGATTCGCTTATGCGGTCGAAGGCCGTCAACAGGTGTTCGAGAGTATTCGTCGACGTGACCATCCTGGCATGGTGGAATGTTAGCATGCATGGACGAGCAAAAGAAGAAGATGCAGAAGAGGATCAGCTTGCAGATGTCTATGCCGAAAGTCGCCATCCCCTTTGAGGCCATTCAAGAGGAAGCGGAGATTGCTCCGTGATTGCCTCTCATGTTATCAATGGTGGAAATGGCATGGCATGGCAATGATGCCGATTGATATGCAATCCCGTGGCAGTGCGCCAATCGATCATCGAGCATATGCATGAGCTTCGGAAAGATCTCAACCAACACGGAAGAGGAGAATGCGAAGTGTTGTGGACATAAGCATCCCCTGCTTGTAAGATCTACCTACCTAGCTTGAATCGATCTTTTGAATGCCGTGGGGAATCGTTCTAAAAAGAACTTCATGTCATATTAATCTCGATCAATGAATGCACTGAGGGTGAATTCTATAACTTTGCGAAGAGATTCAAGACAGCCATTGCTTTTGATTCAATACAAATGGTCGAAACCAAATTGAATCCATAATGATAGCAGGGCAGTTACCCGTTGTCAAGGAGAGTTATCATGTGACTTCAGCTGTATTAGTCATTAATCTATAAAGAGCCTAGCTTCGGTTGACACCTCAGGCTCTAATTTGTAAGTCAGGCCGCCATGAACAAATGGCTGAGGTGGCTGAGATGGCTGCCCTGTCCTGCCTTGTCCTGCCCTTGCCCCCCAGCACGGTACCGTACCTTCATATGAAGTTGAATGGATTGGATTTCGCGATTCTCATCTGCATTCCTTCCTGCTTTCTCTTTTCTCTTTTAAATAATTCTTCTTCATTTTTTTCACCATCAAATCATCAAATAAATCAAAGAATAATCAAATTGGTTATTCTCATACTCTGTGTCATGAGATGATCTAATGACTGATGATGATTATGATAGGAAAAGAATGAGAATGCGACCGGTGAAGCCCTAACGTACTTTGGGTACTGCTGCCTAGTTCTCGGTAGCAAGCCTCACTCCTCACTCCTCAGTCCTCACTCCTCACTCAACCTCAACTCGTCGCAAGCCCTGTTTTTCGCTTTCAATCCTTCCACGACATCAATTCCAACCCCTCTTCAGGAGTCATTCTCCGTCACACAGGTCCATTGTATTGTGATGCGATGAGTTGAACTTTGCTGCTTCTAGTTGCTTCAAGTTTTAACTTTTCAAGAATCTTCTTGTTTTTCCCAGTTGGGTCTCGTTCTTGTTCTTTGTTCTTGTTCTCGCAAAACTTGTTTAGGGTGTCGTGTTCGTGGGTGGGTGTTTTGTCTCGAGCGACCACATCAGTTGCCCGATTCGTTCACCGAGATCCTGCATCATTTGGCGTGGTTGACGGTAACCACCATTCACCATCCACCATCCACTAGAAAAGTCCAGACATATCTTCTCCTCAACATCAAGTCTGCCTTGCGCCCACTTGCGAACCAACTTCACTGGGCATCTCGAATTTGGTATTCTCAAGCAGATCGTCAATGTCTCGCCCAGTCTCAGTATAGCGATTGTTGTGGACAATCCCCACAGTGTATGGGCGATTCCTAGGTGCTCTTAAGCTTTACTCTGTGCATAGGTGTTGATCCTCGCTGTCGAAGGCTTGCTTACTGTATGTGTGGTGCCTTTGCTCAGCAGAATGGCAAATCAGTCGAACGATCACAGTAATGGCAGTTACTCCGGAGTATGACCCAAGAAACTCCATATACTCTGTGTTTTTCTAACCAGAGTACTTTCTAGTATTATCCTTCACTTCCTCCAATTTCGAGAGATATGGGGCCTCCAATGGATTTCCCTCTGAAGCCCATCGAGGTCGACTTGAACAATCCTCGAACATTGTTACCACCAGGACTTGGGGATTTTCCTTTTCCGTCTTCAAGCACAGCTAAGATGCCTCCAATGGATGGTTATTCGCGTTACCCACCGGATCCCATTGCGCAGTGGTATAATAACAATGATGGACCTTGGGTCCATCATAAGGCCATTCCAGAGATAGGTGGAGAAAGGTACAAGCATCTTTATCGACAAGCAAATCCATCCGAAGTGGGATCATCATTTCCTTACAATAATCCACATTCGGACTCTGGTTATGGCACTCGCCGTAGTGTCGCAAATACCTCTGTTTTCAGTGTCGATCAGGACTGTCAAAGCCTGTCGAGCCATCTCACAGATTACCCTCCACAGTACCAAGGTATCAGTGAGCTAATACAGCAACGTGATGTTCGAGTGAATGAGGTGTGGGGAGATGCACCCGATGTTTCAGGTCTGAGATGTCCAACATGTAAAAAAGCCGTCAAAACTCGGTCCGAGTTGAAGTATGTTACTCCATAGTTAGTTGCACTACAATTGCCATGTACTGATCTAAATCAGGAAACATGATCTTAGGCATAGAAAGCCTTTCACTTGCCAGGTCAATGGATGTCTAAGGACTGAAGGATTTAGTACCCCTAATGACCTCGAAAGGCATAAAAAGAGTAAACACCCGTCAGTTATTTCAAATAAAAAGTATCGGTGCTATGTTTCGGACTGTAAGTCGAAAGACAAGTCATGGCCAAGATTGGACAATTTTCGGAGCCATCTCAAGCGTGTTCATTCTCAGCTGAGCAGTGAACAATATGAGGGCATGATACGACGGTGAGAGCAGATATTATGAAGCCCATAGGAGATACTAATAAATAGTAGTGCGGAGTTTTTTGACACACCACTTGACTTGGAACAGGAACTTCCAGCTCAAATGTCAGATTTTTACTTAGAACCTGTTGAGGCAAACAATCTCTCCCGACACAATGGACAAACGCTGGAAAACCTAGCATCGACTAGTTGGAAGCCCATTCACAGGGAGATCAATGGACCCATTCAGGATTTGATTCTGCCCAGTAGATTGGAGATTCCTGGTACCACGGCCATATCTGCTAGCACTAGATCCCCTCTTCCAGAGGCCCCCCAAAGAGAGATTGAGACTGTTCAACCAGTGGACATCTTCCAGCCACCGAGCGTGATGCTCGATGCCACGATCATTTCACCCCTGGCTCAAGTGAGCGAGGTAGGCACACGGAACTCCACAAATTCCCAAAACAAGGCAACCAGGCAGACTTTGGACTCAGACGCAACCTTGACCGAGGTCATCAAATCAGTTTTAGAAAGAACTGAAAGTGAAAATCTAAGCCACGATTTGCCTAATAGCAAAGCCTCATCAGAAGATAGTGGTTCCTCTCCACAAGTATCCAGCTCTTCAAGTGATGATGAAAATTCTCCATCGGAAACCATAGAATCCCAAAGGAGAAAAACAGCGCTTGCAGTCATTAGGGTTCTTCGTGAGCAAGGGTTTAACCTACAGAAGATCGAACCTGTTGCTGAACCGGAAATTACTCAAAACGCAGGTTCTGCTGCTGGCAAAAAGAGTGACAACCAAGTCATATGTCAGGTTTGTAAAAGGTTTAAGGGACGGCCTTGCGAGCTCAAGTATTTCTACATTCTCTCTTTTCAACTTCATTCAACGCTGATTTGGTTTAGAAAACACATGAAGCGTCACGAGAGGCCGTATGGCTGCACGTTTGCGGCGTGCAGCAAGACCTTTGGCAGTAAGAACGACTGGAAACGACACGAAAACTCACAACACTTCCATCTCGAAACATGGCGCTGTGATGAACGGCGACCCGAGTCCGAGGGCTCTACTCCATGTGGGAAGGTTTGCTATCGCAAGCAGACCTTCCAGGAACATCTCATTAAGGCACATGAAATCACAACTGAGGCGACGCAGAAGCAAAAGCTAGACGCTTATCGGATTGGGAGGAATTGTCAAGGTCAATTCTGGTGTGGCTTTTGTGAGAAGACTATTCAACTTGCAAAGCAAGGATTGGATGCGTGGAATGAGAGATACGATCATATCGATAACCATTTTATGGGACGCTGTGGATTGCAGACACAAAGTATTCTTGACTGGACTCAAATCGACGCCAATCCTACAAAGGTAACCTCAGATCTGACAGAAACATCCAGCCTTTCAACACTTGCGTCTGTTGCTCTTGGAGGTGCTAGTCTCAAGAGAATTCGAAGTCCCGAGGAGGTTGAGGAGCGCGCGAGGAAGAGCAAGCATACAAAGACTTCCGCACCAGTGGATGTTTTTGTTTATTGTGTAAGTCCTGCACTGATTTATGGAGTCTTATAATCACTAATACGCTTCCCAGTGCCAGTGTCATATCTCGCACAACCCAAAGTTGAATCAGAGCTGCAGCCAATGCCCCGACTCTCATCTCTTTTGCGATGCCTGTGAAGTGCGACATGAAGACAGAGCAACAGAGACTTGATTGGCTTTGTGGTTGCCCTTTTTTACCTATAGAGATTTTGGTTCACGCCGTTTCTACTCTCATTTCTTGGATGGGATGATGTTTGGATGAACTTTATGATTTGAAGATGCTGAAATCATTGTAATGGCGGATGTATAGTACTCAAAAACAATGCCTCTTGGTGGAACTGGGTAGTCTGCATTCGCGGCGAGGATGGAATTTAAGGGGCAATGAACAGATTAGATGCCCGATTCGGTTTGTCATTGGCGTTGGGTATGAGTTCGTATCCTAAGATGATTGACTGGACGAATCCACAGTGAGCTATATGGTGATTTTGACTACATGACTTGATATGATATATTGAACTGTGATCGAAGCAATCCTACCAATTTCCCTCCCTATTCTCTTTTATTTGGTAAGAGCTCTGGCTACTACAAACGGCCCACCACTGTTTCTACACTAAGAGTCATTGGTTTTAGATCACAATAACTCAAAGATTTTTTTTTTCAATTTTTTTTTGGGGGGGGGGGAAATCGAGACCTTAGTAGATATTAAGAATTGGGTTATTATATATAAAATTAGTTTAATTGTTGACTCGCATTTAGGAATTAAATAGAATCAAACGTAGACAAAATCAAAAAAGCTAATTTTCCTACCAAAAGTAGCCGAAAACCACCAATTGTATAGAGCTATTATCTTTAACCTACAGTAAATCTGGTAGGAAAAAAATCCAATGAATATTTTAGAAGGTTTAAAGAATTGTGGAGATTATTAACTATCAAAGATGTAAGTTTTATAGAGTTCGAGTTATAAGTGAAATTAATTGTATTAATTTGAACACTATAACTTTTGGTGTAACAACAGTTCAGCAGTGGGCTGTTTGTAATGGCTAGCCAGAGCTCTTACGATACTCAGAAGCGTACTAACTAACCTGAATGACAGGTGTGCAAAGGGACGAGGAACATGAATCATATTTGTTGATTCATGCATCATAAGCAAGCATATCTCGTTACTTCTCACTAATCTTGTATATGTCGGTTGATGTATGTAAGTCATCTCGTGAGGCAGACAGACGGACAGACTCGTATTGGGTAGGATAGGTAGGATCGGATGGCTAGTGAGGTACCCAAACTCACGACTCGATTGGCTAGGTTAAGCTAAGACGCTTTTATGTAGCTACCTAGGTAGGTAGCTAGGTAGGTGGTATTGTTTCGTTGTTATTGACCTTGACACTGACATTGACGTTGACATTGACATGCCTTTCATGGTAGGATCGACTTATTTCGTGGAGAGGGAGGTAGGTAGGTAAGTAAGTAAGTAGATATGCGAACGAAGTCCAACCCCACGAGGTCAATTCACTTCACTACTCTGTCTTGCTGTCTTGTAGAGTAGACTAGTGTAGAGTAGACCCGAGACTACTTTGCGAGAGTGTGAATGAATGAATAGTATAAGTGAAGCCGGAAGCGGCGTAAGATATGAGACATATCTAGACGCCGAACAGATATCATAGCTAAATATGTGCGTGTATGCGTACGTGCACGTAAGCTTTAATTTGGCTGTTTTGGTCTGTTTTGTTCTTTGAGGCTTGGTTTGGTCAGATTAGGTTAGATTGGCTTGAGCTGGCTTAGGACACTGATGCGAACTTAGGCTGATGTGTGATGTGTGTGTTTGTGAGAAGTAAATAAGCGACGAATAAAGAGCAAGTGAGTTCATGTAGTGTGTTGATTTGGTATAGTCGTGTGTAGCTTTCATTCAGTTATACACTAGAAAACAATGAGATCGCAAGGGAATAAAGAGAAGATAAAGAAGGTTACATTCAACAGTGCACGTTGTAGTGATTACTACGGTACTGTAGAACTGTTGGATGTTTGGGTATTGATGCTGATGGAAGTGCTGATGCTTATGAATGTGGTGCTGACAACGACGATGACAGTCATAAATCCTATTTGCCAAGTTACCAGGTCCGTCCACTATAAGTGTTGTGAAGCCAGACATCGATGAGCCTCTGTGGAGACGGTAACCAATCAGCCTGAGCTTTCTGGTGAGGAAAAACTTGGTGGTGGTGATGATGTTGATGGTGGTGGTGGTAATTGAGATAATTGAGACAACTGCTGGGAAGTTTGAGACTTGCCGATGCGTAGACGAGTAGACGAGTAACCAGGCATATTTGAATATCCTTCGGGAGAATACGTAGGTGTATGACATGGGAATTGGGCTTTCAAGTGATTAAATCAGAACAAGTAAGCGAGGAAGCAAATAGGGAGGGGCAAAGAACAAGCAAGGGTTTTGTCCATCTCTACCCTATTCAGCTCCCAGCTCAGGTAGAACTGCAGATCGTGAGGCATATTTCTCTACCCAGCCAGCATGCAAGGTCTGTTTTCAGTGAATTTTGGTGCAGAAATCTTGCAATATTGATTGATCAATTGATATGCGCGTTCGATCCCACGAGGTCAATTTCGCATGATGGAAGGGCAGGGCAGCTTAGCACAACACAGCAGAGCCGCAAGTGCACCTATTGTACTCGTACCATGTGCATCCAATTCGAATTGGACAACACATTGGCACATCCGGGCCAAGTACCGGTAAACATATCTGCTTCGTACGTACAGTGCATTAATCGAATCAGAACAGCTCGTGTCGATTCGCTTATGTATGCCATTCCTGAATCAATCTTGCCACTCTCCAATCTTAACGCTCCAATACCCAATCTCTAAGCAAATAATGTAGGTGTCGGGTATGGTAGGGATCAGTTCAGCCGCACCGCAGCTGAGGTGTAATAAATCGGAGGTGGTAGGGGAAGTGTGATGGCTGTCCATGTGGATGTGGAAGAAGCCTAATCACCTCACCGAAGTTGGTGTGTGGGCATGATAAGTGATTGGAGCTGTCCCACCACCCAGCCACTTGTGTTTCTCAAGCAGTGCAAGAAAGAAAGCAAGCAAGCGAGCGAAACTGCCCATCATCCGCTGCAGTGTCCTCGATTGAGATGTTTCAGGGGTTGCAATGGTGGATGTGGTCGAAGAAGTTTGGATGATGGTTCGCATTGGATGAAGTGGACACACTGGACTTGAGAGTTGAGGATAATCGAGAAGTGGGGTGGACAAAGCACAAAGCACAAATTGCAATGCAATGAACGCTACGTAGGCTAGGCGGTTTTGGGACACCGACGATGAAGGAGATGTATGGTGCGGTTGATTGACTTAAAAAATAGCGACGACAAAGTGTTAGGTATGTATGTATGTACGAGTGGATGAGTCAGTATGTGGGAGTGCTTGCAAAGTTAATAAACAGTTTCGCGCTCTAAATCCCACTGGTTCGATTCGCGACTAGTGATGTCCTGTCTAATGCATTGCGCCCAAGTATAGTGCCTGGTCTGATCTGAAGAAGTTGGACTATGGGGCGAAGCTTACTAGTGAGGCTGTTGACGATGCTTGAATCTGAATCTGGAGAAAGGCAATAAAGGTGAGTGGATTACTGTTTTTTGAGTCATGGGGAAAGCCATGTTTGATTCCTTGAATACGGTACGGTGCGGTACGGTACATACAGTAGTTCTACTGTACCTTACCGACATACCTTACCTTTTGTTCCACATGGCTGGCTGCGAGAATCGAGCCACCGTCTCTCGTGCATCACCCCACACTCTCTTCTTTTCTCCCAGAATAGAACCAAAACACAAGACTGCGAAGAATCGACGAGAGGCGCATCATTATTATCGCAATGTCGTCCAAGATGTGGTGGGAACCGGACGGCACGGGAAGGACAGTCTTCTCCGATTTTTGACAATGAGATGCCTATGCGATACTGTATGCGCTGGGTGGGTTATAGTAGACCAGATATCAATATCAATACCGATATTGGTACCAACTGACCAGATGGTCCTGTAATAATGGGATGGATCTTCATCGGCAACATCTCCAAGGAACACAGGACAGCGGTGAAGAGAACCAGTAAAAGGTGTTCAGTTGAGCCGCAGCGCTTTGTCTTCCGTGTCCTGATTATGCCCGGTCGAGTCCTGCATGTGTCGAAACAAAGAATAGGGAGGGTCGCAGTTATTGAACCTCTCTTGAGACAAGCTCATTGCTGTTGGTGGGATGATATTGACGCTTCTGCCAAGCATGTATCGATCTCCATTCTCCAGCAAGAAATACCTCATGGTGCGATATGCAATCGTTTTCTATCGTACCAGCACCAGTACCGCCACAACGCAAGTGATCCTTCGAGATGACAAGAATCCCTGAATCCGAGACTTAGTTCTAGCTTACCGACAGAAGACAGAATCGACAGCATCATCATGGTTCAGCATTCCACAATCGCTGTTCTTGCATGAAAGAAGCCCGTTCACCGGGCGCTCTAAAGAGCTAAAGTGCGGGAGATGTGACTGTTGTTTCCTGGGGGTGGTGAGGGGTGTGAAGGTTTGTCAAGGGGGGAAATCTGCCTGCTCGACGCCTTGTCCGCCTTGTGGCGTTACACAACATCTTGGATTTTCCCCTCTCTGATCAACCATCATCACTATGCTCCCTATGATTGGGCAAAACCTGCGATGAAGTGCTAAAAAGCAAACCCTCCCACTCTCAACCTCAATCTTCAGCATATCACACCTCTGGGAATCATGCCAGGGAGCAGGGCGATGTCAAATGTGGACTTGTGGAGGGCATATTTGCCGCTATTCCCAGTGCTGTGAGTCGCCAGTCAAAAAATCCGATTTCACAAGTATCGAGGCAGTGCAGTGAAGAAGACCAGAGGAAGCCACCACAACGACCGCGACTGGTTCCAGGGGTGCATGCAGCAAACCTGCAGATGGTTGGCATGGGATTGGGCATGCAGAGGATATGCGGGCAGTGGGTATGCAGAGGGGTCTGCTCATGCTTCATGCAATCCTGGAGGTTCAGTCCCAGTCCACTACCGTCTTTAACTCGGTGTCAAGAGATGGTGTGTGGATGGGTTTGGGAGAAAGTGGAGATGATGAGGCTCTTTTCTTACACCCACCGGTTCCGATGCCATCGTTCCGTTCCAGATACTCGATGGTAGTGGCTAGAGAACCAAGCTCGCTCTCTTCGGTGGAGGAGGTGTTGCTTCTGACGTTGTTTGAGACTCGGTCGGGGAAAGTAGAGCAGGAGGAGGCTTGGGTCTCGGTGGGTGGACCTGATCATCTCGCCATCATTCTTTACTTTATGTCCAGTCTGCCTCTCTCAATTCCATTTCTTCATTGTTTCCAAACCATCCACACTCCTATCGATATCAGTTTGAAGTTTCGAATTGCAAAACGAGTCTGCCATACCTACTACCTCTGTTACTGCGCCCAAGTTTCCAATACTTGCACTCCTCCATCTTTCGCTTGCTTCGCCTCACCCATCACCCATCACCTTGCTCTTGGTCCTCCAGCTGAACGTGATCTCATACCGGTTCGAGTCACACCTTTGTATGTATTGTGAAGGACCCGTCGTGCATAAGGATACTCGACAACCCCCTTGACGAGTTCGAATTCGCTCTGGCTCTAAAGTTCTTGTTTGTCTGATTGCATAGTAAGTCCTACTTCAACTACTTTGTCAACAATACCTATCGAGATTATAGTCTATTGCATGGACGCTAATCCCAAAGCAGATTTTTGTCACGCATCGTGAAGCAAACACTTTTGCCTAAGCGATCAACCGAAAATATTGGTTATTTATTTACTACGCGCCTCCCAATTGCAAGTTGAACCGAAACTTTCAAAGAACCATTGCACCGATCTGCAAAGACTACTTTGTCGATCTGACCGAAAATGGCTCACCACTATCAACCAGGTAGCTTTTATGCTAACAACCCGGATATTTACCTGCGTAACCATCCTGAGGCAATTGCACAAAACTCCATGGACGACATTGACCCTTCTCTCATCAATTTTCAATATCCAATTCAGAACTATGGCTACCCACAAACATACCAGGTCTCTGAGCAGAAGCCATTGCAGCGTTACATTGGAGAATCTAACCAGATGGGTCCCCTTCGTGGTTCGCAGATCTACCAAAGATCGATCTCCAACCCGGGCGCCTCTCTAGTACCACAGTCTGCCGCACGAACAAACTCCCCAACTCCTTCAATGTATTCGCATTGTATCACAGGTTCAAGTGCAGACAGCCCGGTTGAGGAAGAATTGGTTTACGATGCAGCCGCATACTCGCCTACTATTGACTTTGGTTTCTCGGATACCTATGGTCAGCAGGCACACACCGGAAGTCACTTCTTACATGACCTGGCTATTGGCAATGATGCAAACATTCCTCAATATGCGCTTCCTCCTAACGACTCCTTTTCCAACCACGTCAATTTGAGCCAGGTCCAGAATTATGCCGATTATGGCGACGAGGGTTATAGCATGCAAGGTGGAGGAGGAAACGGATTCATTGAAGTTGACACTTTAAACTTGAAGGCCGAAGATGGAAACACCTATCGCTATATAGATGAAGGTCTTGGAACATCCATCCAAGATGCGAATTCTCAACATGTGGGAACGCCATATAGCAACGATGACTTTGACGCTGATGCGGACTTGGATGATTTCTCGCCTGCTGCCTCCCCAGCTTCAGATACTGATTACACGCCCAAGGCCAAGCCAACTCGCACCTCAGCAATTCGCAAGAGCAAGCGCACCCGCGACTCCAGCTCTGCCCAAGTCCAAAACCCATCGAAGCGTGCTCGCACCACCAAGGCAGCCACTTCTCCACAAAGTATCGATTTTTCCAGCACTCTTCCTGATAACAACACAAGCTGCAATTCGTGCTCCCAAAACTTTGCAAACGCGGGTCTCCTCGCTAAGCACGTTTCCAAGGAACACACCAAGGCTTTCGTATGCGTCTTCTCCTTCGCAGGTTGCAACTCAGTCTTTGCTACTAAGAATGAGTGGAAGCGTCATGTATTCTCTCAACACTGCAACTTTCAAACCTGGATCTGCGATATTGGCGAGTGCGCCAAGCCCAGCAAAGGCAAGAACGCTTCCTCCGCTTCCAGCACTGGTACTGGTGTGGCTATTGGCGCTCACTTCAACCGCAAGGACCTGTATACCCAGCACTTGCGTCGCATGCACACCCCCCGCTTAGCTGAGAAGGGAGGCAAAGGCAGCGCAGCCATGGCAGCTTGGGATGATGATATCAAGGGTATGCAGGAGAGCAACTGTCACCAGACGCGTGCGCTGCCTGAGGAGCTCACGTGTCCGCTTGCGTCCTGTGGCGTCATTTTCGAAGGCAAGAACTGCTGGGATGACAGAATGGAGCACGTTGGAAAGCATCTTGAGGGTGTGGCAAGTGCGAACGCTGCTGCTATTCTGGGTGGTACCGCTGGTGCGAAGAGAGTCCAGGTTGAGGAGTTCGATCAAGGCGACGACAAGAAGTTGGTCGAGTGGGCTGAGAGAGTCGGTATTGTCGTCTTCGATCAATTGAAAGACGAATATAGCTTTGTAGGCGATGTCTCCAGGCGCAGAGTCGAGGTTACTAGCAGCGGCGGTGGTGGTGCTGATGGTGGCCGCACAAAGCGTGCTGGACGTAGTCGAGAGGTTAGCCTGGCAAGTGGTGATGATGACACCGATGCTGATGCCGAGGGCGAGGATGATCTTTGAGTTTCTGTTGGTGGCGTTTGAGTTGTCGTGGTTTGGAATTGTTTGGACTGGTTCATATGCGGGATGATGGGGCTGGGTGGGCTTGGGTGCTTGACGACCTGCGACTGCGATGCCAACTCAACGAACTACTCGACTCAACACAACACACAATTTACATACGAATAAACGGCCGATTACGAATAATAACGAGTAACGACAAACAAGCAAATAATCGAAGAAGTTTTCACAAATGATTGGATTGGTCTGTATTGATCTGATCTGCTTCTTGGTTGGGCTGTTTTGACGATACGCGCATACGTTCATGCACATGGATGGAAGGATACGCATGGTTATGAGTTGTCTTTCTCGATTAATGATTGCAAGGCGTTATGGATGGAGCGATATGATACCTGGTCTGATTTTACTGCTTTGACTGGTTTTGTCTGCGGTCTTCGGTCTGCGTTGGTGTGGTTCTCACACGAGAGACAGATAGCGAGATAAACAATAAGACAAATAAAACGATAGATACATTTACTGCGCCTGTTTTTTGATACCTCTTCTGCTCTTTTACATTTTTCGAAACTCGATTGCTTTCAATTGCTTTAATCGTCTATTTTGCCGTCCTTTCCCTCCCTTTTATCATTCACTCTATACTCTACTAAATTTGTTTACAACTCACTCCCAAATCCCTGCTGTCCTACCTAGAGAAATGATTGCCCTCGAGTGTCACGCTTCTTGCTCCTCCATTTATCAGTACCTGAGATACCTCACAAGAACGCCACAACTCCCTCTAACCTTCACCTTCTTCCCATCTTCCTTCTTGACCTCCACCCACCCCTTCCTCCATCTCCACCTCCCCCAAAACTACACTCACTCACCCACTCACCGCCCAAACCACCCGCCTCCAACTTTCCCCTCTCTCCTCCTCGCCTCCTCAGAAGCCCTCAGCAACGCCTTGATGTCGTCCAACTCCTTCACGCGACTCTTCTCGACCTGCATGAGCGCCGCGCGCTGCTCCTCCCGCAGTGCCTGGAAATCATCGTCCAGCCGGTGGTGCCATGGGTACAGCACGAAGACTTGGAAGGCCAGCGCTGACGAGGCGATGAAGAAGTTCGTCACGGAGAACCGGCGCGCGAGTTGCATTTTGGCTGAGTTTTGTTTGCGGGTTGTGACTGAGTTGGGGCGTTGGTGTGTGAAATGATTTTTTTTTCCCCCTTCAAGACGGCGAATGCTGGGGTGAGCGCGCCTATGCTTGGTTGGCTATCGACTGCGATGTCTGGTGATTGATGAGATTACGAGTTTATGGCGTACATAAGTGTGGATTTGCTCACTCTTCTTATGTACAGCAAACACAGTGACGCAAAGAGCCTCCGAGCTTTCGATGAAACAGCCCTGGTCTGAATACAACGCTGCAGAATTATTTCTCCTTTTCTTGAGTCAGGCCGTCGCTCTATATGAATGAACCTTTCTTCTAGCTTGCGATCTAAGGATCCGTACGGAAAAAGCGATGTTATACAAACAAATTCTAAAAATTAGGAAAACTTGAAAGATTGCGAAAAATTAACAGCGACGAGCATAAGATCTTTGTATTGTATTTGTACATGACTTGAGGCAAGTGGATCTACAGCCTCGGGTATGCTCGGGTCGGAGACTAAAATCAGGTGATGTTTGGGGTCGACGGGAGGTCTAGAATTTGCACAGGGGTAGGGTGTGTGTCTTGGGTGAGGTGTTTATACTTATGGGTCTGTGGTTTGTGGGGAATTTCTTGGTACGCGAGATTGAATCGCTCTCGCTTACTCGGGTATTACTGTGGTAGGAGATGAGTGAGGGATATATTATACTGAAATGTCTAGCTAATTTCTCGAGAATGGTTTGTTGACTGATGTTGGGGATCATCTTGCTATCCAGCGTCACGAAGCCAATGCTGAGTACATGATCTGTTACTCGGGTGAAAGATCACATGCATATTGTAGAGGTCAGCAACTTGGTTTTCAGCAAAAATAAAATACAATCTTTAGGTCTTCAGTACTTTTTGTCTTTTAAATATTAATTAGCCTGATCTTCATCATTCCTTAAGCATCGCAAATATTGCCACATTGATACCATGAAAGGCCCAACTCATCATTTCCAGGTGCACACCTTTAATTTTCGCACAACTATTGCACAATGTCAGCTTTGCCGATTCGTATATGAACGGTTCTGAAAATTCTCGAAATCCTGAGAATCAGTGTTGTTGGAACTTTGGAATTCTGTGGGGTCAGTGGATGAGATTTGGCACATTGGTTGTAGGTCGAGTTGAAGTTCGCTTCAATCTTCCAACGCAAAGGCGTATGTTGAAGCAGCTTCGAGCATCTCTTATGTAGGCAGCATTAAGCCTAGTAGCATATTACAAGGCGAAGGGTTTATTCAAATTAGTATTCATTTTTTTCTAACCTAATCTCAACCACATCTCTATTCTAAGAACTTACCTCAACCAAACACCACTCCTGCAATCCATCCCCAAACCATCATCAAGTCACCCGAGGGAAATCTCTCGCGCAGAGTGGACACATAAGCTCTGGATATTCCTCCTCGACAACCCTGTAGTTCTTACACATCTTGACGGCGACTTTCTTGAGGCGCTGCCAGGTGCAGGTATCGGTTGCGGTGGTGCTGTGTTCGCATTGCCAGATGTGCTTTGTGATGGTACACATTTTAATTTCTGCTTATTAGTGGTTTGATTTGTTGGTTAGTGGGCTTTGGGTGGTTGGTGAGATGCCTGTGGATAAGAAGGGCGAGGCTTTATAGTGTTTCGCAAGCATTGTTCGTGGTACAAGAAGGCATTGTTCATCATGTGTAATATTGGCATCGTGAGAACAGCTCTTTGTTGAAGCACTCGGAGCGGTTGATTTGTTGAATCTCCCTCAACACTCTGTTGTTCTGAATGATGTCATTGTTTCCATTCTTGTCTACTTTCTCGAGATCGCTTCCTCTATCTATGCTCATGGAAACGAACCATACCCAAATAATTTACCATCATATCTATCATACCACACTTGCCAATTCCGCCATTCTTCCATTCCTCATTAAGCGACCCAGATTTATTCGACTAATCCCATCACAGTGCCCTTCATAATGTGTCTCGGGATTAATTAACAAACTAGCCGATTCTCCCTTTACCACCACCTTCGAAGCACCACCTCTCATCGCATGCCTCAGTCCCATATTCGCCACATCAACATTCAGCTTCAAGCGCACCCGAAACGCTGCCTTAGATTCTCTCGTCACCAGCACAGCGAAGCGATAATTTGCTTCTATCCCCGCATCGTCCTTTGCGTTCGGATCACTGCTCTTCTTCACATTCCACCAGATTCCCGATATTCTTCCCTCATCGTTCGCGTATGTCCCAGAAGATCCCTTTCCAAAGTACTTTTGCAACGAGCTGGTCGTCATCTCGTTACTGGCCTTGACTTTCGCGCCTCCCGCGCCTCCCACAAGATCTACCAGCGCGGAGAGTTCGTAGCCGACCGTAGCGGACTGCTTTGCTTTGACTTCGGTCTCTCTCTGCCTTGTTTCAAACTCGTAAGGTGCGTGGGCGAGTATTGCTGTTTTTGCGGGTGTGGTATCGGGTATGTCTTCGAAATCGACGTGCATCAGGGAGCGATTGAATGTGCCTCGCTTGCCAGTACAGACTAGTTGCACGTTGAATATTAGGAGGGATGCTCTTTGCATCATGCTGGGAGAAAGGAACCCATGGACGCAGGTCCGGAGCTCGACGTCGATGTTGAAGTTTTTCTGGTTGGTGGTTTGGTAAATCTTGCGAGAGTGTAAAAGCTCTCGTGGTTGGTGAGAATAGTGCAATGATGCTATGAACTTGGCCCTGAATTATGATCCGTAAGTAGCATGATAAGAACCAGATATGTACACTTACAAGTAGTTAGGTTGTGAGCTGTGTTGTGTCCCATTGTGCTTGGTTTTGAGTACTGAGTTTTGACGAGCCACTGCATCTCCGTTGGCCACTTTGTCCTTTCTCACCACATTACGGCGAAATGGCCTTGTCATTGCTCTGCCAAAGCGCAAAAATCACCGTATTCCCTGTAAGAAGATGTAGAGTTGAAATTGGTGTGTATATGGCTGATATTTCGATATTTTCAAATTGTGAGACATTTGTCGTGGATTCGTGTACATTCTTATACATTCCCATTCCCGCCATGAGGCTGGATATCATCTCGATGACTCTTCCAAATAAAACTCCACATAGGACTCAAGTATTATTCAGGACTCCTCCAAGATGCCAGCCGCAGTCGACCGGATGCGCCTAACGATAAAATACACGCCGGCCGGCTTTGACGACCACTCAGAATAGCTTCTTATAAACAAGCGAGCTTTTTCAATTGGCTACTCAACACGAAGGATAGCTATTGCTAAAGGACAGAACTCCATGGTAGATGTAAGCCGATAGTGGGGCTGGGGCTTATCTGGGAATCGGTGTAAAATCCATCTCTCAGGCTCTTGTTTTGGAACTCTTCCGGCCGGCTGAATTCTGGAGATTCCAAATACATTCCCCTTGGTCCTGTGGTGTTTTATTAATTGACGAAGGTAGTTCTGTGTCGACTAGTATCTTTGAAGTACCTCCATAACAGGAAGTGGGGGCCAAATAGCCGAACGAGTCTTACCAGATTAGGAAACATCTGGACATGCAGGCAGACCCTCTTTACATATGCGCTTTTCTCTGGTGATTTGTTTCTTTCTCCTATGTCTGCGTTCGTATATCAAAGACTCGGATATATATCCTCGTAAAGAATAATAGAAAGCTAGTGCTTTGAAGTAAGCCTTTGTAGGCGGGGTATATTAATTACTTTTCAACAACCGCAGCTTCCAAAACCAGTCAATTTGGTTCAATGTTCCTGCCTGCTTGCCCTGTATTCCGTCCTCCCACTCACTACCGAGTTTCCTCTCGTCAGTGCCTCTCGATTACTGTCTCTATCCCTCCCACTTCTCCCCGAAATCTCACTAACGAACGAATCTTGCCTCCTCAGTCCCTCTCCACTCGCCACATTCATACTCAAATTTTGGGCGTTCGAGGCTGCCGGCGTCATATTTGACCTTGCTCTTGCGGCTGCTAGTTCTTGCGCGGGTGTCATGGCGCGGAAGACAGGTGATTGTGCTGGTGCTGTGGAGGTGGGCGTTACAAGTTCGGAGAATGATGGACCACTGTTTGTGCGGACATGCGGAAAGCCGAGCTCATTGTTATCAATTGGTGCAGGTGGTTGATATGCACGATAAACTTGTCGCTGGGTAGGAAGCGGAACAGATGTGACAATTGGTGGACCACGCATAACATTCTCGAAAGCATTCGGCTCTGGAGTGAGGAGATGCTCAGACTCCGGTATTGAGGTTATTTCTCGTGGCTGATATGGAAGTGGTATTGTATGCTGCTGTGTGTATATTGGTGGGTTGGGGAAGCGGTTCACATGCTCCTGTTGTCGTCTCGAACCTTCCTCTCCGACCACGCCTGCATAGCCTGAGTTGTTTGAGAACGAGCGACTTGTCTCTGCCTTTGCTCGCAGGCCGGACAGTCGTATGGCATTGATTTTGTCCTGCCGTCTCCGCCGAAGAAGGAAAACTATTGCAAAGACAGAAAATCCCAAAAATGCAAAGCCCAATGCCGATCCAACGCCTATCCCTATTTTGGCGCCTGAACTTAGGCCACTTACTACTGGCGCGGCAGTCGCACTAGGTGTTGATGTTTGTGTCGAGGTTATAGTAGAGGGGCCTTGATTGCTTTCTGGTCATCACGTTAGCGAAAGGTCAAATAGGAGCTATACACGATATATTTACGGGCAGCGGTCGACGCAGCTAGATCGGTCGACGTCGAATGTGCGGTCGAGCTTGTTTCTGCCGAACTAGATCCTGTAGAGGATTTGCCAGTGGTCTTAGCTGTGCCAGAGCTAGATGTCGCTTTCAGGGTCGATTTCGCTGTAGAGCTTCCTTGCTTTGATGTTGAAGCTGGCAAACTAGTGTATTGCAATGTACTGAAATCTCCCGCCTTGAGCAAGAACGTTTCATCGCCCGAACAGCACTTGTCCTTTTTGTTCACTGTATCTCCTGTCGAGCAGCAGTATGTTCCCTCAGAATCGCAGCTGGTCACAAAGGCCCCCGCCTCGGCTACCCGAATATGTTAACAGCTTTCGAGAATCTCTACAACGGGCGACTAACGGCAGTATTTCGAACATGTCCCAGAGAAGGAGGGATCTGAGCATGTGCTTGTGATCAGTCTTCCATTTTTCTTACACAATCCGATGCTGAGACAAGTTGCCGAGGCTGAACAGCAAAACGTTGGAGTGGAACCTGTGTCGCAGGCTTGATCTGTACTGTACTTTGTTCCGGACAGGCCAAAGCATTGGGAAGTTGTAAACGGTAGAAAGGTAAAGAGAAAACTAGCTACAAGAAAAAACATTACGGCGTTACAGTACAACAGCAAGTCAGCAAAGAGTGCGACAGAGAGACCTGGAGAAGGCTCGCATTATCATATGCTTCAGAATAACCTACGGATGCCGACAGATCCTTCTCATTTTAAATTGCAACTCCCTGGATGGTGGCGGACTTCCCTTCGTAGCTTTTGAAGGATTGAGTCTGGGCATGATGATTGGGTATGTGCCGTCACCATCCAAGAAACCATGGGACGATCTGGAGGGCGAAGCTCTCTTTCTGGTTGCACAACCAAACTTAAGCCAAATGGGAAAGCTGGTGCTCGATGGGAATGTGGCTCAGCTGAAGATTTGAAACACGGAGCTGCAACCGTGCAAGCTCCCTTGCCTCCGTACCGGGTAATTTTTCGTTTGAAGAACAATTTTATTCGCTTCCTGATGCTTAATACAAAGCATAACCTTATAAAGATGCAAAGATATTACGAAATAGAGATTGGGACATAGAGGAATGTTAATTTCTTAGTGTTTATTGGGATGAAGTAGGAGTGTTGTAAAAGAAGAGACTGAGCATTGTGTGATGCAACCAAAGCCACTAACAATAACAATGATGGAACTAGAAGAACAACTCGATCAACTCAAGTCTGCTGAGGTGGAACGGACTATTCATTCAACATTGTATGTGCAATTGAAAATGCCCTTAGCTATCTTCCAAAGATCCAAAGAACGTGGAGAAGTGGGGGATCATCCCACTCTCAACTTTCAGTTGTTGCCCTGTGGATATTATCTCACATGATCAAGATATCACTTCATCCCACTAATAGCCAAGCTTCCATCCCCATAAAGTGTCAGAGGCTACCATCTTAGTATCTTGAACAGTCAGGTAAAGAGCTTGTTGGCGTCATGACTGGAACGACAACTTTGCCAGGCCAGGCAGGCCTTCCCACAGCCAATTCCACAAAAGCATACTGGCACAAAGACCCATCTAAGGTACTTTATGGACATCGAACAACGCCGACACTGCCAACAAAGGCCGATGTAGTTATTGTTGGAAGTGGTATGTCGGGAGGCTCTGCAGCACATTTCCTGTGCGAAGAAGATGGTGGCAAAGACTTGAAGGTTGTCATGCTTGAGGCACGTGAGGCTTGCTGGGGAGCTACTGGCAGAGTAAGTGTATTAACCTTTTATACTATGAGTGAAGCTAATAATTAACAGAATGGTGGGCACTGTCAGCCAGCAGTCTATGAGAATCCACCTGAGATCGGCATGTTTGAAATGAGAAACTATGACTACATCAAGGCTTTAGTCGCGAAACATAATATTCCATGTGACTGGAGAACGCTCTCTGTAGTACATGCATATATGAGCCAGCATATGTTCGATGATGCATTCAGTCATTACAAGTCATTTCATGATATGGATCCACAGCTTTCCGATCTCGTCTCAGTCGTAACGAAGGACTCAAGCAATCCCTCGCTTGCGGACTTGAGGGTTTCTGGGGCTAAAGGTGCGTTTGTTCAAAAACATGCTGCAAGTGTCTGGCCATACAAATTTATTGCTTGGATATTGGAACAGCTCCTTGCTTCAAATGATATGGCATCTCCATCATTCAACCTTCAAACCAATACACCAGTCACTCGATTACAGAAGATAGACGACGGGTCCTGGATAGTGCACACAGATCGTGGTATGATTGCAACAAAGAAAGTATTGTTAACCACAAACGCATACACATCGTATCTTCTTCCTGAGTTCAGAGATCTGATCGTTCCAGTACGAGGGGAAATGAGCAGTTTGCTCTCGCCAAAAACAATGAAGCCTAATAGTGATAACCCACCTTTGGAGTATTCGTATGGATTCATGGGTCATGGTAACCAATCTGGCCATCAAGATGATTACCTCATCCAGCGACCATATGCAGCTGATAGCGGTGGTGGTGAGCTTATGTTTGGGGGAGGTCGTTCCTATGCTGCTAACGGTGGCGTTGGAGTCTCAGATGACTCTGCGATTGATCCACCAGCTGCACAGTATCTACGTCAACAAATAAACGTTGTTCTAGATACCAAAAGTGACGAGACAGAGCTTGAAGCGAGCTATGAGTGGAGTGGCATTATGGGATTTAGTCGTGATAACAGGCCGTGGGTTGGTGCTGTTAGCGAGGATCTAGGAGGTGGTGATGGTTTATATATTTGTGCTGGATTTACAGGACATGGAATGCCAAACACATGTCTAAGTGCGAGAGCTGCAGTGCAGTTGATGATGGGAAGTAAGTTGGAGGATATTGACTTGCCAGCAGTTTACTGGCTGAACACTGCGAGGTTGGAAAAGGCAAGGTCAATGGAGATGGTAGAAGTCGCAGATCCTGCAGGAACTTTTGGAGGCGATGGTTACTGAGTGCTCATGGCAATTCCTGATTGCAGAAGTTCATTGTGAATGAATTGGGGAGCGAATGTGATTGTCAAGCTGAAGAGAGATTTTAGAGTGCAAAATGCACCGTTGATTACGATTATGCTCGACTTTCGAAACTATAAGCCTTATACATGTGATGACTAACGGCATAGTCCATTATAATCCCTTGTATGCAACCAACCTCCTGGTTTCCCTTCCCTTCATCAAGCCTTCACAGGCATGACCGGCTCCATCGGAGGCGGAGGTGCATAACCTCCAGCTGCTTCGGCCTCCGGAGGTTTATTCTCAACAGGAACTGGATCCGTACTAAACAGCATTCCTTTGCAGCATAGCAGCGCAAGACCGAAAGTCAAGGCAATGATGACTGCTCTCTTGACAATGTTGGTCCATGGTAGAGGTGTTGGCGGGGTGGTGAGATTTTTATTACGTTGGCCTAGAAGAAAGAAGAAAATTTAGGTCAGCTTGAACATTGGCATAGGTCGACAATCAGGATTCAATTACCTTTGCGATATTCGTAAAGAATCACACAAATGAAGATCATGAGAATGATGAGAAGGATGGCTGCGATCACGATTCCTCCAATGCCGCCTCCCTTGATCTTTGGCTTCTTCACCTTCTTCGCCTTTTTCGCCGCACGCGCCAGTAACACGAGAATCGGAGGTGCCATGATGATTGATTGTTGAAGTTGTTGTAGAACAACCAGATCGATGAGCTGGGTAAAGATCAAGGAATCACGGTTCTCTAGCATGAGCGACAGGCTGGGCTTTATGCCCTCCCTTCAACAAAAGGGTCATATCCTTCGCGGTATGGACGTGTCACACACTCCCATCTGAGAGCCTTGGCTATGAAATGTGTATCGATCACCACGTCCGAACAGGTGTGGATTGGTGTGTGAGAACGCCACTGGATATTCAGCTCCTGCAACCCTGCTCACTTGATTGTCGCTCCGCCAATCAACCTCGCCACCAGTCTCAGTCTCTGGCCAGACTCACGGATCCGTTCCTTGCAAGCAATCTTACATCGCATTGGAGCCAAGAACATAGTATGGGGTAGTCAAGCTTTTGATCGCTATTTAAAGCAGGTCGAGTGCAGCTTTGATTTCCCAAAAACCGAAAGGCTGCTTAAACGAATGATGCTTGTCAGAGTGTATTTTCTTGGCTGCTCAGCTCCGAGGGATGGCAGATTCGATTGATTCGGATTCCAAGCCCTCGGCAATACAACCTTCCGTTTATTAGGTAGGCAGTCCAACATATCACGGCAGCTTGAAGGAGATGTTGACTGCCGGCCTGACGACCTCCCTTAAAAGGTGGATCGATAAGCGAGCGTGGATAAATGCCGAAAGTGGAGCACCACGAACATTTCTTCACAGTGCTGAAAACGAAACCAAAAATGGTTTTACTGTTTATTAAATGTTAGTGACATTTAATTCCAGCACTTTGCAATAATTGAATCATGCTGAGGCTCAGGCAGCTACTTATCCGCTATGATACATAACAACTTCATGTACATGCTGGTGTGAAGGTTGAGTTGCCGTGACGCGAACCATCCTGATATTAAAAATCAACACCACAAACAATTCTCAAAATTCAACCACACAGCTTGATACCTTCTAGCCTTGTTAACCCGATAGCTAAAGATAGATTCTCGAGTTTGCGAAGTTCCAAGTCTCGCTAAATACCTTCGCCGCCAAATATTTGGGCAAGTACCCACTTCTCCCCCCACAAACATCTTTCTGATGTTTATATCCTCAAAGTATCAAAAACAAGAACCAATAGCAAAAACAATTGAAGACGGTTGCTCTTGCCCTCGGACGGAATCGAACCGGCAACCTTTAACCAAACCGTTAGTGAGGGTCGACCGACGATGAGGCGACAGCCGAATCGAAGGGAGATCCGAACGGTCCCCACACTTCCACCAACGAAATAAGTGAGCAAATTCCACTTTCAACCAAAACTTGCAAACCAACGAGTTACAGACAAACTTCCAACATAAGAAAGAACTCCCATACATAACTGCCTCCCCCACCCACTGTCACCTATACCAGGACTAGTACAGACTAAGGTACACCTTACCTACACCACCCTCCCTTTCCTACAACAACAGCGAGGGTCGACTCAGGTGAGGATGTGTCAGCTGATCCGAGACGAATATCCAAGCTGACATGGCATTGCATCCACGAAAGTAGAAAATCACCAATAAAACACAGGAAGTCCGAGAGCAAACAACATGATGATGAATGCGGGGTACCTTACCTTACCTTACCTTCAGGTGTTCTAGGTATTGTTGACCACCTCATGTGATCCAGGCATGATTGAACATGTGATCCAAGGTGAGGTTGAGTGCAGGTGGTGTGTAAGAGGAGGGCTTTGCTCAACAATGGAAGGCACCTACTTTATATACATACTTAAGTCTGGATACCTTAGGTATCTAAGATGGGGAAAGAGGGGGTGGGGCCGAACGAATTAACACATGTGAAAGGACCTACAGACAGTACCTTACGTAAGGTACCTACCTAACCTACCTTGGGTAGCTTTCCACGAGTATCCGCGCACACAGATCACCTTGAGCATACCTTGAGTCGATACTTCGTCACTTAAGCTCAACCTACCTCCGTAAGGTATAGTCCTCTCACCTCGGTCGGACCCTCACTAGATACGGCAGTGAAGCGCAAACAGTCGCTGCCCCCGTATAATCCCAAGGTAGACGAGAACAGAACATAAGGTATGTGTCTGGGAGACGAGATAAAGGTGGTCAACGAGAACAAAGTTGTTTTCAGCAAAGCTGGCACAACTATTGCACCACAACAATCATATGTGTGAAGCACAGTCTTCTCTTTTCCATCAAACTTCAACATCATGCAACACAACCTGATGGAGAAAATCCATATCATCTTGTTTTCTGAGATGAAGCAGTGGTCTATTCTCTGTGTCAAGATACTTTTGTATCAAGATTAGCTTTTGTTCGTTTGTACTTCTTCTGACACCCTAACTACGGTCGACCTTCCCTTTTGACCCTCGTTAGTTAGATCTTATACTTGAGTTGCATACAAATATGAGGCCGTACTGCGATTGTAGACAGGACTCCCTGCACCTGCCTCGAAACCTTTGGGAAATCACTTGTTGAATTATTATGCTTCTGCAATATCTGTACATGATGTCTATACTAGTATTTTGAATCAACGAGTAATGCTCTGTACTGCTTCATCACCTCATTATGAAAGTATCCTTGTGTACGAGACGCACACAAGGGCAACGCCGACTTCACATATTCTGTTGACCACGAGATTTTTCCAGCATCCTATTGTCAGTTGGATACCACGTGCTTTTATGCATAATATTCGATTATTATTATTATTCTCTCCTTAATCTTACTGTATTCTATATTTTATATACTATTATATATGATTAAGCGCTGTAGGTGCTGATCTAGATGTTTATATAGAGCTCTCTACTACTATAGAAGCTCTTTAGACTCTTTAATCCTATCTATTCTACCTACTGATTCCTTACGCGATTCACCCCCTTTTAATCCCTCACCTATGAACACAAAAAGCCGCCTCTCCTTTTCTTCACAATCGTAGAAGAGTTCGCCCAACTTCAAGGTTTATATCATATCTGGAAATGGCCAGTGTTCATTTCTCAAAAGGCTAAATTTGTAAAGCTTTACCAGAGCTCAAAAAGATGACGGGTTTAAGATGCATAGCAATGCTACCTTCCGACTTGTGTGTGTTCACCAAAGATCAATAAACACGGTGAGGGTTGAAAACGGATTCGCCACACGCTTCCTCACTATGCAAAGCTTGAAGAAAAAAAAGGTCACCAAAGAACACAAACTATTAACTCCATCTTTAAACTGCCTTGAAAGTATTTCTCTCCTAACGTATTACCGAACATCACTTCCTATATACGAAGACTCCGTTTAGTATGTCAGCAAGTTGAGTTCATTTAATATTGTTGACCTTCTCTTGAAGCGCTTTAGAGAAGCAAGAAAAGAGGAGAGAGGAGAGAGGAGAGAGGAGGATATTTTAAGCCTTACTCACGCCCATTCCCTTTGGCCGACATCAGTCCACCCCCAAGTCCAAGTTGTTGGTGAGAAATAGCTGTAGAATATTATATCAGCCTTTGGGTATTAATAAAACCATGACTATTCAAAGTCTGAAGCAAAAGTACAAATCCTCAACAATGTGTTCACTATAAACCTGTTCAAATCCTTACACAGTTTTCAGCTGATTGGAACACAAATCTTCATCGAGTAGATGATCACTTGAAGACGACGATATTTATACTGTTCGAAAATAACTATAGCTAGAATTGGGAGGATCATATTTCAGCTGCATTATCATGCTCTTTCAGGAAACTTACCTCTGATACAGGTACTCTACTGATAAAGTAAAATATATTGTAGAGGTATTTGTTTCAATTAAATAAAAGCGAGAAGGGTACCTTTCTTTTGCCTTAAATCTTATTGTTCTCAACATAGGCCTCTACACAATCACAATTGTTGGGCTTGTGATCATAGGAGCGTCTAAAACATCCTTGATAAAACGCTTACAGTATTCGATCGATTGTCTTTGCTGCCTTAACCATGAAGCAGTTGGAATTGTTCCCCAAGAAAGTGCATTCGCTGATTGCCTCTATAGTATTCGAACATGATATAGCTTAGCATTCGCACTTTGGTTCTACTTTAGCTCGGCTTCTCTATTTTAGCAGAACTCCCAGTGGATCTGTCACTTAAGAGCTGTATTTCAGTCTCATTTTAACTGCAGAGAAGCCTAGGAAATTTAATACTTCTCAAAATAGTCAAACTGTAGATATCTGGATGCTTTCTGAGGTGTATACTAACTACTAGAATATCATAGTCAACACTCTCGTATCCAAACCTACTAGGTAGATTTACGATTCAGAAAACTAGTTGCGCTCCTCTTCAGAGTATGCACAAGGATGCGTATTTGCGAGCTTCTCTGACAGTCTTACTTCTGGGATTGTGGTTTTATTACCTTTTTTGTATATAGAAGACTACTAAGAATAACAACAACAACAACAGAAATAAAGCGATCAAATTAAAGCGAATAGAGAAATGAGCAGTATCAAAATCCCCAGATTTTGTTTAGCGCCGGATACCTTATATTTTGGTCTTCATAGTGTTCGAATTTATCCTTGAACCTGACCTCGTAGCCCCAAGTGAACGTTATTAAGGATTGCAGGGCTGGAGGGATATACATAATTATGGTTTAATTGGTGAAAGATTGATTGAACGATTTTATTTCAACGCAATTTGCTTCTGATGCTGATGAGATCCCACCCACCCACTGACCGAAAGTATGTTAAAAATACAAGCATATTGAAATCGCAAATCATCCCTTCGTAAGATACCACCCCCATGGTGTATTCGTGAGGCAAATGCAATACCATCCCATCGAAACGCAAATGAAATATCTAAAAATACCACCCCTATCCATGCCAGACCTCGCCCATCTGATAACTTTGCGTCGGTGGCCATGATGTAACAAATGAAAATATGATTTAGTAGTGTGCAGTGTCCTTGGGATCTCGCAATAGTGTTTGCGAGGGTCTTTGGAATTAACCATAGTCGTCCCTGGGCTAGTCAAGCTAGCGAACAAGCGATACCACATTTCGACCCATGGCTAGCCACGGTCATCCACAGCCCTCTTCTAGTACATGCTCTTGAAGAGCACGAGGTTAGCCTTGGCTTCAGGTGAAAATAAATCTGCTCCTTGGGGCATAACGGCCTTGTTTGCTGCATGTACACCTTCCAATTCGTCCAAGGCGGCGCCCAAACGTCTTGCAAGGTTGTCGAAGATCGTGAATTGGTACACAGGGTTGTGCATACCGAGGCTCTCGAAGGTAATGGGGAGGGTTGGTGCAGTGAGCTCATTCTCAGCAGTAACCAAGTTTGGGCTCCGAATAGTGAATAGCAAATACTTGCAGGCACGAACCAAAATGGCCGTGTTTCCAGACAGTGTGAGCTCGTGCTCCTTTGAGTCTCGAGCAAGGATGACATTGACTATCATTGACTCATCATCGCTGTCTGGAGTGTAAGCATCCTCAGCTACCAGAGCACCATTGGTGTCCTTATAGTCAAATGTGGGAAGAGTTTTGCGACTGGTCATGTGGAGATGGACAGGTGCACCTTGCTTCCGATGCTTATTTGATTGGTGCCACTCAGGTTGTTCCCATGGCTCGCCACGGGCAAGCGTGGCTTTCTCCTCCTTTCTCCAATCAAGCTCCACTTTGGAAGAGGGTGGGAGGTCCTCCGTACAAACACCGCAGCGAATCTTGGTGCGGACAGGACATTGGTCAGCAGGACCAAGCGGTAGAGGGAAGCGGCCTGGATGCCAACCCTCCTGGCCCAAACGACCGATGAAAGCAGTGATCTCTTCGAGCGTAACAACGTAAAAATCACCCTTACCCTCAACTTGAGAGAGCATTGCAAGGATAGGGACCACCTGGAGCAATTCCTTCTTGGTATATCCGTAAATTCCACTCTTAGCCAGATGCTTGATCGTTGCTGCGAGGATACGTTCCGAGGCTTCTTGGTTTGGGATAGCTGTTCCGTCCAAGACTAGTTTGTCCGCCTGGTACTGTCTTGCTAATAACTTTGATGCACGGCGACCTTTACGGTCCTTGACACGAGCCTCTCTAGCTAATTGCTTAGCATCAGCAATAGCTCGATTAGGAGCCCATGTGGGAACATGGGGCACGAGGGCGACAGCTTGGAGCATGGCCCTATTGGACTCTGCCTTGGTGTTCTTTCGGAATTGCCTGAGCATGATGACGGATAATTCTAGCTATATCGTAAGCTTCTTGAACATGAGTATCCGTGGCTAACCATGGCTTACCGTGGGTAGTTTTGTGGATTGGATTTGTGACGAAGGAGCGGTTTGAAAGTTGCTTAATTGTCCTAGTCCTAGATACCTCGTCAGTTACCGTACCTCGATCTTTAGCACACTCAAAAGTGAATTTGGTAACATTGAAGCCCTTTTTTTTTTTAAAACCAAAAATAAAAAAATAGAAACTCACTTGACTTCAGATTCCTGCCTTCATGCCTTTAAACTGAAGGCTAATACTGATCTGCTCAATGAAGATGATGATAGTACTAGACGCCGTGGCTGACCGTGGTGTGCCGTGGAGACGTTGAAAGAAGTGGTGGTGGAGGAGAGATAAGTTGATGGGTGAGGTTGAGCGAAAGATTTTGATGATGGATGAAGTAAAGGTGAGTGCTGGAAATCAAAAAGCGAGTCAAAAGTAGGAAAGGGTCATGAATTCATTATGCTAGCGAGCAATCCTTGGTTTAACATACAACTTCCATAGTGCCGCAAAGCTGAACTCCTGTATCAAACCTCATCCCCTCATTCCCTTATTCCTTCCATGGCCGCCCACGGCTCGCCATGCTGGTCTCAGACATGATGCCTCTATATAGGTCTGGTATTGGTGTAGTAAGGATGGTATCAATGGTAGCTTCGTCAGCGTCAAAGACAATTCCCTTGTAGATGTTTGAGATTGGCGTAGCTAGGATAGTATCAATAGCAGCACCGTTGACGTCAAAGATAATACCATTATAAAGCTCTGGAATAGGTGCCATTAGGACTTCTGTACCTGTAGCTTCCCAAATTCCCGGAGAGATCTCGTTAGGTTCAGATTCAATCTCATTCGAATACTCTAAATGCCGACGCTTTCTCCCTTGCTTTACTCGCTGCTTATTTGTGGTTGGATCATAGTGAAAATCCGACTCGAACCAACCATCTTGACGCTTATCCTCTTCATGCGCCGGGCTCGTACTCTGTACAGTAGACCCCTCAATATGTCTAACCATACCTGCTCGATCCGAAAATGGTTGTCCTTCGTGACAAGGATGTTCTTCAGAGCTATAGGGACATAACCAGTATGGTTCGTTATTCTCGTCTATACAGATTCGAGAAAACTTTCGAAGAATAGCCATTTTGGGGGAGTGTATTTTTGACTGTTGATGGATACGGAGCTTAGTAGTATTCGGCCACTCTTTAGATTTACTCTCCTTGTCCATATATAGATCGTCAATGCATAACTGGCAGTGAAGGTCTGTAGTCTCAAGAGGTACGAAACGATCTTGACCTATACAATTCATAAAGACGGTAACGGCATCAAGAAACTCTTCAGCAGTCTCGGTTTCGTCCGCTGGCTCACCATGGGCAGCCATGGGCTCAACATCCACATTAGTGTCTAGATCTGGGTCGGCAACATCTTCATCGCGGATATCACCAAATTCCATATCTTCGTTGATGATGGCTGGTGGTTCTTTGTTCGTAGAGTGATCTTTGCTCGAGAGAAGCCCCTGTGAGATCGATATGATTTGTCTCATAAATGTTCCAGTAACTTGTAGTTGATCCTTACGGGCTTGAAACTCATCTACTGTTTGTTTTTCAGCCGCTAACTTTCGTTCTTGCTCGTATAATGACTGCTCCGCTATGCGCTGAATTCGACGCTTAGTGTTCCGAATCTCCCGTGGGTCACCACGGGCTACCGCGGTAGCGAGCTCTGTATCATTTGCCTGAAGGCGCCGAATAACTCTATCTAGAAAGATGCCCTTGGTTCTTGTTGTATCAAATTTCGTGAGGATTAAAGAGGCATCCTCATCCATTCGGGCTCTCGCACCCTGAGTATCTAGTCGCATAGCCATCTCAAATACTGGTAAGTCAAAGGTACCTTGGTTATAGCTCCTGAAGAAGGTATCCGTGCCTACTTGATGGCCCATAAATTGTTGTGCCTCTTCAATCCCCATCTGTCGGTGAACTTCAGTACCTGCCTTTCTTCTCCAGGCGTACATTGTAATATCGCCATAACCTTCTTCTTTAGCAGCGGCCTGAACGTATCTAGTTAAATTTCGAGAGGCCATCGGTGTTGTCGTAATGGATAAGCCACGTGGTCCTCCCGCAAGTAAAACCGGCAATGATCTTGCAGTTTCCTTGATAATTATACGTCGCTCTAGCCCAGCGAGAAGTGATTCTACCGTAGTATGATCTCTTAGGAAATTTCGTCGTAGGAGTATTACAAGTATCCGATGTGCAGGAGACATTGGGATAAAGCCGCTTGTTGTAGGCGAGTTAATAATGAACTTTTTATACTCTTCTTTACTTAGGTCGTCTCGGTTGCCTTTTAGGAAAAGAAACGTCACCTGTAGCGAAGTAAGCGAAACAGTCACGGTGAGCCATGGCTAGCCACAGCCATCCATGGACCATGCATTAACTAACCTCAACGATGAATTCACCTGGGGCAGCACCACGAATAATCACAACGTCCTTCCATTGTAGATATTGTCCATCCCGATACTGAGCTTGTGCAATAGTGCCCGGTCGTACGCCACAAATAAGACCTAGGCACCAGGCTAGGTGGTGGTTTTCGGCAAGTGGTAAATATGCACACTTCACTGTGTCCGCCTCTAGCAAATGAGCTAGCTCGTAACGGCCCATATATGGCTTTTTGTCCCGAATATTTTTATTCACACCGTATTTTCTACCTGCTAATTGCAGACAGCGATTAGTCTCGTTGATGACTTTAATTCGAGGGATAGGTTTCTCCATAAGCCTATTGATCCAAAAGTTGATGGAAAATCGGCGGGAGAGCAAGGTTTGGAAGCGAGGACGGCTGTCCGTGGTGGCCCGTGGCCGACAAAACTTCAAAGCGATGGAGAAGTACCCTTTGAGGATACGCAAGAGGACAGCGTGATCTGATGTAAAAAGCATGGCCTGAACTTCTTCATCGGTTTTGTCTGCAATGCGATTGCTAGCGCGATAGAAGTTGAGTAATTCTTTCAGATGGAGGTCTCGGCGACCTTCAGTGCTAGGGGCATGATAACGGAAAGTCATTGACTCCCCAGCCACTTGGTAGGCCTCCTCAATCTCAGCCAGCGCGAAGTCGTCTGGGTCGTCCGCCATACCATTCAAGATGTCTGATAGATTTCTGCGAGGCATGATGATTAGGATGAAAGTCACAAAAATCAGTTTAGAGAGAGACAATTGGATGGAAATCACATATAAATCAGAGTATTAGACGGAAGGTATGGAGTAATGGAGAGCTGGTGAAGGGAGTACAGTAGAGAGAACGAAGAGAGTGAGGGCGGTTGGGATGGTTCGGTAGAGATTGCGCTAGACAAATTGGGCTTCAGTACTGAATGTGGGCCATGGCTGCCCGTAGTCAACCATGGCCAAGAACCACATCAATTCCCTCGATGATTCCGAAGTTGGTACACACTTAGTACAAAATACTCAAGCTCATACGCATTCAATATACAATCATCCTGCAATTGATACATCTTCGCAATGCCTGAGAATGGAGAGAATACAGATCCAGGGCTACCACTTCCACCAAGCGTGGATTCGACCCGGACCTCTCAGTTCCGGTCATTCCTCCCAGGATCAGCTGGACCGCACGTATGCTGATTCTAACTGGGCATATGGTTGAAAAGACACTAACTACCTATAATATATAGATGGACGTGCTTCTCTTCAACCAAGCGGCACTTGCACGACAGATGCAGGAGCTGAGGGCCGTGGTAGAGCAACTAATTAACAAGAACGGCATCTCGACGCGACCAACCGCACCGCCAGCAGAGGTCGATATAGATGAATCTCATGAAAATGAGATTGAATGGGCTAGTAGGCGTTTCTTAAGTAAGGGGGGCGTGATGAAAAACATTCGAATCAAGAAACTTGGTCCTTTTGTAACGAAATGGGTACAAGGTAGGTAATCTTACCAAGTTTCGCCATGGCTAGCTATGGCTGGCCATGGCTAGCATTGCTTCTACTAACGTAAAGCTTGAAATAGGACTGAAGACCGATCAGCAAATGGCTGACAGTGCCAAAGATGCACTAGAAGCCTTGAATAGCGATCAACAAGCGACGATACATGTAACAATTGCGTCGCGCATCAATCCAAAGAAGAAACGTAAGGCGGCCCCCAAAGCAACGAAACCCAAAGGAGACAAGGGACCAAGCGCAAAAACTAAAGGGAAGAAGCGAATGGAGAGCAACGAAGATGAGGAGCAGGAGGAGGAAGAGGACGAGAATGAAGATGACCCGGAGGATAATACCAGCGAGCCCGAAGCGGAGGAGTCTCAATTAGACGATGAAGAAGAGAATATACAACCTGTAAAGAAGAGTAGAAGGACGATTTAGGTGTGTATTGCATGGGTAGCCACGGAGAGCCACGGAGAGCCACGGCTGCTTTTGAGATGGGACAAAGATACTTGGAACTTTCCATATACATGTGCTAGCAAGGACTATATCATAATTTGCTCTTTTACGCAATGAAAGCTACCTTTAGTAGACGATCTATATCTAAGGAAAAGGCTTTCTACGGGATGCCATGTTGTTTTATAGGTGAAATGAACATTTGGGCATGGTATTCCTATGTTAAGTCAAGGAATAATACTTTTGGAGGATGATGGGTATTACAAGCATACCTGCCATTGCTCGGATTTATCGAGGAACCCCTTATCCTACATAGTAGGATGTTTGAAACTTTAAATTTCGTTGTAATTTGTTGAAAGCAGAAGAGCTTTGTGGCGAAGGGTTGTTGGCGTGTTACGCGTTTAACGCGTTTAAAGTAACCAATTACCAACCAAGGCGCTTTACAGATAACGAAAATTTTAGAAAGGAACAATGCCCCCCTCCAAAAAAAAGTATCAATCACTAGGAGGATCAATTTTTATACCTTCTTTTTACCTGGTGGAAAAAAAAAAAAAATATCAGCACACGTATTATCATGCATAGGATATGTTTTCTCGTACATTGCCTGTTATAGGAATCGAACCTATAACCTCGTCATCACCAATAGTCAACTGTACTAGTGACGCGCTCTACCATTGAGCTAAACAGGCTGATCCAATGAGAGATGCGATGATTTGATATTTCAAGAATAAGAACTCCTAAAAGAAAATCTCGGATTTCGGCAATGGTCCCAAGTGGGTCCAACCACACCACCAAAGTCGAACTTCAATAAAGTAAAAAGCATTTATGCCAAGCCCCGAACGTTTGGAACCTTTATAATTATTATCCTTATTTTAAATTATCAAATAATGGGACTACCAATAACCTTTATATTCATCCGAGAGTTTGTTGCCAGGATATAATTTGCCTTGTTTTGCCCCTTCGAAAAGTAGAGTCCAAAATGGTGGGATATTGTGCCTCGGCAATAGCAATTTACAAAAGTTCACAAAAGAATGGAGTTAGTACATTATATCTATTCTTTTTGTAATTTTGAAATTGCTCTGATCCTTTGCAAAAGTTCAAGCATTCGGGGCCTTAAAGATGGGTTTGATGTCTCCAATGTTTTCAATAAGTGAGAACATACATACCTTTAAAAGCTAGGCAGGGATTGCCGTTGAGTGACCTCTACATGCATCTGTTATAGTCTTAACGCGAACACATTTGATAAGTGATACAAACAGTCTGCTTATTCTCTATAAGTTCAGAGACTTTCCTAGCAATCGTAATGGTAGGACTAAGAGCTGATGCGGGGTTTAGCTATAGAAGTGGTGCTATACACATATCCTACCTATGATGAGGTGTTAAATGATCCCATCAGAAGCAGGTTGCTTCGGGGTAAAATCTTTCAATCAACCATTCACTAAACAACTAGAATTTACCCACAACCAACAAACCCATCTCGTCACTATCTCAAACACCAACACCACTCAAACCTCTCAACTCTCTAAACACGCTCCCCTCCGTGCGCATCAAAACATCCGGGTTGTCGAACTCCACCACCCTCCCCATATCTAGCACCAACACACGATCTGAATCAGCAATACTCTCCAACCGATGCGCAACAGTCAGAACCGTACACTCCTTGAATTCTTCCCTTATGAGCCTCTGCATCAGACGATCCGTTTCTGAATCAACATTACTCGTCGCCTCATCCAGTACCATAATCTTGCCTCTTCCCTTTCCTTCACCAAGTCTAAGCATCGCCCTCGCCAGACAGAAAATCTGCTGCTGACCTTGTGAAAGAGGATGATCCATCATCAGGGCTTCCAGTCCACCACGCTCGGAAAGCAGCTCCCAGAGCCCGACTTTGCGCAACGCAGTGATGATGGAGGTATCTGGGACAAGAGTCGTGGGGTCGAGGTTGTAGCGTACGGAGCCGGAGAGAATGAAAGGTTCCTGTGGGATGGTGATGAGGCGGCTGCGGATTGTAGAGCGTGGTAGGGTGGAGAGCGGGAGGGCATCGATGAGAATCTCACCGGAAGTGGTATCGAGGATGCGGAGCAGAACCGAGAGGAGTGTTGATTTACCGCTGTTTAGTGGTTAGTGTGAGAATTTGATAGGGAAGAGGAAGGGAGTGACTTGCCTGCCGGTACGTCCACAGATTCCAATTTTCTCGCCGTGCTTGACGACGAAAGAAATATCTCGGAGAGCGGGCGCGTCACTAGCTCTTGTTAGCTTGCTTCCGTGCAGTGAGGAGATTAATTACCCATAAGAAGCTGAAACTTTTTTGAACTCAATCGATCCCTCGATTGGCCAAGCGGCTTCGGGCACATTGCTCTCCCCTTCCAGATTCTCATCGGCTGTCCCCTCCTCAAATCCTTTCACGCGAGCCACAGCACCAAGCGACGTCTCCATCTGCGTCCAAAAACCCATCATCATGGCAAGAGTTTGGTTGAATGTCACAACAGCACTAAGCGAGACACCGATTCTTCCAGCACTAGTCGTACCCTGGAGTGTTGTTGCGAGCGTCATGACTGCAACTGCCATAATACCTACAAGCATCAACAGAACAAGATTAAGCCATCTTTGAATACAGTACAGCAAATACACAGGCTTCTGGGAGGCATCAAGTCTGACTATATTGTCTTGGATGAAGGGTCGCTGCCATCCGAAAGAACGGACAGTAGAGAGACCTTCTACTGTTTCGGTGAAGTGGGTATACAACGGGCTTTTACATTCGAGATCCAAGAACCGTAGTTGTCGCGATGTGCGAAGGTAGAACCTTTGGAGGAAGTAGACTGCAAGTATAAGACCTGGGCAGAGCAGGGCCATGTATGATGAGCCAAGGGCGATTAAACCAAATTGCACAAGACAGGACCACAAAGCTAGAGAGAAGCAGTCAGTTTGATTTAAGTATGAATAATAATTATGTACTCACATGCTAGGAATATAGCAGCTGAGTTAGGTAGAGAGCCATCGATGAGAGTCATGTCCTGACTGAATCGATTCAGAACCGCTCCAGAGTCCGTCTCATCAAAGAACCTCTGTGGAGCATTCATAACTGAGCGTAGAAGAATCTTGTGTAGTCCTGCACCAGATTTTGGTGTCATCCACATGTACAACGAGCTAGTCAATGTTAGATATTACAGCATTGATACCATTCTTATGGTTGTAACACTTACTGAAGTACGAAGCCTGCTGCGACAAGTGCGGCAGCACCAGAGACCGCATATACCACAGCAAAAATTGGCAAGCTTGATACCGTTCCATTGACAAAGAAATTCAACCACAGAGCTGATCATTAGCAAGGCTCAATCTGAAACTTGATACGAGAAGCTTACCAGGGAATTTTGTACCAAGGGCGAAAAACAGAGATGAGGTAGCATTAACGAGACCAATCTTCCATCCAATTGTGCGAAAGTAATAAAGATAAACGGAAGTGTCTCCGATTTGCCTTGTAAGATCCGCAGCGTCTGCAGCACTAGCACCATTAAGACCCTTCGGAGCTTTGACGAGCGCTTTGTTGAGTGGTGCGGTATTGTTGGCTTCTTCAATGACCTTGGATTCAAGGATCTCTGGATGCAAAATGAGTTTGCTAACGAAGCCATTTTGAGAACGGAGCTTCTCTAAAGTCCCTTGCTCGGCGATTCCGCCTTCACCCAACACAATGATATTATCGGCCAAAGGAAGATATCGAACTGAAAAATGTCAATTATGTCATTTCAATCAACCTCGTCACTTACTGGAGTGTGTTGCTAGGATAACGGTCGTATTTTGCGTTCTGAGCAGACCAGAACTACCAAACAGCCGTTCAACAACGAGCTTTTCGGTTCTACCATCTAGAGCACTTAGAATATCATCAAGAACAACAAATTCCCGATGTGCATACACAGCCCTTGCTAATGCCTAGAACGCTTTAGCATAAGATGCAGGCAATACGGATTTCAAAACCTACTAGCCGTTGCCGTTGCCCACCACTAAGCATAACTCCTCGACTACCAATGATAGTATCGTGCTGATTTGGTAAGGTCAAGACATCTTCATCGAAAGCGCATGCTTCCAGGACTGTGTTATACCAAACGTGATCAATCTCGCTCTCTTTGATAGGCCCACAAACAATAGTCCTGACGCTTGCATTCTGGAGCCACGCGCTTTGGCTACAGTAAGCCATATCCCGCGCATTGCTACTGATTGACCCTTGTTTGCATTCGAGCTCCCCAATCAATGATTTGAGCAAAGTAGATTTTCCTGACCCGACAATACCAATGACCATAGTCAGCGAGCCACGCGAAACCTGAAATTGCATATTATGGAGAATCGATGATGATGTTGGCGACGGGCTCAGTGTGACGTTATCAATCGAGATGAGTGGTGCCTGCTGAGACTTGCTGCTGATATTCCGTAATGCGACGGCACCTCGAAGCTCTGTGACACTATTCGAATCCTCATCATGAGTCTCGACGTCAAACTTGGCAAGGGAGTTTGAGAGGAGAAACGACTGAATGCGCTCCAAGCAACCTGCTGACATGGTAATTGCTGGAAGAGAGAGAAGAAACTCTTCAGCAGGACTTGTCAAGAGTGAGATGATCGCAAGCGAGGAGAAAGCTTGGCTTGCTGTTAACGCACTACTACCCTCACGAGACGCTTGGATTGCGAAGATTACAAAACATGCAAAGGGACCAACAATTCCCGGGACGAAGCTTAGAAGCATTCGCCACATCATCACTAGAAGAAGTTATTAGCATGTACTTTTCGTCAGAACCCTAGCTTCAGTGGTGAAGCAATTGGAGGGCAACATTAAAACGTGTTTGAAGTATTGCCTGGAAATAATTACTCACAGACTCGGAATCTCTTCGATAAGTTGAGCTCCCTCACTCGCTGACTTTGCAGTGTATTGAAAAGCAATTCGGATAATCCCATCATCTTCACACTTTTCATACTTGCCAGCATTGAGGCAGTCATTCCAACTCTTCGTTGAATAGCCACTACCCACTCCTTCTGTCTCGGTGCAATCTTAGCAGCAACCTTGCCTGCAAAGAACATCGTGACTTGAGAAAAATTAGCTTGGCATCAAAGGGGGCAAAGACGTCTCACTAATAACAGTGATAATCGGAGCAACGCAAATCCATCCCAACTGTCGTGAAAGTAACCAGACTCCGACACTCATTTCAATTATTCTCGCCCATATCTCGCAAACTGCTGTCAAGCTCTGGATCATTCGGTCGATATCAGTACTCATGAGGGTCAAGGCCTTGCTTTCATCGTATACACCTGGCAAGACCTCGAGAGTGCGGTCATAAATGAGTACGACTAACCCACCACGAAAGCTCGTTACAGCACGATACATGTGATGCTCGTAATGAGTTGTGGACAGCTAACGCCAATTAGCGCTTTTCAGATCTAATTTCTGTGGAAAACATACGGCAATACCAGTGTAGATGAGGGCTGTCGCTGCAATAAGACCATATCCATCATTCTTGTTCTGTACACCTGCTGGCTTTGACACAAATTCGATTGCTGCACTGATAAGAAATGGCTGCGAAAACGTAAAGCCAATCAAACATAGACGAGGAAATACAATAGCTGCAAGAGACCATCGTATGCAGTGGAAAATGGCTTTGAGTAATGCGTATTTGCCGGAAGAGCGATCTTGAGTCCAGTTAGCACAATTGAATTCCATGAGCTTCGAGACTTGCACTTATTCCATGACACATGCATCTTCCGAGACATCCTAGTAGAGAGCATCGACTCATCTGTTTTGAATAAGTCATCCAAGGTGAGCACCTTACGAAAACCAGTAGCGAGAATTGGCGAAAGCCACCAGAAAAAGCCCTTGCTGAAGAAACCGCTCATTGCTTCTGGAGAATACTCGGTATATAGAGGTTTAAGGTAACCTCGCTTGCTTCTACTCTCTAGGAGCAAAAGACCGAGTTTAACGCCGATGTTTGTCGTGAACAGTCCCAAGATTGCGGAGTCATCTCGGCGGAGATACAGAGTTCGAACTTGAACTACATCGAATGCAAGCGAGGCGAGAAGATAGACATTGAGGATGAAAGAGGGGCGCACAGATCGACTATCTTCAAGAGCCGATAGACATAGGATGGCGATGGCGGCGAGCAAAGAAAGTGAGGCTGCTGGAATAGTCGCGTTCGTAAGATGGTGCGATGACCACACAACTAGAAGAGCGAGTTGCACAGCAATAAGAATCAAACAAGTGAGCTTGATAATATTAGCATTCATTCGGGTTTTATCTTTCAGTCTAATCTCACTGCTTTGAGTGTTAACAATCTTGACGAAACCGTCTTTTTGCTAGACTTGAGTAGTCGAAGAAGTCTTGGCGGCGCAAACAACAGAAGGAGTGCTGCTGGTCCAACAACCAGAACAGATTGCTCGAAAAGGAGTGTAAAGTCAAAGTTTGAGCGACATCCATGGACTATGGGACCAAAAGTGTTGTCGCTCATGGGCGAACAAGTGGAAGCCATGATGGTGTAGGACAGAGAGGTCAATAGATATCCACCCAACCTGATATTCGAGACTCGCAAATAGTCAAACCCATCTGCGTAAATGGTGATAATCAAGGCCAATAGGAATCCTCACAAGCATAGTGAAATACAAGACATTGAACGCGACGATGAAGGAGATGATGATAAGCAATGGTACGGACTCGGAATTTCGTGGCTGTCCGTAGCCGTGGCCGTTGCTGCTGCAGGGAGGAAGCCTGGAGCGTCTGTGCGAACCCTGTGATCCAAGCACGCCAAGGGATATCCTCACAGACGGGAGGTACGGACCTTCCCCATAGAGTCTCTAACTCGCTTGAAAAAGACTATCTTCTGCTACCAAGGTGGCACAGCTGCATCAAAAATATCATGTGTACTCGATATGATGTAGCACGAAGCCTTAAGCCGTCAAATTCTATCAAAGTTGAGGAAGTATTTGTGTTGTTTCTCGTTGATTTTGAGAACTAATTTGGGAGAGATAGATTTAAGCTTCGAATTGCCAGCAAAGGTGTGATCTAGAATTGCTTGAAGCTTATACAGAAAAAAACACTATTTCAACATTGTATCTTCGAGATCTGATTCCATATTCTCACTCGTTGATTTATGAACACAATTCACTACTCAATCTTGAATCATGAAGTAAGTCTCACCAGACATTTATGAAGTACTGAAATGATATGAATTGTTACTGAGAATATTAATAATGGAAAAAAATACCAGTTACGGATATCAAGATTAGCATCCTATATACTTTGTTCTTGCCATTACCGTCACTACTAAAGCCTCTTTCAAGTTCAAATTCTAGACATAAGCACACAACAATAACAACAGGAAACGCACAGGGGCTCGCGAAGATGCAAGTAAAATATACGCAACTTTATCAATTTCCACACGTACACTAAAATAAGCATCTCGCCTCCAGAAGATGTAGTTCCTGAGTCGCGAGACGTTGGGCATTCCTTGGTGAGCCATACCCGCCACCATGTTCCCCCTCAAGCTCCAAGCAAGATGTTTGTGTTGTTTGTGTGCTCCATGGGACTATGAAGACCTGGAGCGGGCTAAGATCTAACCCACACTGCAAACATAACAGATACATTTTCACTGAAGGAAGTGAGAGAGAGTTCACTGTCGATGAGTTACTGGGGATGACAGCGAAAGTGCAAGATATCAACGGGGAAAGACGCTTATTAGATGTTGAAGGCGAAGACGAGATGGGATATGGGAGCCTTGGCATAGCAAGAAAGATGCTATACAATCTCAAGGAATCTGTGCAATCGAAAGGCGATAAGTATAATGCACATGTGCTGTTGAGCCAAAGGTGACAAGGGCTGTCCCTGAAAACCCAACAACAAGCGCAGTAGGGTGCATAATAGCGAGGAAGAATAACGGAATCTGACATTATCGTAACTCGTTCTAATACGTTCAAAGATAATCAAGCACACACTGATCAAAGCAGACTAGCATGCCACCATCCCTCTTACGATCGATTCACAAAATCGCATCGAATCTTCTGTCCACTGAGCCCTAAAATCTTGAGTAAACCAAAGCTGGAAATTCTTCGACGGATTGAACCCGATAGTAAATCTCGCACTCTTCAAACCCTTTATATCTCGAAAAGTTCCCAGATTCTTCTCCAACGACTCATTTAATCCATACAGCCTCGCTGCGCCGATAAATGGCACCGTTGCACCAAGATCAACTTGCAAGACGCTTAAACGACTTTGCTGGGAAGCGAGCATCTGCGTTAAAGCAAGAATATTGCGCGGCGTTTCCTTGCAGTCCTCGTGTCGACTGAAATACGGGGCAAGCCCGATACAGACGTAGAGGTTGCGAACCGCATACAGGATATCAGGAAGGATAAACGTTGGGGCAGGCCACGGAATCTTATGGTCTAAGAAAAAATTGGTGCTACACCGAATCAAGCTAACCGTGAACGTTACTTGCTTGCCATAGAATTCTGGCATGATCTCGGCATGAATTTGGCGACAAACGCGGAGAATAGCTGACATACAAGGGCCATTGTCTTTAAGGGTAGGGAGATCATGGCCGTGCCACGTCTTAATGCCGATGTTGGGCACAAGGTAAGTGTATATTTCCTTGCGCATCTCAACTGGTATGCGTAGTAGATGTAGATTGCCGTTGTCGACGGCACAACCTTCATGGAAGCTGGGTTGTGCATTCTACCGAGGCTGTGAGCATATGAAAAAATTTTGACCGCATGAAACTGACGGTTGCTATTTGCCCTCCCATTTTCACGATTTCCATCCTAAACAGAGAAACTTGTAGATCCGCAGGCTTAGCGCTTAGAAGAGTTTCAATGCTGTATCAAAAATCTGTGAGTCACGAATGGTACGTTTGCAGGCTGGCAATACGGGAGAATCTGGCTCGAGTTTGAATGGCCTATGCGCACAATTGCAAGTAAATGTTGGAAGACCATCAAGTGTCTTATAGGGCAAAGTGTGGCACAATCCATCCTCAAAGTTTTAGAGCCTAAGGTGTCAAAAACCTCAGGTTCTAGTAAGGCATCAACCAACCAACGTCTCATAATCTCACAATCATGTGATAAAATTTCTCTCCGATGTTTGGGAATAAATCTAATATCTACTCTCCACAAAATTGCGGATGAGCCCAAAAAGAGATCTCCAGGTACGATATGGCAAGTAAACCCAGGCAATCCTTCGATCCAAAGGATCGCTTCATTAAGCTCCCAATTTCCCTCAAACTAGCTAGGTCGCTTTCCGAGATCACTGAATCACATTCTTATACCCCACGGAAGCAGGTTCGTTATACATTATAACCAAAGTTACTATAACTAACGGCGATCTCGTTATAATATATAGTAACTCGGTTTTAAGTATAACGAGGATTTATAAGTGGATTTTCAGTTCGTTATAATTAATAGTAAGGACAACTATACTACGAGTTTTATAGCACTTCTTACCATACTTTATAACGGCCTAGCTCGTCATCTAGATCTATATACACAGACATATACATAGACATACACACAGATATATCGTATCCGGATCCTTCGTATAATATAAAACAGACCGTGCCCGGATATTTTGCTATAGCAAATACCTTATTCCCCTTATTCCCCTTATTCCCCTTATTCCCCTTATTCCCCTTATTCCCCTTATTCCTCTTCTTTATTCTCCTTCGAATTCGTTCTCTTATAGACTCTTATAGACAGTAGATCCAAAGGTAGGTCGGTGGCAGACCCAAAGGTAATATATATTGAGGTCGGTAGTATATCCAGCAGATCCAAAGGTAAGTAGCAGATCCAAAGGTAGGTCAGTAGCAGATCCAAAGGTAGGGAGTAGATCCAGTAGATCTAGCAGATCTAAAGGTAGTATATAGATTTGTAGATTTCTAGGGTTCTAAACTTATAGTAAAAGTCGTTATAAAATATAACTAGGGGTTATAATAACGAAGTCCGAAAAATAGCTATAAAAAGTCGAATTTCGTTATAGCTAATAGTAAACGCCGTTATAAATTATTTAAACTCTCGTTGTTTTTTATAACGATTATAATAGTAATATTTCTATATATTATAACGAATCTACTTCCGTAGGGATACCTCTTGATATCTACCTATTCCTCGTTACGCGCTTGATTATGGGATAGGCGAAGGCCCATCAATTTCATGCCAAGCAAGCATTCCCTAGCTCGGTGCTGCATAATGGCCATATCTGATGAGCACACTTGTCGCAAAAGATAAAATCTTCTCCTTGCCCGACGGAAACAGGTTCGTCATACATTATAACAGATTGAAGATAATAGATAGTAACCCTGTTATAATATATAACAATATGTTTTCAAGTAAAACGAGGAGTTGAGCTAAAAAGCTTGGTTTCGTCATAAGGCTAGCTAATCCTTTTTTATCGTAGAAATCGTTATAAAAATTGTAATCTCGTCATATAGATTATACTCTCAGACATACATGTAGACATATCGTATTCGGATCTCTCGTGTTATATAAAACAAACCGTACTCGGGTATTTTGCTACCATACCACAAATACATTATTCTTCGCATTCCCCTTCCTTTCCTTCATCCTCCAATAGGCAACAGATATTAAAGTAGATCGGTAACAAATCAAAAGGTAGGTTGGTGGTAGATTTAAAGGCAGTAGATAGATTTGTGAAAGTAGTACATCATAATATAGATTTTCGTTATTTTTGAATTTACAGTAAGATTCGTTATTTTCCACAACGATGTTGCTTCCGTGCTTCCGTAGGGAGTGCAAGCTGACGCACGTGACCACATCTTACCTTTCCACGTCTTACCTCTTAAATTCCTCTCCGTGTCTTCGTATTTTTATTTACAACTTTGGGGTAAAGTTATAAGCATTCACAGGATTACCAAGTGCCATAATTCAACTCATTTACTCGCTCATCTTCGTCGCATGCCATGTCATCCAAGCTAGAACAATTTCCAAATGAGGTCGTTGACAGTATCTGTGGATATCTAAACCTGCCTGATATCTGCAGCCTTCGAATGAGTAGCTGCAGTCTCGCTACAAAGGCTACACAGACCCACTTCAAGTCTTACTTTTTGGTGAAACATGTTGATATCACTATACACGACCTTCAAGAGTTTGTTGCGCTTACCCAACCCGGTCAGCTGGGTTGTCTCATCGAGCATTTGGTGTTGGTTGGAGTGGTGAACAACACCAAGTTTTTGGAGAGAAAATTGGAAGACGACTCTTACAACGATGATGTTGAGATCGAATACGAAGATATAGGCAATAACGTGGATGAAGATGAAAATGAGGATACGGACGAAGAGCAGGAAGTGCACAAGAAGAAAAATCTCACACAAATCCGACAGGAGTTGGAGATTCTTAGGCAGCGACAGGCTGATCACGACAGCATGAGGAGCTCCGCAGAGGATGTAGCTTTGCTCAGTGAAGCCTGCCGCAATATCGTGAAGAATACGAAGACTGGGGGGCTCAAGTCTCTCACGCTCGAAGTTGTCATCTATCGCGAAAATTCATGGCAAAGACTGCCTCCTGTCGCTGGCGGCAGTTGGAAATATATCTGGAAGTCCGCTGCGGAAACTTTTCAAACCATGCTTCAATCTTTGGCGTCTGGTGAACTGCCAGTTGGGAAACTCAATATATTCAACGATCGCAATTTACAACGATGCAGCTTGTCTTGTTATGACCTTGGAACTACCAATTATACATACGAAGGGCTCGCCAAGTCACTTGCATCTGTGAAGGTACTCTCAATCAGCATTTCAGACAGATTTGTTGCTCGACATCCTGTTGAAATGGTAATATCTTACGACCAGGCTGAGGATTATGACTCCATGCTATACCATGAACATAGAAATAATGATGATATTCAGGCAGAAGCCAGGGATGAAGCCAATTTTAACGGACTTGCGAAATTTCTCTCACTTACCACTTCTCTGGAAGAACTCGAATTACATGAATACAAACTTCATCAGGGTCAAGGCGACTTTTCTAAAATTGTACGTTGTGCGTCAGAAGTACCATTAAGACTAAAGCGACTCGAACTTCGCGGTGTGAACATAAAGGCAGAAGAGTTGCTTCTGTTCATTCAGAAGTCAAATCTGCAGAGACTATTCATGTACGATTTATTTTTGCATACGGGATTTTATAAAGATGTGTTTGATTATTGCAACAGAGATGCCTCTTCAATTCAAGAACTGTATTGTCACATGCTCATAGAAAATCCCACAGCCGTATACTTCGAAGGCCCTAGAGATAGTTTGTTTTGGCCAATGGACGTTGATGGGAGCCTCGGTAGTGACACACTACACAGAGTAGGCGCAGAGGTCAAGCAAAAGATAACTTATGTTTCTGACCTAAGCCATCCATTAGCTACCCCCAGACTCCACAGATACAGGCGACAGCAGTTTATAGAATATGGGCCCCCTGGGCGTTGATATGCGGTAATCGATGGGAACTGTTGTAGGGCTTCGATTGAGATACTGCTACACGTTCATTCAATCAGAGTTCATTAAGTGAATGCAAAAATACCACGAGTATCATCAAATGCGGCCAATATGACAAACGCATGTGACCACCTGGATGTTATTTTGTATTGAAAATCCTAAGAAATCTCGAGTAAATAAAACCTAACCGTGATGCAAACATCCAAATCACGAGCAGAAAGTTATGTCGAAAGAATAACGCTAACGCTAAACTCTAGGACCATATCAATGGTAATCTTACAAAGCCGGATTCGATTTCTGCGAATTATTTATCAGCGACCATCTTTTCCACGGAGCATTACCTGAATCAACCACCCGCTCGACGACTCTAATTCCTCGTCCTTCTAGAATTTCCACCATAGAATCAAGTCCAAGGTCCTCTGCCATTTCAAGGGCAATTTGTCCTACCCAGCCCTCGCATCCATCCAGACATGCATCAAAAGTTGCGCCCTTGCTCAACAAGAATTCCAAGAGAGCCGTATGCTCCGTCGCAACCGCATACCAAAGTGCAGGCATTCTCATGCGTGTTTGCACCCGCTCATTAACCTCCGCTCCATGATCAAGAAGTTTCCTCACCATTGCCAGGCTGCCCACCGAAGCAGCCATAGGGAGTGCTGTAAGTCGATGATGTCGGCCAGCTTCAAAATTCGGGTCTGCACCTCTCGCGAGAAGGAAATCAACTACGTCATCATGGCCTCTTTGACATGCGACACTCAAGGGAGTTTCGCCCCGCATCGTGTTGGCGGTAAAGCCATGAACGGGCACACCTAGATCCAGAAGGTATTGAACCATGACCAGATTACCCCATGCGGCGTGGTTGATTGACTGACAGGCCATCTCATAGTCTGATGCTGGCTTATTGAAGAGTCCGTCGAGGTAGGCGTGGATAGCCGGTGCTGGAGTGCTCATCTGCGCTCTTGTGAGGGCTTTGCCGGTGTATGAATGTCTGTCAATCATGCCATACTTTTCACGGAGAACGTCAGTATTATCAGGCTGCGCTCGAGATTGTGGATAAAGCGCAAGTTTTAGGATCGCCAGATCTCCTCTAAGATCTGCTTCGGATATGACCCCAGAAGGAGTTTTGCCCATCCAGTCCCAGGAGACTGGAGGTTCTGTTTCATCAATATGTTCTTGGAACAGCTCTACCAACGTTGCATTTCCCTCCTTTGCAGCAACTTCCATTGCTGACGGGAAAAGGTAATTGTGACGAGTCGGGCTAACTCCTTTCTCAAGGAGTGTCTGCACGAGTGGACGAATTTTTGAAGCGTGTGGCTGCGGCAAGTAGATTGAGATTCCAATCCGGTTGCGAGCTTGCTACTCCATGTTCCTTCCAGAATTCCGACTTGGATTTAACGGGGAACACATACCTGTGTCCGAGCCAACATAGAGTCTCGATGGTAGAGAGCAAGAGACACCCAGTTTCTGCAGAGATCCACTGAGCGATCTGGCAAAGTTCAACAAAACGACCTACATTCTCGTCTCTTTCATTCCGTACACGGTAAACATAATACGAATGCCAGAATTTCTCAATGCCGTAGTGGTCTGTGTTGGTCCAGTTGTGGTCGTTGAAAGTACGCCATACCCTAGTATGTACTAAGTTATAGTCATCCATAATGTGAGTGTCGAAATGTGCAGGCTGCACTGCATGTGCGAAACGCTCTGAGATAGTAGTTAGCAATGCGTAGCTCAAGTTGGGTGATTGGTTGCAGAATTACTGCAAACTAGTCTCAATCTCAAGCCCCTCTTCAATTAACGGACTAGAATCGCATGGTATAAAATCTTGTGAAGAAGCTCGGCCGGGAAGTCTAGAATATTCATCTCAAGGAGCAGAAGGAAGAACAATTGCGAATGTAGTAAATCCTAATCATGAATAATGAATAGATTTTTAGCAGGATTAGACTTGATCAGCAATTATTCCCAGACAAGGACAGAGATCAAGATCGTGATGAGAAGGATCAGGTGACGTAGTATTGCAGCCGTGTTGCTTTGTACATGTCAGAAACAGGGATCAACGCCAATAGGGATACAGAGACTTACCAAGATCGAATTCTAGATCCTAAAAGAGGACATTGGAGAAAGGAACAATCAGGATGTTATGTGCTTCATATACAAAGCATCTCAAGTTTCAAAATATTTAAGCGAGCCGACATCTACCATCCAGGATGATGTATGGTGACACAGACACGATTAGAAGAAGTCTATATGTCAAATAGTTCATTTAATTTCCAGCATTAATATGTACAAGGAAAATCATATGTACAAGAATCGCTCCTACAATCCTCATTGAGCCAACCATCTTCCACTAACTCCCCCCAAACCGCATCCATGTATGAGCGCGATTATTCGCAATCATCGTCGTACTCCTCGTCATCAACAGCAGCCGCACTGGTAACAGCTGGCGCAGCAGAGGAAGTAGTGGACCTGACGAGAGTCTGCAGAGTCGTTGGGACAGCAGCGACATTTGATGTAACTGCAATCGTAGGAGCAACGACGCTGGTGGAAGTTGGCACCACCGAGGTCGTGGCAGGCACACTCGATGCAATAGCTGCTGGGGTTGAGGAAACAACAGCAGCAACGGAAGAGCTAGCTGGAGCAACAACAGCAGCTGTAGAGCTGGCTGTGGTAGCGGGCGAAGCACCAGTCGATGCACCACCAGCAACATAGACAGCTGGACCAGGGATAACGTATTCAGTGATAGTCTGGTAGATATTGATCAGGATACCTGGATCGGTAGCACTGTACGCGCCAGGGAACAGCACGCCCTCTGGGACAGCGGATCCGGTTCCAGAGACATTGACCTGGAAGCAAGTCATGTACAGCTGGGCACCGCCAGCCGAGCCCGCAGCATGGAGGGCGATCGCCTCAGCGCGGACCAGATAGTTGCCGGGCGCGATGTCGGCAGGGACGGTGAAGGTCTGCTTGCCGCAGTTGGTGTTCAGGTTCATGGTTCCCCAGGTCTTGGTTGCAACGTCGTAGCCGTCCTCAGCGACCTTGAACCAGGACGAGGAGCCGTCGGCGGTGGTGGCGTCCGCAACGGCGGACATGTAGACGAGAACGGGGCCGTAGTGGGCACCGCCGATGGCTTCGGTAGTGCATTCACGCTGGTTGGGCTGTTGGTGCATTTCGACGATCATTTCCTGACCGGCTGTGAAAAGAGTGTTAGTAGTCATCTAGGTTTTGGGATTGACCGTGAGAGGAGACATACCAGTGACTTCAACAATGCCAGCTACACCAGAGGTGCCAGCGTTACAACGGACGTCATTGGATGTGACATCTTGAACCGGGCTGTTGGAGAGAGGGAGACGAGCTCCGAGAGCGACTTGGTCGACACCGTTACTCCAGATCTCCTGGAAGGTGGCGTGGCCGGCAACAGCTGTGGCACAACACAGAAGACCGAAGGTAGAAGCGAAGTATTGCATTTTGAATGAAGGAATGTACAGGCACAGCCAGATAAGGTTAAAACAAGCAAAAAAGAGCGGGAGTGAAGAAAAACCTTCTGAAATGAATGAATCAATCAAATATGTCGTTCCAAGAAATCGGGCGAAACTCTCCTGCTCTTATACCAACACCTCTCCTTTCCCTGCATTCCTTTCCATCACCGCAAAATTACAGATGTTTCCAACAAACGATGGTTTCTATCCATCTTGTGGAGTAAGCTGCAGTGTTTCTCTTGGCGGATATGAGATAGATGAATGCCAAGGCGTTTGTTCGCTTGCGAAACGGAAATTGACCAATTGGGATAATGTTCTCATTTAACCCTTCACCCTTCTCTCCTGTCAAGCGAGCAACCTTTACACATGATACACAATCCGTAGGATGTTTATAAAGTTCTAGGGCGTTTACGCCGCGGCTAGCAAACGTTGAAATCGCCGCATATTGGGTCCAATACCCACCCATGAAATAAGCTTATGCGCACGTGGTTTTGCTGCGAGATTTTGAACCACTGATGCCAAGTGGCGTCAAGTAGGAAGATGGTGTAATTGCCCTCAATAAAGTAGTCCATGCTTATATGCGCAGACCTTGCTCAATTTGAAAAATATATAGCTTAAAGCAAAAGCACCAAATGCCACCAAAAATGTCGAATTGCCGCCTTGGACAAATTGAGCATCGGAAGGAAACTTCCTACAGGCTTGCACCCGCTCAAATTGATGTTAAGAAATGGCAGAACAAAACTCGCGACTTTCAAAAACTTCCGTATTGTCTTCAACCAAGCTGCATCCTGGCGGCTTTTACTCACAACCATACTTTTGCCGTGTCCTGTCCATTAGCAAATTACTATATCATAAATCATCACGTCTTCTCACTACAACCCTAGTTTCCCAAGCAATCCTTTCTTCTTCTTCTCACTCCTACTCTCGTCATCGCTCGCCCTCTCGCCAGCATCCATACCCATATCAACACCACTATCATTCGGAAACCTCTCCCTCCTCTTCTGCACATTTAGTCCTGGTATCAAGCCCGGCATTCCCCTACTACTCGGCCGATCCGCACTGACCGCATCCTCCCTCTTCTGAGCCTCCTTCTCAATCTCCTGTTTCCCCTTCGTCTCGACAGACCCATCAGCATACTGTATATTGTCGTACATAGTGCTCAAATCGCTCCCAATACTCGTCGCTCCCGCACTGTGCTTATTCCTATTCAACGGATGCCGAAATGTATGGCTGTGATGTTGTTTGCCGCTACTGCTGCGGAACGATCCGCGAGAATGTGTTCGCGCAAGATTGAAGTCGGGGGCTTCGATCGTTGCGTTGGGGGATGTGTCGGCGTCTGGATGTGCCCAGGTTGTGTTCCTGTCTTTCGCAGAGATGTCAGTTAACAGTCTTGGGCAGATCAAGAATGGGCGGCATGCTAACCATTGCTGAAAGGCTCGTTGAATCCAGTATATCGATATGCTTTTTGCCCTGCCGCGGGCGTCTGTACGTTGGTGTTCATGTCGTGTTGGCGTATGTGTCTTGAATTCTGACGTTCTATTCTTTGTTGTACCGCTTCGTGGTCTAGGGGATATGTGCAGAGCTCGTCGTCTGAGGTGTATGCGAGAGTGCTTTCTGGATCCAGAGTAAGCAGGCTTTCATTTCTTCGATGTAATTTGAACATTGTGTTGACAAGGCTTCAGTAGTATAAAAGGGTGAAATTGAATGTCGATGGTTGAAATGTTCGCGAAATCTCGAGTGATTGGTGGCAGTGAAACTGCTCGTGTTTGATTGTTGCAGTTCCATACTTGCATCAACTCTGCTTGATTCTTGTATAAAGGAAAATGGATCCCAAAAAGGGCAAAGGGCAAATCATAAAATAATGCAATTTCACAATAATCTCAAATAGGATGCTACTTACGATTTATTCTAATGTACTATTCGGGTTATCTTCGATTCAATGAACAGAAAGAAACTCAGAGTAATATTCCTGAAACTTGAAGCAAGAGGTAAGAGGGGCTCTAGAGGACAAAGTATAATATATGAGATGGCAAGCTCACCCCAGATATTTGAACTATTTCCATGACTGCTCTGGCGTCGCCTTGTGAGTGCCAAGATTGAGGGTCTGGAGGCCAAAATCTTACGTCACAATGAAGGCTGGGTGTGAGTGGGCCTCTGTTCTTTTATGCGACTGGCTCAAAGTGTTCGGAGAATGCCAGTAAGGATCACACTAGGCAAGCCCCCTGGTTGGAATCTGGGGAACGATCTTCTTGACACCTTGGCAAAACCGTTGGTGTTGTGTTGGTCGGCTGCCTTTGCCGACTGGGCAGCAGGTTTGTTTTTGCATCACAAGTTGGCATCAGAAGATTATGTTGTGCCTAGAGAGATAACTGCATTCAATACTTCAAGTAAGAATGAGAGATTTAACAGAGCGCAGTCTGTGTTCTAAGCTAAAATTCTTCAGTGCAACACCACTCGCGGCCGCAGTAAGATTACTGCATGCGCGGTTTTTATGTTAGTGTTGTCTTGCATCTGGTGCCTTAATGTATTCAGGCAAGACTGGATAATAATCTGTCATCACAGAGAACCAACCACAATGGCTGCTATGTAGACGTGGAATTTCTTTCCGCGGAATATTGGTCAATAGACCAGCATCTCAGCCTCTTTGGGCTGTACATGAACCAATCTACTCTCGGGGTTATAGTACTAGTGTCAACGTCGACCTGTACGAGTCGTGGTGTTGCCGCACTGATGCCTTGACATGCTGAATTCGACTACTCATGTAAAAGCGTGTCTGGGACTTCAATCCAAATCCATCGCCTCTCCATAAGGTTCCTCTCTTATCTGCCCCTCGGCCTCGGACGTAACTTCCTGGAGAGAGATGGCATTTGGGGTCCAGTCCATATCGTTCACGGGTTTCTCAGTGATCATTTGCAATGCAGTCTCCAACTGTTGTCTCGCTATATGAGGGTCGCTTCTGCTTCTTGCATCCCAATTATTGAGCTCCATCCAGAGATGATGCATTTTCTCGCTTCGAGAGTTGTCGGAGAACATGTACATAAGATCTTGAGCCTGCAGCGCCATTCTTTTGATCTGACTATTGTCGCACAGATGACGATGTACAGCCTTGTTTCGAGTCTGTACGGCATGTCCTAAAGCCTGATTGAGTGTATAGTTCGATTGTGGTCTGATAGCATTCGATGGCAAATTGGCAGGAAGAAAGTCTCTCCACTTCGAGAGCTCGACTGCTTCTGGACAGTCCCAGCGACTGGCATGGAGAGCTTCAGGGATCCACCTCTGGGCAAAGTCAAAGCAGCCTTCTTCTAGAATTCTCTGCATCATGGCTAGTATGAAATGTTGAACCTGGTAGGGAAGTTCTTGGTCTGGAAATGCTGTAGTCGATGGATCGGAATATATATTTGGTATTGGCTGCGGGACAGTCTGACTAGATTAGAAGGCAGCTGCAGATTCCACAAACTGACTCACCCGTGTCCAAAATATATTGTTCGTGTCTGCTGTTGTATTTCTACCGCCATTTCGTGGAGCCCAGCGACTAGTAGAGAGACCATTCGTGAGTATTGGATCTGCCTCGTGCAATGCTTTTGAGCTAGAATGGACATGCTTGAGTAGTTTGAGCAGACCTGTCTGCTTGACCTGTGGCGGGGAAGTCAAGATCTCACTAGATTCATGGGTCGCGGATGTTGATGTTGGTTTATCCCAAGTCGTTCCAGACGGTTGAGAATTCTTCGGATTATGCGCGCATCGAAAGCATAGGTCCACCTCCGAGAAATTAGAAAACCCGCAAGACTTGCATTTTCGATTTCTGTTGCGTGGCGACGACGTGCCATATGAGCTTGAAGCCCAGGTACTTTGTTGCAATCCGAGGTCTCCCATCGTACTTGGACGCAGTTCGTAGGTTCGTAGTTGTTTATCTATTGTTTTCGAGTATTGATTTATTAGTATCTTTATGCGATAAGCAAACCACTTCGAATCTTGTAAAAAATACAGCTCTAATGGTGTTCGCAGATCGAGTGAATAGCAAAGTAAGGCAGCAATTAATGAATTGAGCTTCGGCGTAACGCTGTTCAGTATTGATGGCCTTATGTTGGTGTTTTACTTTCAAGGGTTGGCCAAGGGAAGGAAGTGAAACCCTCGGATCCGGAACAACATTTCGGAGCACTTCGGGTCTTTCGCTTAAATTCCTCCCCCTTAAAGATTTTGACTTCCAGAGCGCTCTAGCATGTGGCCTATGAAAAATAGCCTACTTGGATTTGTTTCTTCTTCAATCTTGTCTGCATCTGAAACCCGATTGTGTCCATTATTTAGATTAATTTAAAGATTCTCTAGACAAAAGACAATCGATGGAATTTTAGCAAAAGAGACATCGATCATCATGTAAGACAGCTTTATTGAACAAGTCTTATGAAACGTAGAAGTACGTTCGTTAAGATCTAGAAGAGGCTTTGTTATTCTCCTCTATCCGTGTAAAACTTGTCTAATGTCGAAAATAATGGATTTCTTTGATGTTCAGAGGATCAGTCAATAATGTTTAAAGACCCACAAGTACGTTTGAGTACAAATAAACTTAATCCTACATTCATCTAATCATTAACTTTTCTTAAAGCACTCGCCATCACAAGACACACAGCAGCAGCGACTGTCTCGATATCAACAACCAACATATTTAACACCACGAGATCACCTTTCCTTTTACTTCCCTCTGAGATTCGAGAGATGATCTTCTTATGCCTCCTCTCGTCATCAAAAAGGCCAGATACAATTTGGTAACAACTTCAATTTATCCAGAAAACTACGACGGCGACTGTTTGCGTCAGACTGGCCAGCAGGGTGTATGAAAGGCCCCGTGATTTCCACGGACATCCTAAGGACTTGCCGGAAACTTCGTGACCAAGGAATGCCTCTACTTTGGAAATTGAATACGCTGAAGCTCGGAGATTGGAAAGATATCATTGGAGCCAAGCCACGGGAATCTCACGTTCTCTTCCCAGCGACTCGGTCGTTTGGCAGGAGAGTCATTATCCCAGTTCTCATGATCCGCATGGCCCGGGATATGCTGGTGCCGATACAAGTGGCATTGAACTGGCGCGGTTACATGCCCTGGAGGTATTTGAGATATCGGTCGAGAGGATATGTCATGTTTTGGCCGAGACATATTATCACAAGGCTGCTCGTTTGACCACACACCCGGAATACAAGAGAAGGTTCTTGCTGCTGGATGGAGGGGTTGTGGAAGATAAGCAAGTGGAAGATCTCTTCCATTTCCCGCATCTGCAAAATCCGAAGAACGTTCGGATTCGGCTGCACCTCGAAAGCAATGTTGAAATGGATTGGGAGTGTAGCCTGCTGATTGATGGGCTGGACCAAGTTCCGAGGGAAATCAGTCATGAGTGGTGTGCGGAATTGTGGCTCAACGTGAAGTTGGACTTTGATAGAGGAATAAAGATTGGAAGAGAAAAGGTACAGCCCTCTAGTCGAGTCAAACTTTAGTAGGATCTTGACAGCCTTTCATTCATGCAGTCATGCCTACAAGAAGAACTAATCTACTCCTCTTAAGCTTCACCAGGCCAAACATCATCAGCAATCGCCCTGACCAAAGCCAATTTATTCTTCATGTCCTCCCACCCCAAGAGATTTCCCTCCTCGTGACTAGCAAATCCGCACTGAGGACTAACACCCATTCTCTTCAGCGCTTCTTCCCTCGTCTGACCTGCACCTTTTGCAATCACATCAGCTGCTGCAAATAATCTTTCCTTCATCTTCTCCTTGTCCTCTAGCTCGGGGAACTTGGAAGTGATGACTCCCAAGATGACGTTCTTGTGGGCTGGGAGATGGAGAAGTGGCTCGAAACCTCCGGCGCGGGGAGTGTCGTATTCGAGGTAATATGTTTGCACGTTCAGATCTTGGAAGAGCTTGGTGGCGATGCGGTCATAACCTCCTTCGGAGAAGTGGCGGGATCCCATGAAATTGCCTAATTTGTGTCAATTAAAATTCTTGCGAAGTGTGCTGACTGACCTCTGCAAATGTGAAGTCCGAAATGCATCTTGTCTTTGTGGTTTTCGATACTGTCGTTATATGACTTGATATAAGCATCCAAAAGCTCATCAGGTGTTTTGTCATTAGATTTGTCTTCTGCCCATCCCTTCAACATCTTTTCAGAACAGAAGTCTAGCTAGACTATTAGCAAGGAATCGAAATTTTGAAATCAAAAACCTCACAGGCGAAATTCGGATCATCAAACTGAACATTCCTGACACCTGCAGCATACAGAATATCCAGCTCAGTCCTGACAGCCATCGCAATATCCCAGAAATACTCATCATCACTAGCATACACCTCTTTCGGGAACGCCTGACCGCTCTTATAACGGAGATGATACCAAGGAGGAGCAATCATCGTGACCTTGATCTCACCCCATTTCTCTTCCGGGACCAGAGTCTTGAGATACTCAAACTGGTCGATCAAGGTACTCTTCCCCTTATGGCGAATCTTTCCCGTACAAACACAAGACTGGCCTGGCTTATGGCCCTTCTCGATGAACCCAGCAATATCCGGAACGTAAGGACGAAAGATGTCCATTGAAGGATTGCGAATCTCCGTCATGCCCTCCAGCTCCTCGAAGAAAGTGCCCCAGAAAACCGAGCGCCGGTACTCGCCATCAGTGATGCCGTGGAAGTTCAAGTCGGTCTGGACTTTGACAACGGCTGTGACGGCTTCATTTTCAACGAGCGTTACTTTGTCCTTGGCGAGTTCGTTCTTCTCGAATGCCGAGTGTGCTTGCAGGAGCTCTTTGGGACGGAGGAGGGAACCAAGGTGTTCGGCTCTGAATGGAGCCATTGTGAATTGAGTTTGATGGAATGAGGAGAGAGGAACTTTCTTCTCCTCTATAAAAGTTCAAGTAATGAATGATCCCCGCTTTTGAAAATTACCCCACCTTATTAACTTGAATCTGCACCGGCAGTTGCTTCATCTCGTTCGAGTCATGTTTTGAGAAGCTGTTAGATCTCTACCGCGACTGAGCTGTTTTCTTTCTTGGACGATTACCTGGCGAAGCGATGAGCTCTGACTGAGGTGGGCTAGAAATAAGGTGTCGACATTGCATAGAGTTTAGATCACGTGCAAAATAGTTCGCTTGCATCCGACAGGTATGCGCCTTTTGGAGGGTGAGCCCACAAGAGTAAGATATGCGTTGCATAATGGTCAAATGAATCGAGGATATCTTTCACTAGGCTATAGCACTTGCAATTTTCTTAAGGTGAAACCAAGACTAAATGGTGATCATGTTCAAGCACGTGATTATGAGGGTTTCCTGATAATCAAACACTCTAACTAATCTGACAAGGATTTTATGGGTTTAACATATTTATAAGGATAATTATGTTCTTGATTCTAAGCTTCGAATCCTACTCAGTTCAGATACTTGCTTTGCTATTTTGTTGAAGAAGACCCGACTTACTTACCAGTCGAAATACAAAAATATAGTACTGAACTTTTAACATATAGGCCCTCACAATGACTCCTCGTCATCTTGCCTCTCCTCATGCTCCCTTTGTGCCTCCTTATGTGCCAAATCCCTATTATGTAACTCACGCATAACCAACACGGTCACCACAGCCGCTGCCCCAAAGCCAGCAGTAATATAGTTACCGACGACGATGTACGGCTGCTTGTTTGCGGGGAAAGTGAAGATGGGCACCCAGGCAGTGAAGATGTACGCGAATGCGTTCATCTGTGAGGTATTAGCGATGCAGGAGTTTGGGGGTTGGATGTGGAGAGAGTGAGAGGAAGAGGGGAGGAAAGGGGAGGACCCACCAAAGCGGAGATATAAGCTCGCTTCTCGGGATCATGGCGATTCACCTCGTTTACCCACGTCCATGTGATTCCCGCTGCTGTTCCGCCCAGTGCCGTGAGATCTGTAAAAGTAAGATAGTTAGTTATCTTCAAAATTTACGACTCCACTTAGTTCATGGCTCAGGGAGAGACGTACAATAAAGCGTCCACCTTGTCGCGATATTCACGGGATGTACCGGCGTCGCCGCAAGCGCAATAGGGAAGATGATCGCCATCGTGCTCGCGAAGAGCATGCCTGGCCAACGTGCGGAGCCGGGCAGACTGTCGGAGATCCAGGAGTTGAGCAGGATGGTCACGATTGTGAGCACGTTAATCTGTTTTTGTGGGTTAGGTTGGTTCTGTTCAGAAGGAACGAGGAGAGGTACGCACGCCAAGCGGGATGATGTTGATGTCTGCGACTGAGAAGCGAGCCGGTTGACCTTTGACGTTATAGCTTTTCACCCAGAAGATCACTGTTCTCGTTAGCTTTGATTCGTTGCATATATTTGTACTCGAATTAATGAGCGAAAAAGGGGGCGGCTCGCTTACTAGATCCTCCGGACTGGCCGAACTGAGCTAGAAAGGCGAAGAATAGGGGAACTGATTGATTGGTCAGTTATTAGTTCATAACTTAGAGGATGAATGATCTGAGAGCGACGTACAGAGGTAAACATGCCAAGTTGTATGCCACCGTCTTATATCCTTCCACTTAAACAAGCCCGTGAGAGGTTTGACTTCAGTGGGCATTCTGGCACGCGCGAGGTCAACTTCTTTTTGAGTAAAGATCCTATTAGGGACCAGTTAGTCCCGGTGTACTATCATAGACAATGTCTAGAGATAGGAACTCACCAATTAGCCTTCGCTCTACTAGGGAGCTGCGGCATCGCGATCGCAGTCCAAATAGCGCATGGTAGAGAGACGCAACCACAGATACTATGATAGGATTTTCAGTCTCGCGCTCTCTACTTCGGTATACAGTAGCGAGTGAGTCTTACATGTACATCCAGCGCCACCCCGCTCGACCCAACACGCCATCCAGACCGGCAAACACAGCAGCCATCAGGAAACCAGAGAACAGTGGCCCCACGGACGTGAAGACTTGGATGATAGTATTGCGGCGCGCGAGCTCGTGGGGTTTGTAGTAGCTCGAGCAGACGTACATCACTGCTGGGAAGTGGCCTGCTTCGAAGAGCCCTACGCTGGAGGTGCGTTAGCGTATAGGTATTTGTAGATTGGGGGAGGTTTTTTGGGGGGTGCACAAGAATCGGAAAATGTAGAGCTGTTGCACGTCCTTGACGCCTGCGGTGGCAAACGTGAAGACTGTCCATGCGAGTTCGAGGAAGGCTATGTATAGAGGAACGTTGACCTAGGAGCTTCGTTAGCCTGTTGGTTCTTCGTATCGAGATCAATCTCCTCGCTTACACGGGTGAGTAGTAGATTTGAAGGAATCTGCCCAAATACGTATGCGGCGCTCCAAATGGCGTTTGCATAGTTGAGCTCTTTTCCGTAAAGTGAGAGGTCCTCTTTCATGCCGCTATCTGATCGGTGTTTTAGCGAAGTGAACAATGCAATTATTAGAAGGGGTTTTCTTGGGTGACGCACTGAATGCATTGGTGATGTTGACTTGATCGAGATAGCGACACATGACACCCAGTGCTGAGGCTGAGATAAGCGTCAAGTCGAGCTTGGTGAGGAAGCGAGCTTCTTCCTTTGGGACGTCGAGCGCTGTGATAGTCAGTGATTGGATGTATTTTTGTGTAGTTGCATGCATAAGGCAGCTTACTGGACCAAAAGAATGACTTCCATGTCTTCTCGGACTCTCTGTATACTTGCCTCTCTAGTTCCGGATCCGAGTTGCTCAGGACTGTGCTCTTGCTTTCATTGATGACGAAATCGTCCTTGAGACTCTTCTCTCGATACTGCGACATCTTTGGCGACGTTGAAAGTTGTGTTGATGGTAACACTTTCGTTTCCCATCAGCATGTTTAAGTAGTCTCATCGCAAATTGCGGTATCTGCTCCCGTCCTCTCTGGTATCAACAAGCCGGCACGGAATTTGTGTCGTCTTTAGCGGACCGCATGATGAAATCGAAAACTCCAGTTTCGATAAGATCTTTCGCACTATAAACATCCATATCTTTTCCTGCTAGTGGGTCACTAATTGCCAAGAGATAGTGTATTGGTAAGAATTGAGATCCGTCGTTGTTCTGCTTCAGACGAGCCAAGTCGGACATCTAGTGATTGTGAGAGGTATTCGCGATATGATGGCGTTATGAGAGCAAAAGAGACACAATTGCGTGCTCCAACAACCTTCAATTGCATCCCACTTCTGCATCCGCTTCTAGACGAGCTATAGAGAACTTGATTGCGGATTGCTTTTTTCGTTTTTTTGTTCTAAACGACTTGTTAATTGATAAGTACCGTTCCATCTATTGTATGAGAAAGTACGATCTGATAACCGACAAAACTTAGCGGGGATATACGAAATCATTCTATGATTTTGTCGAACTAGATCCTTCACTGAAAACAAAACAAAAGAAAACGCCAATCAGTAAGGGCCTATCAGGTTCCTGGACAGCGATAGGAAAGTGATGAAAAGGAGAGTGAGGTTTGTTGCATATCGCACGGCTATTCGGTTGTCGCATCTACGAACCGCGGTATTTTGAATTTCTCGGAAGATCGAGAGATTGTCAGATTCACCCGACATTGTGTGGAGTCACATGACTTCATAGAGTTACTAGATTCCATTTAGTCATATCTACATTGAAATTCCTGCGGCAAAATTCAGCTAGTCAATCGTTAAACCTCCGCTCCCATCAGGAATATTTGAGATACTTAATATCACACATTATTAACCGGTATATTCCTCGCCCTATACTCCAGCCACTTCGGCAACGTCCTTTGCAAGTGCGTTTCGCTCTTAAACTGCAAATTTTCAATCGCACTCGCATACTTCACTAATGTACTCTCGCTCCACGCCGTCCCCATCAAGGCCAGCCCAAACGGCATACCTGTCTCGTTGCTCGTCCCCGCCGGGAGCGTAATCATTGGATACCCGGCTTGAGCGGCAATCTGATACGTCTGTCCCACATCCGGCGGGACGAGAAGAGCAGTAAGTTGACTTCCATTATTATACAATGCTGCGTCAATCCCTTCTTCGCGGGTTGTGCGGTGGCAGAAGGCGAGGGCAGACCAGTATTCGTCGTCCATGACCCCACGCGTTAAGAGAGAGGCGTTAAACCCATCTTGGCCTGATTGAAACGCTGGAACAACGCCTGGGAGACCACCTTCTGAGCCAACGTTATCGATGTTGTATTGGAAGATGTCGTCGAGAGAGCGAACGTCGGTATTGTTGAGCTCGGAGAGGTACTTCGCTATGTCGTTGTAGAAATCAACTTTGATGTATGTGTACTCGGACTCATTAGGGTAGCCACGTGCGGTGCCGTAATCCCAGTTCCAGCCCGTCGGACTGATGATAGTTTGCCAATGTGGTAACTCTGTGTTATTGATGATTGTTGCACCAGCTGATTCGATGAGTGAGATTAGCGAGAGAAGATCTGCTTGTTGGCCAGGAGGAGCATATTGCCAAAATGATTTCCATGGTAGGCCGAAGGTAGCACCTCTCAACGCGCTGCTGTTTGCGAGGAATTGTGAATAGCCTCCAGATGGAGCTTGTTGAATGAGCGTGTAGTTGTCTCGTGGATCTGGGCCATAAATGGCATCGAGACAATAGGTTGCATCCCGAACTGTTCTCGCAAGACAGCCGACGCTGTCTTGGTTGTGTGACTCGGGAATCACACTTTGTATTGTCAGCCAAATATTTTGGATGAAATATTTCACTTACCCATCACGGGATGTCAATCCTACAGTAGGCTTGATTCCGACCAAGGCGTTTCTCTCCGCAGGATTGATAACGCTACCGTCCGTCTCCGTACCCAATGCAAAAGTCACCAGGTTCGCGCCCACAGCAGCTGCACTACCAGAACTAGATCCACCTGGATTCGTCGTCAAATTGTATGGTGATCTGCATTGACCTCCTCGAGGAGAGTAGCCTTCCGAATAGTAGTTTGATCTCATGTCTGCCCATTCACTTAGTGTTGCATGGCCCATCAAGATAGCGCCAGATTCTCTCAGTCGCTTCACAACATGCGCATCTCGTGGAATGACAGAGCCGAGTAGCATAAATGATCCGGCGGTCGTTTCCATCTTGTCTTTGGTTCCAATGTTATCTTTCACAAGGAATGGTATTCCATGCAGAGGCCCTCTGATATGTCCTTGAGCACGTTCCGCATCAAGCCCAGCTGCGATTTCAACGAGATCAGGGTTGATTTCCATAACCGATCTAGAAATGTCAATTAAATCCCATAAATTAGATGTGCACATGCCTGATATATTCATCTGTTTGCCAGACTCGTTGCAAGTAGCATGTCACAATCTGTACAGACGTCAACTTGCCACCCGAAAGAGCATCTTGAAGCTGATCGATAGTAGCCTCTTCCAACGTAAAACCATAACATGAAGGCATAGGAAATTGCCCGCTATTTGCATTGATTCCCGTTTGAAGGATTGGAAAATAGAACGGGTACGGATTCTCCAAAGTTTGATTCTCTATCAACTGCGTGGCATTATACATCCCATTGCCATTGCCATTGCCATCGCCATGTTCATGAGCACAAGTAGTACTCAAGTAGCTGAGTAGTATTCCAAGCGGAACGAGCGAATGTAGCATCATTTCGAGAGTCCAGGACAAAGAACGTAGCAGGAGAGAGGGGAGAGAAAAGAATTGTGAAATTGCGAGGAAAACGAGAAATCCAAAAAGCGGGATCACCCCATTCTCCATGGCTAAGCCCAAGATCTACCTCGCAGTAGAGCGATGTTGGCAGGATAGCTAGTGCTAGCATCTTACCTTTAACAGTGCGAATCGACAGCTATCTATTGCAAGCTTCATGGCTACCTTTCGCCTTGGGTACTATAAAAGAACTCCTCTTATTGGGAGGCGTGAGGCGTGAGAGGGAAAACAAAATGGTGAGCAGAAACAATTCATGTGCTTTTGATCCGGCCTGAATCAAACATCTCCATACATGTAGGCTGGAGGCTGTATGTAGCCATCCATATTGGGGGGCTCCCCAAGACATAGGGTGACAGCGAGTGAACACTGAGTGAACACTGAGTGAGATAGATGGCTTGTCCTGTTGAATGCGGGTGAATATATAAGAAGTGAAGATATACTATTTGGACATGAGTGGTTGACAGACGTTGGATCACATATTGTGATAGATTTGCACCAAGTGACAGATCGATCTCGTACAACTGGATTTTGTTTCAAACATTGAACTTCCCGTCTATTGTTTGATGCACGCACCCGATGACCTCACACCCCATACCTCATGCCCAGCACCCAGCACCCAGCTCCGAGTTCAGGTCCGTGTCAGCAATATCAAGAATTTCTAGGTTGCCTACCCACCAAGATTGTTCCGAGCCATACGGGAGGACAGAACACGAAAGGTCTAGATATTATATATCTGCCTCGATTCAACCACAATTGATATCAGAAACCCCACCTATTGAGCCAAGATGAAGGCCATTTTTGCTGTTCCGGCCACCGCGGCCTTGGTGTATCGTGCTTGGTCGCATAAATCCTTAACACCAGCTGGAATAGTGGCTGCTGGCTTAACAGCTGTCGCACACGCTGTACATCCATGGAGTTTACCATTTATCCTTCTGATCGTGTTCTTCCTGGCTGGGACGCGAGCGACGAAGGCAAGCGAATTCTGCGGGTTTTTGGACATGATCTAACATGGAGCCATAGGTCAAACATGATATCAAGGCGAAACTCACCATATCAGCTTCGGGCAGCTCGGGCGGAGAGGGAGCTAGAACACATGTGCAAGGTCCGCATACACTTCTCACTTATGACAATCTGCTAACATTGCCCGACAGTATTTGCAAACTCTGGCGTAGCTTCAATCCTGACCCTCCTTCACGCCTACCAACTCCATCAACGTGAACAGGGCCTCCTCGGCGGATCAAAACAGTGTTATTCGTGGCCTGGGGACCTCCTCATCGTTGGAATCATAGCCAATTATGCGGCGGTGGCAGCAGATACCTTTAGTTCCGAACTGGGCATATTGTCAAAGTCCCAGCCACGACTCATCACATCTCTCAACTTTCGAAGGGTACCTCCAGGAACAAATGGTGGTGTTACAGGAAATGGGCTAGCTGCCGGACTTCTGGGATCTCTCATCATCGTCGCAACTTCTGTGGCCATTCTGCCATTCTGCGGGCCTAAGACTGCCTGGGGTGCGAGGAATCTGGATGGGTGGGGTCTGATGGCTCGAAATCGATTCGCGTTCGCAATGGCGCTATGGGGAGCTTTGGGGAGCGTACTTGATAGCTTGCTTGGCGGATGGTTTCAGCAAAGTGTTGTTGATACAAGAACCGGTCGTGTCGTGGAAGGCGCTGGAGGGAAGAAAGTCCTGATATCCAAGAGTGGACCGAATAGCATGCACTACAAGAAGCGTGCAGAAGTCAAAGCCAAACTTCTTAGTGGAGAGGGCAAAGATGCTGTACCTATGCAGCAGAATTCCTCAGCTGTGGAGGACGAATTGGATGAGAGAATGGGAGGAGGGGACAAGTACGATGCGAAGAAGAAATTCCGACAGCCGAGCTTTGGAGATGAGAAGCCAAGTAGAGTGGTTGAGAGTGGCGCATTAGGACTGCTTGACAATAACGAGGTCAACTTCTTGATGGCCTTGACGATGAGTCTGGGGGCTATGGGCATAGCGAGTTGGTTTTGGGAAGTTCCTTTCAGCAGTATTTTACCAGCATACTGATTGTCATATGAGATACGAGTTATGATTATATTTCAATTACTAAACATTAATTCAGATTCAACTCCATGTCCAAAACTTCAACCTTTCTCCTGTGGTAGTTCCACCTAACGCCCAATATTCATAAGCAGAAATCTAGCTATGCTCATGGAGTAGTTGGCACTGAACTGTTGCCTGGGCTCGAAGACCCTCGCGCACCCGTACTGAGCCAAGTTGGATGTACCCGAAAGTGTTGTCTATATCCCGGCTGTCTGGTGTTGACCTGAGTGCTAACACGACTTTGCGCCGACCACTCTATCATGGCATCTCTCAGTTCCAAATCCCGAACTTTTTCAACATTGTCATATGCATCTTCAAACGACTGCTCGGCCTTCTGATCATTGCCAGCGTACAACTGCACAACCGCAAGCCAGAAGTTCGCTCGGGCAGACCAGTCTTCTTCTTTGAGCTCGTGAGCTAGAGCAACAGCGTTCATAGCTGCTGAGAGTGCGAACTCGGTATCGTCATCAGTCTTGCCATAGTGGGCGCGATTCTGTACCATGTCACTGAGCGCCAGCTCGACTCTCGTTAGCGCGAAGAGGATGGGCCCGCCTGAATTTGGAGCAGACGCTGGTTCAACTGCTGCAGTCAGCTTTTGTGGACGAAAGGAATCACAAACAAACTTACTAGGCTCAGGTTCACTCTGATCTGGGTGACCTCTTTTCCAGGCCGCCAGCTCATCTTGCAATTCCTCATATTTCTCTCGCAACTTTATGATCGTCTTCTGCTCTTCTGACTCCGACTTCTTCTTCATTCGATCAATCTTCGCCAACTGGTTCTCCGCAATGGCCAGTTCATCCTCCATCTTCTTTAAAGTCACTTTCCATTTCTTCCTATGCTCCACATGCTTCGCTTTCAAATCCGCAATCTGTTTCTTACACTTTGCTACATCAGCCTCATTCTTCTTAACTTGCTTCCTATAATCCTTAACCAGCCTGTTACAAGCATCAAGCTGGTCTTTATCGGTTTGCTGCAACGGGTTGCCAGTCTTCTTGCTAGCCAAGTATTTTATTCGCAAGTCTGTATAATTCTCCTTCAACTCGTTGTGCTTTTTCCGCCTGTCAGCGAGATCTTGTATCACTCTGTGAACCTCATCTTGCAGTTTCCGCCGATCCGCATCAGCAGCAGTGGCATTCTGCCTCTCAGCATTCCGCTCACGAGTTAGTCGCTGAACATCAGCATCGTATGCATCGAGCTGTTTCTCTAAATCATCGACTTTCTTCTGGTCCTCTCCCTCTGTTGACTTGCCCAGTGTCCTCTTGAACTTCCTGAGCTCATCTCTCGCATTATCGCGGGCCTTCTCAAGGTTCTTTATTTTGTCCTTCACGTTGTCGTAATCGTCCTTATGATCTCTCGCCGCGTCCTCGAGATCATCAATCTTCACTTCCAGTGACACGATTTTGGCTCTCTCTGCTGAGCAGTCGGGAGCTTGATTAACGGCAGTGGCCAATATCTTTGCATCATCCAGCTTCTGCTTGAGATCGTTGATCTTATCCTTCAGATTACTGACTTCCTGCTCCAACTCGGCAATCTTCGCTTTGTCCGCCTTGCCTTCTCCGGCCGCTTTCACCATGCCCTCCGCATCCTTTAGTTTCTTCTTCAAATCCACAATCTCAGCCTTCGCCTTGTCAAGCTGCTCCAGCGCCGTCTTCACCCCCAGCTTCATTAAGTTAGCAAGCTGATCGTCCGTCTCGACGGACAGCCGCAGCGTCTCGCGAGCAGACACTAACACGAGATCGCTTACCGTCATGCCCTTTCCAAAATCGGGGTCACCAATACTGCCGCCGTCGCTGGTTGAGCGCGCAATCCGTTCCGATATGCTTGCATCCTCGGGTAACACTGTTCTGCTGACCTGCGCGTCACTGCCGAATTGAGCTACATATCTAGCGAGTGCATCTTTGAGGGCTCGCTTCTCATCTTTACAGGAGAATGAGGTGCATGGATCATTTGGGTTTGCTTTTGAGGTTGGTTTTACATTGGAGACAGGGGTAGGTGGTAAGCTTGAAAGCGGTGGTCTAGTAGGGGGTGTGGTCGTTTGGAGCCGATAAACTTCATCTCGAAGGTCTTCGATCTTTGAATTGGCAGCGGCGAGATCAGCTTGACATTGGCCCTCATCTTTTGAAGTGGATGGGTTCTTCTTGAGCTGATTGATTTCATCTTTAAGGTCCTTGATCACTTTACGGGCAGCTGCGAGGTCGCTGTCGCATTTGGTTTCATTGTCCGTAGCGATCTCTGCCCGATTCTTGGCTGCGTCGTAATTACTCTCCATGTCCTTCAGCTCGCGCTCGAGTCTCTTGATCTCCTTATTTGCATCGTTGAGATCTTGTTGCGAGGCACCGTCAGAGGTTGCCCTCTTGCTGTTGTTCTTGTCGGCATCTCTTAGCTCCTGATTCTCTTTCTTCAGCTTGTCATTCTCTGCATTGCAGCTATCGAGCTCTTGCTGCGTCGGGCCCATGGCCGGAACGGCACTTGGGACTGAGACGGCATTCTCGGATTCCTTAAGCCTTTGAGCCAGTGCATATTTGATAGCTTCTTCATCTTCCAGCTTTTTCCTCAGGTCAGCGATCATCTGATCTCTTTTCTTCAGTGTCATTATATTGTCCTCCAGACACTCCTCTGCCATTTTGAGGTTTCTATCGCAATCCGTCTCGGCATCCTTGTAACTCATGTTCACGTCGGCCCCCAGTTGCTGCTTGAAGTTCCTCATTTCCTGTTCGGCGTCCCCGCATTCTTTGATGGCGGCATCTCTCTCGACTCGCATGATTTCTGCGTCATTTTCCGCTGTCTTGAGGTCTCGCAGGACTCGTTCCATGTACGTGTTGTTGTCAAAAAGGTCGTCTCTGGCTTGTTGGAGCTCCTCATAAGCCTTCTTGAGATCCTCCTCGGCCTTTTTGAGCGCCTTTTTCTCCTCCTCGCAACCACTTGCGCTGGGTGTGCCAGTGCTAGAACTATTGCCTTTGGTAGCAGCCAGATCATTCTTGACGTTTTGAAGCTTGTCCTTCGTCTTTTGAAGCTCGTTCTTGAGTGCCTTTTTCTCGTCCTTAATTGCCTGTTTCTCATCATCAAGTGCCTTTCTCTCGTCCTTGTCATCGACTGTGGTCTGAAAACCAGAGCGACTGCCCTTAGTGTTGACAACGGTAGCTTTAAGTCGAGCAATCTCATCTTGTAGGACCTTCAACTCCTCGTCACATTTCTTCTTCGAAATCATCACTCCATTATCAGACCCACTCAGACGAGCCTTATCCTCCAACTGCTTAATCTGCTCCCTCAACTTCTCCTCAACATCCGCATCTATTGTTCCCTCGCCCTCACCACCACCAGCAGCAGCAGCAGCAGCTTTGACCTTCCTATCTCGCTCATCCTGCAATTTGATCGCATGCTGCAAAGCCTTGATCGCCTTAGCCTGCTCGCTGGTCAGCGCCATTTGTGCCAGCGCCTCCTGCTTGAGCTTCACGAGCTCCGCCTCGTGTCGATCCTCCGTCTGCTTCCACACTTTCTCTCGCTGCTCCTGCACACCTAACAACCGACTGTGTGTCGCCCAGCCTTCGCTTGCTGAGTCTCGGTACGCGAGCATGGCTTTGCGCGCGAGTTCGGTACAAGGCCTGTTCTTCTCCTCGTCCTTTTGGTTGCATTCTTCGTCCCATTTTTGGATGTCGGGGTGGACCTGGACAGTATTAGTGAGCTTTTTCTTCTTTTTCATTTAAGTTATCAAAATGGGCGGATGTGAGAACTAGGTGAGGGGGGTAAGGTATGGGGTCGCTCGCTTACCCCTTTATTAGGCTCAACAACCATTTTCTTGCCTTTTCGCGAGACATACGGCTCGCCCTCATCATCATCATCACCGTCACCGTCACCGTCACCGCTACCTGCTTTGCATTTGCCTTTCTTGTCTCCTCCTCCTGCTCCTCCCTGGCCACCTCGGTCGGAACCTCCGCCCGGAGGTGAGGACGGCCCACTATCGACCTCTCTCACAAATTCACCCACGAGATTACCTGGTAGCTGACTACCAGCTCCTTTACCACTTGAACCTCCCTGATCGCCACTCACACTTCCACTTCCGGACGCAGCTCCCCCCAATCCACCACCACGCAGACTCACGCTCGTACTCACGTGTCTCGCTTCTCTCACAATCCTTGCACTCTCCGTCTCCCTGACGCTGGTGACGCCTCCATCCGGCGTCCCAGGCACAAGAACCTTCACCCTTTTATCGCTCTTCTTGCGCTTTGTGCGCTTGGAGCTTGGGATTGCGGGTTCGAAGTACTGCGCTTGGTTTTTCTGGATGCTTGGGCTCTTACTCGGACTCTGGCTCGGAGCGGGGGAAAGTTGGGGTTCGGTGTTATTGGTTTTGGTGTTGGTGTTTGTACCAGCGCGAGGCGTTTTAGCAGGCGTGGCCGGAAAGATGGCAGTGTCGGGGAGGGTGGGAGATAAGTCCGCCATGCGCTCTAAGATCGTTTTCCCAAGTGGTGTGAGGACGGGTGGGTTTTGGAGGTTAGAGTGTGTGGGTGAAGGTGGTGCTTGCGCCGAGGTGGGTGAATTGGAAGGGCGAGGTGGGAGGGGTGGAGGCGTCGAGTCGGTGGACGGGTTCGTGGTAGTGTTTGTGTTTGCCATCATGACCGTCAGCGGAGATGAAGGGAGGAAGATACCGCCGCCTGGATAGCCTGGGATTGGGATCGAGATATTTCCTGGTAATGAACTCGCATGGGATGTAAGTGTTGATTCTGAGGAGAGAGAGGCTAGTAGCGAGTGGATCTCTGCTTCTAGCGCGTTGAAACTCTTCTGTCCAGCCGGTGTTGAGGGAGCTTGTTCCTGCGGTTCCTTTGCCTGTGTCTGTGGTGAGATTGGGCTAGCGATGGATGACAACGCGAGAGGTGTGATGCTCGCTCCTCTAGGCGTGAGCGAGCCATCTATTCCTTCACTTCCAACACTTCCTTTTCCCTCTTCTCCCCCTTTGTTCTCGCCATCACCATCATCCTCAACAGAATCAGAAACGCGAACACGCTCAATCTCTTCGAATTGTCCAACGAAACTCCCTGGGAGACCGGGACTACCACATCCGTGCCCGTCTTCATCGGTACTAGAGAAGACTTTAAGACGGATGGGAAGGAGTATTTGCGTCTTGCCAAAGGTTGTAGGTGAGGGTATGGGGGTGTTTGTGAGTGGAGAAGGGGAGGTTACGCTGAATTTCGGAAGAGAGGATAGCACCGATTTTTGTGCGTCGTTTGAGTCTGTTGTTTGCTGTCTTGGTGGTGTTTTGTTCTTCAGTCCAAGCGACAGTGGCTGGGGATGTAAACTCTCTCTCGAGCTCGAGGGGGCGCGAAGCCCTCGTGGTGGGGAGGAGGAGGAGAGTGCTTGTGAGAGTTCGGAATTTGCGGTTGCTATGATTGCGAGGGGTGAAGTTACTGGTGTGAGTAGTGCTTGTGGTGATGGTGATGATTTGCTGCTTGAGGTTGTGTTCGGAGGACTGGTTTCCGGAGGAGTGGCTTTGTCACTGAGTGCGTTCATGGCGATGGCGAGGACCATTTCCTCACGCGGAGTGAGTGGTGTCATTGCTAGTGTGGGCAGGCAATATTGAGCAAGCACCTTGCACTGGTATCTTCCAACCTCGACTCACTTTTTACGTTCTATTCTCCTTCTACCAAGATATCTAGGTGCGAAACTTCAATTCGAGTTTAAGATTGACGGAGCGCATGTGTTCAGGGGGCGAGTGATCAATCACTTATTCTCAATCATCTCAATCCATTACACTTCATCTCACCTCATAGAAAGTCGTCCATGAATTCCTGTGTAGGTAGACCAAAGAAGTCTTTGTTTTATTGTTGTGGTGGTTAAGCGAGGGTTGAATGAATATGAAAAGCGGCTTCCGCTTGCGGCGAAGCGAGTCGCGAGAAATTAAGCCGTGGAAATCTTTCACAAAGATCGAGAGAGATGGGACAAAGGAATTGAGGTGCTAAGAGACTGGTGCGGTGGATGAAAACGTGTTTTTCCGGTGCTTATGATGTTGTTGTTCTAGTTCAATAGATAGGGGATTGTGGATGTATTGTTCATTTGCTAAATGGTATGATGCTATGCTATACTGCCTGGCTAGCTCAGGTGTTATGTAAGGTATATACAAGAATTGGTATCAGCCCCGCTACTGGACGAAAATGAAAAGTGAACAGTCATGTACACATCAAATGAATGATCCCTCCCTATAAACATCAACCCTCTCATATCATATCATATCATCACCAGGCCAAACACCCCACAAGACATCCCTCTCCGTGATCGTCCTTGGTCTTTTCTCCCCATCGAACAACATTCGCTCCGGTCCGTCCAATTCTCGAATCTCACCAAAATCCTCGTAGTCTTCCTCTTTCTCTCCTCTCACTGGAGTACTGCTAAGACCTCTTACACCCACTACTCCCTTCCACTCCTCTGACTCGTTCTTCGCTCTATCACCCTCAAATTCTTCATCGACATCTGCATCCTGGGAAAGTACAGCTTCCCGCTCCAACTCAGCCTCCTCACACCGGCCCAATCTCGTAAGCGCAAGATAGCGATACCAACGTGCCTTCGACACCAAAGGCCCAAGCTCATCAATAGAGGCGTGTTGTAGCGCTATGTCTGCTGCTTGCAGCGCACGAACAGGCTGCGCGGAAGCGAGGAGTGCGCAGGAGCGGAGGAGGTGGAGGTTTGTCTTTTGAGATGGGGATAGGGAGTGAGGTGGGGAGGTGGGGGTCTCTGAGTTGAATGTGCTCGCATGGGTGGCTGGGGGCGTGGATGGGGAGGAGAGGAGTGAGAGAGGTGTTGTCGTTGTCGTTCTTGCTGGCGCTGACGAGAAGACCGAGGGGGAAGGGCGTGAGCTCTGCGTTGAGATTGAGATTGTGGAGTCGAAGGGAGTGTTCTTCGCGCGGGTGGAAATTGAAGGTCTTCTGTATGTTGATTTTAACGAAGATGATTGTGTGGTAGAGGACAGAGGGAGCGTCGGGATTGGACTCATGGCGAAGAGACCGGGCTGGTAAACGCCTGACGTGAACAGTATTTCAGGTGTGGCGGAATTCGAAGAACTTGTGCTCGATGCTGCTGATGGTGAGGTGTGAGAGATGTAAAGCCAAGCTTGTGACATAGTCCACCCACTGTCGCCGTGTTTGCGAGGTGTTTGCGAGATGATCGCTTACCTACTTCGAGCTTGGTTTCTTGGGAACACGTAGATCCGAGACGAAGGTCTTGATTTTCGCTACGGATGTAGAGGACTTTGACACCAGAGAGTGTGATTTTTTGAGTGCTAAAAATTGGAAGCGGCCCGTTGTTGAGACGAGAGCTCTACGATCTCGTCTGAGTTTTCTTCAGGATCAAGCTGGGATATGGAGTCGAGGCAATAGAGTAGTGGTTTGGTGAGTTTTGGATCGAAGATTGGAACTGGTCGGATTGTGCTGGACGTGCGCGGTGGGAATGGTGTAGTGTCGTTGAGCTCGAACTTCGCAATCGCACTACCGCCTGTGGTGGTCTTCGAAAACAATTTTCTCTTTGATGCAACAAGGACTCCTGCTTGAATAGAAAACTCGAAGTCTCGGGATTGATCTCGTCCTAATTTGCTCTACTCTGCAATTCTGATAGCCCCTTTTTGGCGAACTCTAAACGTACTTCCTCTTATGTGACGTATTGCTTGAGTTCAGCTGTGATTCCTGGCGGGAAAATATTCTGTTTTGACATGGTTAGCGCTTTGAAGTTCTTGATGCCTTTTTCTAGGGAAGGGGTGTTCTCTGTGCTGTGGCGAGCCGATCTTAGACAGTTGGATGAGTGGTTTAGACTGCGCCAATAGAGAATTCGGGAGACATGTGTACGCAGACGAGAAGACTTACTGAGTGCACAAAAGGAGCAGATTTTATCGTTCAATTCTTTTCGGTTATTCAAGTACAGAGATGTAGATGCAGATCAAAGGCATCACCATCTCGAACCCGAAACTTCCCTCCTCTATAAGAAGAAGCATCTCCCCTTCCCTTCCAAACCCTTTCCAACCCAATAATCCAATACAAAACCCTCTTCCTACTTCCATTCCCAAAGAAGACACGCACTATTTGAGGCGATAGCGTGGACCTATATCTGTGGCGCAATCGATAAAGGCGATAATCACAGAACAAAGAAAACTATCACCAAGTGAGACCCATCATCTCATTGGTCAAGCTGCGTCGTCCACTGGCGAATGAGATGAAACCAGTCCCTCAGCAAAAGAATGCGGGGCGGGAATGCAAAACATATCGAGATCGATTCAGCTGTGTCTGGTTTTTCGGTGTGCGGTGTGTCGGATTTGGTCATGAGTGTGGTGGGGTCAGTCATCGTTTTGGTGTTTATTGGAAAAAAAGGTCTCTGAGGCATTGACTGGCTTTTGCTGAAGAAGGTATCGCGTGAGAGTGCTGATGACGTTTGGGAGGGCGAGATGGTGGATGAAGATATTTATATATACGGGAGGCTTGACGAGTGTGCTCCAGTCGGATACACTCCTGGGGCTTTCGCTTATTATCGCTTGACGAAAATAGGGGAGCAATTTAAAATAATGTCACATGATGTTCTAGAGCGAGTCTTGACTGACACAACCGTTGGCACGAAGAAGTAATAGGTTGATATATCTTAAATCTCTATTCCATCGCTTTACTTATTATAGATCACACATTCAAGACTCGACAATAGAGTTTCCACGTGATCATGATCACCAATCCACCACGCGCCGGCGTCAATTAAGTTTTTCCCCATTCTCGGCGGACTCAAGGACCTTAAATCCACGACCACTTCACTAATTCAACCGCTTACCTTCATAAGATTATGAGTCTGTGAAAACCATTTAACCGGTCGACTTTAAGTGGTTCATTCTCGAAAAGCGGTGGAATCATCGGCCGCCCTTACTCTGTAAGATGAAGTTCAATCCAGCCCCTGAGTAGATCATTGGAAAAGTGCTTATCAACCCTGTGACAGATGTTGACACGCACAACCAACACGGGAATCACAGGAACTATTGTTCCTACAAACATTTCATCTTAAGATGTCTACTTCATGATGAGGATATCTTCGTGATTCGTGGATATGCTCATCGTGTCCTCGAGTTGGCCACGAATCCTCCATCACGAAGCGCCAAGAATGGAAATTTCTCGAAGTCACTCTTTGGGATGATGCGGCATGCTATGGTGTTGACTTTCCAAACCGGACACACCCTCCGTCTGTACCTGCATCCGCAAACGCTGTCAGCGCCACTGCGTTGCATATCCAGGATCAAAGCACGGAGATATGACCTAAACGAGAAACTCGGGCCTGTCAAAATCGAGGGGGTGCCTGAATGTCACTCCCTTTTGTGATTCTCTCCTCATCTCAGGCTTCTTTCCAACGGTCAGCCACTCGAGATGACAGCCGCCCCACATATACACGGTGTAAGAGCCCCAACTTGGGCGATGCGACGAACTTTTCAATAGAGAGGTCCCAAACTCACGGGATCTGGATCCCCCCTCCCAAATTTCCAACACCCTCACAGGCTGATTTCTCGTGTTCAAACATTGCTATGCCTTTTTCGAGCTCTTCCCCTTCTCCTCGAGCCAGTCACAAACGGGTATCTAGCGATCCCTAACCCGGGACTCTATTTCAGCCCTTAAAAGTACATACGGCACAGTTATGAACAGTGCATCAAGGTGTGCACGCCGGATCTCCGTGTTAAAAGGGAAGAGATGCCCCCCATGATTTTCACAAGGCCAGAACATCCTCTCAACACACTCTTTTAGAGATTGCTTGTTTGCTTCCTTGACGTCTATACGTCTAGTCACTCTTTACTGTTTTTCTCGTCGTACACTTACTTAATATGGCTCGCTCAGCAATTCTCAAGGCGGGTGTTTTAGCCCTTGCCTGCACTTCAACTGTCTTCGCTAAGTACGTTTTGGAAGACGATTACTCTGGGGAGGATTTCTTCGATAACTTTGAGTTCATCACTGTGGGTAACATAGACACATACTAGTTGCCGAACTGACCGTGACAGGCTGATGACCCAACCGCGGGTTATGTCGACTATCAGTCGCAGTCCGCTGCCAAGGACGCTGGGTTGATCGCCTACACTAATGGAGTTAATATTATGGCTGTTGACTCGGAAGAGACTCCAGCACTGAGTGCTAGAGGCCGAAAATCCGTCCGTATCGAGTCCAAGGAGACTTACCAACACGGTCTTTTCATTATTGATCTCGAGCACATGCCATCCAGCACCTGTGGTCTCTGGCCAGCGTTCTGGACCGCTTCTCACGTCGACTACCCAAAGCAGGGAGAGATCGACATCATCGAGAATATCCACAAGAGCACTGTCAGTGTTCACACTCTCCACACCTACCCTGGATGCAACATCACTGGAAACATGGTTGTCGACCAACAAACCGCCTCGCAAGTCTCATACAACTGTGATGATCAAGCACAGTACAGTCAATATGGCGCTCAATACCTCTACCAAGGATGCACAGCCACTTCCACTGACCCCAAGTCATACGGAAGCACCTTCAACGCTGCCGGTGGTGGAGTCTACGCCATGGAGTGGACCAGCGACGCCATTAGCATCTGGAACTGGGAGTCAGGAAGCGTCCCTGCCGACATCAGTTCTGGCGCACCAGTCACCAGCAACTGGGGAAAGCCTGCCTTCACTTCCGCTCACAGCAGCTGTGACATCGACAAGTACTTCAAGGACCACCACTTGATTATTAACACTGGCTTCTGTGGAAACTGGGCCGGTCAAGATTCTATCTGGAAGACTACAGGATGTTATGATGCCGACAAATACCCCACTTGCTGGCAATATGTTAGAGCTAACCCAAGCGTCTTCGCCGATGCTTATTGGGCTATCAACAGCTTGAAGGTTTACAAGGATGTGCCAGTTGTTAGCTCAAGCACATCATCCAGCGCAACCAGCACGAGCAGCTCCTCATCATCTTCCAGCGTTGTTAGCACAACAAGCTCATCCAGCTCTGCTGAGACCACCTCCTCATCTTCGTAAGTATTGTTGATATTTCCATTTCATCACTGAGCTAACAATTTCCAGGACATCAAGCTCCAGCTCCAGCGAATCCAGCAGTGTCTCATCCACCGAGTCTTCATCAGCTGCGTCAACCGATGCTTCGACTTCTAGCTCATCATCAGCTGAGCCAACAAGCTCAGAAATCGTGACTAGCTCCTCCACCAGCTCAGAGACAGCCACTCCTCTCCCAACAGGAACCAGCTCCTCAGCCACCGAGTCCAGCAGCTCTGTATCAGAGTCCACATCAACATCATCCTCAGTCTCTGGCAGCGCTTCCGCTTCTGACAGCAGCTCCTCCGTTTCTATCTCCGGCACAGAAACCAGCTCAGCAGTCAGCACCCCCGCCTCCCCAACCATCACGCCAACCCCCTCAACCTTCACTTCCATGCCATACCCCAACACAACCGGCATCGCGACCGGAGTTGGTGGCGGCATGGGTGGTGACGTGAGCTTGACCATCTCAACCGTGTACGCAACATCCACTTACACCGTCACCTCATGTGCGCCTACCGTGACAAACTGCCCTCTTGGCAAGGTCGTCACTGAGACCATTGCGCTGTACACCACTGTTTGCCCCGCTACTGTTACACCAAAGATGACCACTTCGACCGTGTACGGCACAACTGTTTACACGATTACCTCTTGCGCACCAACTGTTACTAACTGCCCTGCCAAACTCGTACGTACCACTTTCCTCCCTACCCGTATCCCTAAGTTTCCACAAACACAACTAACATGACCCAGGGCTCCGTAACAACCGAGACTATCTCGCTCTACACGACCGTCTGCCCAGTCGTACCATACCCAACCAAGAAATACATCACCTCAACCGTGATCAAGACCACCACCTACACCATCACCAGCTGCAAGCCATCCGTGACCGACTGCCCAGCCAAGATCGGCCAGGTTACCACGGAGACCCTCACAAGCACCAAGCTAGTCGAGGTTCTGCCTACTGCTAGCGGCGTTGCAGGCACAGGCACCGGGGGTGTGAAGGCAACGAGCACCGCTGCGGGTGTGGTGCCCAGTGTGAGCCCCATTACCGGTGGTGCAAGCAAGATGGGTGGAAGTGCGGGTGCGTTGGTGATGGCGGGAGTTGTGGCTTGGTTGTTGTAGTCCTCTTTTTTTGAGAGGCTTGGAGGAGTATATCTTAGTAGGAAGAAGAGTTTGGATTAATGTATAGGTAGTGGTTCTATGTAAAATGAATTACTTTATGAAATTGATTTCTGCTCCTGCTCATTCTATCTCCATCTCCGCTACCACCATTCACATATCAAGTAAGGGTCAAGTCAAAGATGTAGGTACATATGAACCTAAGATCATCATCATCGACATAGAGCCTATAACATGATTTCTTCTTTTGGCTTCAATTGCAGAAAACACTAAGCTCGACAATGCACCACAGCTTGAATGCTTATGCTACTTACGGTACCTTTCAAGGTAGCCCAAATTCGCCTCCGTCAAAGCGAAGTCTTGAACTCCCATCAATCAAATGAAATTAGGCTATAATTGCGTCACGTTTGTACGATATGTTCTTAACGTATGAGAAAAATTCGATGATGGAGGGCTCGCTGCACATCTTGTTTATATCATCTGCTTCCCTCACTATCCACCTCTTGGGCCACTCTTACACAGCACACAGCACACTTCCTCAAAATACGCACCAAACACCAAGCATCAGCACACCAATGAACCTACCCTTCTCTCGATGAACAGTAGCAAGTCGTCGCCACAACTACTTACCTACCAGTTAAAGTCCCGCGCTCCTGCCCCGAGGTGTGGCGCTTTCAGTTCTTTAGGTGAGCCTAATATCTACTACCTTCCTACCACCCAACATACTCAACCCAACTATTATCAAATCGCAATCAATATTGAAGGATACAAAAGCAACAACTAGCTAGATAAGTGGTTAGAGGTGAATGTGAGGTTTTCCTATGCCTGCTTGCCTACTTGTTTGTCTGTTTGCTCGTTGGGAAACTTCTCAAGTGCTAGAAGATCATAAATAGAACTGAAGACATAAACAGGAACTGAGTGGAAACGGACAGAGATAATCATGAATAAATCAGCCATCGATGTGAAATTTACTTGAGATCATAATGCAAGACTTGTACATCTATTTGAGATACACCCCTTCTTAGCGCAACTTAACGCGAAGATCTTCAAGATAGAAACTGCCTCATCTATAATCAAAATAGGTAAAAGCAAACCACCTTGCAAACTTAGCTTGTACAACTCATCGACTTTCACGTCTCACTGATACCCTAAGCGACCTCACTCACCTCGATCATAAGATCGCTTAGAGTAATGCTGAAAGCTGCGCCTCACAACCACAACCAACCACGGTCTCACAACACCACACAGCACCAATCACCACAACAATAACACGAAGTAAGCGGTTTAGAAACGTTACTCGCTTGTCATACCACCTCACACCACATGACACCACAGCAGAGCATAGCATCAGCTCGCATTCAAGATGCCGAACCCAACAGGTCGGACATCGGGCATTGGGCATAAGCGTGACTGCAAGGCATCTCGTATTTCAGATGATGTGCCGATCCTACATGGACAGGAATAGAAATAGAAGCGTAACATGATGGATTTTACGTCACGTCACGTCATTTGTTGGCTTACTTGTCGGTACGAAGGAGTGCGATGTTGAGTATTCAGACGATTGATCATACTTTTGACTGCGGGGGGCGTCGGTGGAATGATATAAAGCTTATAGGTTCCCTCTGGTGGAGGAGTTTTGCATCCATTCCAAATATCAACATCTTTTACTTTGAGTTTCTATACTATACAGAGTATCTTCGGCGAATACATACCACAGTTTTCAATATATATCATTCTTGAATTCACTACACTACAATCCACTTTAACCTCAACTCCAACAACCTCGGTACCTTCACAAACCAACCAACCAATCTATCCAAAATGCAATTTACACCCTTCGCCTTATTCGCTCTTAGCACCCTCCTCTCACCCACCCACGCGATCATAACCGGCGTCACCGCCCCATCCACAGTATACGCCTACAACCCCTTCACCGTCACGCTCACGACGTCGAACTACATCCAATCGGTGTACGACGTTGCCGTGTCCTTCGGGCTCGCGCCAGGTCCCAATGGCTACCCGGGAGCCATAGGGAGCGTGATGACGTCTGCGTTCCTAGGACCCGCGAAGAGCAACGTGCTGACGCCGTTGACATTCGAGATGAAGCTGCCGGCCGGAGTGGGAAATGGGGACTTTGTGCTGAACGCGGCGGTGTTTAGTCTGTTGGGTGCGAGTAGTGTGCCGAATGTGCAGGTGTGGAATACGACGGTTGCTGTTAGGGGGTTTTAGATGGTGGTGGTGGGTTAAGGAAAGGGTGGGAGGGGGAAGCTAGAAGGGAGGGATGGATGGGAAAATAGGGTGGGCATGCATGGTTTTGGAACTTGGAGTTTAAGGTAGCTATGATGATATACTATAGAGCAGAGATTAAGGGTATGAAATAGGAAGTGTTTTATTTTTATTTTTTAGAGGCAAGGCGGGATAACATCAAGCATCTTTTATGACCGAGAAAATTGTGCCAGAAACGTACTGAAGATGGATTATTTCATCGATTTACTAGGAAGAATAAGATGATTGAAGCTTGATTCGAATTAATTCGAAAAAGAAAAAAGTACTTGACATTTTAAGCTTCTTGAATTCTAGTAATGCTGGTATACAGAAACCATGAAACTCACCTGCTAACAACATACTAAAGCAGTGGTATCTTATATTAAAGTGATGGACTGCTGTTCTTCGGAAGTTGAACGTCGAAGATCGAAATGATATCCAACCCTCAATTCCTCAATCAGGGAACAATTCGGATTTCGCCATTTCTAGGATCTAATTTCACCGCATTGGAGACATGCTGGCCGTCAGCAAATCGTAGTTGACCGTTCACGAACAATTTCCCGCCAAAGATATGATGTAGTTCTGCTAGTAATGTGTCGACACCAGTCGAATCCAGGAGCATCTCTCTTAGCCATCGCTGTTTCCCCCAGTGTGCTGATGTTATTGTTAGTGATAAAACCAAGGTGTTGGGAGAACAGGCACAATTGCACTTGATTCGCAGAGAAGATGAATGTATCGTTAGGTCATACTGAGGACTTCAAACTTACTGCCTCGAACGTTAGCATAGGTTTCTCGCGAGAAATACGAAAATTCGGATGATTCAAGGCATTCCAGCAGAGTGACCGCACGCAACTGGTACATGCATACTCTAAAACTAAGACGACATGTGAAGCTAAAGCAAGGGAAGAATTCAACTCACCAAAATCGTGGCCAGCTAGTATTGATAGTCATCCTCCCCACATCATCCACCTGTTGCAAATATAACCTCCCATCCATGGGTTCCCCATCCCTCCTCAACGCCAGAATCTCCTTGAACTCAGGAACACTACACGGCTTCTCCCAATGCGCCAACAACACAATAGACCGCAACATGCCGAGGCGACACCACTCCTTCAGCGCAGGCAACGAGCGCGCCATCCACTGCAACTCATCGCGATCCAGCAGTTCCAGAGATAACTTCAGCTCCTGTACCTTGCGGTAACGTACGACTCTGCCCATACTCTTGAGCTTATGGTGTAGTCTCGTGGACTCCTGGAGCCGCAGACCGCGATGGCGCCAGATGATGTCCTTGCATTCTCGTTTGATCTGCTTGCATGTTCGCAGGATCGATAGTGAGCGTGCGACTTCGACAGTCCATGGCGAGAGTGTCACTGCGCCTGAGGGAGATGCGAGAATGAATGTGTAGATGTGGTCGCGGATCTCTCGTGGAAAGACATCGAGAAATCGTTGTTTCATTGTTGGATTAAGTGAGATTAATGCTATTGGACTTTATTTCGGTGGTTGAGTAAGTATGGGGTGGCAAGGTTATGGTGTCTCGGGTGTCGGGTGTCGGGTGTCGGGTGAAAGATCCATCACTTCCTGGCGCCGTCCCACAAGCGAGAATTTAGCACTTTACACGAGAAAGCGCGTTCTTTCACGCGCCGCGCGCCGCTGCTCCTCCAACCTCTTTCTTTCCCTCTCTGTTTACAAACTTCAACAACCATGAAAGTGGAAGTGAGCAACCACCAACCTCAACGCAATTGCTCCTTCCCATAATTACAGATCTCAAAATAGTAATCGCATTCACAACTCGCAATTATGCCCGCAGCAACAAAAAAAAGGAAGGTGTCGACCACCAAAAATGTACCGGCGCAAACGCGAAGAATTGATGCTTTCACCAAAGTCTCCAAAGCAGGACCGGTCTCCAAGACAATTTTCGAGAAGAACGACTCCATCGCCGTTGCCTTCACCAGCGCACGCACAGAACAACCTTCCACCGTCAGCAGAAAGAGGAAAGTAGTCGATAGCGACGATGAGGAAAGCAGTCCTGAGATGTTGGTTGCCCGGACGATCAGATCTCTTCCTCGAAGTTCTCCCATACCACCACCCAAATCGCGAATACCGCAAACACCACATAAGCCAATCGCGACTGGGACATCTCCTGCATCAGCCAATACTCCGACGAAAGGCACACGAACCCTACTTGACCGATTCTCTATCGCAAAGACACCCACTAAGACACCATTGACTACAAGTTTCGATAGTTCGAGCTCAGGCCTTATCGCATCCACACCACAAGATGTCAAGGGCAACAAGAAATGTATCCAAGTCGATCTACCTACCGAACTAATCGACCTCATCAATCTACACGCTGCATTCCTCACAGCACTGTCAATTCACTATGCGCATAACGGCACGCACTCGCCCTCTGACTTGCGAAACCTTTGTCCAGATGTCGCGCGAGCATGGGGAAAACGATCTGTCACTTTGGAAGACATCAGGCGCACACTAGGTGTGCTGAATGCCAACATCGACGAGAACGAGCGAGATCACAGCATTGCACGGCTCACGCTGTCAGATTATGGACACGGCAAGATATGTATCGAGATACAGCAGGGTCGTGGGAAAGCAGGTAGCATTGCACGACCCATCAATGAAGACACCATGAACCTCTTTTTCGAGCGAGGGCTGGTGCGTGCATGGTCAGCTAGAAATCCCGACACTACGACAATGGAGACCTTCATAAAAGACCTGCCCATGGAACCAATAACGACCTGTCCCTCGCTCCTCAAAATCTCACCTCTGCTCGCCAAAGGCCAACGTCGCCTGGAAGACCTCAAATCCGGCATCCTACTTCATAAGGAAGCCAAAGCCCAACCAAAACCCACCGTCGTCCTCCCCTCTGGCAAAAAACCCACTCTCCTTGAACGACTCCGTCTCAAAGCCCTCGAGACCGCTTCTCTACCCCCACCACCCTCCAAACAAGCACTAGCACGCACGCAAGCACTGCAACGCATTGAAGAAGTGGTGGCTGTGCTCGCGATTCTCAGCACGTCAAGCTCGGTGGGCCAGCAGAGGATCTCGTTTACGATGCCGACAGTGCTGGGGAAGTTGAAGGATAGCTTCAAGACGCCCATGTCGAAGGAGGAGGGAGAGACGTGTGTGAGGTTGTTGGCTGCGGAGATTGCGCCGAAGTGGGTCAAAATTGTGAGGATGGGAAGGGGTGAGGCGCTAGTTGTGGATCGGGAGGGGAGGGTTAGTGAGGAGGAAATCAGGAGGAGGGTTGCTGAAGCTTCTTGATAGTAGATGAATGGTATTATGTGCTAAGATACGTACCTGGGGGTTTGGTTTGAAGTTTGGATGAGGAAGTTATGAGACATGCAGTCTATGGTGTATAGAGGATTGGATACCCAGTACAGGGTAATACGGCTTCATTTGTCGGTGCCAGGAGTAGGAGCATGAGCGTGGATACCCACTTTTCTGAAATGGCGTTAGTGTTTATGTTTGTCTGGTATGATAATGCCATTTGAATAGACAAAGAGACAGTCGATGAGGCAAAGAGACAGCCAGGGAGACAGACGAAAGAAATAGATAACCGCTAGTCGGACTGAACCAAATGCAAAGCAATTAATCATGAATCAAGGCAGAATATGAAAGTAATGGTGAAAATGAAGGTGGCGATGAAGATGTGATTTAAGAGGCCTAGTAAGGGGGTGGGAGAGATCAGTGTGGTGTTGCTCCTTATTAGGATGCTTTATGTGCAGTTTATGAGTTAAACTAGGTGGTTAATGTTTGGTAAGATAATCTACTCCATTCTATCTTGCTAGATGTATCATTTCAAATGATCCTCCAGTATCAGTGTAACCAGACAAGTCAGGTAAGATGGGAGAATTGGATGATGTATGTGGTAAGGTAAGGTAGGTAGGAAAAAAGAGTTGCTTACCTACCTACCTCCTTACTCTGGTCTGGTGGACTGAGGTGATGCGAAGATATAGAGATGTAAGGGATAGAGAGAGGCATCTGCTTATGCCGGAAGGATGGAGGTAAGTAGGTAGGTACCTTATGCTGTGATGAGAGATTATATAGCTAGCTGGTGATCTGGTCTACGTATATAGGTGGGCAGGTTAGTACGCGAGTAGGCAAGCGAGGAGGCAAGCAGGCAAGCAGCATGATTGAACGAACGAACGAACAAGGATAACGATGACTTCATGGGTATGTTTCATTCCATTCGCTAGTTTTTTGGGTTTGAGATTTTCGATTCGTTACTGTGTGTCTGTCTGTCTATGAATTTTTTCGAAAAGCAGAAAATTGCTCAGAAAGTCGAGAGAACATGCCACTTGATACAGCCACATCCAAATCAATGACTTTTCGCATTGTAATGGATTGGAAACACCAAACGCACACGAGCACGCACGCAAGCACGCATAACCAAGATCTTGAAAGTGCATCGCTTCTTTCATTCCGGCAATACCTCATCGAAGCACCACCATCACTCATCTATATCCCCACCCTACAACATCTCACACCCCTCTACTTCTTCTTCGGACCAAACCGCGGCGCACCAATATCACTTCCCCGCAGCTTAATACCCAGTACCCTCTCCATAGCCCCCAGAATCTTCTGATCTGGCGCCGCGGTGCCCCGCTCGAAATCGGCCACGATTGAAGCAGTAGTGTTGCACTTGGTGGCGAGGTCCTTCTGTGTCATCTTGGGTTCCATCTTGGCGCGCTGGGCTGAAATTACGGATCCCACGTCCTTGCCGATTGTAGTTGGCTTGACGATGTCGTCGCTGCGGTCGACTTTTGTGAGATGTTGGCCTTCGACTGCGGGCTTGGATGCCTGTAGAGTGTTAGTGGATTGTTATATAGTAGTGAAATTAGAGATGGATTGAAGGTGAGGTTGAGAGAGCTAAGGAAGGAATTTGGGCGATTTGAGGATGTTGGTGATTGAGCTTGATGGCAAGTTCTTTGTGGATGGAGGGGCGGTGGAGGGGTAAATTGAGCTTTGAGAACAGGAATACCTACAGAGTTACCAGCACCAAACTTCTTCTCAGTCGCAATGACATTTCCACTTCGCTGAGCAGCATTCAGAGCAGCCTTTCCTCGCACAACAGTCTCGCGTGGTCCTCCTCCACTACCACGGGTCTTTGAGCCAATCTTTGTAACGGTGTCCCAGTCATCCATCTTGGCGGTTTATATGTATTTTCTCTTGTGTATTGAGGTATGAGATAGGTTGGCAGATGTTGTGAGGAATGTGATTGAGGTTGTAGATGTGTTGTGAGAGAAGTGTATTTGTATGTTTTGGTGGTTGGAAGGGTGGAAGGTAGTGGAATGGTGGATTTGTGATTTGGCTCGGGGTTGACGACGGAATTATGATGAGGCTGTGGTGGCTTTGGAGTGGCACGAGATGCCGCTAAGGTGACTTGCCGGATGAATCATGAGCTAGTCCATTTTGGGATAGTCATCCTGGTACATCACGTTTGTGGGGTGTCTTTGACATTTCGACTTCACTTGGACCTTTTGGTGAAGTTTCATATACAAATCATACGATTGTTGATGTTGATGTTGCTTGCTTGATGCTACAACAGATAATGTATACTTTATGATATCTATGAATCACGAGATAAAGTTCAATTGTCGATCAATTGTACTAGCTTACTAACCATCAAACACATACTTGGCACAAGCACAGGCACAGGCACAGGCACAGGCACAGGCACAGGATGGATGTCAGCATCACCTCTGTTGTTGTTTGGGTGCTTATTGGCTTGCTCGCAACCTTTGGACGGGGATTGGATATCTCACTTGTGCTGGCTTTTCGACTATATAACGACTGGGACATCCTTCGACAGCTATGGGATCTACATGGGAACACTGCATATCTCGTGTATAGTCTTCCAGCCGCTGTCTCAGCTTTTGTTTTTATCCAAGTCCTTCGATTTGTACTCAACCTTTCCTCGAAGAACTTGGTTGTGAGTGAAAATGAATTCCCGGTTGGACCATTACTCTTTCCATGTCGAACCGATCATTCCCGGCTGGTGCCGAAGAAGCACACTTTCTCATATTCGTACTTCCTGGTTGGAGTACCAATAGACTGGAAGGGAAATAATGGTGGAATGATATCAAGTGGATACACTAGAGAGTTGCAGCCATGGTATTTGAAAGTTTTGGATTCTTTGAGTTTTGGACTCGGAGGGACAGGTGCGTGGTGGAGTGTGAATGCGGACGATTATCTTGGAAGAGGTCATGATAAAGATGGTTTGAGAGGAAAGCTGAGGACGTTCCTCGAAACTCAAGTATATTGCCTAACCCTAGATTCTTGGAGAGATCTAACATTTATAGGGCATCGATCCAGATCAATATGCTCATGCATACCTTCTCACAGCAGCTCGCTTCTTAGGCTACGCTAGCAACCCTGTTTCAATATGGCATCTCTACTCTTCTGACTATAAGCTCAAAGCACTGGTCTTGGAAGTCAACAACACCTTTGACGAGCGTCACAACTACTTCCTCGAGCCTGCTTCCACAAATACCGATGTCCATGCAAAACGCTATACTGGAACCTGGCCAAAGGACTTCTACGTCAGTGTCTTCAACTCTCGAACAGGAGCTTACTCACTCAGTGCTATCGACCCCCTAGCACAACTCTTGCAACCCTCTAAAGAACCTAATAACTCCAAACAAGCACACATTGACTCAACAATAACGCTCTCCCTCCCCCTCCCATCCACAAAACCTATGCTCATCGCCCGCGTCTTCTCCTCCTCATCACCCCTCAACCCCTCAACTATGAGCCTCCTCCAAAAAATCCGCTTCCTATTCACCTACTCCTGGATCGGCTTCGCCACATTCCCACGGACCGTTCAACAAGCATGGATCATCTTGTTCAACGTCAAAATGCCATGGGTCTTCACACCTCAGCCACGAGCAAACACGACCCCTGCCAAGGCTTCGTCTAGCCAGATTGTCATCGAGAAGCTGTTCAGAGAATATATCCGTCACGTGGTACAGCAATCACGCTCTGCTGTTTGTGTGAAGTATATCTCAGCTGGTATTATTGGGCTAGGCGCAGAAGCAGAGGATATTGTCGGCTTCGGTGATTCCAAGTGCCAGGAGCTCGAGATCAGAGTTTTAACTCCACTATTTTACTCTCGCATTACACAGTATAGCTCCATATACGACGGTATACTGTTAGAGAAAGAGTCAGGCACTATTTCATTAAGTCCTGACGAGCTCAGCTCCCTCGATTTCAAATTCTCCGACCCCGCTCCATCGAACATATTCAACAACGCCTTTTTCTCTCTCGTCTCATTCCTTAAACGAGACCCCTCGCCCATCGAACCACTAGCAGACGAGAAAGTCGCACTTGATCACGCAAATAGCACACACAAGGCAGAATTTCATCGCAAGTCCGCTGCATCAGAAAGAAAAGCAGAATGGAGCGCAGGAGGACAGCGTCAAGAAAGGCTGTCAGGTTTGGATGCATTTGCATTAGCTTCAAAATCTGCTTCACTCGAGGCAAGCGAGGAGAGGAATAAATACGCAGCGATAGTTCTGAAGCTCATGCTCGCTGAACGACTGGGCTTTGGAGTGATGGAGCTTTTGGACTTGGAGATCTTGGTGTTAAGGGTCTTGGTTGCATGGGCGCTGGTTCGACTGGCTGCTTGATGCTTGAGTCGAGCTGATCGAAGCTGGAAGGTGTGTGCGTATTGTTTGCTTTGGATGAATGCATATCCAGTGACGATGTACGTGGATTTAGACGACATGAGCAGATCGATTTAGGGGGAATTATTCCCACAGCAGAGACTATAGACATTATCATTAGACTATTTAGATGAATAGATCAGCCAAATAGAATATAAACTTAGTGGTTTTGACTACTCCAATATGTCTGAGATTTTATTCTCCCCGATCAGAACTGATATCAGCTAGTTACCTACGAACTGAACCGAAGTGAACTTCAAAGTACTTCTTCCGCTGCAAAAAACCCACCTAGAAAGCGCAATGGAATTGGGTATCATGTCAAGGGCTAGCTTGAAAGGGTTGAGTGCGTTTTTCTCGGTTCGATTGAGCAGATGATTGGGGATGGAATGTGATGGCAAGAAAGTTAAATAATCTAGTCCTTTCTCCTTTCTCTTCCCCTTCCTCGCACTATCTCGTCTCGCTTTTTCACACCCGTATAGCGTCGTCTTGTATCATGTCATAACTCTCGCTTATGTGGGTTACATAGTTGCGCTACATTGTACAACACTTACTCACGCGCTCGTCACTTTCGATAATTAGGTATCAGTTCAATTGAAATTCATCTAATCACTGGTTCTATTGAGCTTCACTCTCACTCTCACCCCAAAAACACAGATTATCGATTATGCGATCCGCCAACCCTTCTCGCTACCAAGACAGCGCCCCCAACACACACACAACACGACAGGCGTATACTATATATAGACGCATGCTCTTCCCTCCATATATACACCTCACCTGGTCTCTACATCCATACACATCCAAGCCAAACTAAACTCAGCTATTTCCATTTTGTCCCATTCCCCATTCACCCGCCAAGCGATGAATAATCCCCCCCCACCAGAAGCCCTCTCGCTTAGCATAGCAGCATAGCTTGGCTTGACTTAAACAGCACGCCTTTAACGCCCAAACTAGGTACGTACATACCTTACCACTGCACAAATTCATCGAAGTGCGGGGGTCGTTTTTGGCAAAACTAGAACCCGGATGGTTGGAGGTCTTTACGAAGCTCATGGCGTGGGGGCGTGGAGTACAAGTGGATGCACAGGCACAGGCACATACATCAGACGCCAATGCCTAAGCGTGAGAGTGTCAAGGGGGCTAAAACAGACACAGCCTTTCTCGTCGACGAAAATTTCGAGATGTCGATATTTTGGGCTTGATGTGATGTGATCAAGGTAAAGAGATGCATTGAACTGCATTGAACTGCATTGCATTGGGGTCGGAGACACAATCGAGAGATCGGCGATCACGGTAGAATATAGAGTAGAAGGGAGGTAGGTCGCCGAGAGGCATGTCGATGGATGAGATTAAAATCCGAATTGGAAATGAAGATTTTGATTGCTTGGTTCGGGATGGATAGTCGATGGTGGGTTGAGAGAAATCGATGAGTTGCGTTCATTGAGACGTAGGTTAGGTGAGGTATGGTGGATAGTGTGAAGAGAAAAGTATAAGAGTAGAGACGTCCTCGGTTGTAAGGTTAGTATCACTCTGTCTCATCCAGGGCAGTTCACTCTATCTTCACAATCAGTAGTTAGTTCAGTCAGCTTCACCTTTCAGACAAAAAACACTCATCAAACCATCCTCATCAACGTCAACATCAACTCGACTCAAATTTCCACACCACCACACCACAGCAACCATGAAGTCCTCAATCCTCATCGCATCATCCGTGCTGTAAGTCTACCGTTTACCATAGATTCCTCCTATCATCACGCCATTCATTCAGCAGCACCACTCCCTCTATTGCTTACATGCCTATTTCTTCCAAAAACCCCAAACCCAAGCCTATCCCCCATTCACGCCGCATCAAGATTCCCCCTCGAGATTTCCTTTCAGTTCAATGTTGACCCGTTCTTGACACTGTGTTCTTTGAAGCCGACTCTCTGTATCTTATCCATAGTTAGTCTGAGCACTTTCGTGTTAGACCCCACGAAATGCACAGAAAGAGATAGTGCTCGAGATTGTGTCTTATTGGTAATACCAGAATCCAAGAAAAGAGTAGTACTTCGAGATATTATTTAGTGCCGTAGGCACCGGATTTCGAATTGAGTTGTGTATTGAAATCAGGCTGAGTGCGGTGCAGCCTCCACCTGTCGAACAGTAACAGATGAGAAAAACGTCTCCGAGGTTCCTCTTGAATTCCCTACTTCTAGCCATCGATTTGCCCTCAGATCAACTAACTACGGAGTATTTCTTGGCCTAAGCTTATTGTTCTTGCGCTTTCTAGTGCCTTGAGACTGCCAGCCTTGTGTGCGATGGCGGTGCCTTTCGATTTCTCGGCTGGCGACTGTATTGCAGTATGTATTTTGGTCAAAGACGCCATTAAAGCCCTTGACAGTACTCGCGGTGCTTCTGCGGAGTATCAAGAGGTTGTCCGGGAGTTGTGGTCACTAGACAGAGCGCTCCTTGAAGTAGAAGTGCTGTCGCGCAGCTACGAGACAACGATTGAGATGAATGCACTGGCTCATACGGTGAGAAGGACCGCGGATCAATGCAAGACATGTATTGAGGTTTTTCTGTCGAAGATCAAGACACAAGAGAGAGCATTGGGCTTAGGCGGATCTGGCAAGAGGTGGAAGGATACTAGGGAGAAGTTGAAGTGGTCGTTAACGTTGTTGCAAAAGGATGACCTGGCCAAGTTCAGAACCGAAATTAACGGACATAGCTCCGCTATCAATATGTTGCTTATTACTGCCAGTGTGTACGTGGCTTAGACATTGGCATATTCCATGTTGATCTCATGCTAATTATGCGAAGCTCTCTGACAAGACTGAGCGAAAAGAGACTAAGCAAACGTCTCGAGACTGACAGGAAAGAAGTGGACACGGCAAATCATCAACAATTGACCGCCCTCGAGAAGGTAGATGAAGAATTGAGTAGAAACACAAGAAGCCTGGAAGCTCAAGGAACAACTATAAATAGGCTAACAGAGAGGATGTAGGCAGTGGCCTGGCTAATGAACCGATCTCCCCAGCTGACTTCATCTGGGAGATACTTTGTCACGCTCAGTATCGAGCTGAAGACATTTATGTGCAAAATCTTGACGCTCGGTTTCCAGAGCTATAAAATTTTGGTGGAATTGCAACGGCAAGCGCCTCGGGAATTCGAACCATGCTGGATCCAGGAGCCCGCCATGTGGACTGACCCATTAGGTCGCGTTGCTCCACTGCACCTGGAATTGATCAGTTCCTGGGAAGTGTTCGAGTCCGTTCTGACCGCAAGATTTATAAATGCGCCGGGCGAGCTCAAGATCAAGAACAAGGAGTATGCTATTCAAGATAGACACTCTCGACAAGAAATTGATATGAGTATTGTTTTTAACCAGGCCGATGCAGGCACAGCGTGTCCAGGGTGCAGATAGAAAGGAATAACATACCAGGCAATAACAATGCAAGTACGTGGTAAGTTACCTTTTCGCGGTTGAAAGTTCACTCACTAATTGAGCCCAGTGGAAGCTGTGGTATGTGGTATCAGTGCATTGACGAAATGCCTCCATAGAAGTCTACGCAACCATTTGGGGCTATGGCACCTAGGAATTCAAATCTCGGCAACCCTCCTACTCCTAGCGTGGAGGACAACAGTCACCATCGATCATCCACGAAAAGAAACCCCGATCAATCTCGTGCCGAAGAGAACATGAGATTGTTCAAGAGGGTGAAAATCATAAACCAAAGGTCTACGTCTACTCACAATGGCGGGTAGCTGGGAGATCTTTCGAGCAGCTCTGCAAACGGGAGAAATCCATTCAGGGTTGCTGATGAGCTTCGAATTCAGCACCAACAACATGACCGGAACTCCACAAGGTTTCACAGCTCTTCCTTCACCTTGCCGCAAGCGTGGGACATGTAGGAGTTGTTTCCAGGCTCATCAGAAATGGAGCAGCAGACATTAACGCACCAGTATCTTTAGGCCTTACAAGGAAGACAGCACTTGAACTGGCTGCCGAATATGGCCAACTGACTGGACGTGGTTCAAGTGCATGCTGCTTCACGCCGCCGGCGCAGATGAGCACCTTCCACGTCGCCAGAGCCAGAACCAGAGATACAGAAGGGCTTCCTTCCAGGCTCGCCAAAAGCAACCGTCACCACGCCGTGGCGAATCTTTTGGAACTTAACTATATGACCCCGGAAGTGTGGCAAATATTAAGGCTTTTTGTTGGTAAAGTCGCCGGGTTACCTCAGACTGATTGATAGCAAATTCTATTTCAGTTTTATACACTATTGTTGTTTCTTTTGGTCTGAGATGTCGCGATAATTGCGTGTCTTGATCCAAGTTTTACTCGCTAGTAGAGCGAGGTAGGTGAAGCTAGATTTTTTTTATTTAAATTCAGTTGCGCAGCTGGATTTACTACGGAATACTCATATTATAAGGATGTTGAGTATTTTAAGACTCTAATGGATTGAGTAATGGATATATCCTTGGTGGACGTTTATCATATATATATATCTTTTCTTCGCTCTACCCATTTTTCACTTTCCTTCTTCTCTCTTTCCAAATAGTCCTTAAACCCTATTATATATACATAGACAAATCCTCGAATTGAAAAAAAAAAAAAAAAATCCTATTTACATTTATACCAAACCAACCCCCCCCCCCCAAAAAAACCAGAGATCAAGAAAGTAGATTCAAAACCGCAACTAGCTATTCAATAAACAAAGCAGGACTCTTTCAATTCCAAGCTAAATCCGTACAGTAACTACTTAAGTAGAAAAGGAAATAGATAACATAGATAAATAAATAAGTAGATAAGTAGATATAAGGTATATATACATACATACCTACCCATTTAACTGCCTACCTAACAATCACTTAATCCAACCGTATAATATATTGGTATTTTTGATATCTCTTCTCTTCGCTAGTTCCCCGTTTATGATTAATAGTTCAAATCCAAATCCAAATCCAAATCCATTCCAAAACCATCTCAATTTCAAATTTCAAATTTCAAATTCCATTTCCATTTCCATTTACTACTTGCTTACGTATGTTCAAATCTCTCTCCCCTCACCCCCTCACCCCCTCACCCTTCCCCTACATCTCCTCTCCCCGCTCTCCACTCTGCATATCTCATCGCTCTTTTAAGAATTTCCACATGAATGTGTATTGTAATTTCCAGATAATAGACAGACCAGTTAGCTAGCTAGCCAGCTAGACCCCCCCCAAAACGCCATACCCTGCCCTTACCCTAAGATGCCAGCCAGAAAGACCGGGGAAAAAAAAACACCCTCTCTTTCTCTCTCTCACACACACACACACTCTCTCTCTCTCACAGACATACTCACACATATAATAGTGAGAACCTCCTGTCTAGCTACCCAAACACTAAGAAGTGAGTAGATAGGTAGGTGGTAGGTAGGTATTTCCCATTCCTCTTCTCCTCTCCGCTCTTTCAATCAGTTAAAAAAAAAAGGCATTATCATACACTCCCTTCGTCTTTCTCCAGACGCCAGCGTAACCGCATCACCTCACTACAAGCTCATCCATCCAAACATACCCGTCGCCGCCACCAGCACAAGCGTCGTCACAATCCCCGCACCCACGCGATCTCCCTGTGTCGCAGGCTTCAGCGCTGCTGGATCCTTCACACTCTGAGATCCAGCATTCGGGTTTCCCTGACTCGTGCCACCCGTCAAATTCGTGTACGGGGGCACAATATTCGTCAGAGGCAGTAGATTCACAAACACAGCACTCATAGCCGCCATCTGCTGACCCACGCCTTGAGTGCCATCCCACACGTTGCCCTTCGACCAGGAGAGACCACACGTGCGACCGTTGGTACCACCGCTGCATTGTTGCGCTGCTGCTACAGCGGAAGCTTTGAGTTTGGGCATGATGAGATCGTACGTGTATGGTGCGACCAAGGTTGTGGCTGCGAGCCAGCGGGTAAGGTAAGATTTGAATGAGTACATGTCGGTTGTGCAAGTAAGCTTGGGCTCACATGCTACTTCGTAGGCGATGTTGTCGGGGAAGAATGTGTTGAACGTGCTGTTCAGTAGCATATCGGTTCGCTCCTTCCAGATGGTTGATCCGTTGGTCTGATATAATATGATCAGATATGGAGGATCGATATGAGGGAGGACGACTTACATAATTGTACATATTGGCAGCGCCCAGAAGCCAGACCGCCACGTTATATGAGAATTGAACTTTGTTGATATCCGTGCAATTTGTCCCGATATGTGCTCCATCATAGACATTGTAACTTGAGTCCATCAATCCAACAGCCTTGATCCAATTGTAGGCCTTTTCAGCATGCTCGGCATAAGTAGCATTGTTGGTGTATCTTGCAAGTCTAGCACCAATATTGAAGAAACATCCATTGGCAATGGAGTTCTTATAGTCATATCCAGTGAGATATGGGTAAACTTGCCATCTCAGTCTGTACAATATTAGCAACCAACCACCTTTGAGCCACCCTTCTATAACAAGACTCACCCTCCACCACACTCGGAATCTGGTCTCCACGCCTGGGTATTGAAAACGGCCTGTGCCAGAGAAAGCCACGACGGTTGGGTTGCGAGGGGATTATCGAAGTTCGTCTCGGCGGCCGACATGGCAGTCATTCCCCAGAAACCCTGATCATCATTTCCCATGGACTGCGACCAATTCCTGGGCATCATATCGAGATCCTCACCGACCTGGGCCTGAATACCGGCCTTGATGACCGGATTGTATGAACTATCGCCAGTGTAATGCCAATAATCAATCAGACTTCCCCACATTGCTCCAGATTCCCACCAGTAGTCTGTCCAAAGGGTACCCACCAGTTAGCTTAGCTTTTTAGCGGAGCGATTGATCTACCTCCAGGGGTTCAGAAGATTGAGGGGATTGAGATTAGGATTGCAAAGAGGAAGAACATAAAAAAACCTACATCCCCACGATGGATTGGGCGGTGGGCCAGGCAAGACGCCAATGATTCCTCCACTGATGTTGCCTTTGTAGTAGGTCATCATGTCGTAGGCGATTGTCGCCGCGACATTTTTAATCGATGCTGTATATCGTGTCAGCGCTTGGCCTGGGAAATCCTTGCAAAGCTTGGAACTTTGCAGAAGGCTTCACTCATCCTCATCGGATGAAGGAAAAGCATACTGGTAGATGTGATGTCCAGATCAATAGCTGTGACCGTCGTACTCCCCAACAAGAGCGCCGTCGCGACGGCGCGCGCAAAGAGCCTCGTTAACATATTGCTGTTGCTGCTGGTGCTGCTGGTGCTGGTGTGGTTGTTGCCACGGTATGGGGTGCACGAGGGAAGGATTGTTTATCGTTCGAGGTAGGTATGTCCTGTATCGATCGGATGGTGACGGATGGAATGGTGTCGTGGTCGCAGATTTCAGATTCAAAGTGAACGAGTGGACGTCGCGGTAATCATGAATGACCGATAGACAGGAGCGAGAATGGATGTTGAGATGTCGGATGTGGTTGAAGACGGTCGGAATTAATGGATGGATGGATGGATGAATGACAGTCGGTGGGAGATTCAATGTAGTGTAGTTAGTGTAGGTAATTAATTGAAGTTCCCTTCGTAAAAGAGGGACGACCTGGGGGGGGGGAAGGGAGGATTACTGTACCATACTGTACCATACTGTCCAGTCCTGTCCTGTAATCGCACCGTAATCTAGCTGAAAACCCTCAGCCTTAGATGGAACGCCACCGTCTGATTGGATATGATGGAGGGAATCGATCCACTATGGGATTTTATGGTTCATTTACGCTTACCTCCATTACAGTACTGTGCAAAGTGGAGTGGGCGGGCTCAGGCTTCTCAGGCTTATCCCACCCCCCAAGACCTGCCCAAACTCTTGTTTTTTTTATTTTTATTTTAACGCCTTTGTTCCCCCCGATCTTGCACCATCCACCATCCCATTGACCCTCGAGTACCCAAAAATAACCCACCTGCCCTGCACAGTGCAGTACAGTATAACAAATTTATCTAACCACCTCCACCGTCCGTTTTTGGTAATCTCACAAATTACCGTAAAATTCCTAAAAAGTCCAGAAATTTACCACCTCCACACATAAGGTAAGGTACACACACACACCAGTAGCACAGCCCCCCCTCCTGAATTCAAGTTTCTTACCTGGGTGGGCATCTCATATAATCGCCACTCTGCACCTTCCAACTCTACTTAATACGAGGACGCAAATCCATACCGTGACCGTGACATAACAAAGTTGGGTGTGAACATGCCACCAAATAAACTAAAATAATCTGATCATTCGCTTACCTTTCTAGTCACTCCCTACTCATCGATTCTTGGCTTCGTAGTTAGCCCCCGGACAACCGTTGCTTGATCGTCATCACCAAGACCAGGTGAGTCTTGGCTGGGAGATTAACGAGCTTTTATCATGCTGTCAAAAAGCTTGAGCGAACAAAGGCCAGGTCCGAGACCTGTGTACTCCCAGGCAGCTTGAGGCAGTAAAGGGCATTTGCTCACGAGGGAATCGAGGTCAATAGGCACCAGAAGCAGAAGAGTAAATGTGTATCATAGAAGTGAATCGTTATTACTTTTGTACCCTGTCTATGTATGTACTTCACCGATTGACCAGCGTCATGGAAAACTATTAGATGAACCGATCCAGCGATGCAATGCCATCCTGTCCAGCCAACTCAATAGTTCACTGATCCCAAAATTGTGCCGTTTTTCGACATTCCAAAAATTGTATACATGCCTAGTAGTGCAAGGTCCCCGATTATGCTCCCCCAATGCTAATAAAAACAACGCAAACCATGCTCCCAAATACACAAATCAGACACTCTACAAGATGGCGAGAGCAGCAAAGACAACAGCCATCAAGCTAGCGGAGCCAGCAACGATGGATGCGCTGTTGCTGTTCACAGACGTCGCTGAAGGTGAAGATCCGGTTCCTGAGGATGAGCCAGTTGGCTTCAGGGTGGTGCTGAGACCAGTTGCGTTGCCTGAAGATCCGCTTCCGCTTCCCACGGAGGTGGTCACGGTTGCGTTGGATCCGCTTCCGGCACCAGCCTTGGATGGGGAAAGGTTTCCGCCTGAGGAGACAACGCTGGTTGCAGCGGAGGCAGCCGATGAAGCGCCGCTGGCACCTCCGGTGGTGGTAGCAGTGGAGGACTTTCCGCTGGTGGCAGAGGTGGCAGTGGATGAAGAGACCTTGCTCGAGCTGGATGAAGAAACAGCCTTGCAAGAGAGATCGTAGAGTGGGGTGGAGGTCAATGGGTTGCCTGAAGTAACACCGAAAGACTCGACGGGGGTAGCTCCACCGTCAGTGTCCTCCATGGTGTACCAGAACATGTTGACCTTTCCGAATCTTGGGCAGCCGACAGCGTCCCAGTACTTCTTGGCGTTGGCGGTGTTGGCAACGGCCAAGTTGCGAGTGGCACCTGCAACAGGCCATCCAGTCTCGGTGATCCAGAGGGGCTTTCCTTGACCGGCAGCGGTGGTGGCATCGAGAGCAGCTTGGAAGAGAGTCTCTCCCGACTCGACAGCGTTGGACTCGGTATCCTGGAAGTATGGGTAGGCGTCAACACCCAGGAAGTCGGATGCAGCAACAACGGCAGAGTTGGAGCCGTTCACCCAGGCAGTCCAGGTATCGACGTGTCCGACTGGGACACCGCTGAGGCCAGTGCCAGCAATCAGGGCACGGGTTTGCTTGATGTAGTCGACGATGGTGGCTGGCTCAGCACCAATGTTGGACTTGGCAGCTATTCCCATAGGGGAGGCTCTGTAGAGATCTTCACTTCCGACCGAGATACCCACGACCAAATCCGTGAACTTGGTTCCGTATTGTGCGATGGCAGCCTTGAGAGCAATCAATTCGTTTTCGATTGGTCCCGAGGCCCAGAGACCGAGGAGGAGCTTGGTGCCCTCAGCAATGGCAGCTGGGATAGCACCAGTGGGGTCCGATGTGGTTCCAGCTTGCTACATCATGGATTAGTTCTCGCCCAACCGGCAGACAGAGATGAAGCAACATACAATTGTGGTGTACAGACGAGCTGCGGTAAATTGACCATTGGTGCCTACGAGCTGCTTTGCAGTAGCAAAGAGGCTCTGGAATGAGGCTTGTGTACGGGCAGTATATCCATCCGAGTTGGTAGCACCGTAGTTGAAACCGGAGTACTGAGCTTGAGCTGCAGCCAGCGAGGCAACGAGTGCGAGAAGGGTTGAGGAACGCATTTTGATGTTGATGTGATATTGGGTTTGAAGTCAATTAAGATGAAGTGATTTGTTGATTTGTTGATTTGTTTGTTGTAAAGAAACGAGAGTCAAGATCCCAGAGAGATCAGGAGATGTTGGTTGAGATGATTGAAAAATACCTAGAAAGAACGATAGGTCGAAAGTTTGAAATGGGAAGGAAGGAAGAGGGAAAGGGTGGCCCTTTTGTCGTGGACGTCCAAGGTCGAAGGTCGTATTGTGTATTGTGACGGAACGAACGAGTGGCGATGTGATGATTATTAAAGAACGAAGGTGGAATGAGAAAAATCAAGGACAGGGCAAACGTGTGTTCAAGTATGAGGAGAGAAGTTATTTATGGAAGGGTAGGTAATACTTTTGGTAGTCCATACTGTAGGTAGTTAAACTTTGCACACTTTGCACACTTTGCACACGCACTACTTGCATGTCCCATGTCCCATGTCCCATGTTGTCTTGTGTGTGGTTTGTACCTGATCCAGATCCTAGGGTAGGTGGGTAGGTGGGTAGGTGGAGAGAGGAGAGGAGAGGAGAGGAGAGGGTCCATGGAAGGAAAAGAGTGGAGGTAAAACCTTTAGTTTGCTTTTTCGTCTCTTGTCTCTCGACTCTTGCTTGACTCTTGACCTGGTTGTCTTTGGTTGTCTTGTCCTGTCCTATCCTGTCCTGTCCTGTCCTGTCCTACCATATCCAACCATCCATCCATCCATCCATCCATTCATTCATTCATTCTTCTGCAAGGCAGGCAGGTAGTGTTTTTCTTGCTCGAACCCCCCGTCCGATAGGACATGCACTCTCCCCTCGCACATCCATAGAATCCATACCTCCATACCTTCATCCCATCCCATCCCTTATCCATACGAATAATCCACATGCATATCCACATTCATCCCATCCGTCGCTCACGCTTATCCTCTTGTGATCCAATTGCCAAGTGTGAAATATCCACAAACATCCACAAACATCCACAAACATCCACCGACAGCCACCAACAGCCACCAACATCTTCAAGCGGAAACCCAAACAAATGGATCTCATGTCCTCTCCATCCAATGAATCTCTCTCATCTCTCATCTCTCTTCCCGCCCAGGGGTAAATCTGGGGGTGACGTCTTTTTCGTTGCTCTTTCCCTGCTCTTCCCCTGCACCATCCATCTGAAGTTCTTTCTTTCCAGCTTTCCAACTTTCCTTCTTTTTCGAAGGGTTTGGTTCCTGCATTAGAGGAAGACTTCTACTCCCTAAGGTATTGTCTATTGTCCAAGCGAGAAATCCAAAATATTGTTGAGTCTTTTTGCTTTGTCATCATCTTCGTTCGTGTTTGCTACCTTGTCCTTTCTAAGTTTGGTTTGCATTAATCAATTAATTGATTACTTACTTACTCTACTATTCGGAAATATCAACACATCCACTTGACTCTTCTATTTCGGTTCGTTGGCTTGGGTCGGGTCCGGTCTCATGATAATCTCGTATTGTGGATGTTGCCCCATCTTGCCCATCTTGTCCAAAATCATGCATGGATACGAGGCTTCTTTCTAGGGGGAGGGGGGGGCAACCCCCCCCGTCGGAACTACCGGTTGGTTGAGAGTGAGAATGAGAAAGATGAGAGAAAGAAAATCAGGGTCTCGCACACCCACGGCCACGGCGACACTGCCACTGCTGCCACTGCCACTGCCACCGATCATGGTGTGTGCGTTGTGAACTGGTGCTGCCACCATCGATCAATTCAGGACGAGTGGTAAGTGGTGGGTGGTTCAGTCGTGGCCCACGAGAACTCAAAACAGACCAACGGCTCAGAGAAACTCAGGGGAAATGAATGAATGGGAGTGGAGTGCACGTGCAAAGAAACCTAGAAACCTAGAAACCTAGAAACCTGCCCAGCACCTAGACTAGACACTGGACACTAGGCAGTGGAGAGCCATCCATTCCATCCATTCCTTTGCATTGTGTTGCCGCGTGCCTTGGTAAAGATGTCACGGATGCCAAAGAACAGCCGTTGATTGTTCGACAAGTTCGAGACCTGCACCTGTTTGGCCCCTGTTCTGCCCTGCCTTGGCCTTGCTGCTCGGTCATTGTCAATTTCGAAATTCCATCATCATTTGAACAATAAGGAAAGTAAACAATAAACAACACGCCCAAGACACAAGACACCACACACCATTCACAATTCACTTTTCACAATTCCGGCAATTCCATCATTTTCTATCGTTGCACGAGTGATCGAGTTTGGTATGCGTTGCATTTGTTGTGTTATTTACATTACTACCTACTTTGCCCATTTTCTTGCTCATCCCTCACTTTTGCTTCTTCCACAGCATATTGCACATGAAACTCCGCTGATCCACGCCTTCCCCGTGTCCTTGGCATCTCGATCGTGGATTGGACAATCCTCAGGCGTCTGTTTGTCTGTTGGTCTGTTTGTGACGAGTTGTACAGGCAAACATAAGCTATGCTGGAATTGAAACACCAGGTCGAAATTCTAGTCGGTCTCTGCCTAGTCGGTCATGAACACAGCCATCTTTCTCCGTCACATCCTGCTGTTGGTTGACGACCTCTCAAGCAAATTCACATTCACATTCACATGTGTTTGGTAACGGCTTGCCTCCGAATGTCTCTGAGTGAGATGATTCCTTTTCCCGTTCCTCAAATTCTTCGAGAGGAGAAAATATCGGGTGGCGCGAAGATCACCCGTGGGTTTCAAAGCCACCATTCCAGGGAGTGGTCAAGGACTTCCGATCTGATACATACAAGTAAACAATGTGATGAGCACCAAAGTCAGAGGCCAGGTTCTTGATGAGCAGTCATTGGATATTAGTAACATGAGATGAGAAATAGTTGTTCTCCTATGTCTAATTCGATACAATTGTATTGTGCACCGTCTGGATGGTCATGTTCTCTTGCTTTTCTTTGTCACGATAAAGTCTTGTGTGCTTCTCCATGTCATCTTCTCCTTCTTTAAAATTCCAGTCCGTTGTCTTCAGGATTTCGGGCTATGGGATGACGACGCCTCCTCTTCTTCTTTGTCTTTCGAGTTCACGGTCATCGAGGAAGGTAGGTATGGAGACGATACATACGTGTTTGCTTGAACGTTCAACCAGTCCTGTCAGCATCGAAGTCCAATAAACCTTGACATCTCTCAAAAGATATTCTGGAAGTATTTATTGGATTATTGCCACCTGCTCCAGCCTCTCAATGATCAGCATCAACATGCCCATATTTTGGTGTGCTCGAATCATCACGTGATTCAAAACCTCGAACTGATTTTCGGATATATACATCCGTGACTTTTTGAAAGTTGGGTGACCAAGAGCATCAGATATCTATCTCATCATACATACTTTAAGGTAGCCTTGTTGAGAAATCTATCGGCAAATCCTGTTCTAAGTACTGCATCGGTGTTGGTTTTCAAAGCCTTTGCTTGAAAGTTGTGGTGCCAAGATCCAGCAAGCATCAAAAGCAATACGCCTCTCGGCTATTTCAATGGAATCGACCATGTTCATTGGTTCAAAACACCGTCTGGGCTGATTCTGAAGCCCAAATGGCATCAAAACTTCCACTTTCGTCCATGTGCCGCGGGTGACCGCTGTTTATAGGATGCCCATTTTCAGCCGCACCCCAAATCTGCCACAAAGTCTGCCACCACCATGCCAAAGACAAAGTCCCGACCCGATGTCCGTGCTGTCAAAGACAGAGACGACATCTACAACTTTATCCTCATCTTCTGCCGTTATTCATAGTGTCTCCCCCCCCATTTTGAATTATGGCGTACACTTTACCACCGGGATGGGATTCGGATTATGATGGCGCGACAGAAAAATGGTTTTTTGTACACCGACCGTCTGGTTTCACTCAGGCACAGTTTCCCAAGGCCGGGGATGAGTTGGTCAAATCGGGTCAACCGGTAGAGATGGCACAACCTCAACCCAAACCTCCTCTGGCGAAGGATGTGTTGTCTGGAAAGATAGATACAATGGCGATGAATTTAGAGCAGCAGCGAGCGACGCCCGCACCAGATCCCAATGCCGGACCCCACCAGTTTACGCCTCAATATCAGAGCTATCAACCTCCAGTGGTGTCACAGGCTGCATCATATCAGGCGCAACCGAGCTATCAAACAAATCAACAGGGATTTAACCCATCTCAGGCTAACTCATCACAACATTCAACGGGAGCTCCTCCTCCTCATCAGCAGCAGCAGCAGCAGCAATCTAGTTATACACAGTCACCAACTTTCCAGCAGCCTTCATCACATTATACAGCATATCAGTATCCGTCGACCCAACCACCTCAAGCCAATACTGCACCACAGGTTCGTTCAGCTAGTGGTGGACAACAGTACTTACCATATTCCGCTAAGCCAACAGCCAACCAGGTTATTCGGCGCAAACCAACAGGATCATCGCAAACTCAACGGAAAAGTGTATCAAGCCCGGTCACTTCCCCGGCTCCTCAAACGCCCATTTACCAAGTCCAACAGCAAGACTGGAAGCCACAACCACTTGGAACTCCGTCATTGCAACAATCAGAGGGTAGACACGCTTCCACTCATGCACCACCATCGCAGTTCGCTGAGCAGCTTTATCCATCACAATCAGCAGTGTCTAATAATGGGCATCAATCTGAACAATTTCATCAAGCATCTCAACCTAACCAAAATTACCAGCCATATCAACCACCAACTGTGCAGGGAGGACCACAAGCTGGTCAAACCACCCAGAATGCACATGAAAGAAAAGACTCGGTATCGAGTTCCTATCAGGCCTATCAGCCCCCAGGAAGTAATGATCCTCAAACACTTACCCAGAACCAAAACATTGCATCATCACACGCGCCTGGGGTAGGGAACTCTGGGCCTAATACTCCTCAAGCTTATCCCATGGAACCGCTTCACGAAGAGCAAAGAATGCCTTCGGTAGAGCCCAGTCACTCAACACCAGAGACTAATGTTGGTTTATTGTCACAGGCAAGTCAGCAAGCTGGGCAACAAGATTCGCCTGCTGTGATGCCTTCGAGCCTGGCAACCTCGCAAAGCCCACCGCCACAACAACCGAACGGCTCATCTCAAGATACTCAAGAGGGCTTAAAGAAACCAGAGCCATATCAAGCTCACAGTGGCAGCGATAACAGCGAGCAGCATGCACAGCCTGTACTCACCCAATCAAGTCTGCCCTCAACCTCTGCTGCAAACGTAAGTCACCTTCCGAGTCAGGTGTCAGGTCACGATGTTAGTTCGGTGCCTCAAGATCCTCGGACAACTACTGCACATCAAACTCCAGTTCAGACTTTACCAGAAAACAGACGATTCTCTACTGTGTCAGCTACGTCTCGGCCAATGAGCACTTATTCTCCTGTCAATACTCCAAGTCCCATTCAAAACGCTCAATATCCACCACCAGCATATCCCAGTAGTAATCAACCTCAAAGCCAAACCCCTCAAGCTGCCGGCATTCAAAATCCAGCGAGTCCTCAAAACTCGCAGCCTCAATTTGTACCACCACCTCCTCAGCAAGCCCAAGCATCAGCCAGTCCTCAGAATGTGCATCCTCCCTTCACACAACCACCTGCTCAGAATTATCAAGCGGCGCAAACTTCTCAAGGTTCCCTGCCTCAATCCATGTCACCCCATCAGAACATGCAACATAATCAAACTCAAGCTAGTCCTTCAAACCAACAGCCACAGTTCATGTCGTCACCGCCTCAAAACAACCAAGGCATCAATGCTTCAAGTCCTCAGAATATGCAACCACAGTATATACCACCTCCTACTCAATACGGCCAAGCTGGTGTTAGCATGGGTAACCCACAGACTATGCAGCCTCAATTCGCACAGCAACAGCAGCAGCACAATATTCAAGCGAATCAAGCGCAACAACCGAATGCCATGCCACCCCCGCAGCACATGCAGCCTCAAACCCAACCCCAATATCTCTCTCACCCAAGCACATCACAAGCCAGCCAAGGCTCTCATCTGTCCCGAGCTCAGTCTGGTCCCGCTTCGTCAACGTTCGCTCAGCTCATGGCGCAAGATCATGTTATTGTGAACTCAGGGCTGCCACAACATGGTCAGCAAGCAGGTAGTCAGAACCCACAACTGCAACAGACCCAGCAGGGTCAGTACAAACCTCAAGGGGCTCAACCAAATATGCAATTCCAGCAACCAGTTCAAGGCTACAATCCATCTGCTCTCGGTGCGATGAAAGCCCCCGCTGCTCCAGATCCTAACCGAATTCAATCTTTTCAAGCACAATACGCCGGTCCTCCTCCCAACCCTTCATCCCTTCCACCCATAGGTTCCACTCGCCCAGGACTCATCAATCGCTGGTCCATGACAGCACTGTCATCCTCCAAGAAGGGATTTGAAAAAAGTAAAGACTGGATGAAGAAGAATCCAATGGGCACTATGGCTATGGCTGGTGGTCTTGGCGTTGTCGCTGGTGCGTGTGGTGTACCTGTGAATAATGCTGCGATGGCGGGAAGAGCGTATAACCAACATCAAGCTAGCAAGGCAAGAATTGCACAAGGTCAAGCTGGTAGGGGAAGAGGTGCGCCGGCAGGGGGCATGAGTGAGGCTGCTATGCAAGCTGCTATCCAGAAGGGTATCCAGGCGGGAATTGCACAGGCTATGATGGCTCAGAATGGTGGGATGCAACAAGCTGGACGAGGTATGCCGATGCAAGCTGGACGGGGCATGCCCATGCAAGCTGGGAGAGGTATGGTACCTGGGCAACAGATGAATGCTCAATTTCAGCAGCAGTTCGCTGGTCAACCAGGTGTCGTTCAACCTGGTCAGATGAATGCTCAAGCATTTCAAGCGCAGCAGCAAAACATGCAATTTGCACAACAAGCACAAGTACAGGCACAAGGCGCAAATCCTGCATTACAAGCTCCAGGGCGTCCTCAGTCCCAGTACTTTGGTCAGCCGGGTCAAGTACCTGCTCAAGGCACCCAGCAATTTGTCCAGAACCAACAGGGACAGCCTGTATATCAACAAATTCCTGGAGCTCCAAGTCAAGTTGCACAAGGCGAGCAAAACCCTTCTCTGATCAGCCAGATTGGAGGCATGATTCCACCGCAAGGTACTGCGCAATCACCTCCAGCACAATACGCTCAGAATCCTCCACCAGCCCAAAGTGGCGAGCCCTCAATGGTTAGTCAAGTAGCGGGAACTGTCCTACAGCAGGGAATTCAGATGGCCCAAGGTCAAAACACACAATCCGCTCCTCCACCACCACAAGCATATCAAAACCCACCTCCTCAAAATATCCAAGGGCAGCAAAATCCCTCGCTAATCAGCCAACTTGGGGGGGTGATTCCACCGCAAGGTGCCGCTAGTGCGCAACCACCTCCAGCACAATATGCTCAGAATCCTCCACCAACTCAAAACAATGACCCAGCCTCTCTTAACCCACCACCAGGAAGCCTCCCACAACAAGGAAGTCAGCAGGTGTCGCAAGGTCAAAACATACAAACCCCTCCTCCTCCACCACAACCGCTGCAAACCCCACCGCCGCAAAATGCACCAGCACAACAGAACCCCTCACTGATAAGCCAGATTGGGGGAATGCTACCGCAAGGTAGTAACCAGCCTGCTCAACCGCAGTATGCACAAGCACCGCCTCCTCAAAATGCACCAGCACAGCAAAATCCCTCGCTACTGAGCCAGGTTGGAGGAATGCTACCACAAGCCAGTACCCAACCTGCTCAACCACAATACACACAAGCACCACCTCCTCAAAATGCACCAGCACAGCAAAATCCCTCACTACTAAGCCAGGTTGGAGGAATGCTACCACAAGGCAGTACCCAACCTGCTCAACCGCAATACGCACAAGCGCCACCTCCTCAAGCCCACGAACCGTCCAAGCTCGGGCAATTAGCTGGGAAGTTACTTCAATCTCAACAACAGCGTCCACAAAGCCAATATATGAACCCTCCACCACAGCAAGCATCTTACCAAACCCATTCTGAACCCCAAGGACCATCAAAGATCACTCAAATAGCCGGGAAGTTACTCCAATCTCACCAACAACGGCCACAGAGTCAATATATGAACCCTCCACAACAACAAACATCATACCATACTCAACCTCAATCCCATGAACCGTCAATGATGAGTCAAATTTCAAATCTCATGCCTCACCAACAGCACGCAACGCAGCAGCCGCAAACGCAACACACCCAATCACAATACCCACCACATGCCCAGCAGGACCAGGAACCATCACTGATAAGTCAGATGTCGGGTCTCATGTCCTCTCCACAAGGATCCCACCAGCAACAACAGCAGCAGACACAGTACACGCCACAAGCTCAACCAGCACAATATCAAAACCAGCCTCAGTCACAAGAGCCCTCACTCCTCACACAGCTGAATCAAATGTCGAGCATGATGCCACCGCAACAATCTCAACACCAGACACAACATATGCCTGTGCAGCAGCAACAGCAGCAGCAGCAATCATTCGCTTCCGCGCCGGCAGAAGAACAACCTCGCGGTGCTGACCCCTCCCTTTTCGGAGGAGAGAATCAATCCACCGCTACCGGCTCAGGCGCTCCAGCTGATTATGGCGCGGGTGGAACCGGTGTCCCAGCCGATTATGGTGCAGGTGGAACTGGTGGCCCAGTTGATTACGGCTACGCAGCAGAGAGCGGAGTAGGCGGCGGCGGAGGATACGTATATGATCCCACAGCCGGTTACACGGACCCAGCAACCACACTGGCTTCCATACAAGCCCAGCAGGAAGCGGCCGTACAAGCGGCGTTCCAGGCGCAGACGGATCAGAACGTGGTTGGGTTGTGGGACACCACGCCTGCGACCACCACGACGACAACGACGTATGATTACAGCGGGTGAGTCTTTGTTTTCTTTCTCGTGAGCGAGATGTTATGTATAAGGAAGCTAACGTTAAGCAGTGGAACGACGTATTATGACCCCAACGCTGGGTACGGCTATGATTATGGCGCTGGTGCTGGCGCGGGCGAATCGGAAGCCGCGACGCAAGCGAGGCTCGATATGCAGGCCCAGGGCGAGGCGAACTCGATGAGCCTGATTGACGATACGCAGTATACCGTTGGATCAAACGGGTATGTCTCTCCTCCCTCTCTCTACCCGCCCTACCCTTGGCCCCTCTCCCTTTCCCCTTCGAAAACCCAACCCTATCCACCCTACAGGACACAAGCTAACAAAGAGAGCAGTGAAATCGTCTCCACAGGCGCAGGAGGGTGGCAGGCAGATTACGGCGGCGATCCTACCGCTGCCCAGTTCGATATGCAGGCCCAGGGTGAGGCGAATGCTATGAGTCTTATTGATGATACCCAGTATGAGGTTACGTATGATGATGGGGGTGGTGGGTTTGAGGAGATTGGGTTTGGGTTAATTTGATTTGATTTGATTTGACTTTTGACTTTGAGGAAGGGGTGGTGAGAGGAGAGGAGGGAAAGGGAGGGTAACTGGTAGAGTATTGGGTATAGCTCCCATTGTACATATATCATCTATTGATTTAATACTGAAGACTATCATCTATCATCTGTCGTCTACCGTCTGCTGCATATCAAGTATTCCCCCTCCTTATCGATTCTTCCTCACCATGACGGACGTCCTATCTTCGCTCTTTCTTACTTTCCCCATCTCCACCTCACTTCCCTCACGCTCACATAACGCTACAATAACTCTTGGACCCACTAGCGGTTTTCTCCCTCTTCCCTAGCATCTCCATATCTCTCTCATTCACTCCATCCTTTGCGCGGATGATGATGTCGTCTATTGCGTTTGGTGCTGCGTCTGCTTTTGCTTCTGCGACTGCGACTGGTGCGGCGAGGGGGACGCGAGCAACGAGTCCGATGGTGGGTTCTTGAGCGTTCGGAGTCGGAGTCGGGGCGCCGTGGATGGCGAGGGCCGAGGCGCTGGACGGCAAGGGGGCGTTAGTTGTGTGTTTTCATTTTGGGGGTGGGGAGGCGGAGGATGGGGAGGGGGAGGGAGAGAGGGATGGAGGGAGGGGGATGATGGGGTAGTTGGTGGATGATGGGATGGGATGGGATAAGATGAGATGAGATAAGATGAGATCGATAAGACAAGAAGGGAAGGGAAGACTAACAGGACAGAAGAAGCGATGAAAGTGGAAGACTTCATGGTGTTGGTTGGGATAGGGAGGTATTGTTGGTGTTGGTGATGGTATTGATATTGATAAGCGTAAGATACCCTAGGAATCGCAAGTGATGAAGCGGGTGGGGTGGTGAAATAATGGTGAAGTGATGATTTTGTCTTGGTATTTAGATGGCGGTTCCGTAATATGAGAGGGGAGTGGAATGTTCTTAAATACTCCCTTTCTACTCGTACTGTGCTGTGCCATTGATGCTGGTGGCTGACATATTCTTCGACCGAGATGGTGATAATCTGACCAGTTCTGTTGAGGTATTGACAATGGTTAAGCTGTATGCATGGGCGATCATGTCATTGATGCTAAATCTGGAAGTAGATAATCAATGGATGGATGGATAGATGGATGAACGCTTGCGTGCCGAGGAAATGCTTTCTGGCCCCAATCAGTCGACAACATTCCTGTTTAGAGTACTGGGGTTCTGGACTTGCGGTGTTGTGTGGTATGGCACCATTGACCTATGAGGAAAGCACTTGAGAGGATTATTGAGGAGGGGGCCGTATCTCTACCCAAACCACACCATACAAATCACAAACAAACCATCCTCCTTCCTTCCTCCCTTCCTTCCTGTTTTCGCTTTCGGATCTTCCTCCCACTTCCCACGGTCCGTTCCTAGCCTACCTACCTACCTACCCACCAATTCCAAAATCTCAAATCCCGTACCGCGTGCGCGAACCCTCATACCTACTAAGCCACATCAATATATCCCTCTAAATTAAGACACGCTAAGCGAACGTTGCCGAAATATAAGGGGGCGAGGTGATGATTCATCACTTGGCGTGTCGTGGTAACTAAGGTAAGCCCCTACGTGATTTTTCTCTCGTTGGGTGGGGCGTTTGAGTTTAGGTAATCGCACTTTCGTGTATAAGCGAGATTTCTGGGGTGCGTTGCATCGTTGTGATGGTGAGGGTGAGGGTGAGGGTGATAGTGGCTGTTGTGGAGCGTTGGTGGGATTTCATTGTTCCGTTCGTGGGTTTGCTTCAGTGGGTGTTGTCAGGTAGGTACTGTTGTGGTGTATCACTTGTTTGACGATCAAGGGAATACGGAGGGGTGGGTGTAGGTGGGTGTCGATCAAGAGGTGAGGTGGGTTTTGAGTAAATGATGCGTGGTGTGGATGTATGGTGAGAGGAAAGGGTCAAAAAGGGGAGGTGGTTTTGAGGTTGTAGGATTGTGCGTTTGGTTGACAGGTTGTGAGGGTTGGCTATAGAGTTGGATTGTGGTGAAAGAATTCTATGAGGGGACAAAACCGAGGCGCAAGAACTATTGTAAAGAGACTCAAGGGTAGAAATTGATGTACAGATTCAATGAGGTAGTTTTGAAACATTCCATTTACATCTTCTACACATGTCACTCCCTCTCCATCACCTACCCACAAACTACAAACTCCCCTCGCCAACTCTCAACGAAAAAACCTCCTCGCAATCAAACCCAGCCTACTCTACATGACAGTACAATAATAGGTTCCTTTAGAAGCTTGATCTCTCTTCTGCACCTCCTTCGCCTCCTTCTTCTCCAACACCTCCACCTCGCTCTTCTTCTCGAGCTCGAGCGCCTCGGGGGTACGAGCGACGATGATATCGGCGCTGGGAGCGGCTTCGCGCTGTTGGATCGCCACGGACCCGTCTTGAGCGACGGGCGCGGCGAAGGTGGTGAGTGCTGAGACGCTGGGTGCGCGTTAGTGTTAGATTGAGGTGGGAGTGGTGGTGGGGGATCGGGACGGGAGGAACGGGACGAGTGAGGAAGTAGAGGGGATAAGCGACTTACAGAATGGAGGAGGCGATGAGAGTTGTGGACTTCATGGTTGCGGTTGGTTTTTTTTGCTGGAGAGAGACTTGGGAGATGGTTTGTTTTCTGGGCTGGAAATTGAAATTGGCCTGTTGCTGAGAAGTGATGATGAAGTGATGTTGTGATGGAGACATTGAGACGTCGACAACGACTTCTTATATAGTCCGACTTCTCTATCTCACTGCCTCGTACCCCATCTCACCGCCACCTTGCGATTCAATCACTGCCAATTCTATTCTCATCTGAGCAAGATCGCAGATAGCACAAGGATTCCATTGTATTTCCATCCCTCCTGCCCCGCCACCGCACATGAACACGATACTTCAGCCCCCCATGGCCTAGGAATAGCTTCATCTCGCCACTTACAAATCAATACCTGGGTACACATGCACCAGACGAAATCCTGTCATTTCCCATGAAGTGTAACCTCGCCTTGCGCTCCACCGGGTGTGGTTCGTTACCTTAGGCGAGGAGGGCTTAGCCGAGAAAGGGGCGGCGCGGTGATTATTCATCGCTTTGATAATCCGGATGATGGACAACAATACTTCCGGACACGAAGACGGAGACGGGAATAGATAACCGATTCTTGTTTGCTATGTTTTGTTTTGTTTTGTTTTGTTTTGTTTTGAGAAAGTTAAGCGTTATCTGGGAATGGGAATGGGAAGGGGAAGGGGGCTTGGTTTGAGTGGTCCTCCTGGTTTTGCATGAAGCTAGTGGGGTTGGTGAGGGCAGATTTATGCGAATATTTCGTTCGATTGGGAAGCTTTTTTCAAGTTTGAGATGGTGATTTCACGTTTTTAGATGAAGTTGGCGATGAACTCCTTGTAAGTTGAACACATTCACCTAGGCGTTCGAAAGTTTAACACGTGATGTTTAAGTCAGGTGTCAAATCTCATTTCAGCCGGAGTTTACATTCCCGTTCAATCACTGAAGCTCACAATATCTTGTATCTATCAATCCCAAAATCATACACAGATATTTAATTCTCAGCAAAAGTCCTTTCTAAGTCTAACATTACATTCCCCGTAATCATAACAGGCCCGATGCAAATCTCCTCCATTAGCTCGCTTACATGACTGTGCAATAATATGTCGAACTACTGCTCTTCTTCTCCCTCTTCTCCACATCTCTCTTCTTGACCTCCGTTATCTCCTCTACTTTAACAATCACCACAGTGTCTTCGCTTGTTTTGCCCACAGGAACAGGCTCCATAACAGGAATCTCTGCGCGGACAACGACAATGTCCTCGCTTGTAGTCTCCACACTTTTACGTCTGATAATAACAGGCTCAAGCGATGGAACCGGGGCAGTGGGAGCAGCGCTGATAGCGAGAATGTTGGCGCTATGGAGATGGTAGGTTAGCTGGGGAGTCAAAATCGAATTTCATGTCACGAGACTTGGTGCTTGACTTACAGGATGGAGGTCATGATGAGTGTAGATGACTTCATGATGGCGATTGGATTCTTGGGTAGAGCGAGATGGTATTGATCCTTGATTGTTGGTTGTTGGGAAAGCAAAGAGGAGAAGTGATGGAGATGGTGTATAGTGAACGATGCTTGTTGTTGTTTCTTGGCTATGCTGAGGATATGCGATGAGTGACGAATTCAATTTCAGGATCTATGCTAGCTCTTATATACAGAGTCACCTCTTTCGGGATTTGCTTTCTTTTGCGCAGTTCACCTGATGAGTAGTATCAACATCAAATTTCATATTTCATTGCGCAGTTCGGCCTGAGGCTCAAGAGGCGCATCCTCTTCACTACCCCATCCACGGCCCACATCAACGCCAAACACCACACCGAAGCCTTCTCTACTCGAACTGGCAGCCTTTTAGTTTAAGAAGCCAGCAAAGTGTGTCTGTTCCGATGATGTTTTACTTCCTCTAGTCGCAAATCTCCCTCATTCGAATATATTAGACGAGGGCTGAAGTGGCAGTGTGTGTATTGTCTAAGGTTATTCATCACTTGGCAAACGAGACGGTAACGATCCCACTTGATTTTGCACTGTTAGCAGTCTACTATCAGCTGACGACTTGGAAAGAAGCATGATTTTAATGCAGGGCCAAGGTCATTTTCTTGATTTCTCGAGGAAAGAGACAGACTAAGTGGAGATGTGGTGGGTGTGCTGACAAAAATACGGCTGGAGAGGTTTAGGAATGATTACTTTGACATATCCCGAGATTGCACAAAGCTATCATCTTGGCAGTGTTAAGCGATGCTTATAACGAGTATATTTATGACTGTTAAGAAGTATACTTGAAAAGTGTTTCCGAAGTACTTTTACCGTCGACCGCGCATACAAGTGCTGTAAGCGCAGTAGGTCTATTTTAGTATCTTGTAAAGTTATTGTATAATACTCTCTGTGGTTTTGGGGAGAGCTCTACAGATCACGAGAATTCAAGAGGTCAATTGAGTGATAGGATGAGTATGAAGACATTCCATTGTTGGCAATCCTCCTATCTGAAAGCTTACTCCATCGTCCAAACCCAAAACAATACAGTGCAAGTATCCCTCATTTCGTTTACATGACACTGCAGTAAGTCCCACTGCTAGTCAATTTGTCTCTCTTCTCCATCTCTCCCCTCTTGACTTCAACCCCTTCCTCTTCTCGGACAACCAACACAGCATCGCTTCTCTTCACTGATCGGGCCACAACATCCTCGCTGGTAGCGGCTGCATCTCGGGCTATAAATGCGACGGGCTCGAGAGCGGCAGGTTGAGGAGTTGGAGCTGCGTGGACACTAAGAGCGCCGGCACTATAGTGAGGAGATGTCAGTTATCTTCTTTTTCGAGAGGTCGACCAAATTTGCGCTCATGGAAGCTTGAATCGAGGATGAGCATGTGTGACTTACAGAACGGAAGTGACGATAAGGGTTGACGACTTCATTGTGAGAGCTGGATATCTGATACCGGAGGATTGATATGAGATGAATATGGAGCTTAGTCGATGGTCGAAGTGTAGGCAAAAGATGATTGAGAGAGATATGGTAGTGTTCTTGTTCGCTGCTCTTTGTTGGCGATCTTAAGGATTGTTGTTGAGTGATTCAAGAGGGTTTACAACGGCTTTTATAGAAATTACAACCACACCTCCATCAGAATCTGCTTTCTATGCTAGACGCATCTTGATTAATAAAGTTATTACAACTGAGACTTTTTTCCCATTTTGTAGGCCAGGACCCAGAATTACCTTACGTCTGCAGAAATGAATACTGGGTCAAAGCCAGCCGCCCCTGGTATTACAGTCAAGCATTTTCCACTTCGGTCAGTAGCCTATCAACTTTAAACTTGCATTTTATAGTTTAATCACGCTTCTTGACAACCATTTTGGGCGAAAATCTGCCTCTTTCAGATATGCTACGCGAGAAGTGGTGCCGTCTTGTGGTGGCTTCGATTAATCATCACTTGGCGCGCAGACGGAACGGTCCTCCCTTCGAATGGTCTGATTCCACCACACGATTCAGAGAGAAACCTAGTCATAAGAAAGAATCGATGAACCTTTTCGGAAACTCCAATTTCTTATTGTCTCAAGTAATTGTGCAATATTTGGTAGGATTATGGGAAAACAATACAATAGACAAGAATCAAAGAGGTCATTTGAGTGGCAGAACAAGTATAAAGATATTCTATTACTGACTAAACATACCCAAATCCTACCCAAATCCTACTGTATAGTGTATACCAAATCCCATCCATATCCCATTGCTGATGTCCCTTTATAATTGCGCCCATACAGCTCCCGCTACCCTGTTCATGATTGAATTCACCTATGCTTCAAAGGCTACCAGTTTGCTCTTGATACATATCGCCTTCGCCAGCGTCTCAATACTACCACTGCTCAAAAGCTCCAGAACCTGTAGGTTTGCCTCGAACTCCCTAGTGATATAATTTCGCACCTCGATTGCAACCAGACTATCAAGCGCATAGGCCGACAGACTCCTTGTGACATCCATATCCTCCTCTTCAAGCATCAATACACTCGGCAACTTGCTCAGCAGTCCTCTGCGCACAACATCTTCGGCATCGGCAAGGCAAGTAGCGGCCCGAAGCTGCGTGTTGAATGACACTGGGGCTGAGACGGCGGATGCAGTTTCGGCTTCGAGCTTGAGTCGTAGGTGCTTAAATTTGGCATCCTGGGTCCAGAATACAGGTGCTGTTTGGCCGGAGAGGCGCATGCCGGTTATGATGTGTCCATTACAGCTCTCTAATTTACCTGTGATAGCTGCGCCGAGTAATGCAAGTACTTCAGCCTCGCATATCGTATCACTGCCTAGATTTCGGCTGACCTCTTTCGCAGCATCGGCGTTCTCAGCAAGATATCCCGCATCTGAGACAGCTGTGAGGTCGAGGCAGGCTGAAGGAAGGTTGAGAGAACGACGATATTGTGTGAAGGCATTCAGGAATGTGTTTGCAGCTGCATATGCAGCTTGTCCTCGATTGCCGACTGCACCTGCTGCAGAACTTAGGGCGACGAAGAAGTCCAGAGGTTGAGAGGAGAGAGCGTTGTGAATGTTCCATGCGCCCTGGACTTTTGAGGAAGTGACATTGGTGTATTGCTCATAAGTCATTTTTTCGAAGAGTACATCCTAATTATGTCAGTACCATACTAGTTAAGGGGCGTGAAAAGCTTACATTCAAGACCATGGCACCATGAACCACGCCTTTGACCTCTGGCATGGAGGATGTTACTTCAGCGACAAGAGTATCGACAGCTTTGCGATTTGCAATATCGCAGCTTTTGACGACCACCTTTGCACCAACAAGTGCAAGCTCATCGATGAGTTCCTGGACTTTTCCAGTGGCCGAAGCGCTTCGAGATACCAAGACGAGATTTCTTGCACCTTTACCTACCATCCATTTCGCCATACTACGTCCTAGACCTCCCGTGCCACCAATCAGAATGTAGGATGCATCTGGACGCAGAAATTGATTGTGCTTGGCCGATGGAGTAGCCTACTTAATGTCAGTGGTAAACAATTAGTGAAATAGAGGGTGCTCATACCTTGACCATATGATCAGCTTGTGGCGAAATGATTAGCTTGCCATCGAAATTTCCGGATTGTAGAGTCTTAAATGCGGTCTCGATATCTGAGATAGGAAAGACAGTAGTCTGCAATGGTTTGGTTTTGCCAGACTGTAAAAGCTCAGACACGCTCAGGATGAGTTTAGATATAATCTTTGGTCGTTGTGTCGCAAGTGAAGCAATGTCAACCGACATGAAGGATTTATTTCCAAGCTGAGTTGTGTCAAGCCTTGAAGAAGCTGCACCGAGCTCAATGAAGCGACCAAAATTACTCAAAGATGCCCATATATTGCGGTAGGCATCTACATCTGTAGAGATACAGTTTAAAACAATGTCGTATTGATCTTTGGAAAGCGATGCTGTCTCGCTCAGAAACTGCGAGTCGTGGAGTCCATAAGTTTGTAACAAAAATGATTTGCTCTGAGCACTATCCGTGACGACAATTATCTCAGCACCAATGCCTTGTGAAATAATGATCGCAGCTTGTCCAGCTGGACTCGAAGCACCATGGATCAGAACCTTTTCGCCCTTGTCGAGTCTTCCGAGGTTGACCAAGCCATAATATGCCGTACAATAAGCTACAAGCATCGATGCTGCTGCGTTGAAATTGGTTTCATCGCTGACCTTGACGGCGAGTGCGGCGTTAGTCCTAGCAAATGTCGAGTATACACCTTGTGAGACTGTTATGCAAGCAACACGATCACCGGCAGTGAAATTTGTAACCTTGGAACCAACCTTGGAGATGATCCCGCTGCATTCCGAGCCAAAATTAAAGGTGTCGAACTTGCCCATGGCTGTACAGACATCTCGAGAATTCATGCCAATAGCCTTAACTTGAATTTCAATTTCATCGTCTTCCAGCGGCGCATCCAAAGTTTGATCGACGAAGTGGAGTGTTTCAAGAGCACCGGGAGTTTGAATCGCAAGCTGTAGTGATCTCTCGTTCTGCGAGTATGGTGTGGATTCAAGAGTCGATCCTTTGGTCTGCTTGTATACGAGCTCGTTTATTTCGGTATCGTTCACAATACGAGGTGTGAAGAACGCGCCACCGGTCTCCGTGAACTCCAATTCACAATTAGGGCCCGCATTCGAGTTGAAGACGTGTTTGAAGACATCGAGAATCGCTTTTACTGTACTTTCTTCGTTCAGACGTGTGCTGGCATCGAGGTCGAGTGTGGCGAACTTGAGCAGGGTCTCTGATCGGATGCTTCTGCTAAGTCCTGTGACCATGTTTCTGTCAGGGTTGCTTGAACCAACATATGCTCCTCGCACAACCCAAAAGATGCCTTGAACTGTAGTCAAAATCTTGCGAAGCTGAGTAAACTGGTCCGCTGTGAGCGTTGACAGCAGAGGTTCATCGATTTCTGTCAAGAACAAGCACAACTTTCCGTCCGTTGCGACATCGTACAAAGTGCCCATCTCGGGAACTTGGCCAGTTTCGTGCGCTAGAAGGTTTGAAAGATTGCTAGCAAGTTTGAGTTGTTCGTCAGAGTTACCATGTATGATAGCAATTTGCTCATTCGAAAAATTGGCTGATGCTCCGTTCGCGCCATTAGTCAGATTATGTTGATGCCCGTTAATGCCATTCGATTGGATTTCTTGTCCACTTGTACTTTCAGAAGTATCTCTCTTCAAGGTCTGAAGAACCGGCTCCCAGTCTAACTTGTAGCACAGCTCTCTGTGGACTTCGGCTTCTGAGCCTGCCTCCCTTTCAATGATTGGGGAAATCTTCAAATTTTCGAGCGTGATGATGGGATCTGAAGGATTGTCGGAGGAGGTAGCGAACATAGACATCTGGATTGGTTTTGGATGCGTTGATGGCCGAGCTCCATTACAGAATGCGTGCAGGCTGCTTCCAGGTATCTTCGTCAAGTCGCTAACTTTTCGAGAGATATTAAGTCGTTCTATCGCTGAAGGTAGATACACAGTGTTTATTGCATCACGACCTGCACCGATAATCGGCCAGTACATTTCAATCAGCTGCTCCAACAATGCTGGATGAATAACCGAACTCGTCTGAAATTCTTTGGGCATTTCTTGAGCTGTATTGACTGTTGTGATATCTGCCATTGAAGAAGTATCGTTAGCATGACAGTGGTTCATACCCTGAAAACTAGCCCCATAAGCCACCCCAAGCTCAGTGAGAGAGTCATATATCTTCTCCTTGTCCACGGATGACATGTCCAGATGTGTAATTTCTTGTACAGCGGATAAGACCGATGGCTGTGGCTTTGCTTTGACAGCAATGAGTCCTTTCGCATGTTCTGTCCATCCTTTATTCAGAGCCCAGGAATGAATTCGAAACTCGTCCCAAACTTCAGATGACACAAGATTGCCTTCTTGATGAGGTCGTAACTGGAGAGTCATCTCTACATCCTCCTCGCTAAGCATAAGTGGTGTATGGACTGAAATATCTCGCAGCTCAAAATTTTCGTATTGTATATCTCGCAATGCTGCTCTTTGAGACGCTGCCTCCACAGCCATGGAGATAAACCCTGACATGGGGAAGAGAACAACACCCTGTATCTTGTGATGCCGCAGCCAAGGAAGGTCGTCAACTCTGAGAATGTTTCGCCAAGTTGGCTCCAAGTCATTTGAATAGATCGCCATGGTCCCAAGAAGGTCATTTCGAGGCATTTTTCGTCCCTTGTGCTTTTGCATGGCCCGTGTTTCATGCCAGTATTTTGTCTGATGATTCCAAGGATAACGTGGCATGTCTACTAATAGCGTAGGTTTCTTGCTTGCCGAATGTAGATTGACAGCACCCATATTAAGGTTGACACCTTTTGTGAATAATGTTGATGCAAGGTCTAGCGCTGTCTCGACTGCATCTCGTTTCCTCACGAGAGCAGAGGTGTAGGGTATCTTCATCGCATTTGGGCCACAAGACTTAAGAATTTGCTTGACTGGACCTGCGAGGGCAGAGTGAGGGCCAATCTCGATAAGCATATTAACACCGGTCTTAAAGTTCTCCACCGGATCGCACATTGTGGCTAAGGCCTCAGAAAATCGGACAGATTGTGTCAGGTTTTCTACCCAATACGAAGGTTGGAGAGTCGTTCCATCCACAACGTGCCCCACAAGCGACGAGTGAAACTTGACGTCTGTCGATATTGGGGCATCCAGAGCAGATAGGCATCCCATATAATCCTTTGCAACCAGTTCCATGTGATGACTGTGATATGCCATATCTATCTGCAGCTTTCGATTGAACATCGTGGTCTTCTCCATGACTGCTTGGAGTTCATCGATGGCTTCCACGTCACCTGAAAGTGTCAAGCTTGTTGGACTGTTGTAACATGCGATTTTGACCTCCTTTTTGGACAACTGTGCAATAAGTGGCGCAATCTCCTCTTTAGTGCAGCCAACTGCCATCATAGTGCCCTTTAGATCAGGAAACTTCTTCTTCAAAAGAGTCGTCACCATGCCTCGATAATATGCAATAGCCATACAAGACTTCAGGGGCAGAATTCCAGCTGCATATGCAGCGCCGATCTCGCCAGAACTATGTCCAGTAACAGCAGTCGGTGTGACACCCCAGCTTCGCAGTAAGTCTGTTAGGGCTAGTTGAATGGCTGTACATGAAGGTTGACTGATGTGGGCTTCATTTACGAGTGAGCATTCAGCTTCCTTTCGAAGCTCATCTAGAACAGTGTTAACAATACATGCTTTATTGAGTGACAGATTACATACCAATGAGGGAAAATGGGGACCCAAGCGAGAGCAAATATTCGTCGCATGACTCGATCGTAGCAGCAAATACAGGATAATGCTCGTACAGTCCCCAGCCCATCTTTGCCATCTGTGCACCCTGACCAGTGAAGATGAAGCCGATACGAAGAGGCTCAGTCTCCCTTGAAGGGATGATCTTGCCACTGTTCAGAGATTGTACTAGTTCGAAGGATGACGAAGCGTTGATGGCGACCCTCCATTGTAATAGCGAGCGTCGCTGGCCAAGTGTGTAGGCAACGTTGCCCATCAAATCATTCTGGAATATTTCGGGTCGTTGTTCCAAGTAAATGCCAATATTTTTCATCATAGCTTCCAAGGCAGTTTTGTCGTTCGCGGATAGCACAAAAAGCTTCCTTACAGGTGCTTCGGCCTCCCCTGAATCTGGCGAATCGTCGTTCAGAAATGGTGCCCGTTCTAATACAACATGTGCATTTGTTCCTAGGAAGTGAGAACTAGAGTTAGCATTGCGAATGAATATAGTTCAGATCTGATGTTACACAGGTTCAGACTCGCAAATGCCAGAGTCGAAGTCTCAGATCAAGGAAGATTTCGAAAATTTCGAAAATTACATACCACCAAATCCGAAATTGTTGACACTGGCAAACCTCTTTGGTCTAGGCCATGGACGTTGACTGATTGGCACCTAAACATGATCAACAAGTTTCTTTTATTCAAGGACAGGCTCCTCACCTTCAAGCCCCATTTTGCGAATGGTATATTTTCGTTTGGCTTCTTGAAGTCATAATTTGGTAAGATGAAACCACGTTCCAACATGAGCGCACTCTTGATAACAGATATGACACCTATGCTTGGTTAGCAAGCATATACCATAAGAATTAATTGCTATCCTCACCAGAGGCTGCCTCCAAGTGCCCGATATTGGACTTGACCGAACCAATAAATAGCGGGTTTCTGGCCGTCCGGCCCTCGCCAAAGACATTGTGCAGTGCCGTAGCTTCGATCGGATCACCAACTTTTGTTCCGGTTCCGTGAGCTTCAACATAGCCCGTTTCTTTTGGATCGATTCCAGCGCTTTTGTAAACTGATCTCATCAATGATTCCTGGGCTGCGCCGTTAGGCATTGTGATACCAGGCGCTAGTGAAGTTAGCCAGCCTTCTTCCCAATTGGCGTATAGATCAAGATGTGAGAACATTTTTGTGGATCACATTGTTCACCTCAACATAAGACAACTAACAACAAAACGGATAACATGAATAATGACTCACTCTTGCCATCCTGGTTAATGCCACTGGCAACAATAACGGATCTGATTGTATCATTGTCTTTCAAGGCTTGCTCTAGTGGCTTGAGAACTAGAATACCACACCCTTCACCTCGTCCGTATCCTGTGCCACGACTGTCGAATGAGAAGGAACGCCCTTCGTCGGAAAATAATCTAAATTATCAGAATTGAATATGCAGACAGACACAGCAACATACCGCGACATAGACATAGAAATCCAAAACTCTGGCAACATATTAAGATGACAGCCTCCTACAATTGCCGCTTTCGATTCTCCGTTTCGTAGACTCTGGCATGCTTGATGAATTGCTACCAAACTTGATGAACACGCAGTGTCCATGGTAAAACTAGGTCCTTGTAAATCGAAAAAGTGAGATAGCCTGTTACTTTGCATTGCAAATGCACACCCTTCCAAAACTGTTAGCCATTTTGCTTTGCTATGAATAGTTCGATGACTTGCCTGTAGCTTGGTACATTGGTATACTGTCAGTGTCCGAAAACGCCTGCGATTCATACTCTGAAAATGAACCTCCAATAAAAACACCCACTTCTTTCCCAACAATCTCGTGCTTTGGAATTCCTGCACTATCGAGCGCTTCGAACGTGCACTCCAGCAGGAGACGCTGTTGTGGGTCCATAGATGTCGCTTCCTGAGCGGTCAAACTGAAAAATGGTGCATCAAACAAACCCAAGTCCTCTTTCAGAAAATTACCACCCACTGCATTAAAACATCCACTTTTCCCAGGATTTGGGTGATGAAAGCTGGCGTTCTCAAATCGTTCTTTGGGTATCTCAGACCAACCGGACCGCGCTCGCGAACACAGCTCCCAGAACTCATCCGGCGAAGCTACATTACCCGGCAGCCGGCAGGACATGCCTACTATCGCAATTGGCATTTTCATAGGTCCTTCAGGTTGCCCATATCCTTTGACATATCCTTCCGTGTATCCATGGGTATAGGCGTCCGTGTAGAGTTTTCTTGTAGGCGAATCAATAGCTTCATTCTCTGCCGCATGTTCTCTGGCGCTTGTCGCTCTCGCATCTTCCGTGTTTCCGCCAGGTGAGGTAGGTAGAGTTGCTGAAGGAGCCATTATAACCAGTATGATGAGGAAGAGATGCGTGCGATCTGTGAAGGTTGGGCAAGTGGTTGGTCTTAAAGCTCTGGACAACCCTAGTACAATCTGGTCTCATTGCGGGTATTTCCTTTTGAATGAGTCTGTGTCAAGTCAAGTATGTTTCGTAGGAATGCGAATTATACGAACTTAGTAACTTCAGACGAACAGGAATCGTGTGGCTTTCCGAGATTGTAGAGGGCCTTCGCTAATGTGATGGAAAGGGTATCTGTGATTGGCTCTAGTTTCACTCGAATCTATATTGAGGGGCGAAAAGAGGGGATCACTTGACTAGCCGTGGCTAGAATGTGGTCTCTCTCCAGCCAATTCGAGACAACCCACTCAAGCCTCGACATCCTAATTGTCTGATCATCGGCTAACATTTGATGGCACCGACTTTTGAGAGTAATTGACATAGGAAATGCTTGTACAATGAGTTTCCTTGCAGGTAGAATATCCCTAAGCAGTTGTTTGGAGACTCTAGCCAAGAAGCTTCATGTAAGGAGTGGTTTGCTTCCGTAACTTGGTGACATCTTTACATGGAGTCGTCCTGAATTAGGGTTGTCATAGCGAATGATCTTCATTTGACAGACCGCATTGACATTCAGCACAACCATCACGGGGGAAACAAAACAAGAGTGCGTCTCACTAGTGAATGTCAAACATCTTTGATGAAGTTCGATTAGGGTTTTGCACCCGCGCACCAGGCGGGTGGCGCTCGGGCCAGGCCCCACTCGTGTTAAGCTTAAGTGGGACAATACAGGCCTCCCGGTGATCGTAGGGATTCCCTAGACGAGCAACTGTGGCATGTGCAGATCTTCTTACAATTGGGATCCTTTCAATGCGGTGAGGTATGGGAGAAAGCAAAAGGGATTGAAATCTTTCTTTTGGGCGATTGTCTCTGTAGTGTTTCAGACCTCAGTCTCGGGGACTGGTCATGCAAGTCAGAATCTTTTGAAAAGGAATGCTACTCTCTTTCTACTGCTTTTGGTTTTGCTCTCTTACCACGTTGATCGTCCTTTGCATTTAATCCCTTGTGTTTTGTCATTTTAGCCTTGTCTCCTTAACTCCCAATTATTTTATATCCAGAGTTTACATTCTTTGAACTCTAACAGTTAGCAATATGAAGTTTCTTTGCCTTTGTGGAGCTTATGGCAGCGCCGATGTAAGAATGAATCTTGGAATAATAGTTGAGAGATCTGTGCTAATTTGCGCTTAGAAATTTGCCGTGCAACTGGGTACGTTCATGAGCGCCACGATGCTTCCTATGCATACAACTCACTAACACCTTAAAGCCCCTTTAGTAAAAGAACTCAGCTCAGACGGGACTGCAGAGCTGCACTTTATTAATGGACCAGTACGAGCGTATCCCCCGGAGGGGTTCGAAGAGTTCTTTGGTGTGGGGGAGTATTGGAGATTCATCGAGTCCGGTAAAGCAGAAAATGGAGGCAGTGATGTCCTCGAGCGAATTCGAAATTTCCCGAAAGGCTTGACAGCCGAAGATCAAATGCGAGAGTTGTTGATTGGAGGTTACAGTGGTGAAGATGCCTCGGACATTGAGGATGACTGCAGCGACGGAAGTGGTCTTTCCAGTGAGGATGGGTCTTCTACCAACCAAAGTGCGCAACGTGCGCTTGATTATCTGTACCAGATTATGGAGAAAGAGGGCCCATTTGAAGGAATCATTGGTTATTCCGAGGGGGCCACGGTTGCTGGAACGATTCTCTTGCATGAGCAGTGGAGGGCAGAGATGGAGGGCAGAGAACCAATGTTCAAGCTTGGTGTATTTTTCGCAGGCTGGCCGCCTATGACACCAGAACTTGATGGTATCGTTCTCGCAGATCAATCTGATTTGACAATCACAATTCCCACGGTCCACGTCAGTAAGTATCACGCATTGTGGCCTGCTTATGATCTCAAATGTTAATTTCACCAGTTGGATCTCTCGACCCCTACCTGGCCGGTTCAATTGCGCTTTACAATGTTTGCGACATGGACACCGCCTATCTTTTTGACCATGCAAAGGGTCATACTTTACCCCGAGACAAAGATACCGTAAAGGAGTTGGGCGACATCATTAGGAACGCCATTTCGACCATTTGAGAGCACACTTAGAATGCGATACCAGGGCTAGGGGGCAAAGCTCTCCGCTTGTGTCATTTTATACCCTAGATCGAACTAGAAATCTTGCATAATCATTCTCAGAGAGCTTTGAGTGCCTGACAAGGGCATTCATAGACACTATTTAATTAGAAAATCGTAATACAGTTCCAAGACTTTCTAATCCTTATCAACTGCAATACCTTTCACAGTGATTCATTATGGTTATCTGACTTCAGACTTCACTAAGCTGATTCGTTGGCATGTGTCGTCTAAAGATGATAAGCAAAAGGTGGCTGTTTGGTTTCATGTGAGCAGTCTGCAAGCATGAAATATGTTGATCAATGCCCAATCTAAAGACACAAGTAATGTGGCTCGGATAGTCTGAGACCTCGTTTCGGCCCTTTCGAGACTTGTTTCCCTTCGAGTTTCAACTCAATATCTCGCTTAATTTCTCCCCCTCGGACGTGAAACCTGAAATATGAGCACAGCCCACATAATCTGAGGGGCCCCAAAAGCAACCCTGGAATGCGCAAAGCTGGGTATCAATCTCTGGGCACCGAAGGGCATGAATTTTCCAAAAACGGTGTGATACAGACTCACCTTTATGGATTTGAACCAAACATGATCACAAACAACACTCATTTAGACACCATCACCAAGCTTCAATATGGCCTGGAAGACGGAGCGCAAATCGAAACCTTCGCAATCCTATGAGTTACTGTCGCAGGAATCGGCAGCTTTGGAAGACGAGCAAGAAAATCCTGCGCCGTTAAGTACATGGGCAGATACCACAGCAGCATCACATGATCACAATGGCGAATCATCCACGAATGAAAAAGTGGTTTTTCCAGGCGAAGGAAGAGAACATGCGTCTCCAAGATCTTCTATTGAGGCAAATGAGCACCTCCTAGGCGACTCAGGGTCAGATGGAACTTTGGTCGAGGAAGAAAAAGTTTCAGACGATTCGAAAGAGGAAACAAAGAAGTCCTTTAGCAAGGCAGAGTACAAAATAGCATTCTCACACTTTCTGGTGAGTGAATAAAGAATCATCTCAGTATTTATGAGCTAACCGCAACAGAGAATATTCTCATATTCGACATGGAATGATCGATTATTGCTGCTTGCTGCATCGGTTGCGTCCATATGCACGGGTGTCACACTTCCTTTGATGAATGTTGTCTTCGGTAAGTTTCATTTCGTACCTTACCTACAAGTGAACAAATCTAACACCATCAGGTCAATTGGTGGGTGCTTTCAGTGGTCTATATGATCCATCTGCTGGACAGACGAAAGAGATGTTCCTTGGAGTCATCAACCAAAATGTGTAAGTACTAAAAAACCCCCTCAGCAACTTATATTCCTGACTTCTCTAGAATTTACATGATTTATCTGTTTACCGCAAGATTATGTCTCGGCTATGTCGCGATCGTGAGTTACTGTCTTCTTCATATCGCCGATGAGCTTTTAAGTTTTAATGAAAAATCTAGTTGGGCTTCCGAATCTCGAGCATACGCATCTCAGCCGCAGTCAGACTCGCCTATCTTCAAGCCCTGTTTAAACAACCAATATCGGTGCTTGATACTCTCCCACAGGGTCAAACTGCCGCTATCATAACAGTCACTGGCAACACTCTACAGCTTGGCATTTCCGAGAAGCTCTCAATGTTTCTGCAAAGCGCATCCCTAGTCATCACAGCTCTCATCGTGGCTTTTCACTACAGCTGGCTTCTTACCCTAGTGACAAGTATTGGTCTTTTCTTCATCGTTGTGTTTTATGCTTGTACCATCCCAAGACTTGTCAGAATGATGAAGGAAGTTGAGCATGCAGACAGGATGTCATCATCGCTTGCTAGTGAAGTGTTCTCCTCTGTTAGAATGGTGGCTGCATGTGGGGCCGAAGGTAAGATGACCGAGGCCTATGCAGCTTGGGTTGGAGAATCCAAAAGACGAGGTATCTTGATGTCGCCATTAGTAGCTATTCAGCAAGCACCAGTATTCTTTGCCATACATGCGTATGTATCGGTGATCTCTAGCAAGTTCGTGATACTGACAACGATCCAGAACTTTTGCCCTGTCTTTTTGGTTTGCTATCAAACTCTATACGGAATTCCAAATATCCAGCGTCGCAACTATCATTATGTTAGTATATTAATCTCCTATGTGTGCTTGTGATTACAGTAATTTCGCTAACAGAATCAGTGTCTTAATGTCTATCATGTCCATTGTAATGTCTATTGGTAGTATATCTGCTCCTGTGACCGCTGCTGCTCATGCTGCAGGGGCTGCAAGCATTTTCTTCAGCATCATCGATGCACCTCAACCAAAATGTGGAACTGCAAAAGCGCCAGAAGTCTCATCTCAAGAAGACATCGTGCTTGAGAATGTCAACTTCGCATATCCTTTGAGACACGATGTCAAAGTGCTTGACAATCTTAACGTCCGATTTCCGGCGGGCAAATTGACGGCGATTGTGGGAGCATCTGGATCGGGAAAGTCCACAATAGTAGGGCTGATTGAAAGATGGTATGAGATGGATGGGAACATGACCGACAATATGCTTGTAAGTCACGAAATCGAATTTTCCGAGGCTTGCTAATTCCTCTTTCAAGACACTTTACTTCCGAAATGGCACCATTAAGATTGGTGACCGAAATCTTCACGAAATTGACCTCAAATGGTGGAGGTCACAGATCGGTCTTGTTCAACAAGAACCCTTTTTGTTCAATGACACGATTTTCAAGAATGTAGAGTATGGTCTGATTGGCACAGAGTGGGAATACGATGCCGAAGAGACGAAGATGCAACTCGTTCGCCGTGCCTGCAAAGAAGCATTTGCTGATGAATTCATCACTCGGCTTCCCGAAGGATATGAAACCGTAGTTGGTGACGCGGGTATTAAGCTCAGTGGCGGTCAACGTCAAAGAATTGCAATCGCGAGGAGCATCGTCAAGCGGCCCAAAATTCTCATCCTTGACGAGGCCACAAGTGCAATCGACGTCAAAGGTGAGCGGATAGTTCAAGCAGCACTCGACAAAGTATCCCAAGGGCGGACAACCATTACCATTGCCCATCGCCTATCCACGATAGTCAAGGCAGACAATATTGTTGTCTTGAACAAAGGTCAGGTGGTACAGCAAGGGTCACATGACCAACTTATGGCTGATCAAGATGGGCCTTACTGGGCGCTTGCCAACGCTCAAATGCTATCTTTAGGGGCAGAATCCCAAGGTAGCTCAAGCAGCTTCATCGCAGAAAAAGAAATTGTCGAAGAAGAGGTGTTGGAAAACATCAGTATGAACACCGAAGACTTCAAAGATTTACACGACCAAAGCTCGACAGCAAAGGTCTATTTTGGCAGTTTTGGCCTGTTTTTGTGGGAACAAAAGTCCCTTTGGAGATGGTACATTCTCATGATCATGGGTGCGCTTGGCGCTGGAGGTGGGTAGAGCGTCACGATTAAGGGCTCATTAGCTAACACTTGTTCCAGTTGCATTTCCAACTCACTCCTTCCTCTTTGCAAAATTGATATCCTTGTTCAATCTCTGGGGTCAGAATCTAATAAACCAAACGAACTATTGGTGCCTGGTCTTTTTCTGTTTGGCTCTAGGTGTATTCGTAAGCTATTATGCTGTTGGGTACGGCTCTAACACGATATCTTTTGTAAGTGCCTCTCTCACTCTGTCACTTCAACTGCTCATTAGATAGAATGTCACAGCAAAATATCGCCAAGAATACTTCCAGAATACTCTTTCCAAGCCTATTTCGTATTACGACTCGGAATCCAATTCGGTTGGAGCTCTGACATCCCGCATAGCAAGCGATCCAGTCCAACTTCAACAGCTCCTTGGCATCAACATGGCTGTCGTACTCGTTTCGATATTCAACATCACTGGCTCTATTACACTTTCTTTTTTCTTCGGCTGGAAGCTCACATTAGTCACGGTCATGACAGCCGTTCCAATCATATTAGCAGCTGGATTTTTCCGCATAAGATACGAGACGCAATTTGAACGGATGAACAACGAAGTCTTCGAAGAGAGCTCGAAATTTGCAACCGAGAGCATTGGTGCTTTCAGGACTGTTTCAAGTCTTGTGCTCGAGGACACAATTTTGGGCCGATATGAGAAACTACTACGAGATCACAGCAAGAATGCACTCCAGAAAGCCAGATTCTCAACACTCGTCTTTTCACTGAGTGACAGCATCTCGCTGCTCTGCATGGCATTCGTCCTCTGGTGAATTAACCCCTCCTTACCTTAAGCCACAGTACGGAAGCAATCAGCTGACATTAACAGGTACGGAGGACAACTTCTTGCTGACTATGAATATACATCATTCAACTACTGTAAGAGATTGATACTCCAGCTTATTATAGCGGTAGGTGTTCGAAGCTAAAATCGCTAGTGGTTGTGTATCTTGCAGTGGTGCAGGGCAGCACCTCTGCCGGACAGTCGCTTAGCTTTGGGCCAAGTAGACACCCCTATTGCCATCAAAGACAGACCGTGGCTGATATATTTAACAGATATTGCCCAAGCATTTGCGGCAGCAAGTCGAATTCGAAGTATGAGGCCACAAAGGTCTATCGAGAGTGCAGGTTACCCGCTTGATCTCGAAGACTCCGAGAGCGATGAAAAGGGAGGCAGGGGAGTGAAGATAGAGCTGAAGAATGTTTGGTTCAAATACCCAACGAGAGATGTTCCAGTTCTCCAAGGGCTCAGCATGACGGTATGCTCAACCATTCCTGGTACTCGATATGACTGACATGCCGTAGATCGAGAGAGGCCAATTCGCTGCCATTGTCGGACCATCAGGTGAATCTTGATACGATTTAAGTCTGAACTTCAACTGACTTGCTAACGAATAATCTAGGCTGTGGGAAGACAAGTATTATATCGCTACTAGAACGGTCAGTTAGGATAACCCCTCTCATACAAGATTACCTTCCTAAAGTGTTACAGATTCTATTCACCTCAAAAGGGACAAGTTCTCCTTCACTCAACGGATATTTCGACGATAGAACTGGACTCCTATCGCTCCCATCTGTCACTAGTCTCCCAAGAGGCATCCCTGTTCGAAGGCACGATACGCACCAATATCCTGCTCGGTCTACCATCTTCTACACCCAACACCACTTCACTACTCGAACGCGCTTGCAAAGAAGCCGAGATTCACGACTTCATAACCTCTTTACCAGAAGGTTACTCTACAACCATTGGTCCTAAAGGTATCGCGCTGTCTGGAGGTCAGAAACAGCGCCTGGCATTGGCACGTGCGTTAATCAGGAACCCACGAGTCCTATTACTTGATGAAGCAACATCAAATCTAGACTCTGAGACCGAGAGAGCAGTACAAGCGACGTTAGAAAGAACAGCTAAGGGGAGGACGATGGTCGTAGTAGCTCATCGGCTTGCGACCGTTCAGAATGCAGATATTATTTTTGTAGTCAGTGAAGGAAAAGTGGTAGAAAAAGGAAACCATGACACTCTGTTGGGAAAGAGAGGCGTGTATTGGCAGATGGTAAGTAACCTCGTTTGTTGTAGAAGGCTCAAATTGACGTATCAAAGTGCCAATCGCAGGCCCTGGATAGATAGGTAATTGTTTTAGGGAATTTTGGAGTTATGGATAGGGGAAACATCACCGTTCATTTAACCCGGTTTTCAAGAGGAAATGCTCTGAAATATGGAAGGCAAATGAGGCGGAGGCGACTCCAGAGGAGGGTTGCGAAATCTCTTGAAGTACACAGACAGGATTCCTGTCGCAGGGTACAGTCACGTGTGTATAGCTATGTGACATCTAGTAGCACAAAGTTAGCTGTACCATACTGTATATTAGATCGCCTAGAACTTTAGTTTCCTATGTATTGCGAATTTTAATGTTCATCTGTTCAACCTAGTTTATTAGTCTATGGGACATTGATTGCAAAGTATGGTATATTATGTGAGATTGTTAGTTATAAACGAATTCATGCCTGAATTAGAATTCTCGACTTGGATTGTGCAGAAAATGTTCGGCATGTTGAGTCTCTTGACATGAGATGTATTGAAGCAGTGATAATCAAAGAGTTGGGGTGTTGCCATTCAAGGACTAAGTCTCCTCTAGGCTTTACTTTTAATTCGACTGAAGAGTTTCAATGTAAAAACAAAAAACACAATATGATCGTCAAGATAAATTTGATGTTCATTATGTCATAATATGAAGTGACAGTAACACATGAAGCCAGTTCACGTCAAACGTAGCAAACCACAACTCACCTCACCTTCTTCATCTCCATCTCCATTCCAGGAGCCATGCCCGGCATCGGTTTAGCATCTTTCGAACCTTCTTCGCTACCCCTTGATCCAGCAGCCACTGTGGCATTTCCGACGACTTTGCAGCCACCAGTTGCCTACCCCATATTAGCCACGAATTCTTCGTCCTTACAACATGAAAGTTGGGCAAGTAGATTAAGCGAAACTAACCATCATCAAATTCTCCATGTTTTTCTTGATGCCACCTGAGAAGTCCATCTTCAACGTCTCAACAGTCTTATTAGCCGTTGCTTGATCGACGATACCCGTGCTTGGTACCGCCAAGCTCATGGTCAAATTAAGCTCTTCCATCTGTGCCATGGCGACGACTGCCAGTCCTGGGAGAGCGGCGTTCCCACTTGGCGCGATCTTTTGATTGTTCTCACGAATCGTTATCCCCTTGGTGACATATCCCAACAGGCTCGCTTGTGTAGCAGCATAGAGCGTCATATCCACCGGGTTCTGAGCCAGCACGTTTCCTAGTGCTGTCACGGTAGCGAGCTCATTGTTTTGGTCCGCGATATTGGATTCGATCCCAAGCGCGAGATTGTTAACGGCAGCCACACAAGCAGTGCCAGATGCTGTGCTATTGGCTTGTGGAGCTGGTTCGGCGGCTTGGGGTGCAGAGGATGCAGGTTCGGGTGCTGCTGCGGCGAATTTTGGGGTTGAGGGCGCAGTGATGCCAGTTGTGGAGAGGCGAGAGAGCGCGGGTATTGAGGCCGGAATGGCTGTTGTTGGGGAGATGGAGAAGAGGATTGATAGGAGCGCAAGGGCGGTATGTTGGAATTGCATTTTGACTGGGGAAGGAGAGTAAGGCGCGCTGCACCATCTATTAAAACACAATATTGGAAAAAATGAAAGAAGCACAACCAGAATCTATCGATCGTGAAGAAGAAAAGAGCACGGAGATGCGACTACGAGAAGTGAGATGGGGCTTCAGAATCAGACGGGGGTCGCTTATGTATGGGGAATTGTTTGCTGTGGGGGTGAAGGATACCTCCATCGAAGAACAATAGGGTTTACCGGACGAGACTTGAACCGTGAAATTGGGGTTTGGGTTGGAAGTTTGTTTGTGCTTGGCTGATATGCTTAAAGATGGGATGGATTCCAGTTCTCATGAAAAGGTCCTCATTTGTTGATGCAACTGGTCTGAATCCGGGGTTGAATTCCCAACTTGTGAAATTAAACCCCCATTTCCATACAGGGAGCAGCAAGAACAGCAGTTTCTTAGCCATTTTCTAAAGTAAAGATTTCTCATTCGAAGAAGATAAGAACACGATGTTAGTTTGACATTTTGGGAAGTAAGTGACGATCCGAAAGCCAACCAATTCTTGCAGTAAAATAAGCATTAGCTACTGCACACTTCCGAATGTTTATCATTATTTATTTTGAGTCTCGCTCTGCTCTTTTCATACCGACTAATCCCATTTTAGTCTTCACCTCAAATGAATATATCTTGGACTTACGCTGTTTAGCACCAGATCTCTCGCTAAAATCAGTAATTCTGGTCACAAAGCGATAAAAGGTTAGTGATAACGAATAGGCGTACAAAACACTACAAGTTCTGATCCAAAAGAAGCTCTAACCTTAATTGCTTAGAATGTTTCGCTGGAGAATACCACACTCAAGCGTACCTCATGCGCTCCCTCATCTGATCTTCTCGACGGATCATTCTTAGGAGGCGCGCTCGGATCCATAGCACACGCTGCAAGTTCGAAGCAGATTCAAATTGTGACCGGCGCTCGCTTGCACACCACCAGCACAGGAACTGCTTGAGCGTTGAAGACGAATACGATTGATGACATATCAATGTTCAATTCGTAAACATCAAGGATCCTCAATGGTTGATGAAGACTGTGCTGATCTTGTTTCTCGCCACAACCACGTCAGCAATCGCAAATAAAGATAAATTAAGAACACTCCTTATGGAAATAGCAAATGTGTACCATACGATGCAGGTCAAAGCGATTGGTTTTTCTATGATCACAGAGATCCGGAAATAGATCGTTTCGGAACAAATCCACAAAACAATCTTTCTGTTAAACGAAACAAAAAATACAAACCTTAAATGAACTTAATCGATCACCAGCCAGTGCTGAAAACCCAGATGACCGGCTCGGCCGGTCACAAGCTGTGTCGGAGCACTCACGATGGCCGAGGCCAACGAAAGCCTCGGGTCATTTTCTCAACTCGTCAAGCACTTTTCAGAAGCTGATCCGAGTCAAATTATTCGAATTTGAGTGAATACCGAGATAACCCCCTGCCATCTTAGGTTGACATTCATCAGCAAGCAGTCTAACTTTCGCATCGGCAGATGATCACAAGTGAAAGGCAACGTCATATGCTTGTCCAGCCCCCTAGCGATGGATCCAGACCACAGGTCTGGTTGCAATGGTCGGTCCTTCTCCCCACGAGTATCCTATCTTGAAACGAGGTCCCAACGACGCCGTAATTCTCGCTGAAGGAACATATGTGACTTGCACTCGCTGGCATGTGGTTTGGTGGAGTAGAGAGGAAAGAGGGGAGATATAATAAACAGAGATATCACTGAAGATTTTCTATAATTGTGAACCATTCTCATCACTCGACATCTGCTTCCATTGTTGATAGCCAAGAATTCACATTTATGCCATCAAGATGGTCGCATTATTCCAAAGCTTACAATTCACACACGATATCATGTTATATAAATACAAGCAGTACACAAGTTACCAAATGTCACATCAATTGTGCCGACGACATTGCTGTTCTGTAGTTAAGGTCTACCCATCATAACTCCCAAAAGACCCAAGCTTTTTACCAGGTACCGTTGTTCCTACCATTCCCACCTATGTACATGTCCAAATCCCTCCTCATTACACCGGGCGTTTCCGAAAAGTCTGTATAACTTCTCAAATTCCATAACGCCGTCATATGCCGCTAAATTCACAATATAGTAGGTAGTCAGTGTTTGCCACCATGATCCTCTTGTCATTATGGTCTTGAACCAGAACATATATCAGATTTGAGAATCTCAAGAACCTCGGTGCTTATCCCATCCCACACTGTGCTCTCTATGTTCCGAGGAGCCCTCTTCACGTCCCTTGCCTTTTCCCGACCCCTTGACCCTTTCGAATGCCACACTTATTCTTTGGCTTAGGCGCCTGACGGACGTTTCGCTATTCAATTCTCGTCCTCGCGACTGATCCTCTTGATGGAAATTGAGACTTCCACTGAGGCTGGGATTCCGAGATCCATGGCTGGGTAGGTTATTCAGAGGACGTCGTGCGGGGTCTACCTGAGCTCGCGCTTTGCTAAAGGCATTCAGATACAGTGGAAACAAAATCCCAAACGAATACAGAGCTACAATGACGCAGTAGCTGTACTCGACACTTCTGGCATCAAGCCGTTGTACCGCAAACATGACAAAGGGGAAAAGACCACCGCCACTTGCTGCTGCAACAATGTAGCTTGCACCTTGTTTTGTTTTGTTTCCTAGACCTCTGATTGCAATAGCAAAGATGAGGGGAAAGACAGGTCCTTCGAAGAAGAAGAATACGAGAGCTGGGGCAATAATGCTGTCGGCATTTTCCGACAGTATCATGGTAAGCACAGCGAATACGAGGCAGCCCACGAAGGTAACGAGAAGCAAAATACGGGGTGGGATGACAAGTGTCAGGGCTGCGAAAAGAAATCTTCCAACTGCAAATATGCCATGTCCAATCAAAGCATAATTGGTAATAGTTAGCGGCAGATCGCCAAGGTATCGCAATGAATCCAAAAGTGCACCAAACCAGACGGACATGCTCTCCTGAGCAGCGACATAGCAGAATTGTGAAAAAACTGCTAATGCCAGAGTAACATACACAATAGGCCACTTCGAGGAAAGTATGGTATCGGAGCGATAGATTCCCAGGTCTTCAGCTTGCTGTTGTAGATCTTCATCTGATGCCTCCGGAAGTGGCATGTAATAGAAAAACAGAGCCAAAGCAACAGTGAAGAGAGCGACGGCCAAATAGGTCCACTGCACATCAATGAGGCTAGAAGTGCTACCATCGATACTCTTAAATAGGGCTTTTTCGGCTAAGAGCTGGCTGAGAATGCTCGCAGTTGCTTGCACTGCTTGTGCCAAAAGCAAACGGAATTCAGCCTTTGATGCAGGTCCACAGAGAGCGAGGAATGGATTTGCAGCGGTTTCGAGGACAGAGAGACCAAATCCAACCACGAAATTACATATAATAAATCCAGGATAGGACGTGAGAACTGCAGATGGCCAGAACATTAATGTTCCCACCCCATATATGCCAAGCCCGGTGATGAATGTCGCCTTGAAACCACCTTTGCGAAGAACAAGCTGTCCAATGGTCAATGACCCAAAGAAATATGCTCCAAAATATGCGGTGGTTAGTCCAAGAGTTTCGCTTGTACTGTGATGTGCGATCTGGCTGATGCGGTTGTTGAGCGTGTTCAACAGGCCATACGAGAATCCCCAGAGGAAAAACAGCGTTGTGACAAGAGCACAGTATTTGAAAGATTCCATACCTTTCGCCTTCAGCATGCTCCTAGGTCTTCTCATATTCACGAACCCAAAATAAACAGTGTTATCTGTCATTATGGTGTTGTGGGTAACGGCCGTTGGGGTTCGCCCAACAGTAGTGTTCGGCGCCATATCTGGTGTTGTCAAGAAATCCATCATATTCATATCCTGGTCATCTTGGCCTTGCTGATGAGTTCCTTCGTCGAGGCCCATCCCGCCTGGAGCCGTGAGAAAATCCATCATGGACATGTCTTGTCCTTGAGCAGCAGCTGAAGGACGCTGTGCTGCTTCAACGGTGCCAACTGATGCTAGTCTGTGAGGAGACTGCTGGTTCAGTTCCCCAGGTACTTGCGAAACAAATGACACTTCCTTCTCAGTTGATTGATTGGATCGATCACGCAGTATGGTGGGCATGATGCGCTTGATCAAGGGCTTTAGTGTAGGAATGCAAGCACAGATGATTCCAATATTGACTTCTACTGCAGACCACATAAAGGATATGCTTGCAGTCCAGGCAAAGTCATTGCCGGTTCCTAACTGGGTATGTGATTGCAACTGATCTATTGATGCTTGTTGTAGGTAGTATATTCTTACCACATCAACGATAGTCACAAATATACCCAATGCGAATGTAAGGACCAAGATTGTCTTTTGTCGTTGAGGAAGACGCATGCCGGTCAGGACAGGGATTGGTAACACCAGGATTGCAAGGTCCGTAATGATGTTGACTGGAGCTGAGCAGAGGTATAATGTTACAATTGAGATGCACTTGCTGCTGTTGTCGATCACTCCATAGGCAGCGGAAACAGGACTGCATTGGAAGGTATTCATGAACATCAGCACGAACCCAGCTACGTTCACAACTGCAAGTGTGACGTATGATGCAATTCTCAGGACCAGTTGGGTGTTCCTAGACATCCGTAGGTAAAATATCAAGATAGAGGTTTTTGTGGCCATCAATGCGGGATTCTAGTTCATTAGCATATTTTTATTGCATGTTCTAGTTACACTTACATAGAGAATTGTAAAAGCATACTCGCTCTTTCGGAGTGCAGGTACCCAGTGGTCAGGAATGTCACCATCGTGTCTGCCAAGTCCTTTGGTTGTCCCATATAATATAGAGAATGATAATCCGAACGCGATGAACTGCATTTGATTAGTGAAGATTCCTGCAACATTTTGCCGCACTCACCCATGCAAAAATCATAATCCAATCATCTGCAGTCCTTGATCTAAGAACAGCAAATCGACTAATGATTCTTGCGAAGACGAACAAAGTCGCAAGTAAAAAGGTTGTTAAGGTTACAATGAAGACAGCGTTACCACGCTGGGCGGTATCGTCTATCATCGTAGACATATTGGATATTCAGTAGATGTCAAGCTTGATCATGGTTGTCGGCGATTCCAAGCGTCCATCGAGTTATCAAAAATGGCTGATGCTGAGCATGTGGGTGCTTGGAGGCTCCAAGATATTTCGTATCGGCAATGACAACGTTAGGCTTGCAACACTCTTTCTGCCAGTTTATGTTCGTTTCCGGGGGGCTTCTCAAGCAGGTTGGAGGCTGGTAATCGATAGAGATAAACTTTGTATTGGGTTTTGAGAACGAGGTCTGTGTTGTCGTTGTAGCTCCTTAGTTGTTCTTGTCAATCAAACCCAACCAGCCTCGAGAATGATCGCATCCGCTTTCACTCAATCAAGCAGCAGGCAAAGCAGAGAGCGACTTCAGATTTTCCCCCCACCTTATCCCGTAGTTCTTTCAACCTGCCGATCCAGATATGCCGCACTAAGTATGCTGTATCTTCGCATGCGATTTTGTTAACTTCTGGTAGAAGAATTACAGCGCCTTCGGACTCTGGATTTTTGGAGAATAATCGTATGCGATAAATCTTCCTTAGACAAAATCAACCCGAGAGTGCTCGACCCCTTAGTTGTGCCAGTGTCTCTCTTAGTGCCCTCGAATCGTGCACTACCCAAAACGTCAAGGCGTTTATCCCAGCAAACCTAATATCTCCAGCTTCGTTCGCTGCCACGTTGGAAAATCAGACTCTCCAATCCAAACAGCAGCAGGATCGCAACTCTTGCCCAATCGACAATACATGCGAAGGTTACTCGAGCCAGAGACAAGGAACAGTCTGCCACCTTTCCTTTAAGGAACTCAAAGATTTGAATCGAGCCCAAACCACACGTTCTGTTTCAACTGATCGGTTCCCTGATTCTGCGACGAACCAATTGTCTCCTTATTTGGATGCTTTAGTCGAGAATTCAGCGTTCGCGGAATGTTGTGTCTCCCTAAAGGCTCGTCTACGTGCCAAAGATCGGTGATCCAGTAATTTGACGACTCACAAACTGGCAGTACAACGACCGATGGAGGCGATGGGAACGGAAGATGGATCTCGATGTTGAGAAGTCGCCATCTTCAAGTTCTCCGCACTCAGATCAATACTCTGGAGCTAGCAGGCCGTTTTGGCGGGTTGGCTCGAGGCCAAATTTTCACTCCAAGCCATTTTCAAGCCCTTGGAGGTCCGGGTGGCCAGAGGGTTCAACAACCACTGCCTTGGGATCTGGGGCAATATGACTTTGCCTTGTATTGGTGTATTGGTGTATTGGTGCTGGGTGATTGATATGATTTGTCAATTTATGACGCTACTCGGCGCCGTCCCAAGGCCAAAGAAACGATGGAGGCATGCGACTGCTGACTCGACGAATGAGACAAAGATATAAAGGATGACGTCGGCGAAACTCTCAAGAAAATGATCTACGATTTTCAGCCGGGTCCATCTTGCAGAGTTCCAGGTTCCCATTGCCTTATCTGCCCGGCTCGTGCGCTCGGCTCGGCTAAGAGTGATCTTCTTCTCGGTAACCGTCCCCGTCTATGCCATCAAGGTTTCGAATTTTACAATATATTTTTCAGAGGTCTTCTCTCGACAATCTGCATAACGAAATAATCTGGCATTTTTCTTCCACATTGAACACATTGTGTGGAGTGTATAATATCAGCGAGAGTTTTGACTGAGGAACGCTAGCAATTTACGAGCAACGGGTTTATTTGGTCAGTATTGGGTTCGTGCCCTCTTTCGTGGCGTTCAGCCCGCATGCTGGATTGGCATCAAAGGAGCAAAGACAACGCCAGACTTGCAGCTAACCAACCATGTGTTCGGTATCAGCAAGTGTCGTAGACACTGTGATGCCTCGCCAATATCTTGGTGCGATATATTTTCCTTTTCATCTCAGTCGTCTGATTGCCCTCGGCGGTTCTTACGGTCGTATGTTGTGACCAGATATTGCATTCTTCTTTTCGACTTCGTCTTGATCAGTCAATCACCTAAAGTCAACACTGCTTTCGATTTTCTTATCAAGATGTATCGTTATGGAAGATTTGGTTAGCCACTGGCCACGAGATGCAGAACTATATATAGGCCTGAGTTTATAAAATGTTGGGACCTTTCTTGGCCTTTTGTTACCTACTTATTTCACGAAGTCACCACTCAGTGATCAGATGACTGGGAGAGTGCTCATCACTAAGCCTTTGGTTGAGTGCGAGATATATTGAAACATATCTATTTTAGATGGTATTTTCACAAAGACGGACGTTGGGGAGCACAAGATACAGACATCTATTCCGTTGCTTTGATCTCAAAATGCAGTCCTTTATACGAGCTAGATTCCAAAGTGGATGCAATTTTATGTTAGAATTTATTATACGAAGTAAAAAGTTCCTGAGATCATTAAGTGAAGTAATGGCGTCTACCCTACTAATATTCATCGTCTCGCATACCTCTGTGTTACCATAGTCCGAATCATATGTAGTTTGAGAGGTTAAGTTTCTGTCCTTCTTGGATGTACACCTCACAAGGTTCATATATTTCTATAACTTCTTTATATGCTCTCTTTATTATCATGGTGACAAACCGAACAGTGCCATTACACATTTCGAGATGGACATTATGCTGACAGTCAGTTGCACTCATCTCACACCAACATCAGTGTCAATCGCTGCGTACTTCTACCCATGGAGTTCGCCTTTCTTAAAATAAGTCGATATTAATATAAGCTCATTTGTTCATCTCATAAGGTCTACCACCTGATGCATGTCACACCTAATGAAACAATAAACCAACGCTCTTCCTACTTTCTCAAATCTAACCCACGTACCTACCCACATACTAACATCTCAGCAAACCATGAAATCCACACTTAAAAGCAGAACAATACACAAACCTTCACCTCATCTCATCTCATCTCACATTAACTTTCCAGACATCCCGAAGACCGGAATCCGAAAATAAACCCACAGTCAAGCCCCAGCCTCGCAGCCCAACGCAACTCAACTCAACTCAAACCCAAGCAGAAGCAGAAGCAGTGCAATCTAATAGGGTGTCAAACCAAAACACACAGGTACGCAATACGAGAATGAATACGAGCCACAGAAACACCCGCCAATATCTGGGGAGATTTGCAACGAGATTTAAGGGGAGCGAGAGATGCGGGGTGACCTGGCCTGGCCTAGATTTGGGCTACCTACCTACCTACCTACCTACCTACCATACCCACTCGATATACAAGGACCAGCTCATCAACACATGAACATGGGACAAGGATGGGGTGAAAGTAAGTCTCACACACACGTGATACCTCATCTCATCTCCATCCCATCTTTCCCTCCCCACCCCAGCTTTTTGACTCACGTTGAGCCCACTTGCTCACTTCCGCATCGGGAGAAATGGGTCTCACTAGACACACGCGGACATCACTCCCTCCTGCCCACCGCCTTCGCGCTCGTGCAATCTAAGCGAAGGTATCCATGCAGAGCATGCAAAACAAGCCACGAAGAGTCCACCCACACGACCAGCTAGCTCTGACATCCACCTCCACACTCCACACATCCACACACAACAGCAGTGAGACCCTCGCGCCCTCACTTTCCTGCTCCTCTTCCCCAGATCATCAAGCTCACCAAGCACCGATCACCAAGCACTGGGGAAGCAAACCAACCCCGGATTTTCATCTCCAGCACGGCATAAATTCGCCTTCACCACTCAAACGCATAGAAACAAACCGCCTCGAAAACAAACCACGCACGAGTTTTTCCAGGCAAAAAAAGTTAAGATTGGGTATTTGGATGACATTTTGCCCTGGTCTGCGGTAGACGCCAGGGTGTGGGTGGAATTTTTATACACTATTTGAACTACCTTACTACCTGCATATACGCATGGCTTGCTCCTCCTCCACTAGCTTGTTCCTGCTCAGCTTCAGCCTAACACTCTGTACTCCCATCCATCCAAAAACCGAAAGAATGCATGTATGTCCCCCAGCCCATCTCATCGCATCCCAGTCTGGCCATGTGCACGTATGTTTGTATGTATGTACCTGCTTGCTTGCATACCACCCCTTCCCCTCCATCTTCATACCGCAACGCTGCGCTGCAAGCGCGCGAAATAAATGAAATCGTGGAGTCCAAAAATAAAAAAAAGTATCGTGGAGAACCCCTCCCACCAAACCAGAGACATACCCCCGAGAAACCCGATGAAAAAAGATGCTGGGCCCGCTTGCGTGAAAGTGCTGTGTTTTGATGAACGACGATGATGATGATGATGTTCCCAGAGAAAGTGCACATCCGAACGCCTGTCGCTGGAACCCGAGAAACTGTGAAATGCAAGATGAATCAACCCGCACCGCCGTGACCTCGCTCCTTTTGCTACATTCCTTCCGTACCTCCTGCCTTGCCCTGCCGTAGATCCATTCGTTTGCGGTCGTTGTATAAAGAAATTCGAGAAATGGTAAGGTGGAGAAAAATCGTCAAGCTGGCTCCGAGTCCTAAATGCCGCTCCAAATTGCAAAGCCAACTTCCATTGACAATAGAGAAATATGATAATTCGATGCGCGAGGAGATGATTGATTGTTCATCCATTTCCACCGCTCAGGAAGAAATCCAGTTCGCTTGGTCCGCCTCGCGAGTGTTCATTCTCAGCCAACTGCTCCAGCAGGCTCAAGAACGGATCCTTCTCTCCCTCAGTTCCTACACTCTCGCCGTTACTTCTCTCTCCATTGCTCCGAGCACCCGGTGTCATACCCTCGCCGTTGCCATTATGCATACCATTGCCGTTTGCGTTGGGTGTCATGCCGGACAGATTATTGGGTGTTGCAGCTGTAGTGGCCCATCCCATCTGCGGCATGCCAAACATAGGATCGTACGTCTCGTGCTGCTGGTGTAAGGAGGAGAACGCGTAGGGAGGCGAGAAGGGCGTTAAAGCGGGCATGTGTTGACCATTGGTATTCAGGTTGCCATTTGCGTTCTGGCTGTGATTATTGCCATTAGGGAGATTATGTTGCGGTGCGAAGGAGTTGTGATTTTGAAGCGAGTGAGGATTTGAGGGATCCATCATTTGTTGCTGCTGCTGGTGCATGCTTAGGTTCTGATCCGAGAGGTGCGAGCGGTCGTCGGACATGGTGCCATTGGGTGACATAAGAGTGTTTTCGGGATGTTGGTTGTTGTGGATTCCATTTCGATGGGAGAGTTTGAGGTCAAGGTGCTTCTTCCTTGATGCTGCTGAGGATTGCTTGCGCTTATTGTTTCCTACCGCGTGCGAATCGTTGGAATTACTTGTGACGGATGCATTGCTGGCACGATGTGCATATAGATCATGACCAGCATAGCTTTCTTGTCCAGATTCGTTGACAACATCTGCAAATGAGATATGCGCTCCATCAAAAAATAACCCAAGGTCACTATACCTATCAAAAAAGTCCTCAAGGTGGAAGACTGGGCTGTAGCGCATGGGATTGCTCGCCAAGGATTTGACCAACTCGGAGTGGCAGCTGTAGATGGTTTGGAGGGTCTCACGTTGATGCTGAACAGATGACCAGGCATATCGTAGTTCCGACAATTGCTGCATCTCCCTCGAGAGAAAATCAGCAGAAGCAGAGAATACCTCGCCCTCACGACCACCCTTGTAATGTGCGCCGTGAACATGGACAGTGCCTGCAGTGCAAATGCAGTATCCTACGAAAGCTGGCCATTCGATGGATGCTGATTGCTTCCCTACGACCGAAATGTCAGTAAACTGGTTGTCGATCTGCATATGCTTGGACGATGATGTGGGGGGGCGGAGAGAGATATCCCGAGCCCCGAGGTGACATATGTGATCATCTTATGCTTCTGGGGAAGAGAAGAAAGGAGAGACAAAGGAATGCATACCTAGTTCAACAAGCTCGGCAATAGCATTCGCATGAAGGAAGCACAAGTTTGTGGCTTCGATTTGCCATGACTGGTGCTGACCCGTTCCGGCAAGCTCGGCGAGGTCAATGGGAAGAAATGGTCGGTAGATGAGACAGTGGATGAGATGGTAAATGAGTTTACTGAGGACGAGTGTCGTGCTGTCGATTTGTCCAAATAAGGTGTCGACGGAGGAAAAAACATCTTGGGTTCCTGATGCCCAGATGTCGAGGTCTTGTCGGATTTTAGAAAGGTTGGAGAGGGAGTGCCAAGGGAAATGGCTGTCTCCTTTGACGCCTCCTGCCGCGAGGTACCTGTTTGTTATACCAAGAATACGCACAATGTCGATCAGCATGCCACTGCTTCCTTGGCTCTTCTTGCCAGATCCTGAATGGTACTGTAGATTCGATCCGTTCTGAAAGAACTCTCCTTCTATGGGGAGTGCTTGAGGTGTCGGACACCAGGAGGGTAGCCTTAAAAGTATCGCTTTGTCGCCAATTAGTGAGGGTCGTTTCGATCCACAGGCTGTGAATCTATCCATTAAATAGCAGGTCCAGAAGAGACGTCTTCGCATTTCCCGTTCTACAGGTGGTACTCTGGTTTTCATATCATATTCTCGGTGTAATTCCAGAGCCATTGCCATCCCAATTCCGCTTGCTAATTAGAATTAGCAGGTTTCACGATAACTGAACACTAAGACGCACAAATCATCATGTAGGCCTTTTTGCCCTTCCCCGCGGCTGTAAAGGCCACTGCCAGTAGTAGAAGGGCTTGTAAACAATCAATCGAGGGGTCATCGATGTCTAGTTCTGTTCGTGCTCGCATCGCATAGTCTTCACTAAGTTGCACAGCTGCATGATATCCGTTTGGATGCGCTGTATACCTGAGAGAGATCAGTGATGATCTGCCGACTTTAAATTAGAATACCTACCTTGAGCTTACGGCATATATTGCAAAAACAAGGTATGATGGTATGTTATTCAATTGAATCCGTTGTCGTGTCGATGTTTCGTCGAGTATATGATAGGCTTTGCCATGACAGCGGGTAAAAAAGGTGTCGAGAAGGACATCGGGTTGGATTGCGGGCGGGGAAGGTTCACTAAATGGTGTAAGCTGTAAATTCAGAGGTTTTCAGGAAGTATATCTTCACCTTATTGGTGTTGGAGAGTACACTGCTGTCTCAGAAGCCAGAATTTCGGCGTCGAGTTGGGGTCGTTTCGGCTTGGAATCGCCGTTGGAACTTGCTTTGTCTGCGACCGATCCATCCTCATTACTGGGCGAATTTGATTTCTTTTCATCCTTCAACCTTTTTTCCAGCCCATCCACTCTTTTCAAAAGAGCTTCCAAGACATCTGTCTTTGGACCTCGTTTCTTGGGCACGGCATCTGTGGATTTAGTCAATGGTGCTGGTCATAATGAAAAGTGCGAACACTTTGCGATGTTCTGTAGCGTACCATAGATGCAAGGGCACTGGAAGACTTGACAAGCCTCGCAAGTCGGTCGCAACCGATTGCACTTGATCTGGAAAATTAGTTAGTCAAGTGGAAGAACTCAAATGTCTGTTGAACAAACCTTCCGCTTCCTACACGATTTGCAATTCATTGATTCTCGTGGCTCGTTGCTCATGCGACGAGCAGGAAGACGTTCTATTCCAACCTGCGGTCGAACAGACATGATGAGGTTCGACGCGAGGTGGGCAAAAAAATAGCGGGAGGTGTGTGACCAGCAAATCAGATCGTTACATCATAAAGGCTGACCGCTGTGCAGGGCACATGGCATTAAAGACCAACCACAGTGAGGAAGATTGAGGGGAGAACGCGGTGAACAAGGGCTTTGGGCCTGTAAGCTGTCCTGTGCTGCTGTGCTTCCTGCAACTCGCGACCCAGGTGTAGTCCTGCACAGAGAAGAAAGGGTTCCCGTACAACCTATCCTATCCTCGGCGGTGTCGAGGGATCGAGGGTCGAGGGTCGTGTTAGTGGATGAATCGAAAAGTGCTGGCACCCAACTGATTATTGGGGTAGAAGGGGTAGAAGTGGCTCAAGTGGACACTAAAATCGTCTGAAGTGCCAATAGGTTCCCCTGGATGTTCCCCTTCACCGGACCGACTTGCGCCGAAGGTTGTCAAACTACCTGTCTGCCCCAGCTTTTCTCTTCTCGGCTCCACTGATCAGTTGACAGGAATTGGCTGCCGACCTCTCCAATCCTTGGCTCTGGAGCACCCGAAGCTTCCTTCGACGAGGAACCTGCCCGCAAGTCGACAGAATCTGGAGTGACCTTTTGGCGGGGGAACTTTTCTTAGTCGGAGTGTGGCGTTGAAATGAAAAGATGCGATTGGACAGTATGTGGCAGACGTTGAGCGGAGGCTGAGACCTAGAACTGGCGATGACCTGGGGAGATCCTCGTACTTTGGATTACTGATGTATATTGTACCGTACCGTATGTGTGAGAGTTTGGGTGGTTGACCAGGAAGAAAGATCAGGAGCTCGAGAGGAAAGAGATGAGACGATAGAAATAGAAATATCAAGACCAGGCGTGGCGGCGGCTGACGGTAAACTTGCTTGACGGTTGATTCGAGATTGCGGGGAGAGACAAGCTAAGGTTTGCCATGCACGGCTATGCTGTTCAGGGCAGTGGGAGACCAGGAGAGGACCAGGAGAGGGCCGGATGTGAAAGGATGATTATATCAGAGCGGTGATCCTGACGCCGTATTGTGTAAGAGAATGAGATGTGCAGATGAGAAAGACATATGGTATGGGGGGGTTGTTATGAGCATGACATATGGCATGAGAAGAGACTAAGCTGCAAACTTGAAATTTGACATAAGGAGAAAAATACAAGGAAGACAGGAGACCGGCGAGAACGCCGAGGAGGTGAGATCAAATAATCACAAAAGAGGACAAAAAATCAAAGCAAAGCAAGGCAACTGGAGCCAGGTGAGCCAGGCCAGATCATGAGTCCCGATGAGAAATCCCTTGCTCTTTCGGATGAATGACCCAAAGTAAGAGAGATATCCGAAGCTGGATTGCTGAAAACCGGGGGTGGAGGAGATGTGAAAAAGGGAATGGAATAACGGGCGGAGCGGTAGGGGAAGAGCCAGATCAGGGGTCGCTTAAAAGGGGACGAACTCACAGGGGGGGCGTTTTTGATATTGGGTATATTTTTCAAGTTCTCTGATCCTATCAATCTTCAGACGAGCTTGTTCCGAACAGGAACTGCCGTTCGTTGTCTGGCTTGTGCGACAATGGGAGTTCGCTGGGAGTTGAAAAATCGTTGGTTGGTATGCAGACAAGACACTAACACATACCACATCCCTGGACATAAATAACCACTTCAAACATGCATAAGCACTCGACTTTGAGTCACAAGCAGAGCCTCTGAGGCTAGGATTCGTTCTCTTATGGCTTTCCCCCACAATGCAGACAATGCAAACATAACGCACTCCTCCACAGAAACTTCTGCTTTGAGATTCAGAGGAGACAGGGCACGCTTAACAGTACCGCATGCTACATGCGAGCCGTCTACTTTCGTACACTACAAAAAAGGTTGAGTATATCAAACTTCTGCAATAGACAAGCCTCTATTACTCTCAATCAGCCTGACAGGACCATCTTTCCGCAAGCGAAGGTTCAGGCCTTTGAGCATTTACACTCACGAGCTGAATGGGTGGTGTCCACCCTGAAGCCATCCCATATCCATCTCGTATCTCCGGCATCGTGCTGAAATGATGACCGAGAGACTCGGATACTCGAGAACTGTACCTTGTGAGGTGAAATTGCATTAGGAAACAGAATTGCGAGATCCACTCTCGTCCCCTCGTCCCCTCGTCGCATCTGTAAACTGCCATCTACCATCTGCCAGCTGCCATCTGCCTGTTGGCTTTACCTGTGCGTGCGTGCGTGCGTGCGTGCTAATACAAAGACAAGGTATACAGTAGTCGGATGCCGGGACTTCCACCAGCCTGAACGCTGCCGTCACAGAAAAGTTTTTGGCGGGAACCCCAAACTCAAACTCAGGCAGACACCCTGAAAACGTTACTAAATCTCCTTCCAAACACCCCAAATCGGCTTTTCCCTTTTCGGCCAAAACAATCTACTTGAACAAGCGAGATTCATTCACCCCTCCAATGTTTTCTCCTAATCTCCTCAGCCTTCCCCAAATTGCGACTCATCATCATCACCATCCTGAAAACCACAGCTCATCTTCTCTCAAACAAACTATTTCGACGTTGTATCAAACTTTGAATTTCCCCTGCAGAAACCTGCATGTGAAATGGCTTAATGCTGCCATGGTCGATAACACGAGGTCATTATGATCACAGCTATCCTGTCGATCTCTACCAAGATCCACCACCCTCTTAGACTAGCAGCAATCATATAGCTATATTATTGATGATATCAACGGTCTGATATAGCTTCAAGAGGGAGTACTCAGCAGTCATCACCACACACCTTGAGAGTTGACAAGGGAGTCTAAATGCGACATTTTGCCAGCCCTGTCCTTGATAGCAACAACCATGTCCGCAAAACGACCTCATCCTCCTCCTCCTCCTCCTCCACTCTTCCCCGCAATCGGTCAAGCCATCAACAACTCTTGTCTCTCCTTTCTTCCTCCTCGCCTGCATGCATATCATCTTCGTGGCTCGGTACCTGGCAGTCACACAATGTCACACCCATTCCACGGAGCAAGTAGGGCCGCCAGCTAAAAGCAGACATCAGGCTTTCACATTTGTCTTTCGTTTGCGCAATTATCACCCACATCCACCCACATTCACCATTGCAACCACCCTTCTTCAACAACAAGAATACCCCTCGCGATCTACGCGGGAGGATCGTATCCAGCCATTGTCGTTGTCGCCCTCAGTGTCGTATCGGGTGATCTTCTAGAAGCTAAAAGCGATGAAGTCTGGAATTTTCATGTCCGTGTGAACGTAAGAAGTAGCCATCGCCGATGGAGGGGGAAACTCGTGGCAACGAGTGGGACAGCCAGCAGGAAAAAAAGAGGCATCCTCTCGGTCATCTTGAATAGATATACCGAAACTCGCGAGCGCGCCCAGTAGTATGCTGTGGGGGGAAAAGCTTCCCCGGATTCCGTCAAGTCTAGTCAGATGAGTATATGAAGCGGCTTGCTTGTTATTGCGCTGCTGCAGGAACGATTGGGTCCACGTTTTTCATAGCAGTCGCGCTATGAAAATAAGATGGTGTCCCTGGAATTTCTTGAAATATGACGAATTTCTGCTGGAGCTCGCGAGAAGGGTGACATCGTCTCCTTTGTCTTTTGCGGTGAGGATGAATCTGCGTCAAAGATCTACGCCAGCGGTCAGCTCAACAAGACGCCTTTTTCGGAGCATCTCCTGGTTTCAGCACAGGTAGATGTCATAGCAGGTCTATCTTATGATTGAGATGCGGATTTCGGCATCGCCTGGACGCTATGGGTCTTTCCCGAGCCTCTTGAAATCCTTCGCATTCGCAAGAAGCTCCCACATCGTCAACAGTTCCAATTTTCTGTTTAGCCACACAATTCAGCGAGCTCTCTTCTGCCAGTATCATACCAGACGGGTACGGAGATACTGTTCAGCGCCACAGTATGGGTACGGTTTGCGACCGAGGCAATGTTGATGTTGCCAAAAGGGTGTGTAGGGTAATCTATCTCGTGGCGAAGTTACGAATACGATTTAAACCTGTGAATCAATATCCTCGCGCTTCCATTGCGTACATGACTCCGATGTCAGCGTTAATTTCATGTTACTTGCATGCCCACTAGCGTTGATATGCGGTTTTTGAATCAAATGATCAGTCTGCTCGAATTTCTTCCATGCCTGTTTCAATACCTCGCTGCAGCAGAAATTGCAGCCAAGCGAGAAATCCTCCTATCTCTAAACACTCGTAGGGTCGTATTTCTCTCCTGTCTTTCATGCATTTGCAAGTCACAAGCTCAAATTTTGTTTGCGGTTGATGAAAATGGCCATCAAATTTCAGGACCGGGTATCAAGCTACGTATGGCAAAGAACAAACTGCTCCATGTTGAGCACTCTTGTTCTGACCAGCATACATTCATTTGAAAGATAACATCTTTCTGTTTTCTTCGAATAATTTCTACCGCGTGTTACGAGCAAAGCAATCGCGACCTTCCTAAAATTTGAGATATGCCCAGGATTCATATCCCTTATCAAAATTGAAATGATGGGCAAGCTCAAGCTATCAATCAAGACTCGAAATCTGGTAAAGCAAATCCCATTTCCAAATATTGCACCTTCTGCAACGAGCCGATCCCGCAATCGTTTTCCAATCTCGCTCTTTACCGTTCCCAGAGTACTTTGTAGATTGCCGTCGGCATCCGATCTTCCCACGCGTTCTGCTTCTTCTCGCCATCTCAACACGGTCATTGTCACGATCCCAGCTTCGCGATCCACACGCACCTTCAGAAATGCAGTCCCACTTTGACTGGCGACTAGCGACCTCAACTCCAGTCTGGCTCTCATGCTCGGCCCCGCATCCCCATAGAGGCGCACGTTCCGCCGAAAAGCAATTGAAGCGCTCCACTGAGCCCACGAGCCTACTACGAAGTACTCACCCCGTCTCAATGATCCGTCGAAATCGATGCCTAATCCAACATCAGCCTCCACCCACACCTCCCGTGTGGTGCTGTGCTGCGCAACGGTAGGCTGTAACAGCCATGCTTGTGCTCCGATCATAGCATCGCGCAATATATCCCCTCATTCACCTCTATCCCGATCCCCGTGTCCGCTTGTCCAGACTTCCGCCCAGCAAAATTCGGTCCCGGGCCCGGTTTCCGGGCGAGAGTGAATGAGGGAGGTACTTTGGTACTTAGCCACATAAACCTGTTTCGCCATCCTAGCGGATGCTTATCTTCACTTCACCACTTGCCCCCCATTTACCCATCTATCTATCTACCATATCTGTCGTCCGATCGGGCCGGAGTTGGAGCCGTTTTCGGATATGCTTGATTGTATGCTTGTTAGTCAGCTGCGATGTCTGCGAGATGTGCATGAACTGGTTTCTTTTGGGCCTTCTGGATCGGCTGTCTGTGCGTGTGGGAATGTGTGGGAATGTGTGGGAAGTGTGGGTGGTTCTCTTGCGTGGGGAGGTGGTGGCGTTTCTGGCAGGTGGGCTTTTTAATATATTGCACCTCGGGGTGGAGAATCAATATTGCGGGGGAACATTACATCCCATGTATGTGGCAAGGTGAGGTACGAAGGTACATCGACATGTGAGAGGGAAGGTGGTATTGTTGTCGCATGCAAATGCAAGAACTGCTTTTCTGGTGTGTATGGGAAATGGCATGATGCTCGTAGAAAGAAGACTGAGAATATTGCAAGTGCCGCCCTTCGCTGCCGTAAACTCGGGGTAATTAGTGGCGAATTCTGTGCTTGGAATGTGAGATGGTGTCACATATTTTCTGGCTCGACATCGGAGATGAAGCAATTCACCTTCTGTTTCGATATGTGCAGGAATGCTACTTCTTTCAGAATGAGCTTGTGAGGCATCCCACTGCTTTGACATCTGGCTTCTATTTCTCTAGAACCGATCATTTTGCAAATGGGAATTTGATGGGTCATGGGAACCTCAAATTCAAGTTGGATGAGTTCAACAGCTCGCCACATTGTATGTGCAGTGCAAAACTACAGTCTATAACCTCAATCTAGCTTCGTGTGACTATTGAGCACAAGTTATATCGGGCAATTTCTTACCCGAAGCAAAGCTCTTCCACACACACTTTAAGATGCACACAAGACTACAATTCCTGTTTATCGCACTTCAATGATCTGTCAGTACAAACGTGAGCGTAGGTCCTCGGTTTTCAGTACGATATCTTTGAACAAATACTATTCCAGTCCACTGTGATGCTTGTTATGAGGAACCTACATAATCGATACCCGGTTGAGGTAGCTCAGCTGCTAGGTATCTCAGAAACCCGTATTCACACATGTCATGACCAAGCAGACAGCCAGTTTATATCACAATGAGCTACATCATCAAGTTAGACCTTCTATGTCTCTTTCGTGGTACTGCTTTCAATTTTCTATAGCGGTGCCAACGAATGAAGTTGTATTCGGTCTTTTCAAACCATCGTTGAGGATGAGTCAAGTTAAAATTTGATTCGATATCTATATTACTCTCGACTGAGAATCAGAAGTACTAATACATGGTATTGAACGAAAACCACTTCGGTGATCAAACAGACTTTCAACTAGAATTACTACCTATTCAGCACGGATGGAAAATTAAATAGGTAGACATATTCATCTATGGCCTTTGATTTTGTCGCCTGTTGAGTGATCAATACTTACAAGCAATATGTAGGATCAATCGCATTTCGAGAATATTTTATATCAAGTTTACTTTTTGCGTTGGGAAAGCTTTATTTAAAAGGTTGTGTTCAAGGTAGTGTTATATACACTTTGAGTTTTATACCCCACTATGATTCAGTTTATTTACTTTTCGCAAGACTTACTCAATTGAAAAGAAACTTAGAAATATATATATTAGAATAGTTTTCAATTCGAAGTTCAGCAATGGTGGATAGTAGGTCGGTATTTTTGTTCTATTTCTAAAATACGAAAGTGAAAGAGGGGCGGGGTTGGAAAAAGTTAACGAAAATGAAATTTTTTATTTACTTTATATAAATTTTCCAGTTGAATTATCAAATAATTATCTAGACTGAGTAGCAACTATTATTATCGAAAGCGATCCAAAGACTTTTCTCTATAATTAGAGACGGATATTGATAATAAGATGAGATGTTGTCGCGACCAATCGACACTGACATACTTCGTTCGGTATGTATACTGAACAGGTGAAAGAAATGGGATTCTTTTTTCGATCCTTGGACATCAAACTCTGATGCTTAGATTAGAACAAACTCATTTCGCACAGCAAACTTCGTAAACCCGTTTCTATCACTACATTTTGAGAGGATTGTTGCTTTCAAACTGTTGCGATTTATATTACACTGCTGACAGTAAGGTGATCTATATTCGACTCCAAATCCAAGACTTTGAAATGACACACAACAAACTCAGGTCGTAAGACTTAGCATCTTATGGCCAGCCTCGTCGTCGCCCACCCCACCTCTCCGTCGCGTCTTCTTCTCTCCCCACGAAAGAGCGAAAGTAGTAGAACTCCAAGACTACCCTCGGGAGTCTCTTAGAAACACTGCGCAATGTGATTTGAAACCGAGAGGGCGAAGACCATGATATCGTAACTGTTGATGCCATTTTCATTGATCTACCCCAGGGCAAATCGTGGCTAGAAGCTCAAACACAAATGCCTACCATTGCGCCATATGAGCCCGCTCAATTACCGTGTGTTGGGAGGTTTGGGGAGGGTTTGGTGTATAACGCTCAAGATTGGGCGGTTGGACCTAGCCTTCGATATTAAGACTGCTAATCTAATTAGAAACAATTAGCGTGTCTACTAGAGTGTCTATTGGAATTGCAGAATGTAGGTATAGATCTAAAGAGTTTCGTTTGACTTGTGAATATCACTGGATCTCATCTTGCTCGGTGAATCCAAGAGTCGAATTGTTGTGGTATTGCGGTGGAGGCAGCGAAAGGCACATTTGACTTCAGTTCTGTGTAAATTCGCCATTGTTGGGGCAACACAACTTCTCCCGATTTCCAAAATAGATATAATAATTCTTCAGATCCGTTATGTTGTAGGGGTAAGGTAAGAAGACAAAGAGAGACCACGCTGAACAAATAGAGCTGAGCAAACAACAGAGTTGCTCAACCAATCATTTCTATATCCTCCTAGAACTAAAGCTACACACTAGCAGCTCTATTATCTCGCTGACCGTTTTCCGAGAGTTCTTGCCTTGGAATTCTTCAGATATTCGAGATTTTCATGGGAAGGAGTAAGCAAAGCGTCAAGGCATATTGTACCTCACCTCCCACCTAGACACAAGTGTACTCATATGATACATCAACAGCGAACCGCAAATCTCAGCACCATTAAGAAAGAATGTCTCTTATCTCGCTTCTATCTACTTGTTCAACGTAATTCGACCGAAATGGATATATCTGAAATCGAATAATCGAAATTTTCGAAAATAACCACAAGATTAACAGAAGGTAAGCAGACACCTCGGTGGCCGAAAAAAAGACTGCCATTCAATTAGTAATATAATAGTAGCGGTGTAAAGTTTCGCTGAAGCTTACACAGGTTGTGGTGCTGCTCCATCACTCCAGGACACTCCGCCGCCGAACGCCGGTTAGTCTTTGGTCTCTGACATCGTTGAAGGTGGACTTCTCCATACGTATCCCAAAGACGTTGGATATCCGAAGTTCGAAGTTCAAATTCCATGTTCAGTTGGTGGTGTCTGAGTATAATGGATTGAAATACCATTCCGCGAAGTCTTGGTCATGTATCTGTGGGTTTAGCTTGATGGGAAACTATGTCTCGAGGAAGAGCTTTTACCCAAAAATGACTCGTCGTACCCTTCTTGCAGACGCCCTTGCCAGATTCTTATCCTTTTACTTAACGTCTAAAGCAGCATTATAGTAAACTGCGTTATCGTCACCCGAATTTGAAGTGCTAGGAACGAATTGAAATCTTCTTCCTTGGGCAACAATCCCTATGAGTGAGGTTTTCTTACTATGCCGCCCAACTAGCTGGAGATAGCATTGAATGATTATTGTATATACTCTAATTTGGCTAGTGATCTCGGTGCTGATTATTCTTTAAACACACATGCACCGCAAAGGCAGACACCATCCCCTCAGGTTATGTCATCTGTCTGGATCCACAAAGTGAGACACTTCTGCGGATTTAGTGGAGGATTGAAGCCCATCGAGTTACATGATATGATAAGTACTGATTCCGGTGTAAGAGTAACTCACTAATTGCTGTTTCGACAAGACATCAGCTCTCCCGACCTCTCCATATGATCTGGCGTCTTCCTCTCCACTCTCTGTAGCATCTGATCAGGAACCCAAAGCTGATCTCAAAGCCATATGTTCAGGCAGTCAATTCATGAAAAAACTGTGCCCCGAAGCTCATGAAAGCAGAGATAAAGTTGCGATGATTGGAGTATGGCTGCGAAGTGGATGTTCACACACTCTCACCCGCAATCCACGAACTCATTTCCGACAAAGAACGCTTCGTCGCCGTTGTAGACACTTTCATCATAGAGTGGGACTTGTTTAATGGTAGCTTCAAAGTGACACCGTGAACAACTTAGCCCTAGGTACAGTTTCTATCCATTATCCCAAGTCTGTTCGGGTCTTCGAAACTTGGTTAACACAAAATTGCCAGAGCATATATGTACAACCAAACCCAACCGACCCTAAACGAAAAGCAATTCACTCATCTCGACACACTCACTATCCCACAATCCACGGCATCGACAAGACAACCCTCCAGATGTAAGATATAAGGTACCTTAATGTTACTTTCCACAGTTCTGCAACTCTACCAACCAAGACTAAGACCAAGACCAAATCGAAGCACGTAGGACTGACCTGCCCTCGCCGTATTTCAATCTGATCGATGGAAGCTAGACAGTTCAGGTCATACTACGGGTGGTATTTGGGCGCTGGCTGGGAGAGAGAGGTCAACAGATTTACGTGTTGTGTGTGATTTGATGGTGTTGAACCTGGGATGAGCGGGTATCTAGATTCTTAATGTGCTGGCGCGGATTGGTTCATGCTAGCGTTGCGCGCTGGTTGGTACTAGTTGGTTGATTGACTGGGTACGAATTCATGCCTGCAGCGGCCTGGGAGGATCTGGAGGTTCGTCCTGATCGTACGGAAGAAAGATTTCTTCGCGTAGTACTTGAGCAACCTTGTGAAAGCACAAAACAAGTGAGGAGACTGTAGATTGAAGTACCTGTAGAGATCCAGAGAAGAAGGTGATTGTTGACATTAATGGGGAAATCAGATGCAAATGGTAGAGTGTAAGTGAAATTGTTTGGTTTTATTTTCATTTTCCATTGTCTTGTGACATGTACCAACAAAGTAGAACTCCCGCTATGCATGCTTGCTTGGTATCCGATACAACTCCGCCATAAATAATCTTACACCTAGTGATCATAAGTCATAAATGTTCCCTGTCCTCGCATCTGCTAATATCATACACCTTTCCGTCATCTTTTTTTCCCCACGATCCAAAGCCTAAGCCTCGATCTTGCCCTCATCCTGCACAACACCCCCAACACCGGCCTCATTCCGCTTCCTCATGTTCTTTCCCCTGCCCTCAAGATCCATATTATCGGTACCCAATCCACCCTTGGTACCGATACTCCTCCTCGTCTCCTCGTCAAATTCGAACTTGCCACTACCAATCGGCTTGACATGAAGTAGGTACATGGTATCGACCTCCTCGAGGGTCTTGCCCGAGCTCTCGACGAGAAAAAAGAACACAATCAGACACGCGGCCAGGTTGCATCCCGCAAACACATACCCGTACGCGTACTGAATTTCACCAGTGATGAAAGGCGTGAAGAAGGCGAGCATGAAATTCCAGAACCAGTTGGCGGATGTGGCGAGACCCATGCCCACGGCACGGTAACGGTAGGGAAACATCTCGCCAATGCAAGCCCACACCAAGGGACCCCAGGTCGAAGCGAAGGAGACGATGAACAGACACGAGAAGACGATCATGACTGTGCCGGATGTCTTGGCGGCGGAGGAACCCTCGGCTGCGTTCTTAAATTGGAATTGACCGACTGATGCGAATACCATAAAACACATGAATTGGAAGAAAGCTGCGATGTAGAGAGACTTTCGGCGTGGGCAGCGCTTGGCCATGTATACGCCTAGGAAGGTTGAACCTACGTTGACACCTCCCAGGATCATGGCGGTCACGTAGGAGTTCTTGATGCCAACGCCTTGGAAGATGGTGGTGCCGTAGTAGAAGAAGTAGTTTGCTCCTGTAAGCTGTTGCAGCATCTGGAGTGTCATGGCGAGGAGGATGCGGTACATCATTCTTGGGCCGGTGAAGGCCTCGTACCAAGGGTGATCGCCAGAGGTTGCTGCTCGGACCTTTTCAATTTCTTCCGTCTCGTTCTCAATGAGAGCATGATGCTCGTCAAGACCGTAGAATTTGGACATGGTAGTGCGGGCGCGGGCTGATTTGCCGTGATTCCAATCGTGGCGAGGCGACTCGGGGAGGAAGAGAATACCAATACCCATCAACAAAGGCGGGATGAAACCAATTCCCATGGTGATGCGGTACGAGCCGGTGTCAGTTCGTTTCTCGGTTCCGAAATTGATGCAGTCTGCGACGAAAATACCGATTGTGATGAATAGCTGATAGCACCTAGAGAGTGTGAGCTGAGAAGACACAATGAGATGAGGGAAATTCTTACGAGACTACAGCACCTCGAACTGGTACAGGAGATGTTTCTGACATGTACAGTGGTACAAGCACGGAAAGTCCACCAACACCAAGACCTGCACACCATCTTCCCATGGCAATACCAACCCAGTTTCCTGGACCGACAGCCATTTGAGCAACGACACCAACCGAGAAGACGATGCACCATCCTGGGATACAAGGCTTGCGTCCCCATTTGTTTGCCAGAGGACCAGCAATCAAGCAGCCAATGAGAGTACCAATTGACAACTTTTGCTATTAGCTCATGATTCATTTGTCGACATGGGTACATACCAAAGCAACAATCAATCCCGATCTAACATTTGAAAAGTAGAAGCCAGTTGGATGCGTTTCCGATACAGTTGTCACTTCACCGAATCGTTCCAAGAATACATCCATTTCGAGGAAACCAGAAATTTGTCCTGTATCATAACCGAAGATGAATCCTCCCAATGCGACAATCATTGTCATGACCACAGTCCTGAAAGTCAACAAAGGAACTTTGCCTCCTGTGTTCTTAGTTTGTGTAGGTAAACTGCCATCTCCTTCTGCGTAGACATGGTCTGTGGTATGGGCTCCTCTTGGTGCTTCCATTGAGTTGACTGCTGTACTCGCAGCAGAATTATCCGCATGGCGGTTGCGGCCAAAGTTAAACACCATGGCTGATGTGAGGTTAGGTCAGGTAGAGAACAAATTAGTTAATCGTTGTATCGTGAGATCTAAGGGGGACTAGACGAGACATTTATATGTTCTACAAAAGGTAATCAACAGCCACAATGCTTGACAGCTGTTAGCTTGTGCCTTGAGTTCTCTTGCCGGTGCTTGACATGCTTGACAGGCAACCCAAGATTATGACGGATTGTGACGATTCTCAAGTTCTAACCCCGCGTCATCCCAAGACATTCACCATGATTGGTTGCATATAGTCATATCTTGCCCAAGTGGGTATGATTTTGACCGACCAAGGCCCCGGAATGGAGACTGGTGTGGAGGAATGTCGAGTGACCTATTCATCATGTCCCCAAAACTTGAAGATCTCTTCGTGATAGGGAAATCGGCTGAGGTTTTGGATGTTGAAAATGACGTCGTTGTACTGGACCTTGAATTTGGGAACTTCCAGGTTTCGCTTGTTTCGTCCCGCTCCACTCGGTCTTTGGGTCTTTGGGTCTTTGGGTCTTGGACCTGGTCTGGTTCAGTGAGTGGTGGGTGGGTGCCGTCGTTCCGACGTTGATCCGTTCCGTTCCGCTTCGCTTTCTCAGCCTCAACATCGGCAATCTTAGAGATATCCCATTTATTATATCGGTGAACGAATTGACACTTCGCATTTGTGTGTATTGTGGGCCTAGTCGGCCAAAACCCCGATTTCAAATCTGTACAACTCGTACTTTGGATGCGTCTGATGTGTCAATGGGAAACGGCCGTTTTTCGGTGGCTTTTTCTGAGACGTTGAGGGTCCTTTCACACCACGGGACATGCGGTTGAGGCGTCGGCCCCCGCGATGACGATATCTTTCGACTCGCGCGCGTTATACGTACCGTAGAGTGCCATCCAAATCGGAGCCATGGAGAAAGGAGAGGAAGAAGACTATTGAAATGTTGGAGATTGGAGAACTGGAGAATGTGAGTAAAAAGTGGTGTTGATGCTACCAGAATGGGCAAAATGGATAACCGGCACCAGCGGCAGATATGGCTTCAACATGAATAGCCACGACGACATACTCTTAACGTGCCAGATCGCGGGAACAAGCACCAGGAACACACTGACGTGAATGTCTGCTTTTTCGTATGTTTCTTCTGAGCCGTTGAGCTATTGATGACCGTGAGCTCAGCGTCCTTGGATCGAGGAACTAGAACCGGCCACCCGTTCTGTGGTGCACGAGTTGAGGATGAACAAATCAATCATTCCTGGGGACCAAAACTTGATCGTCCTGTGACCACCACATGCCTTCAGCCGATGAGATGTTTAATTCTGGCAAAGAACTCGAGAGTCAAAGATACAACCGGGCTTGGCAGGCTGTAAAATTTACAGCTGGATCATGAGCTAAGCCCTTCTTTTGTTTGCTCTGATTCTATACATTTATTATTATTATTAGTAGTAGTAATTGCCTCTGGCAAAACGGATGTTTAATGATGGAGACATCAAAGGCAATATAATCCAAAAACAAAATGCACCGCTATGACCAATGTTTTGTCACTCACAGATCAAATCATCGACTCCGACAACATCCCATCAACCACAGCTCCAAGACAACAATCAAACTGGATATTTACAGGATATTTATTTTTCCATTCCGCATTGTGAGTATATTGGATATTGCAGTTGATAAATTCTTTCCTCCGATCATATGGTTCTCTCCGTCCACTCGGACGCTCTCTCAAAATTAATTCAACGCCTGACCTTTCTTTTTTGGTTGCAACCCAAGCTTTGCAAATGAATAAAGCTTAGGCAGAACGACAGCTTCTCCGTGCGGGCTTTGCCACAATATGACACCAAAGACACCTTACTGCCATCACTGGATGGGGTAATGGAATGCGACTTCATTTCCATCATTCACAATCCATTTTTCTCTCAGGTCTGGATAACTTTGATCGGGAGTTCAGCCGACACGGGACGAGAAATTGAAACAAGGGCACGATAATCAAAACATCCACGATGTAATCTCCTCACTAGAAGGATCATATTTTGCTCATCATCAGCACTTTATTCAATGTCATGGCGACAACAAGTCTTGCCGTGACAAACTCCTGACCAAGAGACCAAGAGGAGCCTTTGATTAATGCTATATCTGCACGGCAGAACAGAGGAGAGAAATGCCGGGTGGGTAGGTGGGTAGGTGGGTGTTGAGACGAACCCAAGCGACTGTCACACGCGATATGACACCTTCCCTGATGGAGAATTAATAGAGGCGACTTGCATCAGGTAAATCATGGGCCAAGAGATATTTTCTTTTAGCCTAACTTCAGGCTATATGAGAGAGAAAGTCCGGTGTCTGTCCTGCGTGATGGTGAGCGTCGTCTCTTATTACACCTTTGCACACACAACATTGATAGTACGAGTTGGTACCTGGGACAACGGTTGTCGCTTGTCACGCTTGACGCTTTGAAGGAACCGTTTCCGGGAGAATCTCGACTTGGCGGTGATCAGTATGGTATGGAGTACAGTAGTGGATTAGTGGTTATATGAAAAAAGGCTTGAGGGCCATCCTTGAGGATGCACCAGCCAGCATCCAGCCAGCATCCAGCCAGCACCAGGAGACATGCAATCCCATGAACTATGCATACCTATGGGGACAGATGGGTGCAGATGAGTGCAGATGGTGCATATGTGCATATGTGCTTTTCATAAATGGGTCTTGGAAATGGGGAAAAAGACATGAAAAAGAGGGTATTTCAGTCGTTAAATCCATGTTCATTGGTGGAATTTCCTGACCCCTCTGTGGATCTGAACTCCCCACACCCCATTAACACCCCATCTTCTTGGTTTTTGGGCTTGACCGCCGAGGATTGCCCCAGACCATTCAATCGCGTCGTCCTGGACAATACTCAGCGAATATCTCCATCTTTCCCCCATTCAGCTTCTGTCGTCGGTGGAACAATCGATTCCGACCTCTGCGCCGTATTCTCTGTATTTTTCCATACCTATCCACAGAGTCTTTTCCGCCCTACCGCGCTTGGCATTGGCTGGGTGAATGCATCCTAGATTTCCTGGTCTGGGCATTTGCAAACTCGAAGCTGTACTCGGTACAATCCCCTATTGCTCAAGCTCCCTCCAACCCTTTCCAACCCCAGGAACAAGTTTCTATTCCCTCCACTGACAGCTCTCTGCCCCAGGAAGATTACTAGGTATCCAGGCGTTGCACAATACCCCTACCAGAGCGACGGGCTCCTCTGAGAGAACCAAACAAAAAATCTCCGGCGAAATTCCAATTCCAATGTGCTTCTTGTTGCCTGCGACATCATCGTCTCTCTGCAGCAGATTCACGACCCGTCCTGTCTCTTCCTTCGAATCTCTTTCCATTGACCCTCTGCCATATCCATAACACCCTACGCTGTTCGATCACGACGAATGTCTGATAGTGGACCTAGAACGTTGGATCACGAGCTGCCATGTAGCACACTGGACCTCTCTACCATACCCAATCGACCTTGACCCATCTTGCTTATCACAATTCTACGTTTATAGATAATACTGGTACTATTAACACAGGTCTGCAGACCTAATTCAATTCGGTTATACGTTTGCGACGCCTGTCCCCCGTCTCCCTCTCCGACGGGACGAATAGAACAATCCTCCGAGAGCGCAGGCCTGAGTTGCTTTGCTATGCGAAAGAGTCGCTGGACTTTCTTTACCAAGTGCAGGTATCCTCCGTCCGAAATCAGATATTACCTCGACGCCCCAGAGCCTCTCGAAACCCGATAGATATTTCTCCTGGTTGGTGTTCCAGTACACCGGTATACACATGGCCACGAAGCAGCTTCAGTCTGCGCCTACGCCGGCGGCGAGGCCAAAGAGCACAAATGGGGTGATCAATGGGACAAAGGCAGGGACGGGCGACAATCGAATAGTGGTTATTGCCTATGGCAATGGGCAAGAGAAGATCGTGTCGGTGTTTGCGGACGTCTTGGGGAAACCATATCGACTGGCCCGAAGTTTTTCAGAAGTCGGCGTGGAGGATCATGGGACTGTGATAGGAATTGCTGCGAGCGATGCGAAGGCCGACATCAGCACTAGGAACACCTATCTCGTGGTTGCGATCAATGCGCACTGCGTCAATCTGGGGATGCCACCAGATGTTGACCTTTCGGCAGCCTCGGACTACGAGTTCTTGTATACAGAAACACCTTTTTTCCGAAGAGATCTTTCGAGGTTTATTGCATTTACGCTGGGACAGATCAGTCATCATGAAGCTTTGATCACCAAGCCTAGAACTTATTTCATTTCGACAACTTTTCCCGATGTCCGAACAGCTCTCTCTAACTTGGATATCCTGTCTGTTGGATCAGATGCGGTGGAGATTCGAGTTGATCTCTTGAAGGAGCCATTGCAAGACGGATCCTACAACTCTGTTCCAAGTTTAAGCTATGTGGGAGAACAGGTGATGTTGCTTCGTCAGAGGACCGAGTTGCCCATCATTTTCACGACACGCTGTACTCGCGAGAATGGACGATTCCCTATGGACAATCCAGAGCTATACTACGAGTACTTGTATCGCGCGATACAATGGGGTTGTGAGTATATCGACGTCGAGTTGTGGCTACCCGAGGACATCCGACGACGCCTGTTTGAGCGAAGAGGGAGTAGTCGTATTATTTCGGCCTTTCATGACTTCTCTGGTACATTCAAGTGGCCATCACAGCAAGCCCAGGATATTTTTGAGCAGTCGAGGAAGTATGGAGACATCGTCAAGATGATCACCATCATCAACTCGATGTCCGAAAATTATGAACTCGAATACTTCCGATCTCAGATCAAGGCAAACTATCCTGATGGACCACCTTTGTCAGCTGTCAACATGGGTCAATTGGGTCAACTTTCGCGAGCTCTCAATACCGTTTTTAGTCCCATCACTCATCCGTTGTTGCCGATCGTCGCTGCACCGGGCCAGATGAGCGCAGCCGAGATCAACGGGGCCCTGAGCACTATGGGCCAGCTGCCCAAGAAGAACATCTACGCCATAGGTTCCTTCCGTTCAACACCGCAAGCAACCTTCTTTGAGAAGTGCTTTAACGAGCTCGGTCTCCCGCACAATTTTCAGTCTGTCGATCGCGGTGTGCGGGGATCGGTTGAGGCATTTTGTTGTCAAGCCAATTTTGGGGGAGCGTACATCAACCCACCACTTCATGCGTCGCAGTCATACATACCGATGTTGAGCGATGCAGCCAGAACTATCGGTGCCGTGGATACTATTGTCGTGCGGAATGAAGGCCAGAATACAATACTTGTGGGCGATAATGCGACGTGGAAAGGAATCCGTGCAACTCTCACCCGTGACTTTGCCCCATCAGCATACAAGGACCGTGTGGCGATTATTTTGAGCAGTAACGGTGAGGATGCGGCCAGTGTCATTTTTGCTCTCAGAAGTCTCAATATTGGAAAGATATACACGGTCGGTTTCAAAGCTCAGGGTCCATTAGCAGCAGGCGTCGAACCATTCACGTCCATGGAATCGGTTCAGAGGGTCGATCAACCGTTCGCCATCATCTCCGCTCTCCCTCCCGAGAAGTCACATCTCGTTCAACCTCTCCTCCGCCACTTCTCTAATGGCAAATCTTATTCCGCGAACGGAACCAATAGCCACGGATCACGTTCTTCGTCGCCTGGAAATGGTGGAAAAGGAAAAGTCTTTGTGGATCTTGCCAATGGACCCAGAAGAGGCGATCCCCTCGCCGTCGCAGAACAAAGCGGTTGGACAGCGTATGGCGTTGCTGATACAAGTGCTTTCACAACTGTCGAGACGCTCAGGCTACTTGTCGGACAGAATGTGCCATACAGCTTCGTCCGGCTAGCGAGTGGGAGGGGTCTCTATTGATGGTGGCTTCCCGGGCTTCATGTCTTTGGTGACTTAAGCCTGGCTCGTCTGATGAGACGAGGCTCGTAGCATTATGGCTGTGGAAGTCGGACATTTTAAGATGGGACTTGCCAATAACGAGCACCGAAGGAAAATAGGGACATGGTTGGACTGGATGGAAACTTTGCATTGATATGAAGAGGTGGGATTGGAGAAATTATTGATCTCGAGGAGGGTTTTGTGAAAGTTGGAGGATATTGAGAGCGTTTAAAGTGCGACAAGTGATACCAAAGATATGCTGCTGCCGCTTGCATAGCTTAGCATCGAGATGGGCGTTCACACATAACATGATGCTACTTTTGTCGGTTCGGTTCGGTTATTTGGTTTTCATTATTGAGATTTGGGCGTTAGTGTGGTACTTTTCCTCTTCTTCTTTCTGTCAATACTTTCTTTCCCATTGGGGATTTCGTGGAAATTTTGGATCGGAACTCTGTGGATACTGGGAATTTGGCAAAGAAGTAGACTTCTTTGGTCCTATCAGTCAGTCTGTTGGTTGCTCACGACGACGGCGATGACTCGTTCGTTCCTCCTTCTCTTTGTAGGTAGCTTAGAAGTTTGGGACGGCAATAAGATGGGGCCCGAAGAGCATTGGGGTGGAGAAGTGGCGAATGGATAAACGAAGGCAGGAGGATGGCATGGAATGAGAAAAGGCTGACGAGGTGGTGGGGGAGGATGGTCACTAGGATCTGATCTTTTATCTGATCATATCCCGATTTTTGTCTGCTATCACTACCTACTCTACCTAATGATAACCTGGCATTACCGTGTGTACTGACTTTCCATCTTCCAAGGAGAAATACTCGCTGCGACGATGTCTTCCAGCAGTAGCGGGAAGCGGCAAACGTTTGAGAGCGCTATATAGCAAGACATGCTAGTTTTGGACTGCTGCTATGCAACATTATTACCGCACAATATTGAGGCTTGGGCTGTTGACAGCAGCGATAAAATATCAAGGTGGAGCGAACATTTTTTAAGTGTCGAGGCAATTGGCGATTTGGTAGTACAGATCCGCCTCTGAATGAGCTATTTTGATCACTACGAATAATAAAGGCATGTTGCCCAATAGAGCAAACAATCAGAAATGTACAAGCTCTGATGAACTCTATGTCCGTGGCTCTGAGTCTGGTACACTGACATAGGTAGGCAAGTTCAAATTCGCTTGTCACTATGTATGTAGGAAGAGGCGTGTTTCAGATTGAGCCTTCTGCCTCTCCTCCCCGTCTCTCCCCCTCAGGTTTTGCGGAAGGACGGTGGCAACATACTTGTCACATGCTTGTCACAAGCTCACTCCAACTGTTTATCACCTTACTTACAAGTACATCTTATGCAAATCTGTCCTCTTTCCCGTTCCCTCACTCCCTAGTGCCTTCCCTCTCCCTCCTACCAATACCAATTCCACTTACTATCATTACCGGTACTGGTACGTTGCTGACCGGGCTTTAGTCATCCCACATCTTCCTCTGGCCGCCAGTGGCCTCAAGCATCGGCCGCAGATGCGAACGACACTTCGCTTTCGCTCCCTAAATCATGCTTTCAACACAGCACGCAGCACAGCACCACGGGAGCGTGTTGGTCTTGGTCTCCTCTTGGCTTTCCTTCCGCTTGGCTTGCCCAGGCGTGCCTAGACGGAAAATTTATTCCAGGATTTTCCAGGACGTCGGTGTTCGTCCTGCTGTGCGGTGCTGTTGTTCCCTTTTGTTTCGCCGTCTGTCGTTTGCTGGCTCGCTCGCTCGCTCGCTTGTGAGACGGTAGTGGGTCACTTGCTGTTTGTTTGTCTGTATGTAGTCGTCTGCTCGTCTGCTCGTCTGCTCATCTCGCCTATCTCGTGTCTTTTGCATCGTCTTGATGGCATGTTCCTTCCTGCTGGCTCCTCCCAATGCTGCTGGCTGATTTAATTATGAAAAGGGCACATGTGAGCACAGCACAACGCAAGGCAACGCAGCGCACGCACCACGGAGGGCATGGCGGGTGGGAGATTGGTGGGATAATTTCACTCTGGCATATAAGGGAGCTTGTGTGTATGGTGAAGAGGGTTAGATGAAGTCGGTCAGGCTTAGCAGTGAGGATTGGCCGAGTGGCTATTTCACCAGATGAAGCTGCGGGCTCGAGCTGTCTGGGACATCCCCGTACTGCGTCGTGCTATCCCCGTCTAGCCAGAAGGTCGCTCTGAGTGGAGGAGACATGTGAGTATGGCAAGAGCGTTAGTACCTCGAGATTGAATAGATGGTCATGAGTCGCTTGGCCGGTTTGTGCTTCGTGGAAATGGGAGATCAGCCTTCGTCCTAGCGAGTGGGAGGAGTGATGAGGATGAAGATGAAGATGACACCAGAGGTGAGTGAGCCTAGCTGCCGGCAGTTGTGCTCTGGCTTTTGATAGGCGTTTTGATCGCGAGGACGTCGATAAGAGCTTTGTGTGTAAGTGGTGGAGAAGGGCTACTTTGGCAAGAGGAGACTTGTCAGTGGTGCGAATTACGGCGTGAGGTCTGGGGGTACGCGCAGGGAGAGAGGAAGGTTAAGTTCTGAGGTTAATTGGCGTCATGTGTGGAGTTCGCCGGAGAAATAGTGTGGGGAGGGCATGGTAGATCACCGTGTGAGATGGGGAGGAGGTGATGATGGGCTTGGAGACAGGTGGGATTTTGCCGGTTTGGGTAGAGTGGTTGTAGAGTGCGGGAATGGAATGGAATTTCAAAGTGAATTGTAAATTAGAGATGTGGAGACATTATACCTTGATCAAGATTCCTAGCGAAGCATCTAGTTGGAAGCAGGCGAATTCAATTCCAGGACACATCTTACGAGTCGACAGACATGTAACTAGCCGTGATCAATGTCTTTCAAGAGTGGAGTTGAACCGCCATAAGCGGCACAAGATAAGAATTATATCTACGATGCGCTACAATATGTACTGTCCTCGAGGTTCATAAATCGGGCTCTCCCGTGGTCCATATTCTCTCCTCGCTCCAAGTTGACTTCATGGTATCCAGCTAAGTAGGGACATTGAGCTTTCGCCCCACCAAAAGAGGGGGGTCATAAGATCTCTGTAAGATCTTTTTGCTGTTTGAACTCTACTGTTCATCACTTGTGCTCGCCATGAGATGATCAAGACCGTCTTTCCACTTCGAAAAATGGGCTTCTTGGCAACTTTCGCTTGTTTTGAACTGCAACTTAGGCAGGCTTTGAGCACACTCTGTTCACTGCTTTCCATATCTAGCATATTGTTTTGACCTGTCTCTTGACAGTTCGTAGGGTATATTGGGTATGAAGCAGTGGAGATGTGTCCCTGACCCTCCATGACCTCAATCATGTGAAGTGATGACGATACTAGTTATCTGCTACATAATGTATCTGTCGAATCGCGGTCATTGAACCGTTACTATTACCACCACTGCTTTGCACTCTGACTGTTATTCCGCTCCACTTGTCTTGACCATGCTCAATTATGTGGGGAAATTCTTTTCTATGCGACGCACTTCTTGTACCAAATCATGCTCATGTACAACCCAGACTCAAACGTTTTAATACTGTGATGATTAGTATACTATGAACTTGATGTGTCATGGTATTGAAGCACTAATGCTACAGAAAGTCATTTCGCCGTCACTTGAGTTCTGTCAACATTGCTGAACGCCAATTCAAAGCTCATCTACCCATCAACTGATAGTAGGCTCTTTCAACCTCTTTGTCTCGCTTACTTCCTTGGCGGCCAATCAATCTGTATTGAGGATAATGGTTTTCACTCAATTCTAACGAAGAATCTGTGAATTCTTGAACTCAATTCTGCTCACTCCCCGCAATCAAGCCCACAACAAGCGCCCTCCCCCATCAAGTCTCAAACACCGTCTCCTCCGCCCACGAATTACCCGCCCTAGCCTCAACCCACTCCAAAAACTCCACACTTCTCACATCCCCCAGCCCAAATCTCTCGTCCCCGTCTTGCATCTCTCTAACCTCTAGAATCTCACTCCCAATTATCACACTCCTTTCACCCTTCCTTGTAAACAGGCCTAAAATCGGACTTCTTCCCTCAAATCTCACTTCAAGTTCGAAAGGCAACCCTTCGGTCTGCACCACCATCGCGGTATTGACCACACTCGGCACCCCATCTTTCAATAAGTTATTTTCGTATAACTTCCAAATGGCGCATTTTGTTCCGGAAGGACTGGCGTGCATGGACTGTGTTTCCGGGATACAGTATTGTTTCTCGGTTTCAACTGAAGCAGAAGCTATAGAACCACAATTGAATGCGGGATCGATGCCGAGAGTTTTAAACGATTTGGTTTTGATGTCTGTAGGCTTGGAATTTGCAGTTGTTGGGAAAATGTGTCGGATTAAGGGGTTCCATTGGCCACGATATGAATAAGGGGGCTCTTCATGGTTTTCCTGGTTTTCTTAGCTGGTGTTTATCATTGGGCGACTAACTTCTGGAAAAATTATACCTGGACAGCTGAATCTATGGAATCTAGAGCCGAATGAGAAGATACTCTGGACTCGATGTCTTTCAGCCTAGGTTGAACCACCTCCACCTCGATTCTCATAGATGTGATCCTGTTGTGAGAATTTGGGTTCTGCTCTCCAAATTTGTACTGCAAAAATACAACACAACCATCGTGTTTCTCTCCCGTCCGAGTGTCGCCGACTTGACAAGGCACTAGGTCGGTCAGGGTAGTCGAAACGCTGCAGTGATGAAGGTTCTGCGTATCAATGACTTGAGAGTCGGCAAGACCGAGAGGCTGATCGAGGGTTTGATCTGAAGATGAACAGAGAGTGCTGGGGACCTCGAAAGGAATAAAATTCGACAGGTACTCCATTGGCTTTGATAGTTTGGCGGATGGTGGAGTGGAGGAAGATGCTGATGACATTGATTGGAAAGCTATATGTTTGCAGAGATTCCAATCTAGGTGGTGAAGTAGGATATGTTTACTCATAGGGAATAGGATTTCGTTCATATTATAGAGTAGAGAGAAGGAAGATTGAGATGATGAATAGACACTCAACTCGATCCTCCACAGAAAGAAGGAGGAAGTCAATTTACTCCTACCATACAACCAACAAGGAAGTTGCCTTGCTCCAGCTCCAGGCATCTTCAACTCTGGTTATGGTATACGCTTATTCTGCGGAAGTCTCTTAGCTTTTCATTAGGAGTATTTATACCTATTCCTACAACTTTATCAACTCGAGCCTAATCAAGTGTGTGCGGCAGATATCATTGGAAATTCTAGATAATTCACAGCTGTTCTTTTGCGAACCCAGCTATTAGAGAGAAGTTATGGTATTCGACTTGGTCATGCAAATACCTGAACACTAATCAGCTTCATGCGAATTGACCTGGAAAGACTCTTAAGTCATATCACATGACAACAAAAGCGTCAGGTGATATGATCGCAACCCAAACCTCTTGTTTCCTAGGTAGGAAGAGTCATAAACACTGAGGCAGTATTCTATCATGAAGCCTCACAGGACGTTTTGCGATACCGAGTAAGGCCGGTGACGCTTACTTTATTTAAGAATCATGAGGTAGCTTTGAATAGCCATAAAGTAATATCGAGCTTAGTGGGTCAGAATATCGATTGTCCGTCTTCAGGAAGACTAGGTGCAATGCAACAAAGACAAACGTCATATCAATAACCTCATAAGAACTGCTCTCGTGGTCTTCGGTGTCACGTCATTCTCCAAGCGCAGATACAACGGTACACAAACCATCATGCCACCGCATGATGTCTTACATATGCTCCTTCCCCACGATACGAGGTAGATCCTCAGATGCAAGCGTCACTTGTGTACCAGTCGCCCGTCAGGCTGCCCACAAAGCACCACTCTTCCTTTAAAGACAAGCGTGTTTTGGTGCCACAAGCAACCGATTCTCGAGCCGAGACTTGAGAATAGCGAACAGTTGAGATTGAAATACGAAGTCATGTAACAATTTGCGCTGGCATGATCGCTTTCTTGAAGGCCGAAGGAAGGGAAAGAGCGTTGACAAGCTGTAGAAGGATCAACTTTGTGACCGAATGATCGTTTGTGGAGGTAGATCCGAGGTAGCAGTTTGCTGCTCTTGGTCCAGATTCGCGCATGAGAAATGGGTTGAATGTTCTTTCCTAATAGCCTTACGATGTTCTCATCTGGTGACGTCCTAGATCAGAATCAAGTGGTATATAAGACGATGTCTTATCCTCTCTTGCAGAACTCTCCTTCAAACCAAAAACAACAAGGACAGCTTCAGTCAACGAAAACTAAGTTCAAATAAACAGTTCAAGAGATCTTGATTTGAAACGTGTTCAGACACCCAAACAAAATGCATTCTCGCTCCATCCCATTTGTCTTTACGCTCCTCGCCAGCTCTCATGCACTCACTACTCGATGGGCACCCTGCTGCTTCGGTCTCGCCGCTAGCGGTGCCGTAACCGGAACCATGGGCCAGCTTGATGACGGCCAGAATCGTATCAATGGTCCTCTTTCGCCAGCTCAATACTGCATTGCAGATGGAGCTATCACCGATGCTCACGGTCGTGGTTGCATCCTTACTCGTGAGTCCCCTTGCCTGCTTTCATCCCAACAGCGAGGATAGTGATAACCATATCAACAGCCAGCGTGACCCAATTCCAATGTGACTCTGGCTCCCCTCCTATTGCGGGCTTCAGCATTGGCTGTGATGGTGGACTCGCTTACAAGGGAGATACCAAGTTTTGGGAATGCCAAACCGGCGACCATGTTAGTTTCCCAGGATCATTCATCGCTGAACACGCTAATCAAAGCCGCTTAGGGTGAAGCCAATATCTATCATTACCCAGGAGGTGCCAACTGTGGTGAAATCACTCTGAAGGCCTCCTCCTGCTTCTCATCTTGCCCAGCTCCTCCACCTTCACCACCACCAACCCCATCCACATCTTGCCCAACGAATCTCAACGGCCCCTATGAGTTTCCTCATCTCATAATCCCAATCGACTCCACCAAGCCATCTGTCGCGGCCGGCACATCTTACTTTGGCGAAGTCACCTCCACCATCTCGTCTCTCTTCAACTTCGACATCCCTGCCACCGACAAAGGCAAGACCTGCTCGCTGGTCTTTTTGTTCCCGACTCAAGCCCAACTCACCACCTCTTCATTCACCGGCACTGGAGGCGCGATCGATTTCGGCATGCTGAGTGCTCCAGCTGACAAGGGAACAACGTCTGCAAATGCGCCCAGTGTCAAAACAGATTATGGAACCAAGAATGTCAGCCCTGGGAACTCGTACAACATCGCAACTTTCCCATGCCCTGCTGGCCAAAGAATCGGCTTTGAGATGAGAAGCGCCGGACAAGCTGATTTGAGATATTTCCAGGATTGGAACCCAAGCCCGATCGGATTATACATCACCAAGTGTTAAGAGATGGAGAAGGGAATTCTTTGGGAGACGAAAGGAACTGTGGTTAATGGTATCTGTTTAGTTATGATTTGGTGTATTACTACTCTTGTTTCTGCTTTATGCGAAAATTGAAAGTCAATCCAGGTGGTAGAATTAATGCTCGATGACATGCAGAGTAGAGGGCACAAATGAATCTTGAGTCCAACAGCCATGCTATCCTCTATGTGATTTTGCACGAAAATGTGCATCAGAAAGTGCACACTTCTCATCGATCACTTTCTATTTACTCAGCAATTATACCTGAAACTCAAGTCCTCGCCGTCAGTAACATCACTCCCCTTCTCAAATACGACAAATGTATCAGGATCTAGCTGGTCTCTCCTCTTGTTCTCCCTATGACAGACCCACCAGTAAGTTGACATAGCCACAAGCATCAGACCCCAAGCGACTAAGTCTGTAATCAAGCCTTGTGTGTATCTTGGTTTTTGGTCTGACTTCCACAGTTGAGGTGCACCGATACAGCCAGCACAGTAGCCAATGAAATACATCGTATTTACGACAGCACGCTTGGTGTTACCTTTGACGTTCGATGCGGACAGCGAGAGGGTGATTGACATGATGTCGGAGATTACAGAGGCGAGCCAAGAAGCGACAATCATGCCCCAGCCAGACGAGAGTGACAGTTTCAGGAGCAGAATGTTTCCAACGAGTGGAACAATAACCAAAATCATTGTGATTAGCGAGCGGTTCCTTGGGAATAGGTAACATCCAAGGATCCCAACCCAGATGAAGAATATCTGAACAGCTCCAGAAGGTGCGCCATAGAGCATCGTTTGAAACTTGTCGTAGCCGATGTTGCTTATGACTAAGGAAGCGAACTGCATATGAAAGTCAGCACGATTCTAAAGCCATCGATATTTGTGCCTCGCTTTCCCAAGTTCGAAGAACAACGCTTTCAAAACACTGCCTGTCTACAAGAAACGAATTTTCATCGACGAATGAAGGTCCCTTCGAAAATTCCATGATCAAGCAAAGAGGACCAAAACGTACCGTTAGGACAGGTGACGGCATTGTAACCAGCACCCCGAACGAAAATGCTAGCCAGGACTTAAAGTCTGCCAATGCCTCTCGAAGCTGAGGTAACGAAAAGTTCGTTTTGTCTCCACCTTCATGATCCCTCGCCAGTCTGAGCGCAGCAACCTCACGCTCTCTTGGAGTGAAGAACCAAGCTGTATCGGGACCAGATGGCATGGTGAAGAAGAAGAGAACACCCATTGCTGACGTGAGAGCACCAGCAATGATAAACAACACACGCCAGGGGGCAATAGGTAGTGACGAATTCTTCCCGATACCGTACATCAAAAGAGAACCAACAATTTGGGCTAGGCCATTCATGGTGATCCATGTTCTGGCTGATGTTAGTTTCGGGTGACACGTTTTGGAGAGGTGATCGTTACCCAATACGGAGAGGGTGCTCTTCCTTTCGATACCATATACTGGACATAGTCACAAATGCGGGCGATACAGCTCCCTCGCAAAATCCGAGTAGGAAACGAACGGTAGCAAAGCCGGCATAATTACTTGGTGCTGCGAGACACATGCAAACGATTCCCCAGATGATACTACATGCTATCAGAGGTGATAATCTAATTCGAGATTTGTTTTAACTTACATCGTGAAACCAACGAACTTTGCCAGCGGCAATTTGCTCATCAAGTAGATGAAAGGGAGTTCAGCAACCAATTGGCCTAAGAAACATGTTAGCTTGTATCCGACAAGGTGCGCCTAAGGGTAAACTCTACCGATGTAAAAGATTGAGGAACACCACGAGTACTCAGTACCCTTCAACTTAAGGTCCGTGATCAGACCAAACACAGAAGCATAACTCAGACTTTGCTTGTCAAGATACTGCAAGAAGAAGACACCACACATCAAAGGAAGAATTATCATGTCCGTCTTGCGCTTCACTCTTCTTTCCTCCTCTTCTGTGAAGGGGAGAATAGCTTGGATATCATCTCCATTGCTTAAGGAGCCGACCTTTTCGGATGACGAGTTGACATCTTCGCCTATAAAGGCAGCTTCCTTCTCAATTCCTGCCATTTCGCTGCGTAGCTTCTAATATGCAACTCTTGAGCGCACATTAAAGAAATGAACATCTTGAGATATTTTGTTAACCTTCGAATCTCCCACTTTTGGTGTTATCACAATATCCAAATGTGAACTCTCTTCGGCCAACAAATCTGACCATGCTCAGCACCAGAGCCTTGAAGCTCCACTCCATTTCAGAGCAAAGCCCAGATTCTGTTGCCCGCTAGTATGCCGATCGAATTAACTGGGTTGTGGGTGCTGAACCCTTTTTCGAACGCTGGCCTATCTTGATGAAATATTGATGATTCTAGCCTGGCCGTGGCGCGACGCGACGATCTTTTCACAACGAAACTGCCGATGCACCGGTGAATTCTCCGTTCAAAACAACATCACTCATTGCTCAATCAGAACCGCAAACATCAATACAGACATGGCATCAGAGAAGCTGATCAAGCCTTGGAAGCAAGGACCTCAGAATTCATACACCTTCAACAATGCGAATATCGTTGACCCCGTGACCGGTACCATTGTGCCAAATTGCTCAGTCCGGATTGCAGCTGGTCTCATCAAGTCAGTCTGTGGAGAAGATGAGTCTTTCGTCTATTTATCTTCGTCGGACGACATCACTATTGACCTGAAAGGGAAATATCTATGTCCAGGGCTCATCGACAATCACGTGCACATATCTGCTGTGCCAGGATCCAAGAACTTGGGAGACATATACTCGTTGGATCCAACGGTTGGGCTTCTAAGACAAGGCTATGTTACTCAAGCTATGTTGAGAAGAGGCTTCACATCTGTCCGTGACTGTGGAGGTGCTTCTTTAGCTCTGAAAGAGGCCATCAACGACGGCGTAATACAAGGACCGCGACTGTTCATTGCCGGTCATGCATTGACCCAAACCGGTGGACATGGTGACACAAGAGGCTCACATAATCATGATGACTGCTGTGGTGGTACTGTGATGGCTCTCGGAAGGTTGTGCGATGGTGTACCAGAATGCATCAAAGCAGCAAGAGAGGAATTGCGTACTGGTGCAGACTTCATCAAGATCATGGCTGGAGGTGGCGTAGCGAGTCCGACTGATAAGCTGGAAAACGTACAGTTTTCTGGTGAAGAAGTGCGCGCTATCTCTGAAGTTGCTAGAAACGCAAACACATATGTTACTGCTCACGCCTATACTCCAAGGAGTATCCGTCACGCGATCGACAATGGAGCAACTGGCATCGAGCATGGAAACCTGATAGACGATGAAACCGCTGTGTATATGGCAGAAAGGGGCGTTTTTCTCACTCCAACTCTGATCGCTTATTCGGCCATGGCCTCCCCCGACTTTCCCGGATTCTTGCCAATCGAATCTGAGGGGAAGAACCAACAGATTCTACAAGCAGGCTTGCGCTCGCTAAAGATAGCATCTAAGGCTGGAATCACCATATGTTTTGGCACCGATCTTTTGGGACCACTGGGTATTGCCCAAACAAAAGAGTTTGCTTTGAGGCAACAGGTTTTGAGCCCTAAGGCAGTCTTGCAGAGTGCAACCATAAATCCTGCAAAGAGATTCGGGTTAAGTGAATTTCTTGGACAAGTGAAAGAAGGATTTGCTGCTGATCTGTTAATTTTGAACGAGAATCCTTTCGAGGATGTGTCAATCTTTGATGAGCCGGACAGATATGTCTTGGCGGTAATCAAGGAAGGAAGAGTGTATCATAGTCGATGGTCGAAATTAGCTCAGGATGCCTTGCCAGAAGGTAGAATCATTGAATGAATATCAATCTCGTATTGTTATTCGTTGTCAGGTGTGACCAAGTCGGATTTCATTCATCATAAAAAAATGAATTCTGCACCTTGTTAGTTCTCTTTTCTTTGAACTAGTGGCAGGGTTGTAATTACCTCTTGTAACAGTTTTTATACTTGATAGAAAGGTGATCACTATTTAATTTCATGAAAGAGCGATTCAATCTCCACGATAAATGCAGCCTGCATATTTTGTCCTCACAAATGTTCAACAAGGTATAAGATGCGTCAGCAATAATTAACCAACACCCTCAAAACTGCACCACTGGTACACACAGCATTGCAATCGAAGTATTCGGACAACACATCCACAGCGCACGCATGCCACGTTTGATTCTTAAACCCCGCCGAACCCACAAGAGACGCATATTTGTCACCGTGAGGAGTGAGAAGGGAGCGTTGGTTTGAAAGTGATTTGGGAGAATGGATCATCAGTTGACGGTTTAAAGAAGATGCTGATGGAGGTGTGTGAGAGGGAGAGAGAGGAGAGAGAAAAGGGTGAGGGAGAAGTTTGAGAGGAGATCAGATCCGGGTTCGGACTGAAATGAAAATTTGTGTGGTAGGAAGGCACACAAAAAGGGAAGGCGCACCAAGTCATGCTTCAGAGAGCTCACCACAAACCAACAACAAAGTATCACAGTATGATTTATCCAAATGAAAGATATATATTGTCTTCAATAAATATATTCAATTGCTTTGGCATATCTGCTCTCATACCAGTTGCTTGCGGTGTCCGTGATAACACATGTATGGGTTGTTGCTGCTTGTTGTAGAAACCCACTTCAAAAAACCACCTATATCCAACCACGCTAACGACGACGATAACCAGCCACTTTGAGAGATCAGATGAAAGAAATATGGTTGAGAGAGATGAATAGAGAACTCTCGCTCCGAGTATACGAATCCAACATAGCTGGTAATGTGGCTGGCAGTGTTATCAATTCTTTCGAAATGGGAAGCTGCGATGGAGAAAACCCACACGACGTTGAAATTGACTCAATCAAACTTTAGCGAGAACCTACCCTGTTTCCTCCGTTGAAAAGGTACCCAGGTACCTAGTTTTGCATTTCGTGACCCGAAGGTGGCACCGAGCGGGTATATGCATTATCCGGTTACACAGTGCGTCCAAACTTTACCGACGTCTCTTAAAGATCGAAGCAAACCCATTTTGACTGTGGTGACAGCAGGTTAGTTGAACTCAATCTCCTTTGCGGACGCGCTGTGCTTGAAAACTCAAAAGTAACTTCTTCTTTGCAGCTACTCGCCTTTTTCCAAAAGTCGAAAGACAACAAGGAGGAAAGTTCTCATCTCTTCGGTTGGATTGCTCCTGTCATGTGCTCTTGAAGACCTCAGATTCTTGAAAATGGCAAGTGGGGTGGCGATCGTGGTATCGATGCACGTCAATATTTCGTGATTTCATAGATTCTTTGATGCTCAAAGGGAATGGCTCACCAGTGCATGATAGTGTTTATCTGGTTGGGCTTGAGAGAAGCAAGTGCTTTGATAAGGCAGAAGGCTTGCTCCGATCTCGAGATTGTTAGGGATATTGATTCCGTTTCCTATTTAATCCGAGTATATATCAAAGCAATGCGCAGAACTCATGCGATCATTTCTTCAAAAAATTTAAATGTCAATCCAAATGTCAAAGTATACATACAATGTACATGCGTTATTCTTTGTTGTTCAAATCTTACAAAGCATCAGTCATCCTATCAAGCTGATCTCACTCAGCAGTCCTAATAAAACAGCTTGTTCTTCCTACTCAACACATTCACCAACGAATACTCTGCCAGCCTGGGATTTTGATCCTCCAGACTCATGGTGACGTAGAGCAAATTTGGCTCAGTCCATGTCGGCCGCATCCCCACATTCTCTAGACTTTCCCACCAGTTGATGAATCTGGGGAGCGAGGCATGCGTCGCGCTGTCGTGCTGGAAGAGGTGGATCTCAATGAGCATTTGCCCTATCGGGAAATCCTCGTTCCGCGTGAATTTCAGGAGGGAGGTTAATGCTTCGAATTCGAAACCCTCGATATCGACCTTGAGAATATCACTACCAACCTGTTAGCTGGGTAAATAATAGGAAGAGAGACGGCCCACGCACATGTAAGTGTGTCCATTCAGTTGCATCAGATCTTGGATGTTGTAGAACGGTGGCCTCCTGACTTTGTCCGTAGTGCCAGCAATACCTGCTTGCATGAATTGAGTACGCGATCGATATGGCTCTACAAGTGCAGGTCCGAAAGCATCAACTGAAAAATCATATCCCCATATTTTGCAGTTCGTTCGCTCTAACATTTCCTGTTCTATTTCAGTGTGTTAGTTTGCTTTCACAGAACGTGGATTCCCGGGTTGCCTCACCAAAGCTGGACTCGTTTTGTACACCTAAACTTCGTTAACGAGCAAAATCAATTGTGCGAATGGCAAGCATACCGAAAGAATAAACAATCAAAGGCCTTTGGCTCTTCTCATATCGACTCATTCCACATACCCATTTCCCTCCGTCGCCCATCCGACCAATGCGCTCGACCTCAAAGGGACAGCTCCATGAAGCTGGCACGAAATCCCACACAGAATATGGATTCGTGAAATAGTGGGGTGCGTTGATGGCCGGGAACCTTTGGAACATCAGCATGCTTGGCCGACCGTGGATGGTATCAATGAGGTACTGACAGACCAACGTCACCGACCCTCCCAAGGATTTCATGTCGTTGGTTGACAGTCTTCTCCCATAACATCTCACTCTTCGCCATGATCGACTTGACACTACCTCGCATCAAGGAGTCGGAAATGCTTTCCGTCACGCCAGCCAGGCCGTTGTCGGTGCCGAAATGAGTGAACACCACGACGATGAAAAATGCTGCCGTACTGGCTGTGAAGATCTGTGCATAGCTGAACCGCATGTTGAAAGGCTCAGGGCGGATTGTTCGCTACCAATGGCAAATGAAATACATACGAAATCGATTCAGCAGTTCCGAGAGGAAGGGGAGTCGAACTTGCGTGACCTCTGCTACTATTCAAAGCAAAGTGTGGTCGCGTATATACGGGGGTCAGAATAGAACACCGATATGAGCCCCTTTTTATCGATTGCATATACGGGTATATAACAAACGATGGACAGGTATAACAAATCCAATCACCATAAAAGACAGTCCGTAGTTGAATACAGAGGAATCGACCCTTTATGAAGAAAATATACAAGGGACGTTGAATGTGAGATGAGCAGAGAGGAGAGGTTCAGAGGAATAGGTCAGCCACCAAGCCATTATCAGCACCCGCAAACAGCTTTAAAAAATAATCCCCACCGGAGGAACACTACCAATCTTAGGCGCCAAGGAGGGGAAAGCACCAGGGAATGCCGCATCACGTGTTGACATCGGCCGCCTTAATGTCTCTAATTCGCGGGGTTCTCCAGGTACGCAATTGAAGGGATTGAGGGGATGAAGGGAAGGTCTGCTGAGGAGTGACAATTATTACTCTCACTTTGCAATGCAGGCGCAGGCTGATCCCGCAGGTTGGCGTTGTGCTGGTGCATTGAGCAAAGCGACATGCTCGGCAACCTTTCCCATCAGCCAATGTCAGCTTCGAACCGAAGCCGTTTGGCCAAGATCCCACTTCGTTCTGGGTATGGTGTTTTCTCTGGCCCGCAGTCTCGGGATCGCTGGGATCGCTGTGGTCAAACTGCTTGGGATTTTATTTATACGAGAATCATGTGAACCAGATACGAGCTCTTCTGCCTGTTGAGTTGCACTCTATTGTGAGGGAGCTTGTTGGAAGGCAAGGAAGCACATCCAACATATAATCGCATTGCAAGAAGCTGATTAGGACCCGCCGCACGGCCATATAAGATAAAGATTGGGTTTCGATAGACACAATAGCATCGTGACCATCCGTGCCAACGTCGCCCACAAGAACAACTACAACAACAACAACAGCAAACTCCAGCTGTCGAAAAATGGGCTGAATTTTAGAGTAAACTTGGCGTCGATCAGGTCGATCACATCGCTATTTTGAGAAGTCCGCAACCACGTTAGTGACGAGTTGGAAGTATCCCGCCATCCTTTTAATACGAAAGTCAAATAAAGGTAGAGTTCGTGTTTGGTGGATCCCTGCCGCCTTGAGGGGGTTTCCAGCTAAGGGGTGTTTCATATGCGATTCATGCTGATGGTGACGGGAAAGGGGAAAAGACGCAGATCACCAATTGGAGATTGGCGCTGATTCAGCAGTGGAGTGAGTGTTTCTTCAAATGACGAGTTCTTCAGGCCCAGCCTTCAGGATTCCATGTCGTAACATCAACTGCAAGTTGCAGTAGTGGAGATATTGTTGAGGAAATAATTAAGCATGCGTCAAGCAAGTATTTTTTGTTTTAGTCTGCCATAATGTCTGTCACTCCAACGAAGAAGCACATTTCCAGTTTCTAGAATGTCTTGGATGTATCAGAGTTTGGCACATCGAGCAAGTCGACCTTCTCCTGTTTTCGCATGGAATGAAGAATTGTTGATTCATTTTCAATTTTGAACAGTCATAACTTCGTTAAATTCTATGTGGTATCATCTCATCTATATCTGTACGCTATGCTTATAATGATGTCTATCTGCGCACAAAAAAAAAGCCTATTTTTAAATCGCAGGTCACTGCTTGTCTGTGAAGTATCATCACGATGCTTGTTGCTGTAAAATCCAAAGAGAAAAAAATTACTCATACATCTTGATACAAATCCTCCCAAACTCCTCACCACCGCGCCCGCGCTGTGAAAGGAAAAGCCCCCCAATCGCGGTAGTGACAGGCAGAAGTTTGCCCTGCAAATTCCTCAGGTCGCAACAGCCAGATGCACCGCTTCCATCAATGCGCATCCTCATCTTTGCCGGGCCAGCAGATCTTGTGTGTTGCGAGAGCCTTCATGTGGCAACCGAAGATTAGGATCCACAGAAAGAAGAGGATCGTTCCCATGGCTGTGCCGATCATCTGAATGCCGCTACTCTCGAGCTTGTTGCCGATTTGGATCGTGGCGATGGTGAAGCCTACGTTTGGAAAGACATAGGCGTACCAGTTCAAGTGGAAATCATTGCGATGAATCGCTTCGATTGTGGCTGTCAGTGCGATGCTGAAGAACCAGAAAGAGAGAATCCAAAGGAAGATGGCGGAAAGGATAGCGAGAAGTTGTAGTACATCGGGAATGAGTGCTTGATTCTCGATGCCAGACAGAGTTGTGTAGCCAGCGAAAATGTTGAGAACCTTGACATCTTGAGCCATGCCAATGAAAGCAAGTGCTGTGAAACTAGGAGGTCCCACGGCAATGAACATGGCTGGTCGGGACATGTCGACTGGAAGACCAGATGTCATGAGACGACCGAAGTAGATTCCATACATGCCAATAGACAGTATCATTCCGAGACCTTGGTATGAGAGACCAGTGACAAGCATTGGAAGTGCATGCTGAGGTGGTTGAGTTTTCGCGATGGCGGAAGCGAGAGTACCAACCAACATGGCTGGGAAGACTGGAAGGACCCAGCCAGGCAGAACATTAGTGATTACAAGCGCCTTGACAGTGAAGAGGACGTGGTAATAGAAAACTGCAACGAGAGTGGCGCAGATAGTGTATACCCAAAAAGCAATTCGAAGAGCAGTGATGAGCCAAGGTCCAGTATTTGGGATGCCGTATGCTGTCGAGTTGGTCATCATTGTTGCTATGGTCAACCAGAAGGTTGCGAAGAAGAATCCCTCGTGCGGGTTTGTGAAGGCATGAATGAATGTTCCTGGATGTACGATGAAGCGAGTAGTTATCGCTATCGTAACGAATGTGAAGAGGAAGAGGTTGATGACGAAGATTCCCGTGCCGAGTTGTGTAAGTCCGTCGAATCGATTTGGGAGAACAGAGAGCGTGAAAGCCACGCCACCTGTCGACATTGTCATGGCATACCAGGCGAATGTGAAGTGCTTTAGTCGTTCTTTCAGTGTCAGACTTGTCGGCCCATCATGATGCTCTTCATGATGCTCTTTCTTGTGGTCATCCAAGTCTATCGACTGGATCTCAAGATCTTCCTTCTCATAAGTGAGCTGTCGTCCCATTGCTGGGCTGCCGGTAGAGTTAGAGTATGCCGGATATGACCCTGGCGGTGGATATGTCCCTTGTGGTGGATATGCTCCTTGTGGTGGATATGACATCTTCCTGTTATCGAACGCCTCAGAATTCCTCGCTGTGGTTTCGTTCGAATTCACTGGATATGACTGAGGAGGATAAGCCTGGTCAGGATAAGACTGCTGTGGATAAGTCATCTTTTCGTTGATGTACTCGGATTTCCTCGTTGGGTCTTGAATTGCGTTACCACTGTCAAATTTGTTGATGAAAAAAGATCTGCGTTTAGAAAAGAAATCGAGTGTGTTCTCAATGCTGCCCCGAATTCGAGAGTCTCTACGTTCATCAAGGAGCACAGCTTTCTTGTATTGAACCAGCTCTTCGATAGGACCGGCCTGGTAAGACATGATAGATTGCGAACTGCAGAAGTATATTATAGAGTGGGCAATGGGGCAGCAGGGAGAATATTATGAATGTTGATCCCTTCAGTGTTCTCCATATTTGCCCACTGGGCTATCTCACGGTCATTATCCACTCAGTTCAAACCTCACAAAACAATAACAAGGAGAAATTTGTTATGCCCAGTGGAGCTCAGTAGCCCATGCATACAAGGACACAAAGGTTCAAGAGCCTCATTCTGTGACTCTCTGATGGGTTTGGCCAAGAGATAACAGATCGGACGAAGTACAAAAGACTGAATGAAGAGGCACCATTGGCCGAGTGGCGCCAAGCGAGAGTGTCAGAGACGACGTTTGTTTCGAGGCTCAGTTCTCGAAATAGGGGTGGATGAGGCGTCGGTCGCTTGGCGAGTATGGCCTGCACACCTGTTCGTGCACAAGGCTGGGCATGAGGCTCGACTCGTCGTCGTCGGTCTGGGCAGGCTGATAAGCACGAGTTAGAAGGTCGCGCTATGCATTTTTGATACCGAGAGTTGAAAGAGACTTGTGGGTATAAGTGGGTTCGGTCGTTTAGCGAGCGCTGGGCAGCTGTTCGTGGGGGGTCGATCGTCCGGCACATGTCGGGAAGGGCGTTTCGAAGTGGCTCTAAGGCCCTTGGCCACAACCAGCATCACCACTCCCTAGTCCGATTTTGGCTGAGTTAGATATCTTGCCAAGTGCTTTTCACAACTTGCAAACTCCTTTAGGTGCCAAAGTTTACATCTTTTTGATTGCGAATTTGCAATCGTTGCTTGAAACCCGATTGTGGATAGCTTCAACTCCCAAGACCCTCGCTTGAATTTTCTATGGCATCTGCCCAGCAAACCAAGAAATCTTGTTGCAAAAGTCCCATCACTGTGGTATGAACTTTGCTCATATTTGCGCAGAGTTTGAGAAATTCTTCGCTTGAACAATATCTTGCGAAAGATACGAAAAATGTCCGTGTATTGATCGGTATACACAATTTCGCATTTCATACATCAAATGATGGACTATGAGAGCCATGTCGGTAGCTGGTATATTGGGAGAAAATATGAACATGGGAGATATGAAATTGTCTGGCAAAGATGTCACTCGGTGTTCAGGAAAAAGATGAAGGTTGGGCTTCGACAGGATATACCAGTGACAGTGCCGTCAGTGCGGGCTCCACCCAGATCCATGATCGAACGCGGCGATACCGGAAAGAAAGTCTATTGCTTAGTTCCCCTTAAGCTCATGCCTATGTGCATGGTGAAAAAAATTGGCCATGGCATTTTTGCTTCTCTTCCATGCAGAGTCCAGAGCGTGCATGTGCTTTCAAGCCATCACGTGAGCGCATCGCTCTGAATGATATCGGGATTTCAAGGGGGAGAATGTCACTTGGCTACACGGGCATCGTGTAACATGATATGTTTACATGTTAATGGGCCAAGATGAGAGTGTCCTCCTCTGTTGGGATTGCACGTTCGTCGGAAGCGGCAGAAGGCATACGCGGACACTGCGATGCTGAAGCAGAGATAAGAGAACTAGGAAGGTGGACCACTTGCCCTGAAAGCCAAGCTGTTCAGATCATGGTGCAGTTGAAGATCTCTTACAACAAGAGTGCTTGGAGTCGTAGACAGGTTTGATGATTTTCCTCCTTTGCTCGCTTCACCGAATGAGAACCATCTAACGAAGAACCACGTCAACACGATGTGACTTGACTTCAAAAAGAAACGTGACAATATTCTACGACAAGAATGCTTGTTCAACATACGCATTTTCATCAAGGGTATTCAGCTGTAGCCCTACGAGGTGCAGAAAAAGCAAGTGCTGCATTGCTATCAAATCAACACTCACTCATTAACAATCTTCATTCCTCACTACCAAGTAGCCTCCTTCATCCACTCATCGAACGTGATTCCACGCCTCCCGCTCGCCATTTCAACTGCGTCACTCTGCAGCACCGCCTCCTCCCCATTAGCCGTCCTCACCTCAAGGTACGACATGAATCTTGCAGCTGGCTCTGGGAACCACGCATTCATGTAGACCTTCACCACTTCCTCAGGCGAGACACGCACATGTTCGATCTTGCGTCCTAAGTGAGTGCTGATCTTTTCTGCTGCCTGTTGGGGACAAGTCAGTTCTGGCTTATGAGAGTGAGAGTGAGAGTGATAGGGATGGATGGTGAGAGATGCGTACCTCATCGAATGTTAGATACTCAGGTCCGAGGAGTCGATAAGATGGCTCAAGAGGTTGCTTTGTGGTAAGGCACCAGAAAGCGACAGCTGCGATGTCTTTGGCAGACACGAAGGGCACTTTGCCATCTTCACAAGCAGTGTAGAACTTGTCTTCGTTCTTGATAGTATTTCCCCACCAACCCTGCGAGAAGTTCTCTAAGAAATCATCAGCTAACTTATCAAATAAAAATTCAGTGAATCCCCTACCCAAAAACCAAGACGCTCTCAACACCGAGTACTCGACCTTCAACTCATCCAAGAACTTCCACGTCGGTCCCGGCCCCATGGGCTGGTCCATCTCAGCAGAGCTCCCAGTGACGACCACGAAACGCTTGACGCCATGTTTCTTCACTGCATGATCGATGAAGGCATTCATAGCTGCCGCAGGGTCTGCCGCTTGAGGTGGCACAATGAACGCCGCTGTGATCTTCTCATTGTTGGGGAACTCATGTTCGAAGGGAGCGTCGAAGGTAGATGGATCGCTGAAGTCGAATTTGACGGCTTGCGTGCCTGGTAATGCACCTGCTTGGCCTTTGCGAGAGGTCAAGATGAAGGGGATGTTGGCTTTGGTGAGGAGGGGTGCGATTTGAATGGATGTGTAGCCAGTACCACCGGTAAGTAGGATAGGCATGCTGAGGTTTGAATGTGAATATAAATGTAAGTGTTTAGTAATTTGATGACTGATGTAGTTGAGAAGTGACAAGTATGGTGTTTAAATCCAGCTTGGAGCTCTAGCTTTTACTGCTAAACCACTTTCTTATATACCCTCAAATGCATTTCTCTTGGTTGACTCGACTCTCGCCTTCACATTCCTTTCAACTTACCTTCACGCCAAATGCAATTTTATCCACGGCCAGCTCATCAATTCCAGCTTGTATCATGATATCCCGTCGGTAGCGCCCCTCTTGAACCCCGCTCAACCCGTGCTCTGATTGGTCAGTTCCACTTCATGCAATGTTCTTCTTAACGCCGATACCAATGAGTGTGCACTGAATACGAGGGAGGGAAATCTTTAGACTAAAATCCGAAGACCGAGTCGCGAGCCTCCTCAAGTTTGTGCTGTTAGTTGTACACATCATCATTAGTTAAGGTGATGTTCATATCTTGGCTATTTCGCAACAACGGAGTTTAGAAATTCGGCATTGCCAAGAGCTGGAAAGTCTTGCAGTTGGTGGATTGATCAAGCTGAATGGAACACTAGTTGCCGAAGAACATTAGAAATATCGCTTGGCTGGGGGAGGGCGTTGACGAGATAAAAGAGAAATGTAAAATCACATGGTCGCACAGAGCAGAACCTAGGTAAGGAGGATAGCACTTCAAGGTGGTCCTGTTTTGCGAGCACATGTAATAATTTTGAGTAGGTGCTTTATAAGTTTTTTATTCTTCAAATGCACTGAACACTTCCCAAAGACATGTATAAATACATATTCATGCTCGCTAAGCATGGCATAGTACCCTCTCGAGCGAGAATCAATCTTAGATCTCCCTCACAGCCATCTATATAGAGATGCAAGATCGTTAGTAGAGCATCTTTCTATATACTAAGTATGTATAGCCATGTAAAAGTTAGACTATTTTATGACCCTCCCTCGCCCCCCGCCCTCCACTCACTCCAATGTTGTTACCAAGTCCTCACATCACACAAAAAATGCCGGCTTCAAGACGATGCTTGACGATATAGCTGTATCGAAATCGATTTTCGCGATTTTCGGGAAACCAGACCATCCTACCCACTTCTTTTCCCATCATCGATGGTGGTGGGGGTAGAGTGCTGTCCTTCTCCAGACTTAGAAGATGATCTTGGTGAATGCGATCTTGGATATTTCCCGAGAAGTGAACCATATCCAAGTATCGTGCGAGGAGCTTGAGCTCAAAAGTTTGACTCTCCATTGTCGATGGCCTTGCTACAGACAAGGGTATAAAAAAGCGACCTTTACGGCGCGTGTAACTCTGCGGTACTCTCATATCGACATAGTTGGGTATCAATCTCTCATCTGATTTTCGTTCATCCCGTCTCATCCCAAGTATGGCCCTCCATATTATATGCTTCCAGGAAGCGCATACCCATATTGTGACCATCAAAATCTAGTGGAAAGTAATATGGGTTTACTATGCCGTCTTCAGGAGGGGTGAGCATGTCAGCATCGCTAACATCCTCGAGAGTCTCACTTTCTGATTCCGGAATGTCGAGAGGTGTCCAATCGCTTTCTTGATCCATTGAATCTTTCACCATCTCCTCATCTGCACTATTATTCTTTTCATTTGCTAATTTCTCTGCTTCCTCGATATAGGACAATGTTTCACGAAGGTCCTGGATCTCCATAGTCGGTGCCGAGTTCCCTTTTCTTCTAGGCTCATTCTCAACATCTGTGATGATTCTCTGGATGAAATCTGATGCCTCGGTGTACAGCTCTTGCTCTACATAACACACACCTATGAAATGGCAAGCATCGAGCGTGAGTTCATGTTGCAAGCCATACATCTTAGTTCTAACATTGAACACATGCTCGAACCACATAACTGCCTCTGCGAACTGATCCATATTGAACAGGGTACGACCCAAAAGGGACTCTGCTCTCGCTACTCTGGAAGGGCCTACACTAATGTCTGAAGCCGCTTCCCTTTGAAGCAATGCAGACAGAATAGCTTCGCTTTCTTGGTATCGTTTCATTTCCAATAATATGTTTGCTTTTTGGAGCTCGAACTTAAACCATCTGTGGTGATCTCGAGGCAAGTGTCCATATCGCTGGGTAGCGTCGGCCAGAATGTTGCACGCCTCCTCAAATCTCTCTTGTCGACGAAGTGTGCTCGCCAAGTCCGTAGAGATTTTCCAGGCCATTTTTGCCGATCTCGTCCATTCTTTCAAGTCCGGTTGTTCCTGGGCATGAATACCTGCCAATGATATTGTGAGTAGTGTCTCGCATTCTTCAAGCGAAGAGCGACCACGCAAGCACATGCCCAATTCTCTTAAAGCAGTAAGTGTACTTCGATGTTGAGGTCCAGAGGTAGTGAGCCTTATCTGTAACAGAGCACGCAATTCCTTCTCCTGCGTTTCCAGCTTAAGAAAACGACCTAGTAGAATGCACCATTTCATTTTCGACTTGAACAGTAGAAGATTGTCGGGAGGAAGGATTTTCTGTAAACAGGTGTTGAAGTCTCCGTGAAGTTCGTATGCATCAACGTACCGATGCTGATAGTATATACTATTGATCACGCCCATACACGCTTTGAGAGTCTCCAGTGGCTCATGGGTGCGTATTCTTTGCTTGGCTGAAACAACTCTCCGATACCAGGGCTCTGCGTCAGCTTCGTAGAAATGGTTGTAGTATGTGTCAGCAATCTGCTGCATAACCCGTGTAAGGTCTACGATCTCTCCCGTATTCATTGCGTTTAGTCGTCGAAATTTCCTTGCGTATTGTGCATCCATGCTTCTAGCTGTGGCGAGTGAGATGGTATGCGCAGGTTCCCAAAGCTTGTCCTTAGCTGAGTTTGAGGTTGGGAATGGCGATATACATGGGTATAAGGTAGGTAGTTGCCACATTGAAGAACCTTTGACTATTAACTTCAGCCGATGATCGTTCAAGAATTCGACATCGAAATCCTCTTTGTCTCGTTTAGCAGCGATCAGGTCTGTGAATGTTCGAGATTCCAAATTATCATCAAGTTCGTTTTGAGAACACAAAGAAGTGTATCCTGAAACAGCAGGTTGCTTCTGAGGACTGATTGATTGTGCAGTGCTAGGCGGTGAAGTTTGTTTCATACTAGATTCTCTGTTGGACAAATTGTGGGTATCCCCATTCAGATCCTGATCGAAATCATCATCTTCATCATCCGGAAGACGACTTCTTGCAGTGTCAATCTCGCCAGAGCATTTCTTGGCATTCTTCCTGAGCTTCCAAAGCATTACTCTCTTCTTAAATTGATTTTGTCTGCAGCGACAGTTAGATCGTGTATAATAGTGAGAGAAGGCACTTGCGTTGGATAGAATCCGTAGTGCTCGTTCAAATGCTTCGATATTTGCTTGTAATTCAATCTCTTGTTTAGGTATAGATCTTCAAAGTCTAGTCTCACAGCTTCCCACTCCTCGTGAGATATCGTTCTGAATCTGAATTCCCGACCGGAGTTACCAGGTGCCATGTTGTATTAGCGACACTTCGTTAATATCCTAACGTCAGGCTTCAATAGCGATCATAGATTGAGGTAATTGACAAATGCAATGCTTGTCCCTAGTATTATCGCGAGTACATTATCTTGATCACATTGATCTGAAGGGAGGAGGATAACAAAATAAGACTAAAGACTGTTCAGTCAGAATAGGTTGGGGAGCCTCAGCCTCAGACGGGCTGACTCGTCTGACGGGTGAAGTGTACTATGCATGTGATTGGGCATCAAGAAGTTCCATGCAGGAGCACCTGCGAAAGCGTTCGTCTCAATGAGGATTAGCTTAACTCAATGTGCTTTCTGGGGCTGGCACTTGATGAAAGTTCCATGCATGAAAGGGTGCGGTGCCACGCCATCGATCGCTCCACCGAGGGACAAGCCGCACCAACCCATCAAGCCATCAAGCCATCCTCTAATTAAAGATTCTTCAAACATTTCAATCGGGCCAATGTCCAACTCACCCGACAGAGTGGTTGAGATCACCACACCCTGCTCATACTCTGTCGTGTGATAAACCGGTTACCATGCCCTACGCCGTACAAGCATTGTCTGATTAAACGCAGAGCCCGAGGCTAAGGGCTCGAATCACAAGTCTCCCACCTAGGAATAAGCGACATTGTAAAGGTTCCTTGCAGCAGTAACCCTAGCAGAAGCCCAATTTGGAGGATTTCCCACTCGCCAAATGGCAATCTGGATAAACAAGGTCGGCAATTCCCCATGCCTCGAAGACGTTTCCTTGCATTAAATTGCCACATCAAAAGTGGCTGGGCTCGAGAAACAGCCTCAATCCTCAATCTCCAAGCCAAAGGCCAAAAAGTTCCATGCATGATGACAGACGATACTCATGTCAGGAACAACAAAGGATCCTACAACCTGTCATTTGATATCCAATATCATTGCCAGTTCAAACTACTTCATTGAGAAAACGCTTCCTTACTCGTTAGATGAGAAAAGTTCCATGCATGAACCGAACTGCTTTAAACATGCAAAATTCAAGGGGAATTTGGGCACCGTTTTTGTGCCTATATCCAAACACATGACGATGAGATGACTATGATCAAAAAGTTCCCTGCATTTCGTTTCTTCGTGTCTAAACTCACAATGGAAGGCAGCATAGACAAGCTATAAGAATGACAGTAGCCCCGCCTGTCGATGCAGTTTGCCGTTCTCTTACTTCCATATTGTAAACAAATTGAAGATTTGTACACAGCGCAACAACTTTACCTTAATCCATCTCGAAGCCTAGCCTCGCAATGACGCCCCATCAAAGGAAGAATCGACCTCAAATTCCTACTCCTAGCGCAAATGAACAATCAGCACTTAGGACCGCATTCGAATCAGTACGTACGCTTTCTCCTTAGTTCTAATGAAGACAACTAATTCAAGACAGACACATGGCACTTTTAACTATCCTCGCAATCACGCTGTCAAGTCCACTACTTCTAACGCCGATATTGGATCATACGACACTTTCAGGAAGCAAGCGGAAAATCTTGATCATCTCGCTTACACCCAATTTGAAAATAACAACTTTGTTGCGGACTACAGCAGGACACTGCATATCGATGCCCTCGAACTAGACATCGCAGATCATCGCACAAACACGAATTCTAAAGCTCTCAACACTACTCGAGGCAACTCTGTCTCTGCCCCATACAACCAAACAAGCCACGATCAGACACTGCCACATATCTCACTCACTGGAAGGCAAACACACACCACGATGCATCCATCACTCCATTCCCCACCGCTCCAACGCTGGGTGCACGAGGTACCTCTCCAATATCCATGGAGCACCGTGGGTAACATCAGCACCACTGCTGATCGGTCAATATACCAAGAATGGTCGGATTCTCAAGCAGAGGAAGAGCTACATTATGGTTTCGGCACTCGCTTGGACCCAGGCGATGTGGATAATGGCCACGAAGAAGAGGCGTGGGATGAATGGAGCACGGCTGCGACATGGAGAAGTGGTGAAAGCTCGGCGGGAGGGAGGAGGGTGCGAAAGTCATAGGGGTTTTGTGAAGCGACCGGAAACGGCGTACCGGAGGCGAAGGGACGGAGTTGTTGATTCTTGCAATGATAGGACTGATGATAGATATATACCCATTGGTATATAGGTAGTTGGACAATGCAATGTATACTTGGCACTTGCCAAACCGCATCAACATGCACATCAGCTGTCTGGAATCATCATAGAATGCGTTTCACAATTTGACACAATCCAGGTTCATTCTCCTCATCTAACCCCAACCAACTATGATATTGACCCCGGCGCTACGCTATGCAATACCCAACGAGCATCGAGCTCATCTGCTCTACTCCATCCCAGCTCTCTGTCATCCAAGCTAGGTATTAAACAAAAAGAAAATAGTATATATGGATTACACATGGGTATCATACACTCATCTCAGAATACAGCACCGCTCGCTCGCTCATACATTATGATAAATCCATACTCTCGCTTCCTAACATTTTTTATGTCAGTATTCTGCGTCATCCCGCCTGGGTGCTCGTATCTGTGCCTCTTCCTTGCCGGTATATTTTTGCAACTTGAAACCCGCCCGATGGAAACAGTCATACTCAGTAGCTGTAATCCCCATCACTTCCATCTCCACTCCCAGTACTACTCCCAAAATAGCTCTGATCCAATTTGAAGATCCAATCGATTTTTTCAGTTTCGCTTCTCGCTTTGAACAACCAAGTGTTGTCCGTGCCATATACAGCAAACACACGGTCTTCCTCTCTACCTCTCCGCGCTCCATTCACTTCCCTCTTCAACAACCTGGCGATCTGAGGCTGGTGATCAACTCGACTGTTGCGTAATGAGACAATACAAATTTCCTCGCCATCGGGGATGGAGTGAATGTGCATGTATGGGCGCCGAAGCTCAACAAACCGGCGAACCCAGCGGGTCGAGTCCGCGGAGGGCATCAGTAGCTCGCCACCCTTGAGAATATTCGGGTTCTTTGTCACGACGCTGAGAGAGGCGACGAGGGTTGGATTCGTGGACGGTGCAACAGGCGGAGTTGAGGGCGCACCGTGTGAGGGTGGCTCGACATTGCTGGTTGTGAGGATGCTGGATACGGGATCGTGACAGAGCTTCCATAATTTCGTAAACTTTTCAAGCAAGGCTTTGTCGTGTTCTGACAGTGAAGGCTCCATTGGAGCTTCTTCGTGGTTGCCTTCCTGTTCCGAAACAGCACCATCTCCATTCACCTGAGTAGCTTGGGTGACCTCGACAGTAGGTTCAGGAGGCGAGATGGCTGTTGTCGGTGCTGGCCAAGTTATCTGACTGAGGATTGGTTGAGCAGCTTCAATCTCAGCAAGTCGCTGTTTCCTCCGCTTCGCTGCGATGTAATCTCTTATCAAACTCACTCCCCTCGGTGTCCAATCTGTGAGACCTTCTTCACCTTTGACATAGTCATTCTGTGTGTTCATTCGCCATAAATCTCCGGCACGTTTGACAGGAGTCGGACGCACGGATATCGAAAAGACCTCTGACGTAGAATGAACTATCCTTATAGTCTGGAAGAGGGACGAGAACATCGAAGTTGACCGTACATATGATCGCGAGAGAATCTGCGAACAGACAGTCATGTGGAACGGTATTGGCTCATTCAGCTTAGGAGAGGTAACATCCCAAAGGATAGTCATCTGAACTTTGTACTTGTCGGCAGTAACACGATTTAGCAAGAGAGACTCGTGGGCGCTTGAATCCCACTGCCCTATAAGTGCCACGTTGCTTGTACCGTTTGCGTTTTGGCTGACAGATGGCGTCGAGGTAAGCTTCAAAGTAATCTCAGGACTTGAAGGGCCAAGGTCTGGTGTTTTGCCAACGTGATCAACTAGTTGGATCGTCCCAACTCGCAGTCCCGAAACTTTGTCCCATGGCAATGCCTCACCTGAACTGTGCGCAAGATTGATCACGATACGCCGTTGCAATCCTTGATGGAGTTGGAACGTTCCCTTGTCGAGATTGTGAGTTTGGATGACCTCAACGGGAAGATACTCTCCCGTTTCAGCCAATTCTAGAATCTGCACCCGAGCAAAGACGTCATGTTTTTCTTCACTATAGAACTGTGACTCTGCGATCCTAGCAGTTTTCCTCTTCTGCTTTGGTCGAGGAAGACTGTCCCTCATGTCATCCCAACTTAGCAATTTGTCAAGGTGCATTGAGGAGACTTTAGCAAAGATCGCAACTCGTAATGACACATCAGTGGGCCCAAACATAGGCACGCTCATGCTATGCACACTCTCGAATCTGATGGGACCTTCGTCAAAGTCCTTGATCATTTGAGTTGTGGTAACTCCACCTTCAGCGCTTGGTATAAACAGCTGAGCATGAAGTTCGGTACCTTCGCGTTCAGCGAAGCCTACCAAGTCGTGCATGACAACATTGAATTTTAGGGTACTTGAGGGAGCTCGAGCAGATGATGGCTCTAGAGATAATTTCAGCAAGCCTATAGCATGCGAGGTGTAGGGCGACAAGACGTCGAGACTGAAGTCTTGCACTCGACTTTCGAACACCGCGGCCAGAGGGACATCAACATCGCCAACGTGAGTGTACTGAGGCATACATGTCTCCATGAACGGATTGTCGAGAGCAAAATGCTTGAGGTATTCTGGCCGGTCCATGTATTGGTGCATTTGCCTCATGAGTCGAACACGATCTTGCAGCTTTTCGAGACTCCAAAGATGGACAACACTATTGCGATAATCCATTACTCGGACAGCCACACATGGCTTCCTTGCTTGCTCGAGAAAAATATCATCGCCCTCATTGGAAATGTCGTTTAGAACCATATCATAGGATGAGCACTGATCATGCCCAACATCAACAATGGTGAATTGGAACACAACATTCTCCCCCATCTCTTGGCTCATAATTTGAGCTTCCTTGAGGTGTGCAGCATTCTGAAGTACGGCCTCAGCCATGCGTACATACCTGCGCCGCCTCCAGTGCTCGATCACACTTTCAGCAACAGCTATTTCAGCTGGTGTTAAAACATCCAGATCCTCAGGCCTTTTGGGTGCCAAAGATTCCAGCTTTTCCTCAAATTCTCGCCGTTGTTCTTCAAGCTGTTTCATCATGTCTTCCTTGACTTCCCGTAAGCTCTCCTCCATTCTTGCTTTCTCCTTCTTGATCTCCTCGACTTCTACGTTTGCAGCCCCGGCTGACTGGAGTTGCTCCTGGTATTCTTCTTTCTGCTTGTCTAATTGCATCTGCATTTCTTCTCTAACTTCTCTCATTTTGTCCTCGATCTCGCCCTGTTTCGGTGTAGATGGCATGGTGAGCGCAGTGTCAAGCGAGAAGTTGTCCAGAGTTCCATTAGAAAGATACTTTTCACGTACAGGATATGAAGTGACCGAATCCATGTCATCGTCCATATTTTGTACTGCTCTTTCGGCACGGGCTTTCGAAACATCCTCGAACAATAGATTTAGCTCCTCGTCCGTCAAACCAGCGATCTGCTTGTCAGGTCCAAGGATAGCACTAGCAGCTTCTCTTCTTGCAAAAGACCAATCTGAATCCCGACCATGGGTAGGCATTGGGGAATCTGGCCGACTGAGATCTCCCAACCCTGCCTCAGAGATGGCTTTGCTGAAAGTCCTCTCGTGCCCTGGGCGCGGACTAGGCGAAGGGGAAGCCCTTTCGAAATCTCCCAACGAGTTTGCGATGATTGAATGTCGCAAGTTACTCTGTTCGGCACGTTCTGCCCTTGCTTCCATTGGATGATTAAATCGAAAAATGTGGAAATCGCCTAGAATCACGCGATAACCACTCCTTAACCGATATGCTTCTGAAATTCGTTTGCCGTTCACCATGACAGCAGCTCCTTCTTTTGGTACTACCGTCACAACATTATCGATATTCTCGAAGCTACAGTGTTCGTGCAAGATGCGACTACCATTGAGTCGAATTTCTGATGTATGTGCCCCGAAGCTGTCATCGACGTTGCCCACGGTTGTCGTACCTGGTTTCAAGTTGTATACAAGACACTCGGCTAATAAGGGGTCGTCAGATAAATTGACTAAATGCGGCATCTTTTTCGGTGTATGAAGGCCAACAAAGCCTTTTTCGATACTGATACCCAGTTCCTCAAGAGCTGCCTCTCTCTCCTTATGGATCTCCTCGGTCTTCTGTAATTTCTGTTCCCAAGTCTGATTCAGGTCTGAATATAATTTTTCGCTTTGATTGAGTTGCTCCGCGATTTCCGCTTTCGAAACTTTTTTGACGGTACCGTCTGATTGAACAATACTCACAATCTGCTGTTCAAGTGGAGTACCTTCAGCATAAACCTCTTCCGATGCGTTTCCACCACCACTCAGCTTACTTCGAAGAGCCTCTAGTTCTTCCTTCAACTCTCGAATCATTCTAGCATTTGCATCTTCATTCACCACCGCATGATTCTTGATTCTCTTTGCACTATCGGCATATCGTAGGGTACTAAGAGTTTCGTCAAAATTGATGTCTGCTGGACTGATGGCTGCAATCATAGCTGTCATACTGTTTCCTCCCAGAGAATCTTTCAGGAGCCATGTCAAGACAGAGTCTCGATATGGAACCTGACCTGCTCCCTTTCCAGTCTTTTTCTTCTTTCCTTCCGATAGATCTGCCAACGCAGCAATAACACGACCTAACGTGGAGAGCGACCTGTTGATTTCGGCACCTTCCTTAAGTCTCGCTCCAGTGGCACCCGTAGAGTTAGCTCTTTCCGAACCAGCCAGATCCACCAAACTAATCTTAGCTTGCTTCTCCATAGACATCTTAGTTTCGACATCGAAGCGTTTCTGGGTGACTGTAAGAGTAAATACGGCGTGACTTCGACTCGATGTTTCGTTCATGTTGGTAGCGGCCACCGTCCGCGCTTTGTTTCCTTCGTCCATTAGATTTTCAATCTCGTTGAAGCTGCTTACTACCAATTTGGCCAAGTCTTCCACATAAGGTCCTGTAGATGGATGCTCTCTGACTTTCAGATTACCTTTCGTAGATGGGTTCAGCAAGTCCCTGACTCGCTCATTATAGATTTCCAAATATGATACCTCCACAGTGCATCTGAAATTTTTGTCCTTCTGCATCTCTCCAATGCGCTCGAACATATCCTGGCAAATTTTAGGTATAACTCCCGCTTCCTTCCCATATCCCATCATCGAGTACGACTTTCCGGATCCGGTTTGTCCATAGGCAAAAATGCAATTATTATATCCCTGAAATGCATTATCCAACAATGGCTTCCCCAGATCTTCGTGTAGATTGTCCTGCCCAGCATAGGTAGGATCGGCCTTGTCGAAGGACCAGTACGATCTGTCGAATGCAAAGACCTTCTGCCCAGAATCCTTTGCCCCGCCCTTTCCAGCTCGCATATCGGCATCAGGAGGTGAAGTGATTACTGTCTGGTTTCCCTTCATCTGGACGATACATTTTGCCCCGCGATCCTTCTCTGGTCACTTCGTCAGTAGCTGTTCCCCAGATTAGAGATATTGCCTCGACGGACTACACCATACCTCTGCTGTTGAATGGGCGACATCGCACCACCACCTTGATGTTTCCTCCACCTGCGGGCGCCATGTTTGCGTATAGCTGGCTAATGCCTGGGCCCAGCAGAATACTCTCGAGTCCTCCTTTGCTAGTCTTCCAGGACTTCTGTATCTCGACTTTGATGCTCTCCTAGAGTATTTCGGGAAGATGCTGAGTATGTAATCGAATCATCGGAACCCCAGCAGCAATCCGTTTCTCCCATAGGATTCATCCAAACTCTCCTATTCCCCGGTCAAGCAAATTGGCACATGTAATCGTTTAGAGGACCAACCCAATATCCGTCCCAGTCCTAGGGGGTATGATCAATGCTTCTCGAAATAGGAAATTGCACAGAATCACAGCGAAACGTAATGGCGTATTTGCAGTGCAATATTTGTTTGTTTGTAAGATCCTCGAGCCCCTTTGTCGCGTCGTTGCTCGCGTCTTCAAGTCAATATTATTTAATAATCCAGCTGGCCAAATTAACATCCCCTGTATCTTCATGCGCAGTGGGGATCTTCAGTGTGCTTGGATAAATGGCTGGGGTGTCAAAATAGTGACCGGAATGGTACACAAAACCTCGGCTCTCGACTCATCTTGACTCAGTGCAAACTATCATCCACTTTGTGGAGGTCTACGCCGTTGCAGTTTTCAGCATCAAGTAATATGCTGAAGAGAAATGCTCAAAACGGGGTCAGATCTTGGGATATAAGCTTCTTGACATACCTCAGCTGCTGGCTTAGAGGTCGTGGTTGTGTTCATATACAAATTGTATTGTCTGTTTAAGATTTATATCTCTACTACAATCCTCTACCAATAATTTGTTACTGCTATTCGGCACATTAAAGAGATCACAACAAGTCTGTTGTTGAGCCGCTTGAGCTACTATAATTTCAGCATCATTCTATTATTCTTTTCTCGGCATGTCTCAAAGCTGCTCGCTTGACGTTCAAGTAACGTCAACAACTACTGTTTTCCCGCGTATTCGAAAGGAGGACCCAACATCCACCCCACTATCAATCTTTGACAATGCCTCCGCAAATTTCACCCGATGTGCGGCAGTATGGTTCTACCCCCCTCCACAAGACGCTAGTTGTACATTGACTTCCGCTCATCTGAAGAGTTCCCTGTCTCAGACCCTCACCTACTACCCTCAATGGTGTGGTCGTCTCTCCTATGCCACACCTGGAGCCAAGACCAGGCACAATGGTGGTTTCCAGCGAATTTGGCTTACTTACAATACTCCATCAGATATTGGCGTCACGTTCTTGACTGCAACCTCGCCGAAGCTTTTGGGGGATTTCTTGCCAAACACATCCCTCAGGGCATCGACAATGAAGGCATGGGATGGGCATCAATTACCCTCAAGCCAGCTCCTTCCAACTACCAAGTTGGCCATCTCGTCCGATAGTGAAGCACCGAATGTCAGAATCCAGGTCACAACTTTTGCATGTGGAAGCACAGCTATCGCTATCGAGATCACGCATTGTCTCGCAGACGCAGTAGCGATGTCCAATTTCGCCAATGATTGGGCACGCACCAGCCGAGCACTACTCGAAGGGCAAGCACCACCAGCTCTCAAGCCTATGTTTGACCCACAAGTGCTGGATTCGCGAGCAAATGGAGATATTGATAGTGAGAGTCCTGACAGCGTTATCCAACAAAAAGCCAGGGGTTTGCCACAACATCGTTTTGACTGGTATAAGTCCGCTGATGGAACGTTCAAGCTTCCAGAGGGTCTCGAGCTCGAGGCGACCGCAGCCCTCAGCCCTAGTGATCCGATTCCATGGCATCAATGGGATGTCAAAGCTCCCGTGTGGCTGCGGGTGCTTCACTTTTCGGCCTCAGAGATCGAGGCTCTCTGTTCGCTTGCCTCTCACACCAAATCAACCATCAAAGTCTCTAAACACGATGCCTTATTAGCACATATCTGGACTCGCATCAACGCCTCACGTCAGCTCACACCAGGAACAACAACCTACCTAGACATGACCTTCGGATTGCGTCCTCGCGTCTCCCCACCTCTGCCAGATTCATTCCTAGGAAGTCCCATCACTCACGCAGCAATCCCATCACTTATCCCCAGCTCGTCATACCAAGTTAAAGACACGCAAGACCTGTCAACCCTTGCACAGACTATTCGATCCACGCTTGCAAGGTTCACTCCGGACGCCATAGCTGATATTCTCCACGACAAGGCATTTGAAGTCGCTCCTCAAAGGTTGTGGGCTGCATGTCTGGGCCGCGAACATGTGCTATTGACGACGTGGATTCATTCTGGTGTCTATGATGTTAATTTTACGGGCAGGGAAACAGGTAGACCGTGTTACGTCGAAGCGCTTATGCCGGACTGTGATGGGTTGGTAGAGATCATGGAAGCCCCTGGAGTCGAGCGTTATAAGGAGGGCGGTAAATGGTGGGATGACGGAGTGGATGTATCTGTTTATCTAGAGTCTGAGGCGATGCTGAGATTGCTTGCTGATGAGAATTTGTTTTTGCCTAGCAAATAGACATGGTTAGAACTTCTCATCGCACCTCACTACACTACTCAGTCTAGTTGTGGAATCTGCCGTAAGGTCTGAGAATCTAGACATACATACATAAATCCAGATTGCCTACCTCGCTATACCGCGTTTTAGCCGAAGATGCATGAATTTCTATGTAGGTAACATGTACCAAGTCCAAATGCTTCACCACAGACTTCAACAGGTAGCTATGCGAATAAGCGAACAATCCCTCACCACTCTCAAATGCCAATCGCTATGTAGCGGCACCATATAAACCAATTTTGAGCCCTCTCCTCATCGAACCCACAACTCCAATACCCCAAATCAGGACATAACCCCAAACCCCTCGCTAAACCCCTCGCTAAACCCCTCGCAAAACTCAGTATCAATTCCCGTACGAGAGAGAGAGAGAGATAAGCCAAAGACCATTAGAGTATTCAGCATAACGATGAATTTATTTATTCCTCGGACAGACAGACATTACTTCGAAGTCTTAGATCGAGAAGAAAGAAAGTATCTGTGCGTTGTTGCATTGTAGATGGTACTTGCCTTTGCCTATACGGTAAAATAAATAAATTAAAAATCGAACTTTGACTTTCAAGATACCTCAGGATTATCTGATTTGGCATAAAACGTTGTTAAGCGATGTCACGTAAATGGGGGGTCAGTTGGTTGGTTGGTTGGTTGTTTCTTTGGTCAAGGTACCTGAAGATCTTACCTACCTAGGTACCACTTACCTTATTTCAACCTCACTGCCAGAGCCTAAGGTAATCCTTAACTACCTACCTACCTACTTTACCTTATTTTGACCTTATTTTGACCTCTCACCCCACATGATTTGTTACGGTACCTCACTTTAGAGCAGAGCGTGAAATCGGCGTAACTCATCAATCCGATCGATCAGTCAGTCAGTCAGTAAGGAGGGATTTAAGTTCCTCAGTTGTGTCTTGTCTCACTTGTCTCGCCTTGTCTTGCCTTGTCATGTCTTGACTTGACTTGTCTCGCTTACCTTACCAAGGTACTGTCGGCCATCTCAAGGTTTCTCAATTCCCATCACGTTATAGAGATTACCCTACCTTACCCTACCCTAACCCAAGCCAGCCAAAGCTCACTCACACCATACTCACACCACACCCCATCTCACAACATCTCACATAAAACGAGGCTGCTAGTGTCACTCACTCCCGACCTGACTCAGGAACCCCCTCTTCGAGGCTTAAGGAATGAGATTCCAATCTACCCAGGCAGCCAGCCAGCCGGCTGCCTTGCACGTTCGTCCGTCCGCGCGGATGCCAATGCTGCTGCTGCTGTTGTGTGCGGACACCAGTTTGTGTTACTCACTCACTCACTCGCTCTCGCGGGTTTTTCGGGGGAGGGAAGGAAGGAGGGGGGAGGGCTTGCATGGTGCATCATGCACCATGCACCACGCATCCTGCAGCGCGTATCGTGCCTGACATGATCACCTCTCTCTTTTTTGTTTTGTTTTGTTTTTTTTGTGGAGGGGGGCACTGCACTGCACTTGGGACAGGACACGACAGGATAGACAAGGCTGGCTGGTTGTTGGTGGTGGTGCGAAGAATTAGCCAGGTAGTTGCGGGGGAAAGGCCCATCCCTCGACCTCGACTTTGACTTACCGTACCTTACCTCGCTTCCCCAATCAACGTGCCATGAAACATGAAATGAATGATGAATGGTGGGTGTGGCTTGACTGACTGACATGCTCTGCTCTGTGTCTCTGCATTGCAGATTACCTTGCTGTACAAATACAAATAAATACAACCCTTGGCCTATTACAGTATATCATATCATTTTCATTCTCATGTCTCGGCTTTTCAGCATTCGCATTAACATTAGCAAACAATAAACAAGGAAGGCAGGCAGGCACATGTACTGTAAGTTCAAGAGATGATAATGAAAGATAAAGTCCAAACTCCGTATGTCGCCGTCGGCCCTAAGGTATACCCGATACCCATGTGATGTATGGTGTTGTGTTGTGCTAAGCTGTGCTAAGCTGGTCTTCGGCCTCTAGCTGATCAATTCAATCTGTCATGTTCTTTAGGAGACAGCCATATTCTTGGCAAAACCCTACCAAATACACCTTATTGGTACCGGTTCCTCCTAACTCGCACTTACCGGTCTATTTCTTTGTCTCCGGGGGTTCCTCTTCCCTTAGTTCCATTTCAATTTTAATTCCTGTTCATGATCAAGCTTTGAATTGCATGTCTTGGCTTGGCTTGTCTTGGTTTGTCAACGATTTCGAAGTTTCCTTGAGCCAAGCGTGGCTGTTAATGGCAAGTCTTGGGTCTTGGGTCTTGGGTACGATGCTCAGCCACTTTGTAATGGAACAAAGTCACATTCCACCCTATCAAATCCAAAGCTTGGGAGCCGTTTCATGTTTCCCAACGCACCGTCTGTACCACTTGTAAAATGTCAGGTGGGGCAGGGAGGGGGTACTTCGGGAGGCCTCTTTCTAATAATTTTAGTAGCTGTATGGTGCGGGAGGGGGTGATGGGTGTGGTGGTGGTGGTGGTGATGATGATGATGCTGGCGCTGCTGATGATATTGAATTGACGGATGTTTTGTGTTTCATGCCTGACTTTGAATGACTGACTGCCTGGAGCTGTTGACGTGTCGTGATGTGTGTGGTTTCCGTGTGGTTGATATTATTATCATTTCCCCTTTACAGTACGGTGAAAGTCGCTCTTGATAGGAGGGTTCGTACACTTCCCAAAGAAGAATGGAAGAATGGAACTCGAGGGCAAGAATTTGAGCCGATGCTCGTGGAGGGTATAGTCCGTACGGCAACTTGAGGCTCTCACTTCTCTCAGATCGTTTTGATCGCTGCAAGGAACTTCTAGTCCTCCTCACCGCCTTTGGTTTTCTGGAAGGTTTTTGGATGAGATGGAGGGAGGCTTGAAAGGCCTGTAAACCTTACCTACTGTATGGGCTAGGGTGTCTTTGTCTGCCCATGCCATGCCCTACCATGCCACTGGAACAATAGCGACAAAGCTTGTGAAGAAGTTCCATCATGGTGCGACAGGGTGAGATGAAGTGGGATAGGATGGGATTGCTAATATTACTCTGATCACTGTGTACGTGTGTGTAATGTGAAGAGATGGTTTACAACCATGTAGGCTTCCACAGTTCAGTCCAGCTCAGATCTTAACAGGACAGCACATGTTGCGTTCCATTCCATTCCATCTTCGCGTCTCAAGTCTGTCTGGACGAACACTGTGGGAAGCCGACTGACTGTTATTTCCATTTCAGTCTTTGTCCTTGATGACCCAAGGTAGGTTAAAATACACACCAAGTTTCGACGTTTTTTTTGCTCTTGACAACTATTGACGATGCCATTATTTCGCAATTATTTGCCTCCATTATCACTAGCTCAAGAGCTTGGAGCTTGGAGCTTGGAGCTTTGGAATATGGAGGCTCTTCGCAATGAGTCGACAATTGATTGGCGCACGCTCCTCTCGTCACCACCCTGTCGCTGCCAACGTCGCGGTCAGCAAAAAAGACTACATTCCCCAATTAGGCTGTGGTCTCCTCCTCATAACCAATGATGCCTGGGCCCTGTCATCCTCGCATATGCATTCTCGCAGCACCCGAACCGAACTTTGCAGTTTGCAGCTTGCAGCTTGCAGTTTGTAGTTTCCAGTTTCCAGTTCCAGGTGTGTATTGACGAAGACTTGAGGTGGCACGGGTGGGTCGTGACATTGGTGAGAGTGGTCGTGCCACCCTCCTCCTCCCTTCTCCCCTGACCCTGTCACAGCCACAACGATGATCTCACTTTATTTATCTCCATCTCCCAAGCTCCATGATCCGACTGCCAGCTCCAGCACCCCTGCCAGCCGTTACCTTACGAGACCGGAGTTTCTCTGACATGGCATGGTATGGCATGGTGTGGCATGGTGGAACAGCCGAAATGATAATGATAATGATAAGATGAGATGACCTTTTATTCATTTCCATTTTTGGGTGTAACTGTACTTTGGATGTGTTTGAAATGTCAAAGCATTGCATTATCCACTGGGCAAGGCTTTCCTTTGGAGATTAGTTACCTACCTTGGTTACCTTAGGTACATTTCGTACCTATCCATACCCTACCCTTCATGCTTCATGGAAAGGAAAACAGTCAGTGATCCTTCAGGTCGTTCTTTGGTGTGAGGGATTTTATAAACATTAAACATCTAATGCTCGTCTGGTCGTTGTTGTTGCTACTGCGTTGCTTGGCTGTAGAGCACAGCAAGCACTTGGAATTGTCCTATGACTTGGAAGCTGCCCTGGGTGGTCAATCCCATCATACCTTTGTAAGGTTTTTTGGTTCGTGAATAAGCCAGCCAGCCAACCTGCCTGCCTGCCTGCCTGCCCTGCTGGGCTGGGCCATTGGGATTTATTTGCCCACTTCATTCATTTTCAAGTGGAAGCGACCTAGAGAAGATCTTGTCCTAGAGTAGCCCTAGAAGTAGGTGGTGCAGCAGAAGCAACAGCAGCAGGACAGCAGTGCCGTGTCTTACGGTTTCGATGCACCAGACAAATGCATACCGGGCTAGGAGGTATAGGTACGGCAAATGCACTTTTGTCTCTCCCGTCGTTGTCGCTTCCTTCCCCAGTCTTGTCTTCATCCTGCGCGCTTCTCTCAAATGAATTGGTCGCATGGTATTGGTATTGGTATTGGTATTGGCATTGGCATTGGCATGGTATGCTTCCATAAGGTAAGTTGAGCTGGGTATGCAACAACATCCATTTCCCATTTCCCATTTCCCATTTTCCAGGCATTGCCATTTTGCATAGCCTCTGAAATATCCGACTCGCTCCCTCGCTCCCTCTTTTCCTCTCTCCCTCTCTCCTCTTGAAAACTGGCGGTTCATTGCAGGTAACAATCCCATTCGATGGGAACGGGGGACTTGGTTCCATTGTATTTTTTTTTTCTCGGACATGTTGTGAGGTTAGTTTTGAAACCCTAGTACCTTCTTACCTTACCTCTTACCTACCTCTTCCCTACCAGTCTACCAACCTACTTACTTACCCTAACCCACCGTATTCTCATCCTGCCTGTGTTTCCCTTGTCAAACCACCCCTCCCCTCCCCCTCCCCCTCCCCCTCCAACTCCACTCTGCTCACTACCATTCGAACTCCCAACTCAGAAGATCCCTGAACCCTTACCGTATTTGGTAATCTTGGAATTCTGCCGACCTGCACCACCAACGACACCACCACCACCTACACACCTGGGCAACAAAAAACGTATAACATGTGCCTTGTGCCTCTTGATTTCTTATACTTCTGTTGGGTAAGAAAGCTCAATCCCATCCCTCGTCATTCTCAATCCGAGACAAATTTTTTCGTACAAAAACCACACAACATCCTCTCCGATTTCCCATCTTTGCTTTCCATAACAGCCTCAGCCTCGTCTCGTCCCACACTGGCAGAACATCATCACTATCATGGCTCCTCCCTCAGACCGCCTGAGCGGCGAGTCATCCGACGATGATGACCATGAACGACAACCTCCTCCTCCTCCTCCTCCTCCTCCTCCTCCTCCTAGCGAACCTACCAATGTTTTCCACCATTGTTACCCCGATGATGTCCGCGATGGTCACCCAAACGCAGAGTTAATACCAGGTCAGCGACGACGTCGCAAATTTGAGCCGGATGAACGAAAGGAAGTCGCGGCTGTCCGCGCAGTTGGAGCATGTTCAAGATGTCGTAAGAAAAAGCTCAAGGTAAGGCTTCGACCTCGGGGATGAAGCACTTCAGTATCTGATTTTCACTTAGTGTACCCATGTCTTGCCGCGACACTTTTCTTCCCCAATTCCCATCAAGCAGAACCCCGCGTCGCACAATGCTGGTGCCGACAGCTCGACCCTTTCTTCGTTATCCTCGAATTATTCGATTGCGACCACGTTTTGTGCCTCCCAACTCGACAAACAGAACAGGTTTATCTATCCTATGCCTCAGCTTCATGAGCATGCGCGCAATTACAAAGGCGAACCAGGTTCAGGACGCATGGCAGATACGGGGGTCATCTCAGACAATGTCAATGATCAACCACCACCGTATCCCAGCGATATTTACAAACCAGGAGACTTCCATCCAGCGTATGCGACCTCGATTCAGGAAATCGAAGATAAACTTAAAATTGCATCGCTTCCTATCAAGCAGAGCCAAGCTAAGAAGCTTCAAACATACATACCCAATCATGGGGATAGAGATATGGACTTTGAGGTACGGGTTAACCATTTACTTCCTTCGGGGCGGCAGCTCCCAACTTGGGAACATAGCACTGGAAGAACCACTACACAACCAACGAAGAAGGGCTCCAAGAATAAAGTGACCAAGAAGAAGGCGAAGACATCTCAATATGATTCCTCTTTAGGACAGCAGCAATATCCTCAAAGACCCCGTCGTATACAATCCGTTGGCCCATCCATGGTTACGTCTTCGTCCGAACCAATGCCATACACCCAACCACCACCAATGATTCCAAATGCGATGTCTGGGCAGCTGGGGGGCTTTGGTGCGTATCAACCACAATCAAATCATCTCGAACAGGTTATTGTACTTAATGGCGTCTCGTACATTCCCGCGACTCCATCAATGAGCTTATATCCTCCCGGACAAATTGTTTACATCAATGGTGTCCCATACATGCCCGTCAGTCAATCGGCAGGCCTCTATCCTCAGGTGCATGGAAATCAACAAAGTCAAGTATCGCAATTTGTTACACCTACTCGACCGTCGCACCAAGGGTTGTTGGGGTCGAGGTCCTCCCGTCAATCAAGTTCAGCTCATAGCTCGAATTCGACGCGCTCGACAGGCAATGGCTCATATCGAACGCAACCATACCCCAGACCTGGATCGATCCAACGCGACTTCACAGGCTCTCCATCATTAAGTCGAACAGAGTCGGCACAAAGCTCCCAGTCTATGCGATCCGTGGGCAATGCCATTGGTGGCATGCGTGTTTCGGATGAAATGCCAATGCCAATGCCAATGACTCCATATGGAAGTCATGGAGGCCATCTACAGGTTCCTCGAGCAAATTCACAGTCATTCATGGCCCAGCTTGATTACGCCGGTGGGAATATGAATATCCTCGACAATCACAACATGCCTATATATTCTCGCATGAATAGTATGGGGTGGGGGATGTACAACATGAATAACTCATCACTGTTAGGTGGTGAAGAATCTTCAGATTCACGAGGAATGGAATATCAGCCTCACGGCGGCTATAGATCAACACCTACTCCAAATCATCGCGGGTCATCATTTGTGCACCAGCCTAATATTCAACGGCCCTCCTCATACAACACCAGTATGCCTTCAAATCCAAACTCTAGCGTGGCTATGAACAATCATTACCATCAAACTAACAACTTGATGTCACCATTTGTGGCAGCCACCTCTCAACCACCAAGTCTCATCACTCCTACTTCCTCTAGCGAGCTGACAGCTCACACTCCAGCCACATCGTTTGATGCAGCTAGTCACTACAGCGGTCGTATGGTCATTCCATATGGCTCGCAACTTGCAACCGACACCATGCCCGTTTACGATGGTCCAAGACCTGCAAGGGAAGCTTTCGCGAATGGATTCGGACTCAACGTAAACGATAATCTCAGTCCCAAGCGTGGACTCTCATCTTCAGACAGCTACGACTCCACAAGTACTGTCAAACCACCTTTTCCTCTGGAAGATATCGACATTGCTGGTGATATCGTCTACAGGAATCCCTATCTCAACGAGCCATTCGAAAACCTTAGTAGCCTCGGGGACATTGGTGATTATCTGAACTTTTCATCAGAAGACCCTATAGCCCTGAGTGTCCAGCCGCTACATGGGAACGGTGGTACCAATTCCCAGTTCGATCGGAGACCAGGGGATGTCATTGGGCAGGGTGCCACCCCAGACTTCACTAACTCTCATGATGGAGACAACTAATCTCTCTTAAACCTCAACAGCGGAGCTTCCATTCTCGTTAATCGTTTATTTGGCGCTCTGTTATTTGTTTTATTTCATTTGCAATTGTCTGGGTCGTCAAGAGATCTTGGTCAGCGAGTGAGACGACGTCGTGCTACTTTCTTAGCTATAGTACCCCTTCTCTTTACTTTTTTTCCCTTTTGTATATAGGGTTTCTTTCCTTGCGTTTTGCATTCTACCACATTTTTATCTTATGCGTTAGTGAGCGACTCATGGGAGGCAGGAATTGTTTACATGGGAATGGGGAACGAAAATACGACTTCATGGTCCACACGTGTATGCATGAAGATCTTTAGACACGATATCAGCACTCAGGTGCACAGGCATTACAGAACATTACGTACACTAAATCATGTACAATTCTACACAAAACAGGCAGGGTCACGCTGGTAACAGCACAGCTGGGTTATGTGGGATGGTTATGGGAGGATAGATCTAGGCGTTGGGTACTCTTTTATGTTTGGATGAAGTCACAGTCACTACGGATATGTTTAGGGAGTACGTTTGTATCATATCTAATTAATGCTATTGCTGCTGATGCTAATGCTGTTTGAGACAGCACATTATGCATTCAATAAAATATGAATATTTGTATATTTGTATATATCTCTAAACCTCTACTTGCTCTACTTGCTCTACTTGCTCTACTTGCTCTACTTGCTCTCCCTCTCATCTCCCAGCTTGATCTAGGTACTCGTCATGTTCCACGCAAAACTACACACGATGGAATCCTCGGCGTCTCCTGAACTCAAATCAGTTCCTCTATGTACATATATACACCCTTCGATGCTCCTTCTCATGGCACACATTGTATGGGCAGCTGTGATAATGAGTGATTGATCAATCGATCGATCACTGGAGAGGAGAGAGGAGAGAGGAGAGAGGAGAGAGGAGAGAGGAGAGAGGGGGAGATACCTAAATCTCACCTAGATACACACGCATACATACACATGTACATCGCATATAAATAACATGGCCATCCCTCCCATCTCTCGCTAGAGAGTAAGGTAGTGTTGGAAGGCTTTCCATCCATCCATCCATCAATCCTTATCCTTGGCAATGAGCTGTGCTGATGCTAGCTTTGATGCGGAGGGCGATGGAGTGTGTGGTTACTGGATGGAGGTAGTTACTGTTACTGTTACTGTTACTGTACGTATGGAGGTGGTTAGTGCTTCATTACTTTATTAGTTTACTGGTTTACTACTTTACTACTTTGGCTTTCTATCTATATATCTATAAATCTGTAGATACATACATACATAGATACATATCCTTCAACAACCAACCAACTTCTAACTACCCACACTCATCCTCTCACAAATCCGAAACTCTCACCAATCTGAACTTCTAGCCAAGACTAAGACTAAAACCTATCCATCCGTCCATCAGTCACTACCTACCTTCCCACTAGATCTCAAATCTCAAATCTCATCCAGCATACATACATGCATAGTATGATATAATACAGTTCACTGTCTACGTCTCACACTTCACATTTCACATCTCACGCTCACATCCAAGTATTTCCCAGCGATTTGCAGACTCCGTACTCCGTACTCCGTCGATGGTGATGGTGATGTGGTGCGGTTTGATTCCCACCTACTTTTGGTTCGACCAGGGGATGAGGGGAAGGGGAAGGAGAAAGGGGAATGACGGAGGAAGAGGTGGGTTGGATTTGGATTTCTTGAACATAACATCATGTCGACACAATAAATGTCTTTGCCTCACCCTCCCTTTTCGCCTATTCATAAAAGCGATCTCATTTACGCAAGCACATTGCATACCATATGCATATTCTACCTATCTACTCACAAATGTGTTTGTGTGTGTGTGTCGCGCTACAAGCCGACTGCTTCCTCGGTATGCATCTGTCAATATCCTACGCCAACACGAGCAGCAACAACATCCCCTTCGCATCCTCACAAACACCTACCTTGTTCACATAGAATAGACCATAGAATGTAAAATTTGGAACTTCAAACGCATCTCAATATTATGATTCCATTGCTTCGATATAAGATAACCTACCTCCATATCACACTATGCAAGTAGGTATCGCATCTTTCGGCGAACCTCCTTCACCTCGCTACGCTTCGCTTCTTTAAAATTCATTCACCCAACCCCCCATGTTCCCTTTCACACCATTTTGTGTAATTTGTTATGTCAGAACCGTAACGCCGTGCAGCATCAAAAAATACACACCACCAGTGCCCGACACTTGTGAAGCGTCGGGCTCTCGCATCTTACAATCCCCGCGCTTTCACATCCGCGTTGAAATCTCAAAAGCGATCAAGTCTCTGATCACCGAAGATCAGATATCTCAATGCTTCCGTTTCTTCTTTGGCGCTTCTTCCTCATCGTCGAGATTACTCTCTCTGTCCTTCCGCTTAGCCTTCAATTCGAGCTCATCCCAGTCTTCGCCTTCACTCGCATCATCATCACTGCCTTCTTCAGAAGCATCTGCAGATGCATTGCTGTCAAACTCGCTGTCTTCGTCACTGCTCTCGTCCGAAGCCGCCAGCTCGCTATCACTCATTTCAAATTCAGACTCGGCACTCTCAGGCTCGTCGTCATCATCGTCGGTGTCGGTGGCTAGGAAAGACCATCCTCCATCCTTGAAAAATTGATGTGGATCAGCTGTGACTGTTTTCATAATTGTTGGCCAGTTCAAGTTGAGTGGACCCTCAGAAAATGTGATGTTGACGGAATCCAGCCATTCCTTAACGTTCTCCAGAGACTCAACTGGTATAGTGTTGATGTGGTATGGAGCTCTGTGGAAGTCCTTGAAGACAAATACCATATCAAAGTTCTTCAGGCCGAATTGAACACGTTCAAGATGGGCGATTTCGATATCTTCCAGGGTGATGACCATGAAAGGTGGTTCTGTGAGCTGAACCAAGCAATCTGTAGATGGCTGGCAGTAGACGCTGGAGCGGAAAGGAACACCGTTGAATCCCAACTCCCGGAATGGGACGTCAACATCGACATTTTCGTTCTTTCCCGCCTCGGATATCTTTTCTGCAAAATTCTTAAACAGTCGGTCCAGCTCCGCTCGTCGACGTCGCTCCTCCTGCTCAGCCTCGAACTCTTCTTCGTCGCCATATCTGTATTTGCGCTTCCTATTTCCAGTCTCGTCGAATTGAATATCTGTGGCTTCTCTGTAGAATTGAACATCCTTTGTCTTCTTCTTGCCAATCAAGATTGGATCCTTTAGATGAACATGAATGATAACAATCAACTCATGTTGACAGGGCTGAAAGAACAGGTGCTTAACGTTGCTGAAGAGGATGTCTACTCTATGTTGCGTATTCAACGGAGATTGGTAGCGGAGACCGTTCTGGTGAATTTCGACCTTTCCAGGTACACGCTTCCCATCCATGGCAGGGCGAATGAAGACATTGTCCATGACTGCTGGTCGTCGATCTGGTAATTGTTAGTAAGATAAAGAACAATGAGAGTCATCTAACTCACTTCGGATTTCAACCAACTTGTCTTGCTCAACAACATCTTCCATTTCTTTCTTCTCTTGCTCTCGCTTTACAGCGTCCTTCTTCATGTTGCCGATCTGGTTGGCAATATCTTGAAGTCGCTCTCCATCGTGGGATCTAAATGTTAAGCTTCGCACGAAATGAGCCGTCGCATCTTCGAATGGCTGGTCATCTCTGCGCCCAACACCTTGACCAGGTGACAAGAAATTGATTCTTAGATAAGAATAATCACCTTCATCACTCTTGCTCGCATTCTTGATAGTCTGGATATGGAAGGGCACTGGACGACCCATGATTGGAAGGACAACAGTAGAGTTCTTCACATCCATAACAATCGCCAAATCCCGAACTCTTGGTGGAAACTGATTGTCGCGCTTGTACGATTCGAATCGCTTGAACTTCTTGACTGCAGTTGCATTTTGATCACCAGTAGCTTCTGCAAATCGGACGAGCCCCTCTTGCTGCTTCTTATTTGCAAGTTCCTTTTGATGTTCGCGGCGCCTAGCGTCGTTTCCTTCAACATTTTGAGTATTTCTTTCGGCACGCAGTTTTGTCTTCGTAATATTTTTCGTAGCTACAGCTCCGACTGTCGAGTCCTTCTTTGCCTTCTTTGGTGCTGGTTGCGGCTCTTCGTCGTCCTTGAAAAAAAAGGAGGTGGCATCCAATTCCGAGGGAGCATCACCTGTGAAAGCGACTGGGTCTGAACCTGTCACTCGAATTGTGTCTGAGAGGACCATAGAATACGTTTTGCTCTTCTTGTCCTGTGGATTTGGATTCTCAATGTCGCTAAATCCAGTGGTAATGGCAAGAGTCATTCCATCCTTGAGACTCCGAGTACTTTTTGCATTCAAAAGCAAGGTAGTATCTCTCGTCTCAATTCCAATACCACAACCGACCGTTTTGAGGAAGTTCTTCTCCAACTCAGGCTTTTTTGAAATGACTAACTGAAGGGCTTTTGCGTAAATATCCTTTACTGTTGCGCCATCTCGAACCTCTTTCATAACAAGGCTGTGAACCTGGAGAAGTAGTTTGTAGTTACTCTCTTGGGACTTATTCGGATCCACTAAGTATGTCCTGGCAATCAAGGAGCAGTATGACTTGTAACGGAGACCCATGGATGCAATAATCACGCCAGCGTGTAAAAGCTCGTCGTCAACTTGGGCACTCATCTTGAGGTCGAATTTGCCACCACTTTGGATGATAGGTCCGTGAATCCAGTCTAGCTGTCCGGGATCAAAATCCGAAGGCATTCTCTGTTTGCTCGGAAGCTCAACGGTTTTCCAAAACTTTGGATCATCAATCTTGTTCTCGACCTTGTTTGCCAATCCGCTGTGCTTTACTTTCTTCTCCTCGTCGAGGACATTCGACATTTCTTCGACAAAGTAAGGGTTCATGAGGGCAATGCAAGCTTTGGAGGCGCTTCGCATAGCACGCTTGAAGTACATCAGCACTGTGATACTGTCTTTAGTCAAAAGCCACTTACCAACTCGTTCTCGTCCTTCACGGCCAAGGCAGCTGCTGAAAGAGCAGCTGCAATATCCACCTCCTCAACATCACCAGATATCTCTGCAAAAACTTTCTTCCACTCCTCGATGAACGGCCCGCTTGAAGTATCCCTTGTGAGCACGCCAACCTTCTTCTGCCAACCAAATCTAGTCAGTTACTTTCTTGCCTCGGGTGTTTTCATAACTCACGCCTGCTGCCTTGATGGCTTCATTGATCTGAACGAAGAGCTTTTTATTGGCATCCGCGTCCTTACCACGGACCAACACATGGAGTGGTACTTTGCCTCCTTTCAGAGGCTCCAAGTGCTTAGCTACCCAGAGTCAGTCCACAGGCACAGCTAATTGATGGTACCACATCATATCATACCTTTTTTGGAGGTTGTGACAATATACAGGCCATCCAGAGTAAAGAGGAAAAGAGTTGCAGGAAACTCGTAACCAAGTAACCAGAACTATTGCGGATGTTAGCTTAGTTCTCAGCTCATTCCACTAGGAAAGCTGCGCACATGAATCGCATTATTCTTCGTAAATTGAGTCGACTCTTCAGTTTTGCCCATCAGCACCAAAATCGAAGATGCCCCATTGAAGAGCGCGTCACCACTGCGTTTGTCGGTCTTCCATGACGATATAAAATGCGACAAGCGCTCCTGAAAGAGGTTTTTGTCGATTTTGATTTCTGCCATGATTCGCAGATTGCTGATGATGGCGAAGATGTGGTTGAGAGGGAGGGAATGGAGGAGAGGAGACGCGCTGGGTGTAAATTTCGCGCCTGATTGATTGAAGTTCACTCTTGGTTGCTGAGAGTCAACGTAGGTAGAGAACGGCTGACGTGCGTACCTACCGTGCAGCTAGCATGATGGGGAAAACTCTTGGCAGTAGGTGTTTCAGACTGGTAAAACTAAAGTCGTGACACAAGATAGGTAAGCAGGATGTTGAGTTTGCAACAGATCAGAGATAAAAGCTCGGTGATGTTTGTTATATAATAGCCTCTGAGCCCGATTGAATGTTTTACCAAATATCGGCATAATTGTTGTCAGCGTTTCAGACTTATATTTTGGAATTCCGATTCAGAGGTTTATAAAACACGCTAATTTTGACATCGACCTCACCTTTCAAACTGCACAATTTGAGGCTATCAAAGACTGGAATCAAATTAAAATGCAATCATGGCTAACGACTGCAGTTTCATTTGACTCTTCCACACTGTTAATGATGGTCGTGAGCCACCTCAGACTTCCATGTATTATCTTGGAGTATATACAGAAAAGGTAAGCGATTTTTTCGCTTCTGCCAAATTGCCCCATGAATCTTGCACAACGAAGAAGTAAATTTATAGCATGCTGACAAGGAGGCGTAACCTGGAATGATTTTTATGACTTGGAATAACGATTAATTTAATGCATGGACAAGTCGATGCCTAATAATACTACAGTGTCTTCTTAGCTCGATGAGCCGGCGTTTTCCATCCCATCACTACAAGCAAAGCCATACTTCATGACCTCAGTGGCTAATAGTTTGTCGGCACATAATCGTACCCTTGCCCAGAGCAAAGACTGTCAATCCACCTATTGTGGTTTAAGTCTAAAACTTTGCTAATATCATCACCATTTTTATCCTGTGAAAAGTCAGTGTTCAAATGAGCAGGCATATGTAAACGCAAATAGATGCTTGACATACTTTAGCGCTTAACTTGGCCACACATGCACAAAAGGAAGGCTTGAGATTGTTGTTTTGTCCGTACTGGATCTAGCCCGCAAAAATGTTGATATCCATAGTTGACGAAGACACTGGGCAAATTGGAATGGTGAAGGCACCAGGCAGATTGAAGTTATTCTTGGGAATAGTGGCGACAGGTATCACTTCAACACTTTTAAGTGCATCGCTCTGTTGATATGTGAGACCACCTGCGAAGAATCCCTGGCATTGTCAACACAGAAATTGCAAGGCTTTTGTGTAAAGCAATGACTAACCTTTATGCTACTTTGGAAGACGTCGTTCATTGAGAAACCATAACCAGTGGTATTCCAAATCTTATCAGTGAATACAAAAAGCGTATTCGAGAGATTCCATACATCAAAGCCAGGCGTATAGATATGTACTGGATAATCACCTGGTTGGCGACCATTAGAGACCACTCTGCGAAGTCTTAGAGTGGTTCATTTATATTCGTTCTGATAGGACTCACGATTGCAAATAATAGCCACTGTTTGAGCCTAAATCATAGTACTTCAGTCCATTTTGACCATCATTAGCTGTTTTGAGCGAGTTGACTAGGGTAAATCGTCCGAATATCATTCTCGTACTGATGACTGAAACTCACACTGGTCTCGTGACATTGGGTAAGACATCATATAAGTCCTTCGCTGTTTCCACGCATAATTGGCAATGCCACTGACAACATGATTGAAGAATATACCATTTAGTGTAGGAGCATCAATCCTGAACTTTGACGCATCACCACCTTGAGCATTAGGGATAGGAATGTTGCGGAAGTCAATCCAAACTCCTTTGTCAAAGAGAGTCGAGTATTTGGATCCACCGTATGATTTACCATACGATATAAAATTGCCATTCACGTCATCCAAGCTTTGGAGACCTTTTTTTGGTCCAGGCAACTTGGGTCTCAATGCTAGCAAGGTTCTTCATCGAACTGTAGTGTGTGGTCATCGCTGTAGAAATACCACTGAAGACTGCAGCCATTACTCCGGATGCTGGTCCAGCTGCAGCACCAGCAGGACCAGCAATGATGCCAATTGCAGCTGATAAGCCACTCAAGGTTTTCTGTAGCTTAACATCTGTTGGTACAGTTAAGTAAAAGGTCTGCTGCAGCGCAGCTTGAAGCCCCCCAAACTGTGAATAGCTTACAGTCAAAGCCTGATACAATGCTCCGAGGTATTGGTTGAAATTTGACATTGATATGAGCACAGCATATGCCCACCCAGCGCCTCCATGGTTCAGGTCTTGGCAGTTCACGCGCTTACAAACTGAAGGCACACCGCAGCCAAAACTCTGGCCAACTCCAAAGTCATTTGCGAAGTAGAATGCGAATGCGGTGACCCCCGAATGCTGATTCTCATAGCTCTGCAGCTATGAGTTTACATTCAATGGTGACCAGACTGTGTCATTAATAGCTCCTCCTTGACCTGCAATGTCAAGACAGCTTGATGTCGAAGTAAGGTAAGCGTTGGACCAACCAGTCGATCATACAAATATCCCACCTTTCTAGCCTTGTGAGTGGCTCTCAGCCGTGACAAGAGTTCTCACTTGAGGATTTAGGTTATAGATCGTGTCCGCATAGTCGGTTGTCATGGACTGAAGTCCGGTAGCTGTATAAAGAACCGAGGTAATTGAATCCTAATTGAGCACTTAAATTCTTTGGTCGCCTGGAACAGCTGGAAATTGATCATAGTTGAGACCTTTCTTCATTGTGACAGTAAATCCACGTTGCTGGCCATTAGAGAAGGCTCGCACCTTGTAAGCATCGCGAGGAGAAATGATTGCATAGTTGATGTTATCAGTGGCTGTATCGTAGCTATCAGGCTTTTTGTAGTATTGTACAAGATCATTATTGCGTGCGTTTTTGCTAGGCGAATATCAGCACAAGTGATCGAGACACTGCAAGTTAACAGCACTTACCAAACGGTACTTTTAGCGATAGGATTATACCACATGGCTCCTGCCATTGCACCTAGTTGCATGTCGCCGATTTTGCCTCCGTTTTTGAACACTGTGATAAAAAACGTGATCAAACTTTGAAGTCCAGTGTGACTAGCATCATCTAGGTAGGCGTATAAGTTAGGATAATGATCAGTATTCTGTTCTTTCCACAACCGGAAAATGTAGTGGCCCTCTGAACAATCATTCTTGGAATGTGTCAATGACGGTGCTTTGCGAATTGTTCAAGAAAGTGAAAAATATACCCAAGTCTGAAAACCTGAATGAAATCTGGGCTCGGGTCTATGTTCAGAATGCTCTCCATCCGTTTCGGGAGATTCAAATCACCTGCACGGTAGACCTTTGTGCCACAAGAATTCTTGTACTGAACCAAACTCAGTCCTGCATAGCATTAGCAACTATCTCTGGGGAAATTGGGCCAGCTAACCCATCATGTAACCTTTGCACGGTTTCTAGGCTTCAGCGAGGACAGGTATCGGATTTGAGTTGATCGTCGATTCACAATGTATGCCATCGTACATAGCCTATTGCTATTGCCACTACGATAACCTTGATCATCGACTTCAAGGAGATCAGAAGACTAATCCTTATGTTTGCAGACGCTGTAACAAACCAACGTGGCCAGAAGTTCCAATATGATAGGCTCTTTCGTATGAAAAGGAGCATATAGTCTCGCTTGTATTATCTGATACTGTGCAGTATAGCTTGCTGGATGATAAATTGCACATCATGTAGCCAGATATGCCAAAGCGGGAGAATGGGCATTAGTCGATTGACTCTGCAATTATTGGTGCACCCCTTAATAAATATTAGGAGACATGCAATGCTTAGAGCCTCGGCGCCGACGTACCAGCACTAATTCAGCGTGCCCAAACTCAAAGGCAAGTCCGGCGAAAGCCAAGACTAAGGTACTTTTATAAAGAATATCCCTGAATTTTATAACGAGACCGAGCAGAGCGCTTTGCTAACCCGACTTGAAAAGCTGACAGACTTCTCCCTAGCACTCTTGCTTGCTATTGTCTGAATGGATACCTAGATCTTTCTAGGTCTAAAAAAGAAGCGAAATTTTCGACACTAAAGATTTTCAGCTTGGTATTTACACCAGAACAAACTCAGGGGTTATAAAAAGAGGATCTCCATGTTCTCGTGGGAAGCAAAAGGGTCCCAAGACAATTATGTGTCGCCAATGGGCACATTCGAATGGAGCCAAGCATCTTCATTCTCATTGCAGAACTATTTTCTCCTAAAATTCTTGCCTTGCTAGAATTGCATTGTACCAACAACGAAAAGAATGTTGTTATAAAAACAAGTTTCAGCATTTTAGTGTTGCTGACGAAAACGCTGTTAAAATTCGGGCCACAGAAATGTTGCGTGCCTACCCAGATACCCGATTAATAGGTACCTAGAAACAGAGGCTATGGCTATAGTATGTGCCCTTAAAAAGCCGTAGATTTGTAAGCTCAGGGAAAACATCTTGCACAGCAGTCTGCGTAAAACAGTCATATTTTGATATATGCCGCTGAATCCTTTCCAGATATGCCGATGTGGGAAAGGTGTATTCCCTAATCTACTTACCTGATTCTGGCTTGCGCCTAAGATTAATGTCTCTATATGAGACTCACCACCATAGATGCGATTTTGGCTCGTCTTCCACTGGATTTTGAAATGTATTATGATGAAGTTGAACATTGATATCCTGTTTCATGGGCTCCACACTCAGTCACATGACATATGCACTAGATTCACGCCTGCTCGAACGTGACGCGCATTTTCGTGTAAGTCTCGCGACAAGACAAGATCATCGACGTCATCCCTAAGCTCTCCCAACATTCCTTCGACAAGTATATGCATCATGAACAGCTGGGGGAAAGGGCGTACGGAGTTGTTCGAACAGCTTAGCGAAATATATGATCGAATTGGACGCAATGTAGCAAATGGTATAGATACAATGCATTCAAACAGTGGAACCCCGCTGACACTGAATGGCAGAGCTCAATGACGAGAACCATACTCGAATTAGTCGAGAAGAGTTGCGGTTATTGCAGGATAGTTCTGTTCAGGCAGAAAGGTTGGTGGAGGACAATTCAAGATTGCAGGACGAACTCGACAAATGTAGGGCTGCATCAACGCGAGTTGTGGGACTTGAGAAGGAAAATCAGCGCCTGGCTACTGAGCTCGATCAAGCATTGAAGCAACAGGCTGCCCAAACATGTCCTGAAAGTCATATGAGTAGAAGCACACCTATTGCTAGCAGCGAACCAACATCGCCAGTTGGAAGTGAGCCTGTTCTCTCCAATATGGTTTCCCGGGAGAAACACCGAGAACTGGTCCTTAAGTACAATGCGGTATGTTTAAACTATCATGCGATGAGGGAGGCCAAGACCGAGCTTGAAGGAATACGGGAAGCCGACAAAGCGAATCTGAGAAGGTGGAATGCCTTTAAGGAGGAGCAGGACGCGCGGATCGGAAAGAAAGACGAGAGGATACTGCGGCTTAGAGAGGAGGTACAAAAGCTGAGGCACCAGCTCAAAGATTTTAGACAGGAAACAAATTTTCCTCTGATGGAAGAGCAGGATGTAGTGGGCCAGCCAGGTCCTCGCAATATTCAACTTACTGGAACCAGCCCCAAGGAGGTCACTGCAAACAGAGAGAAAGAGCATGCAGATCACGACGAAGAGGAGGAACTGCCGCTTCCTTTTCACCGAAATACATCTGATATATTTCCAGCCATTGAGGATACTCAATTCGAGGATATTGAACACCGGCAATCCAGCTCGACTAGTGACTCTGACCCCATTTCAGAGGCAGATCAAAGAATTTCGGACAATGATATCAAGCTAGAACCATCAGAAGATGTTCTTTCTTCACCCAGCAGTTTGATCCTTATCTCTTCCAGAGCTATCAGGAGAGGTAACCCTAAGCCGAGGAAGTCTATCAAGACTGAAGCCCTTGAGAGTAGCCCAGTTGGTTTGGCAGCAATCAATGATTTGAATGAGAGTATTGACCTCGATGATATTGGAGAGAAAGTGGATACACCAAGGAAGCGGAAACGTGCGCTGGAGTTGAGTCGCAGGATTTCGGCTCTCACATCTTCTCCAACGTCTTCTGGAGCTCGCAGTAAAAGTCAAGACCACAGTAGCTCAACAGACGCCACCGAAGTTCCCAGCGAAAGGACACCAACTACTCTCAAAAGTTCTGTGCTGCAGCCACGAAGTGTCAACGCCCCAATTTTGCCTCGGACATCCGACGATAGAGCGGCCAAAAAACGAAGGATAGCTGATGATCAAGCAGTGGGCAGTTTATTGGAGGATGGTGAATTTGTTGCTTTGCCTAATCCAACAGATGTTCAGATACCAGGGCGGCTTGATGACTTACTTACTACACCATCGCCAAAGAAACAGGCCCTCACTCCCGCCAGACTCCTCACATCCGGGAACCCAACAAGATCGGCTAGAGCCCTCGCACCATCCAGACTTGTATACGAGGTCAGGAGGGATACCAGCCCAGCCAGGGAGTACAATACCCCTAGTATGCTAGATCTAGGAGGCAGCAAGCGAGGACATGGAGATGTACTCCAACAACACTCTTCAAGGTTGACGACGACATCTCGAGAATTAGTCAGACTATCCTCACGAGATGGCCCTCGGACCTCTGCAGAGCTAGCAAGACCCCCATCAAGAGGGGCAGTCTCTAATCCTACTGTCTCGCCTAAAGCTTTCCTCAGGGAATCGAGCCCATTCTTCGAAGATCGGGCGTCCAAAGGAAAAGAAGCATCAAGATTGACAGACTTCTTCAAAAATGTACAAGCTAACATGACTCCTGTTTCGAAATCTCACAACCAAGGTAGCAATTCTCATCAAGTTACCCCCAACACTTCACTTCCGACCAAAAATTCACATTCACGTCAATCCACTAGGCCCTCTGCTAAGCGCCATTTTCGGTTGAGTCGAGGTAGTTCGGAGGTGCCCGATGTTCATCCAGACCAGGAGCCGTTGCGTCTACGTTCAGTACAATCTTTGACTCTTGGAGACTTCAAGATCAACCCGAACCACAGTGAGGGCTATGGATATGCATACTCAGAAGTGATACGAGGAAAGGATGCTCGTCAGTGCCTACAAGGATGTACAAAGCCCGCTTGTTGTGGCCTCAAATTCAGAGCTTTAGTTGAGGGCATGCGAGATCCAAATAAGCCACTTACTGCCTCCCAAGAAGAAGCAGATAGAAACCTTCTCAACGAATTTTTGGGGCGCGATGCATACAAAGTTCAAAATATGACAAAGGAGGAAAGAGACGAGATGATTCTACAAGCTAAAACCCGCGAGTATGCTAATAAGCATGGAAAGCATCGTCATGCATTCGAAAGAACTTCAAGTCCGCCCGGTTTTTGGAGAGCGGATTGGCCCTCTACACAAGAGGAGCTTGCCGACCGAGCGAAAGCGAAGGAGAAGGACAGGCTTGCTATAGAGGAGAGGTATAGAGAGGCAATGAGAGGAGGAAGATACATTTTCCGAGATGAGTGATTTGCCTAGTTTGTAGTGTTTTTCGGAGGTTGTATCAGAACTCTTGGAAGCATGTTTAGCTGGGAGTATCATCGGATATGGCGTATATCATTGACTTGGGATTGTTTAACTATAATTCTCAATTTAGAATTTGTGAATATCATTGGTATCGTGCTCACAACTCAATCGATGTTCAGGTTGACCATAATACCAAGGTTGATATTCTACCATGTCACGCATCTTTACTGAAAACAACAGCTTTTGTTTACATAAGATTCATTTCAAACTAGTTATTCGCGAAATGACTGTTGATTTAATTCAACACCACGGGGCTTCAATATTTCTCGTGCTGCTTATTGATGACAATGCAAAGTGAGGCACCTATTTCTGTACTGTGGCTGTGCACGCTAAAACGGCTTCAACGGGAGTCGCAGAAACGGCGACAACATTGAATCTCACATCCCTAACATCAACGTCCTCATCCCAAGCCAGCAATCGGAAAGAAGCGAGCTGGAAACTCATATACGATGGCAGACACGACCCCCGCAATGATACACCCGGATTCGATTGATTCCCAGGACCCGAACCTTGCGCCAGAGACGACAAAGACGAAGAGCAGGAGGCCGGCAAGTGAGGATTCCCCCTCCCATAACAATTGTCGGGATGGACAAGAATACATGGGGAAAAGAGGGCTGATGAGTGATTGTGCGATACAGATACGGCGTTCCGACAGCAGCGGCTGAAGGCATGGCAGTAAGTGGCATCTGAAGATCTCACAAGGCTGGACAGAAGAAAGCTGACAGATGGGTTTGTAGACCAATTTTGACGCCTAAGACTGTGCTCCCCCTCTTCTTCGCTATTGGAATAATATTTGCGCCCATTGGGGGTGGATTGTTATATGCTAGCGCGCAGGTTAGTTCTCCCCCATCTAGAGAACATGAATTGGAGGCTGACGACACTCTAAGATCCAAGAACTTATCCTTGACTATACACATTGCTTCGACAGGGCACCAGACTATCCAGCAGTTGACAAGATGTCAACAAATGATGTCACCTCACACTTCAACCAAAACTCCTCAGAAACCTATAAAGCAGGCCCAGCACTCTGGTCGAAGAGGACAGTAAATTATACCTGGGGCCCTGGTGTTACAATCCCTACGACCCAATGTGTCATTCAATTTTCCATACCAAACAGAATGAATCCTCCAGTTCTTTTTTACTATCGTCTAACGAACTTCTACCAAAATCACCGACGGTATGCCAAAAGTTTCAATACTGATCAGTTGTCGGGGAAGGCTGTAAGTGCGGACAGCATCGCCTCAAGTGATTGCTCGCCATTGACTACCGTTACTGAGCCGGATGGAACAAGGAAACCTTATTATCCATGTGGTCTTGCACCAAATTCCGTTTTCAATGATACATTTGGATCTCCAATTCTCATAACACCTAGGAGTGAGAACGCAACTGTCGCAAATGGCAACATAACCTACGTAATGAAAAACAACAGTGGAATTGCATGGACCAGCGATAGAGCTCTGTATGGGCAGAGCGACTACAGCACCGACTGGTCGGCTGTTGCCGTACCTCCTAACTGGGTAAAGAGATACCCGAACAACTATAGCGCAGAGTATCACCCAAATTTGGTTGACGATGAAGCATTCCAAGTGTGGATGCGTCTTGCTGGCTTGCCAACCTTTTCGAAGCTTGCACAAAGAAACGATGACGACGTCATGCTTGCGGGAACATATGAGGTCTCTGTCAATCTGAGTAAGAATATTTCCCCAAAATTTTACTACAAACCCATACTAATATCATCTCAGACTTCAACGTGACCGAATACGGTGGCACAAAATCCATCATCATCTCAACCCGCACTATCATGGGCGGCAAGAATCCCTTTCTAGGCATTGCCTACGTTGTTGTGGGAGGTATCTGCATCCTCCTCGGCGCCCTCTTCACAGTGACACATCTGATCAAGCCCCGAAAGCTCGGTGATCACACCTATCTCTCATGGAACAACGACTCTCCTAGCGCGGCCACCACTTCAGGACGAGATGGGCCTGCGGGCGGGGACAGCCATGCATAGAAGTGCTGTGTTGTGCTGTGCACAAAGGTTACGATTGAAATGAAAATTGTTGAGTGTCAAATGAGGCACAGAGAGCGCGAGAGCAATGGAGAGATTTTGTCTGTACTATAGTACCGTGGAGAGTGAGGAGGCTGTTTTCCTTACATGATATCTGCCATAGCGGTTTGGGTTTTTGGGCGCAGAGTTTTTTCGCCTCTTATGAACGAATGGATCTTTATTGCAATGCGATAGTATGGGTCGCGTCTGGGATCTTATGTTTTGTTCACTACATAGAAATGCGAGGAGCGATTGATTGTATATTTGATTTCCCTGAACCAAAGCTATGCTGTGCCATTTGATTCATGTTGGCGAAGTATCTAATTTTAGTCCTACAAACGCCGCTTGCTATGCTACTGGTCATGAGCCATCCACGTCTGTTGATCCGAAGACACACTGTTCTTCGACCTTTCGTGCCAATGTGTAACCCTCATGCTTTGCAAAGAGTGGCATGGCTAACCTGTCTAGGTTTTTGTTCCCCACAGTTTCGTATACAGCTTGCGTTTCTCTTGTGAAACTTGACAGTAGCAGGTTCGCATCTGCTATTTTGGATTTTTTGATATTGCGTTTGAAAGTTCAGAGTTTTAAATCAAGTCCAGCAAAACCTTGCGTGATAGATGATGGAGACAATCCTTCAGATGATTGTAACCAAACTTTCATATTCTTTACTCCGTAGGCTGGCTGCTCGCCTCTTTAGTCTTTCGTCTTGTACATAACTGACCATGCATGGAAGGTGTGGCAGTGACATTGATATGCGTCAATGTACTTCACCACTTTCCCAGTGGCAGATTCAGAGATCTAGACCTAAATTCTAAATGCCATTGGTTGGTGAATACTTCTACAACATGGCTATTATCACTGAACATCCAATTGCGGTGTACTTCTCTGTATACCGAGAAAGGATGTTTAGACCAAAGGAGACATGTGCATGTAATCGCTAAGGATATATGTGATTCCATTCTCAGGCATCAATCATCAGGACACTCAAATGGAGCCAGCCATCAGCATATGCAGCTTCTCGCATGAGATCTTCCAAGGGTGCTCGAAAAGGAACTGGTGCACCGTGCAACATAGGCTCTGCTAATATGGCATCTCGTCTGCTCGGGAATAGGGACGGGAGCAGCTGATTCAGAGCAATCCCCAGTGTCATAGTCTCTCGAGTTGCTGTTTTGGGTGGCATTAAAGTCTGTACAATTTTGAATGAGCCCAGGGTTGAGAATTCGGTAGGTGAGGAGGGAATGTAGACTCGTAGTGGGATGTTCTTCAGCGGGGTCGGCGGGTTGAGAAGGATAGATTGAATTTTGGCATAAGTTGCTAAATCATCTGCTGAGGTGAGCGTAATGTCGCAATTTCAGGGATGACATTCTCACTATCCTGCACCGAGTTCCACAGCTGTGTAGAGTGCTCCTTAGACATAGACATGATGCCTTTCGCAGTGCCATTTCGTATGAAGTCTGCCTATACTCGCATTACCGAGTTAGTGTATCCCACCAACATATGCAGAGCCGGAATAGGTACGCGACAGCGACATACCTCCTTGACGCTGTTGATAAATGTATCGTGAATATCGAAGAGTGGGCCGTCACCTAGGACTAGTCTCCACGGTAGTTGAGGTTGGTATAGATCGTAGAGCAGGCCAGCCGGGAGGTTCTTCAAGAGGATACCTTCATGCGAGAAGCTAGATGCGGGCCCAAAGAAGGAGGTTAGACGTGGGAGGAGAAGTGCCAGGTAGGAGAGGCGTGGAATTTGAATGAGGTATGGGACCGCTGAGGAAGGATGTGTGATATGGAGGGGGATGCTGGACTCCCAGATGTGCGACTGCATGGTTTAGTTGATTGTCTGTTTTTGCCAGTCTGGGTCGCAGAATGCGGGGAAAGATCCAGTCTCTTTCGAACGAGACTATCCTCAATGTGCTGCAGCTTACCACCTGTGTTTCGGACTCTAAATAGAGGTGCGGATGATCGGGAACTATTGCTTGGTATGTTCTCCAGAGAAGAGGTGAAAATACAAACTTCGATACCGATATCGATGCTACCTCACCTCAAATGCAAGCGAAGATGAGCAAGGCTGAGTTGATACCCCTGTTAGACTCATTGTTGGTTGATGTCTACATCGCTTCATCTATCCGATAGAGGGGCGAGGCTGAAGCACCAAGCCAGTGCAGTTCTTGTTTCGGATCTTGGTTTCCCCGTTGAGTTGATAACTCCGTGCCGTTCGGGCGGTCTTCACCCTCACCTCTTCAAATCCCTCCTCCCTCTCTGAGATATTGTTGTTCTTGGATCTTACGACGTCCTGTGTATTCTTTCTTAGCTTCGCTGCTAGTTGTTATCTATTTGACTCTTCACGTCGGTAGCATCTCAGGTTCTATCTATCTTCACACCAAGACGCAGTGGGTTATATCTCCCGTTTCGCCAGAGGTAGGCGGCTCAGCTCCACTCGAATATCTTTGGCAAATGAGTGAACGGGATACTCAGCCCAGCCTTCGACTTCGCGTCTCGTAGAAATTCAAGAGAAAAGTATTGGCACACTACTTCTGCACTTCCGTGTTCAAGGAAGGCTTTGCCCTGTAGTATGGCATTAGCGTCAGTTTCATTGACTCGGTGCTTCAGATATATCCGGTTCCCCATACCCTGTCTTTGCATTTGCATGAGCACATCTGGATCTGGATGAATTTGGGCACATTACCAGACAACTGCCCACATGCTGAAAGATGGGCTGCAAACACTTGTTTGTCAAAATGAAAAACGGAGCACGACTTTATTAGGCTGCGTGCATGTGTGTAAGGCTCGACTCGTGCATTGAAGTGCGAAATCCAGACTGAAGTTGCGAGACAGATCTTCGAACTGCTATGGAGATACATAATGGAGTATCTGCAAGCTAGTATGATTTATGGAGCCTTTGTATATTCTTGCCTGGGATTCCCCTCATAAAACATTTGCCAGGTTAGTCGAGCCTGATGTGGACGTTCTTCGACTTCTAGCTTTCATCCGGAACATTTCCAGTCCTTGCATTTTGCATTTCATTGATGCCGACGACATCGATCTGACGACTCATGCCGCACGTTGGTGCCGGCATTAGCAAAAAACTGTGAACTCGTCCACATCCACGTGTGATACAATTGAGTCAATAGAGTGACTACTGCAGTATAATCCACCCATCCATGCGCCATGTCCGACTGTAGTCCCGAGACAATATGGGATTGGATAATAAGAAATTGGTTAGAAAGATCAGGAAAATTCAGAACAGCACAAACTGATCTTCCCGCGTGGATCTTGCAGCCATCCAAAGTACTGTATTAGATTCATAGCACCAGGGGCACCTTGCAACGACAGGTGACAACGAAGTTCTGTGTGGACATTTCGCCCTGGAAGGGCCAAAGAACATGCGGATTGAATAAATTCGAAGAAACGGCTGGCCTTCCAGCAGGGGGCGATATTTGGATTTCCCATCTTCGGCTGTATCAGAAATGCTTACCTGACCAGGAGTCCTAGTCGGGATATTTTGCCGTTGCAGAGCTGAGATGAAAAAAGCGGCCTGTGCTGGATCGGAGAAGCTTGCGAGAGTTCCTCTTACCAATCAGCCCTTATCCAGGATCACCACGAATCTGAAATGTGGAATTTTGAAACGCACAAACACATCGCTCGCTTAGGAGAAGAGCCCATATGTCTGCAGGGAACACGATTACGCTCGGCCCTATCAATATTCAGGGATCTCACGTGGAAGTATGGTAGAATTCGTCTCATTCTGCATGACGAAGCACTGCCAGTGTCTGACAAGAGCCACGAGTGTGGGGATATGGTCTTGAGATGTATCCTGGCAAGGTCAAGTTGTTGAACCAGCTTACAGGATCCTGCATCGGCCTTGTTTCCACAGATGGAGTCTTGCGTCGGGTACCTGATCTGATGGAGATCATCCTACTGTATGGAGCTACGGCTGGCTCTTGACCATATACCTGGGGGTGATCTGCTGCTTTCCTTTCCTTTTGATCTCTATGTACCTTTTCTTTCGTCTAGTATCAACATGCCAAGCCCTTGCAACTAGGACTGTTGTGTCGCCAAAAGAAAAACGGGAGTTGAAACCCAAACAGATTCGCAATTGTACAGAATAGTCAAAATGGTTAGTGGTGGAATCCCAAGTGGAGCTATTGGTGCTTCGGTTGGAGTTCTGCTTTACTCGACAATATGCTTTATCTTGTGCTTTCTACTGGTTTTGCTCCTAATTAGTTTTGGGGAAAGATGGACTTGTAAGTTGAGGCGAACTACAATGGAATCGTTACTAAGCTTAAGTTAATTTTTATAGATGTTACTTTGTTTTCGACTTTCACAGCCCTAAGTTCCTTCGCATCTATTATTCAACAATTGCACTATGCTATAGCCTGGGCCATCATCAAGCAGGCTCAATTCGAAAAGGCTGAGAAGAGCTTAACACATAAAGGACTGGCATTCGGTGGCTCAGCACAAATTGTTGACCAAGTCCTGTTCTTCATTCGTAAGTATTCTCATTCTTTCAACATAGAAAACATACTAATTTAATGTAGAGTTCTATTGCTATAATGTCATGGCTTTAAATATTCTTTTTTGGTAAGGCTTTCCACCATAACCCTTCAAACCAATACTAAATAACTAGGACTGTGGCACTTTTCACTGGTTCATGGAATATTCGTGCCAAATGGCTTGGAGACTATATTGATTGGGTCGGCACAATAGCCAAAATTTTCTCTGTGGTCTTCCCAAGCTTGATTGTTGGTCTTATAAATGTCGAAGCTATCCAAAACAACCCTGCAGCTTTCATTGTTACCTCATACTTTGCAATGTTCTCAAGTCTATCCATGGGAACTATACTGCTGGTTTTGATTCTATACAAGTACATGAAAACACGCCGACTCGTCTCAGGATATGGAAAGAGAGGGAGGTGGTGGGCATCTCACGAGCGAAGCCAGGCAAGTAGTGCAGACCATACGGTCGACACTGTGACTTCTGCGGTAGCTTCCAGTACGCGAAGATCTATTGTAAGTCCTGTATTTTTATTACTGGTGTGGTTTCTAAAATAATGGGGCTCCCGAGTGCTGTTGAAGAAGAAGATCTTCTGGATATTTAGCTCTGTTCTCCCAGTGTCTAGGCGTGAGAGACTAATTGTCAACAGTATGATAGAGCTTTACTCGTGCGATTCTCCTTGGGATTCATAATCATGGCGTAAGTAGGACTACACCATGCGGTGGTGTCTATTTTGCTAAACTTAATAGGGTTTTCGAGGTTGCCATTATAATCTTCACCTTGATACAGGCAAGTAATAATGCAAGCATTGCTGCTGCAGGGAAGCCAGACTTCAGCCTAGGTGGAACAATCACTGATATCATACTCTTTCTTCCCGGCGTCTCAGCTTCGCTTATCGCTTTCCTTATCTTGTAAGTTCATCTCCATAGGTCACCTTTTCACAGGCTTACCACGAAATACAATTCTAACCATGGTTTCTAAAATCTAGCGGGACCACTAAATCTTGGAAGCAATATCGGGATTTAGTCCTCGGATGCTGTGGCCTCCGAAAACACCTTGCTAAGAATAAGAAGCGACTTCGAAGTCTAGAGAATGGGACTGAGTCTCAAGGAGGGCTAGAGTTTTCGCGTCTGCCAAGCCTTCATAAGAGACCCTCCGAGGAAGAGCGTCGGAAGGCCAAAGAGGCTGAAGATCGCGTTCGAATGTTCACCAAAGAGAACATTCCAGACAGCGAATCATCCATCGATGGTGCCTCAATAGATGAGATCTCCGTTGCGCCTCCAGCATCTACCAAGACTTCGCTAGGACGTGTTCGTGCAGCAAGCGAAACTCGAACAGTGCAATTTAATCGTCCCCGTCCAGCTGTCATCCGCCCAGGAAGACAAACGCCCGTAGGCAATATCGGATTGCCTCCAAATATGGGGCCAATCGAACCAGTAATGCAATATGAGCGGCAGAACCAGCATCGAGAGAGTGAACGCGATAGGAGGTTCGTTCATAATACCTTGTCCCCACCTATGGACTTCATTGAGTCGGATTCAAGTAGTGAGCTAGTGAATCAGCGCTGACTTGACACAAAGGTCTAGTTGGTCTGGGAGTGGAAGCGATATTGAACTGGATTCTAGGCATGCAGATGGTAGAAGGAATACTGGCTGGCCTTTAAATACGGCTAACTCTCGACGTTGAGCTGTTGGAAATACGCTTTATGTTCTAAAGCAGAAATGGAGTCCGAGCTCCTATCACTGCCTGACGAAATAGTGATGCATCAACATAGCATCACTAACATGTTCTTGATCCCGATTTAGGGATGACAGATCAGGAGAGACAGTGATCCCGGTCCCAGCCAGTGCCGGATCAATGGTGGCATGGCAGAGAGAGAATATTCACTTCTGATTGAGAACCCACTGGTGTTGAGGGTTGGCTTGTATTGTACTCTTTCGCATTCTCTCGCCTGGCTCACCACGTCAACCAGTTCGCATGGGCTTCATTTCGACGAATTGGACTCGGCGGAGACGAGAGGTAGCCTGAGGAGCAAATTGGGGTTGATTTGTATTACCAATAACTTAGAGCCCACCTCATGCTCGGGCTCTCATATAGGGAGTAGTGCCCAAGGGCGTGTGTAAGCCTATGTTTGGAACTCTGGATTCGGATATCAAAGATGGATTTGGGACAGTGTTAAAGGACTATTTGGGAAGGGGAAAGAAGGAATTGTACACCAGCAGTACTAATACGAGGGGCAGTATGCAGGTATGACTTTATGTTTGATGTTTGATACAGTACGACTCTGCATATCATTTGGCAGACTGACGAAGTAGTTGAATAGCCACTTTAAACTTAATCCTAATGACTTCAATTCGTCCTTGCCTTTTCTTGTCAGTCGCTACCTGTGAATCCAAGCCCGAGTTTTCGAACCGGCAGACTTTCCATGAGGTGAAATCCAACTCCAAGATATTCTGTAATCGGTGTTTGATTACTACCAAATGTGTCAAAATAAGTATCACAACAAAATGACTGTTTATCCAACCATGGTAGAGGCATGGATATATCAAAATAAAGATGCTGATCTTGCGAGAATTGGAAGTGGTTGATCCAGCTTTGAGCCCAAAATATTTACTTCTGAATTTGTTTCATTGATTATAATATCAAAACCTTTAGCGATGATATTTATTTAGTTACCAGCGTGTCATCATCTGTATATTATCTGTAGTCTAAATTTGAGCCTAACGATAGCGACAACGCGGGAGTCAAAGTTACAAAGGCTCTTTGAAGTCTTCGCTAAGGTGTGTTCAGATGCAGGCTTTGAGTTTACCAGTAATAACGGCCATGCGGTATCCTGCAGGGTACGGCGTTTTGAGCCGTGCCTGTCAGTATCATCATAGAGTTCAACAGCGCAGCGGGCGTTTTGAGTTCGTTTACTCATGTTACGCCCGGTTGACACTTGGCACTTGACCGTTGGTATCGGCATTCATTCTAATAGAGTTTCGGCAAAGAGAGAACGTACCCGATGGAGGCGTGTTAGTAGGCAAAGGAGTGATTTGATGCTTTTTCGGTTCTTGTTGACCCGACCCTGTTCAGTAGCTTAGCTTACAGGTTGCAAACAGTTTCAGGAAGGCAATTTTCAATTTCAATATGAAAGCGAGTATGAATAGGGGTAGTCACTGTACATCGATGAAATAGCTTCAATGGTGGATCTTTTGGAACGCATTATTCGATTATTGGTAACCGAATAGCAAGTTCCAGAGTCGGCTAGTCATCTGCAAATATGAAGCTGGCCTTTTGGTGTTGAGATTGGATATCAATGAGGTTCCATATCTCTTCAAGCCAGCCGCGCAAGCAATACGCACGCGATGTCAAGATGCTGTCTCGGTAAACAATTTGCATTATCTTAGTATGGTACTAGTTTCTAGCTGTTGAGATTTCCTTCCCTATCCAATGCTGCGGATTTTGGTAACTGCATGAGCTCTACTAGGCCTAGCCGAGCGACACACTAGCAAGGAAGCGAAACTCAAATCAATATCAATACCGATATCAAAGTTTATTCCTTTTCGTCGTGTGCCCTGTTGGGAAGTCGAAGTGGGAAAATAAGCCATTCGGGGTTATGAGTCGTTTGATTTCACAATGCTTTCTTGAATCATGAAATTGGTGACGACACCATCCGTCCACTTCCCATATTCCAATCTCGGTCCACACCATGTCATCTCGAGATCCATCTACATACCAGAACACGATCTCCGACCCGCATAGCATTCAATATCCGTCTTCTCCTCATCGCAGCCAGTACAACTGACTCGCAAACCCATTATGAGGAGAAAAATAGGCTCCGCAAACCTCAATTCGACCACCTGCATCAAGACACAAGACAACGAAAGCCAACCGCTGTCTGCCTTCTGCTGTCCGCCTCATCGGGACGACGATCTTGCCTTTAATAGCCAACATGCTGATGCCAAGCGATGCTCAAAATCTATGTTCGAGATCTTGAAAATGAAAATGAAAACAAAAAGTGTTAAGAGGAGATGATCTGCATCCGGGGCGCTCGAGCCGTGGGCCGTACCAGGTGCCTGGGGCCGGATCGTCCACTTCTCGCACCACTGGCGTTGAGGATCTTTGGTGGGGGAGAGGATTTATTGGATATGAGGATTTAGGGGTTAAAGCGGATACGGGATGAGCGAGATGTAATAATTTCTTTTTTCCTCCGTGAAAAAGGAAAATCAATGTAGCTTTTGGGGCTTTTGAGGCTTGTGGGGAAGGGGTTGGAGGATGGGGATGATGAGTCTGCTGATGGGAGAAAGTTGACACTTGAGGAAATGATCACCATTACCAGCATTCTAGATGTCTGGACAGTGGAATGCGGTGAAGAGGAAAATAAAAACGGTGAGGGACTGTACATTATCTTGAAGTGAGACTTTTGGACGTGCGGCCAACTGTGCTGGAATTCGAATGACTCGAGTATGGGCGGCGGTAAGAATTTTTCTCTTCTACGGTTTGATATACGAAGTGTGCATGTATCGTAGATTTGTGTATCTCAGCGGTGTGCTACTTGCCTCTCTGGTTTGGTCGGCTTTACAAGCAGTCGGGTAGATGGCAGATAGATGAATGACGATGAGTTACTCCTTGATAATTATGCTTGAGCAGCTGAGCATACACTACGAAATTTGACGTTGACGACGATAATGACCAGCCCGTATTTTCTTGAAGTGTGTTGACTGGTGGCTGAGGGAGGCGGTGGATGTGGAACTCCGAACACTCCAAAAATTTTCTAAACCACGAAGAATAGAACGCCAAGGCGAGAGTAGCAATATCAAACAGTGGAAGTAGATTTTTTTTTGGATATAGGAGTACTCGCCTAGTTCATCTTCTTGGCTGCTTAAGTTGATTCAGATTTGGATGATGTGACAGCGGCAGTAGGAAATTAAAATTGAGAAAACTTCGAGCTAAGCCTGGAGAACAAAAGGAACCTACTATAGGAACTAGATAGCTGCTATGTATTTGCTTGCCTAGACCCTACGAACAAGCTACTTGTGTTTTATTTTTCATTTTTATTAAATGTCCTCAATCTATAGGGAAGCCCCCCCAAGGGAATTTGAAGTCATCAACTGGCTGTCCATCATTGCCGAGTAGGCTTGTGAATGTGACTTAATTGGTAGAAACGAGTCCAGACCAGAGAAACCCAGCAAAACGTAAATAATCAAAGTTAGATACAATAATTTTCATCAAGCTTCCCTTAAAATTCAAAACTGTGTAATTGAGCTCAGAATACGGTAGCAATTGATACCACTGTCCTGAATCCCCTTGCCAAAACCACAATAACACCGCAAAAGAAATAATTGACAGAGATGCATTGCATAAGGACAATATCCGTCGGGCATGACCCAGCAGAGCTGAATAAGGGCGATCATTACCTCAAACGGTAACAGTCGCTTCTGTTTGTAATAGTATGTGAAACAGCTGTAGAATACATACAGAAACGCCAAAGGAGCACGATGGAAGGAAGGAATAAACGAACTAAGGATCAGGCAGATTGCCATTTATGGAGGAGGCCGTTCATATTTCAGCCACCTGCTGCTCACCCGACTAGTGACTGAGCTAGAAGGATTTTTTGGAAGCTTTGAAGCTTCACAGGTGGCCTGATTCTGAGGCTCCTCAAAGAAGCTGATGGATAACTTGAAACACTTCTAGAAGACGGCGGCTCCGAAAGAACGACCGAGTGTCGCAAAGCAAGCAAGACATATGAGTCAAGTAAATAACCTGTCCTCGGCTGCTTGAATCTCGCATCTAGCCAGCGCTTCGTCCGTTCTGTTGCAAGCAAGACATTCACGGAGATAATCGTACTCGGACAGAACTGATAACGAGCTCGCCAAAATATGAGGAATCAGAAAGACGCTAGATCATCGAAGAACTGAATCATGTCCGAAGGCAACTTCCGCGCTGCATTTGCTCTGGTCTCTTGAGTGTGTATCGGAGACATAGCTGGGAACTCACCGTGTAGGAGGAAGAATTACGAGTACTCGTATAAGTGAGTAGAAACGGAGGTTTTAACATGTCCTTGTCTTCAAAGATTTCAAGGTTGTGATCCTTCGTATGTGTAGCAGTGAGCCAAAGCGGCGAAGATGCGTCACAATTATGTGACTATAGCCATGAGATGTGGAAGAGAACATAAACGAGTTAAAAATTACCTATATACTTGTCTAACTTACGCTGTAAATCATAATTTTTTCAATAGCGTGACAACATGTGCATTTCCCTTCGAAGCATAGGTGTGCAAGGACTTCCAGCTGAAAAGTAGCAGGCGTAGTGGGCCATAGCTAGCCTCTTGACACCGTGAAACGCATGCTTTCATCTGCCAAAGGAGAAGTGCTTGCGAAGAAGCTCCGAAACTGCAACTCTAGTGACGTCTATCTCGTGGCAAAAGCGTGGTAGGTTGAGCCGGACATTCCACATTTCCTAGAACGCTTGAGGAAATGGCTTGCGACGATGTCTTTGAACTCGGACTTTCAATGAACATACCAGTGATACATTGATAAGGACGACGCGTTGCGAACCTCTCCGCCTTATCTCAGACTGTGTTGAGGATTGATCATTGGATTGTTCTCGAAGCTTTGGCTTTCTCATAATTTGGAGGTGGGAAAGTTGGAAGGATGTGGTGTCTTGCTTGGAGACTTTCCCTCACAGCCCTCTCCACGTGCGAGAGACTGTGCTACCTCGTGGTCAACGTGTTTGTCTCAAGGAGACTTGGAATTATGTTCGAGAATATTTCACTTTCTCGCTTGAGGTGGGTCCGAGTATGTTAAAGGGGTGTAGAGTAGGTGTTACTAGGCCTGTAGCACTTACTCTTTCGGGATCATGCCGTATGGAATGAGGAGATACTAAGATAACTACGGGAATTTTTAGGGCACTCAATCTGAAGCAATATGACTTGATGATTAGTAAAAGGTATGGTGACCGAGACGGTTGGTTTCTAAATGTGTTGCCTCAAGACACACATTCAGCCTCACTTGAATGTCAGATTCAGGTTGGTAAATGACTGGAATGACCAAGCAAGATTACACTATTTTAGCAAGAGGCAGAAAATGTATCTGAGAGTAGATTTCAGGGAAGGTCAAAGAAGCTGTACTGTTTTTTTGTTGTGACCTTGGACGAAAACAAGATGACTATAATCCCAAAGCTCAATTGAAATACTCACAAACTTGGAAGAAAAAAATATGCCTGGGGGATTATTAAAAGCATAGAAGCACTTGCTTTACGTGTAACTATACAGCAAGTTTCTGCTGGTGGTTGTGATTGTTGTTCGACAGTTCATATCATGCTTCTCGAAGATTTTACCTCGCTTGACCATGTAAATGTTCAAAACGATTGGCAATCTGTCGTAAAGAAGCTCTTCAGGTAGGGTTCGATATTGGATAGGAAACAAACGAAACAACTTGATCACGAAGGTAACAAAGCTGATCTTTGCAAAATTGTGAAACGTGAAGATTCATGTAAGTACCGCTGGCAAACATCATGCATGCATACATAACCATCATGCATGGTCAAGCACATGCTGAATGCACTGTTACCTTACTCATTTTCTTATCTCCTGAACAGCGGTAAGCACCTGAAAAAGGCACAAACTTGGTTTGCTCAACCTACCAGATAGGCAATCAATCCGTTTCGAAACAGCGATCTATCACCAACCCAATGACCTCGTGCATATCTTCAGGTCCACCCCATTACCAATGAGTTGTGAGCTCATCACCAACATTGAAGAGGTTACACAGGCAACAAAAACAAAGCCACACGAGAACATGTGCTCCAAATCCAAACGCGCGCGTGAACATGCACCCGTCCCATCCCACTGCTCGTTGTGCGTCTATTCCCTATTCCCTATCCACGCCACGGCCAAGACAACCGGACCGGGTATGACGGCAAGCAAAAAATTTACCAACACCAGGAAACTTTTCCGGATGCAATCCCGCCAATCATGCTACTCAATTAGCATTAAGCGAAATCGAACCTGAGTAAAGAACTGGAAACTCGGGCTCTGCCCGAAGAGTGGACCTTACCTTTCCTACCACTTTTTTAGTGAAGAATGTGCGCTGTATGATGGCGACGGTTTGGTGCGGAGGCGAGAATAGGAGGAAAAGCTTGATTGAATGCTAGGAGGCTTGAAAGGCTCAAGATTGTGCGGGCAGTGCCCGATGCTCGGCGATGGAGGTGCTTAATCTAGAGAAATTGACTCATTGGAGAGTATACTTGTATTTCGTATATCCTCATTATTGATGTGGTTTTGCAATCCAAGAATCGGTGAGCTTGTTGCATTCCATGAGCTCGGAGAGTCAGTGGAATTATCATCGTCATCACGTTAACATATACTATGATAATATACCCTCTCAACGAAGAATAATACTTTAGCTCTACCATGTCTCAAAACCACCGTGAAGACTCTGGTGTCAAATCCGAAAAGATCGTTCTTCCAACGCAGGAAAATCATCAGGATGATGGAGAGTCTATACACAGTGTCAGTTCAATCGACGACACGCCAATGGATCATGTAACCACCCAAGTCTCTCATACACAAGATGCTCCAATCCAAAATTACAGCTCCTACATCGAGGTCCCGGATGAGGTCTATGACAGACTTGCACCATCAAAAAAACTTGTGATTGTAACTTTGCTATCATACTGCAGTTTCCTTGCTCCCATATCGAGCACGACTATCTTGTCTGCTATTCCCGAGGTGGCTCAAACCTATCACAGCACTGGAACCGTCATCAATCTCTCTAATGCGTTATATATGCTTTTCATGGGAGTAAGTCCTGCCTTCTGGGGGCCACTCAGCCAAGTATATGGACGAAGACAGGTGAGATTTCATCTCCATCCTGACGACATGAACTCACAAAGGCTAGATATGCCTTATCACGGCACTATTGTTCTGTGCCTGCTCACTCGGCACAGCTTTGTCGCCTAATCTCGCCTCCTATTATGTTTTCAGGATCCTGACCGCATTTGAAGGAACCAGCTTCCTGAATGTCGGTGCCTCATGCATCGGGGATATCTACCGGCCTACCGAGCGTGCAACCGCTATGGGTTGGTTCCTCTCTGGCACACTCATCGGGCCTGCATTCGGGCCGTTTATTGGAGGCATCATCGTGACTTTCAAGTCATGGCGAGTCATCTTCTTCCTTCAGACAGCCTTAGCCGGCGTTGCTCTAGTTGGGGCGTACTTCCTTTTGCCGGAGACGGCACATTCCATGAAAAAGGATGATATGGTAGGGCTGCCGTTGAAGGCAAAAGCAAAGCTACTTTGGCGGATGCTGAATCCTTGGCGGGTTCTTCGGCTATACAAATACCCAAACTTAATCATGGCGGCTTTGGCGTCCAGCAGCTTGGTGTGGAACATGTATTCCCTTTTAACGCCGATTCGATATGTGCTCAATCCGCGCTTCAATCTCACCTCACCAATTCAGTCTGGCCTGTTCTATCTTGCTCCAGGGTGCGGTTATATCTTAGGGACGTTCTTTGGTGGGCGATATGCTGACCATGTTACCATCAAATGGGCAGCCAAGAGAGGAGGAGTTCGGGTACCCGAGGACCGTTTGCGTTCTGCGATCCCTTTCATGGGCATTGTAATTCCCGTTTGCATGCTGCTGTACGGCTGGTCGGTCGAGAAGGCTTTTGGAGGCATTGCCTTGCCTGTCATTATGATGTTCTTTCAAGGCGTTGCGCAGCTCTTCTGCTTTCCATCACTAAATACCTATTGTTTGGATGTGATGCAAGCTAATGGTGCTGAAGTTATCGCAGGTAATTATATGATTCGTTATCTTTTTGCCGCACTTGGGAGTGCTGTTGTTCTCCCAGCTGTTGAAAGCATTGGCGTAGGATGGTTCTCAACGATTAGTGCTGGCTTCCTAGTCACAAGTGCAGCGGCTCTTGTCGCAGCTGTCATTTGGGGACCGAGTTGGAGGGATGGGATTGATAAGAAGCGAAGGGCGAAAAGAAGGGTTTCAAAGAGTGTCTCAGAGGAACAGAATATGACCGTGACGGATAAAATCCATAGTGATAAGGAGAAAGACATGGTGTAAATACGAAGAATATTCGTGAAGAAAAAAAACTCGCCAAATAGCTAGCCATAAAAAGACATAGTGTAGAATTTCGAGCTATATTTCTTGTTAGATAGCGATGCTTGAGCTCAAAGTGTGTTCAAGTGCGAATATCTGAGCTATTCTCTTGCGTAATCTTTGGAATGTTCCTCCACACACCCTGTAAAATCACATCACAAGCTGGTACACACCGTCATTCTGATTGATATCTGGCAGTATTTTGCTTTTGATGGCGACCAACCCTGCACTCTTTGGGTCAAACATTTAACCGAAAGTTATTTTTTGTCTCGTGAGATCATTAAAGACATCCTCAAGGACCTTCCGCTTCTTGTTAATCCCCTCACTGGTGTCGTAATCTTCAGTATTCCTGTTGCTTTCCTCTTCCGCATCAAGTATATCATCTTCAAAAGTTCGAGGAACCCATGCCCTGATCTGGCCATCCGTGTGCGCAGAATAAATCCCTTCGGTCTGACCTCTCCACACCATAGATGTGATACGACTTTGAATGTTTCTTTCACCTGTTCTTGACCGGAGGCTTGAGGTATTTGGACCTGGAACTCTGAGGCGCTTCAGTAAGCGACCCTCATGCATCTCGAACGCCAATATTTCTTTTTCATTCGGGTAAAACAGTACTTCTTTCCTTGGAGCCGACAAAGAAGTTGGGGAGGTAAGTAAGGGAAGTGTTGACAGGTGACCATTCTTGAGAGTGGGACCAAAGCTTGCAAGTGTGTTTGCACCATATGATGTGTCCCACACCCTCACACGATTATCATGACCTGCTGAAACTAAATAAGCACCGTCGTCTGTCCACGAAAGGCCATTAACGGCTGCACTGTGTGCTATTCCAGAATCCCTGGCTCTTGCACTTCTTCCTAGATCGTCTGGGCTGGTGATTCCGGTCGGGTCCTCGAGATCTAGTGCTCCTAGGCATCCTGCACTTTTACGTACATCCCAAAGACGAATAGTTCCGTCAACACCACCACTGGCAAGAATATACTCTTCGGTTGGACTCCAGCTCACGGCAAGGATAGCTCCATGATGACCTGCCAGCGAATGTGTACTAGCGCCTGACTTTAAGTCAATTAACCTCACTGATGGGTGTTGTGTTGCGCATGCGACTAATAGGTGGTCCGCAATTGACGACAGGGCATGCGATTAGGTTGTTAGTTTGTGTATATCAGAAAAACATTGAAAGTTGAAGCCGTAGATCAGAATTTATAATACCTAGCAAATCTGACGCACATCTCAGAGATTCTAGGTATTGTCAGAAGTGAACATACCGTATAGATAATGGAACCCAAGTCAAAGTCAGCAGACAAGCGGAGACCATCCATAGCATATAGCTTGAGATGGTGATCGTAGGAGCTCGATAGAAAAGCTGCAGAATCGAAAGGATAGAAACTGAGATGCGTGATGCCAAACCTGTGTGCCAAGACAGATCTCAAATAGCATTAGCTAGTCAACAAAAATACAGTTTTGAGCTTACCTTGCAATAGATCCTGTTGGTTTGAAGAGATGATTATAGTCCGAAGCATGGGTTTGAAGATCCCAAAGCTTTATTGATGAGCCTGCACCCCCTGACACAAGGCTTTGATAATCAGCCTTTATTTTGAGAAGGCAAATATGATTTACACTAGCTTACAATCTTCCATCAAGATCGATGGCTAGGGCATTCACGCCGGCTTGATGAGCCCATATCTTCTTCACTTCGGATGATTCGAATTGATGGTTTGCATTCTGGTCATCTTGGAGTAGTTCTTTCTCGCCACCATCAAATCTTAGGCTTGGAGCAAGTTGAAAGCTGTGGATCTGATGTGAGGTTTGAGTTCGAGCAAAGGTATGTGGGCGTAAGTGGCCCGTTGACCGATCAAACAGCGATTGATTCATACATGAAATACTCTATGATACCTCAGATAGGTATCAATAACTCGAGTTTGTGACCAAAATATAGATGAGAGTCGAAGTAAACAAGACTTAATTTAGACAACAATGGCGATGAGACAGGTGTATTTAGTCGTGGTTAAAGCAGAAAGGAACTCGATAGATGGGTTCCTAGAAAATCTGTAGTTGCTTAAACGATGCTATACCTCCATGAGGCATTGAAGTGATACTGAATGTCCTGGAAATGCAAATATTAAAATCTTACATAAGCTGCATTGTGGCAAACGTTTCGTGACAATAAAAGCGGGTCTGAAGTCCTTATAGCCAATGAAATCGTGGCCTATAATACAACTGCGAATTCAGTAAATACGGTCTTGATCGAATTGATCGCCATCACCATCTCTGCTGCAACTATTGCTCATCAAATATACTCGATCCGCAACCTATACTCGCCATGACATCCAAAGCTTTTGAGACAGGAATTTACGCGGTTCCTCCTTCTTCACCGCAAGAGACGAGCACCGATGAGAGGATATCGAGAAATAGACGACGCACTGTGTATCATGCCGTTGCTGGTAAGCCTCACATGGTCTAGGTACCATCTCACATCTCTGAACATATTTTAGGTGAAATTTCGACCGCTGGCTTTATCCCTAAGCATCCTGTGATATCTTCTGGGCGCGATACAGCCTCATCTTCAGCAAACGCATTGCCACCAGAAATCGTATTATATCAGAGCCTCAAGGCCCCAATGAGATATGCCGAGTTTGATGTCTACTTCGCAAATGAGAAACGTTCCGTGACCGACTTACCTGGCTCAGATATGCTCAAGTCATTGCATTGCTATGCCTCTGCGTTCTATTCTCGCTCAAGTCTGGATGCTGGAGCAGATGACTGGAAAAGCCTTGATGAAACTGCACTGGTCGCTTTCGGAATTCTCCTCGAGGAAATGACCTTGGAGACACTTGGAAAGACCGGTGACCTTGTATTTACCGAAGGAGAAGTTGACAGAAAACCGACTGTCCAGGACAAGAAACCAAAATCAAAACAAAGACCATCCAAGAAGCGTCGGCTGGATTCCAGGTAGCAGACAAATTTCTTTCCCCTAAAGAGCCTTTAGATTTCGAACAGGATTTTGGTAGGAGTCACGCACAAATCTGCATCACGAGTTGCTACATTATGGGTAAGTTAATTGAAACCATCTCTTTCCATTCACCAGCTCAGTTTTCAAGTAGCGTATATCACGAAGCATAATATTACTATGCTCCTATCAGTACAAATCTCGTCTCTTTGCGCGAGCAAGCGGAGAACGATAATTGGCATATCAGCCACTTCTGGTATTTGTTCTTGCAAACCTATGACTCAAATATGGGTTTCTTGGATTCAGGTTTAGCTATTTACAATCCAAGTTTGAGAGGAACCTGCGGTCTGGAGGATACTTCAAGTATCACACCCTTGATTATTGGGGTTCTAGATCTATTTGTGATCAGGAATACTCAGTCGATACCTCGGGTTTCCATAATCTCAAGGGGCTTGGGGTATTGAAGTAGCTATTTCGCTTCTATTCTCCTCATTTGCTCAAGGCTTAGACACATGACCCTCGTGATCAAGACATTTCCTCTGGGGAAATGAAAAGAAAGCAATTGATACAAGGTACCTTATGCGGAATACTCCAGCCGCACAAAATCCGCATCCACTTCAAGGGAGAGGATGACATATTCGGCTTCAAATCAAATATGTTCAGCATTTACCACGTGGAAAAGGCCGTGCAAGCCAAAGCAAACAATGCATTCTGGGGCACCACCACCACATGGCTGGAAATACCCTTCTGGAAAGATCGCAGACAGGCGCCCCTCGAGATTGCTCATCGGCAAGTGATCCACCAAATGTTTTCCACCTGCCGAGCTGTACGGAAGCGGAAGGATAAAGTCATCCACTCAGTCTGATACAGGCATCCCGCAAAGTCGCCATATTTGTTTGTCCATCCTGCAAAGAACGCACTTGAAAAGGACATGTCGTATTGAGGTATCTTTGCAAAGGTACTTGGAGTGACCTGTCACCCGCTGTTTTAGACATGCCGCTCGCCGGGGTTCAGTCTTCTCAATAAATGATTATGGTCCGGGCTGGCCAGCCTCTGATTTAAATGCCCTGGCCGGACTGACGAATGGAAAAAATTCACAACATTTTCTGCAGCTTATCAAACATGCTGAAAGTGGAGTACCGTAATATGTGATAAGGTACTCATATAAATTAATCCGGCGCCAATATTGTTATTACACGCACATTATAGATGCATGAATTGATGGCAAAGGTAATTTTTTAGCGGCTAAAGGCTATTTGAGGCCTCCTAAACGCGCAGATATATTCCCATCTTTATCTAAATTACTCTTCTTGCTCCTCATGCTCATACACCGCTCGAGCATGTTTAAATTCAGGTCATCGTTGGAGCCACGGGATGGATCTTCACTGAGTTTTGTATCTGATCGTCCCAAGCCTAGCAACAATACGCCTTGCTATTGTCGGCGATGTTATGTGCCGAGGCTAGGATATGTAGGGAAGAGCTGCTTGATGATCGCCCCTCCTTAAAGGTTTCGCCTTGCCGAACGACACCAGGTAATTCTTGAAACCAGTTCGGGTTCCTGGCTACGGAGAATTTATCTAAATAGTGCTTTCTCGTCCGATTATTGAACTTACTACCCGAAATGGCCAAATCATGCCTTTTGTGATGGAGGTTCTTGGCACCACAACAGTGAAGTGGACATATCTCAGAGGTGTTTTCTGAAATTCACGGTTGGAACAAGCCCCAACTCAGATACAGTTGTGCAAATAATGCGAGGATTGTTATCAACCAGTGGTGAGACTGGTAAGGATCATGTTGTGAATTGGACAAATACTATGAACTTCAGATTGGGACTACATTTGAAGAAGTTTTGGATGATCTCCAGTTGCTGCCGCTATCGGCTATTCTGACTCGTTACAGCATCAAAACTTACGCGGGGCGTTTTGTTATTATGTCCAGTTCGATAATACATTCAATGAGGTACGAACCATTGGATACCGTTGCTCCAGGCTGCCACCGCCTTTTGTCTGGCTGAAAACTTATGATGAACCATCGAATTTGACTGCCGCATATCTCATCTTCTCCAGCGCAACGGGTCGCTGTTGTATCGGTCTATGACATCGGAGCTGACAGCTCTGCTTGATGATCCAAATCTCATGGACCGAAATATTGTATCTGCGCTATTCCTAAAGTGTGATTTGCGAGATTACTAAATGAAGTCCCTCGGGTCAAAGTGCTCCGCACAGGTGGCCAGTCTTTGAGCTCGAGCTCCAACCTGCATCGTGAAAGATTGCGTCAAGATATGCATTACATGCTAATCGTGTCTGCAAACTCTCTGAAAACGATTTTATGATCGCGACATAATGGACCTCAAGTGTACCAGAATTGGGCACCAGCCCAGATTACTCATTACTATTCTTCGTATCTCACAGAGCATGAACACATCTTGCAACATACCTGCTTACTTCACCCAGTGCTTGATATGCCACAAATGAAGGAGGGAGGAGAGCACTGGGGCCCCCCGTTCGATTTCGGCTGACGGAGCGATTTGGGGAGGTCAGCTTCGGTCCCATCACCTTGGATTTGGAAGTCGGGGCTGACCGGGACACTAGATCCTTTGAAGCTTGCGAAAGCGAGCGCTAGAAGGCCCAAGTTGCTATGGAAGAAGCCTGGAGGATTGGAAGCTGTGCAACTATTTACCGGCTGTCGTACGAAGGAGAACGTTTTCAACCATGCCTCCAATTATAGGGTGGCGACAGAGCTTTATGGCCGCAATTCAGACTTGTCTGAAAGCAAATGAAATATTTTACTCTACGATACCTCTTTAGGTATAGCAACACTGGCATTATGATGGGCAGGAGGTGCACAGAGCTTTTAGACACTCACACTGCGACTCAGAACTGGACCCTCTGCCCGGCTAGGAAAAAGGCTTTCCCCTCTTAATGCTCAGCCGAGCTGTATCTATAAAATACGGAGGTAGTCGTATGGGCCTAAAGAATGCACAGTATGTCGCTAGACTACTTTACTACTGGCCTTAGGTGTCTTCGAATCGTCTATGAGCAACTTTGAACTTATCACTAGATGATCCCATGCATCTTAGACCGCATTATATTTCGGACATCCGGCACTTGAAATTCAAGGTGGTCCCCTTCCATCACCACTTCTTCTGGTGTCGAACCCTGTTCTTATTACAAACCTTGACCGATAATTCCATTGAAGAGAGCTTTACGCTTTACCCTTCACAGTTTTTGTCCCACCTAGCTAGTCCCACCTTGTCCCACCTTTGACAGGACTAGATTGGCTTGTCTGCCCCGAACTAAGGCACTCTAGCTTGTACACCGTTACTGTTGCTCCAATCCCAAGTCCAACGATACCTAACCACGCCAACTCTCTCTTCTTCGCGTCTTCAGGTTTGTGAGCCAGAATCCAGAGTCCAAGTTTCAACTGAACCATCTGCTGGCCTGTTCAACGGTCTCTCCCTCCCTCTCCGTACCAGTCTCCAGTACCAGTACCAGCACCAGCCACTACTAGACCTGCGCCTACCAAACTTCATACCCCAAACCATCTCTCACCCTCTACCAACTACGAGCACCTTCACGCTTTGAGAGTTCCAACCGCAACATCCCCCTGCCACCATTGTCGCCTCAGGTCATTACCCGTTATCATAGCGGATCACGTCTGCGCCGTGTTGGCGTTGCACTTGCGCTGTTCTGATTGCGGACGCAAACTTCCTCTCTCGCCTCGTTGCATAGCTTTCGTAGCTCTGGATGCCGACATTTAGTCCTGTATCAACATACGGCACATCACCAAGCACTGAACATCACCACTCTCAGACATTCACCATCCAATCCATATCAAGCCTTACGACGCTACGTACTGGCCAATTTGATACTTCCAGGCACAGCGTAGTGCGGAATAGAAGCTGTGCCCCAGTCTTCTAGATCAAGCTTGTTCAGTCGAGGATTGGGACATTCCTAGTTCAAGAAAAAGGCAAGCAGAAGACTTCGCGGGCGACGGGACTTGTACAAACATCTCGCCTCCTTTTGGCTTGTGAGATACTCGAGATCTTAAACGCAGGAAAGCCGCATTGCAGTGCAGCGCATTCCCTATCTTGGAAAAGCGCCTCTACTTCCTGTGGTCGCAGATCTTCGGAAGACAGAATAGTCAGGTATCTACCGGTATGATTTTTCTTGTTGTTACACATTTTTGTTCTTGCTATAGTTCTGGTCAATTTAGACTTGCGCCCGCCCCAATTGCGTTTGCGCTCCAAGATTTCATACCTACCCAATGCACATTCCACATTTTTACCTAGTGCTAATCTTGCTCGTTACAATCCAGATCCCAATTCCTAAATTTCCAATCAGCCTGTACGAAACCTAGAACCCAATTCTGATTGCGCGCGCTCGTTACATGATCAACACGTCGGCCTGTCCTACCTAACGGCTCAGATGATCCTCCAACAAGCTCTAAACAACTCTGTGTTCACTCAGAGCCTGTAAGAAGCCGCCGTGCTTGACTGCCGTTCATGGCCTTCGTTGCCGTGATCGCTTGATAGTCTGTGTGAATACAGGTAGTCATGATGGAAAATGGTCCCGACCCCAAACGTCCCCGCCTAGGTCCTCCTACCGAAGCGTGGTCGTCTACTTCAGCAAACTCCCCTCGAAATCTTCCTCCGCCTGTTCACGCTGCCTCTTATCCTCAAAACAATTCTCCTTTTTCTCGTCCGGACGTACCTCCACCACACTACCCACTCGACCGTAGACTTCCTCCCGACCATAACCAGTACGAACACCATCCTCAAGACCCTCGAAGACCCAGCTCAGGTCCTCCTGCCCATGCACCTTATCAATATCAACCACCACCAATACTTCCTCCTCCACCACAACCTTATACTAGACCTCAAGACCCGATGGTGAAAAGGGATCCGTCCGATGATCCAACACCCCCAACAGCACAGTCAATATACAGACCACCGTCCACTAGTAATGGCCATGATCACAATGTAAATCCCATCCCACACCACGAACCTCCGGGTCGGACGTATGACCCTACGAGACAGACAAGCTTCCAACAGAATTCCTATCCACCTACACCAAGTCCAATGTCAGCCCAAGAGCCCTACCCCCCTTTCTCAAACAACGGGCTCCCAGCCACTCGAGATCCGGCGTACTCTTCGGTAACATATCCCGCCGCTCAGAGAGCTGAACAACAAAATCAGATCAAGAGGAAAGCACAGAGGGCAGCTCAGGCATGCGATAGTTGTCGAACTTTGAAGGCTAAATGCGATGAAGGGAGACCAGCATGTGGCAGCTGCAAGGAGAAAGGAGCTGAGTGTCGATACAGAGACCCTCCCCCAAAGCAGTTTGTAGTCACTTCTATTAACCAGGAATTTCGCTGACGAAAATTAGGCAAGATAAACAGACGGCTGACATCATCGAAGTTATTATGGAGATGAGGACCATGATGAACTCCAGATTTGAACGATTAGAAAATGAGTTCAAAGAGTTCAAAGCTAGCATGCAGGTTAACGTCGCGAAAAGACAATCTATTGAGCCTATTCTCAAGCAAGAAATGGAGGAATCGAATCACCAGACCATGCCCCCTTACTCGAGACCGTCTGTTGGTTCAGAGACCTTTCATTCTGCGGATTCACCTTATTCGTCCAATTCGAGTCAACACAAAACAGTCGGGTTTGCACCGCTGCCCACTGCACAGCGAGACTTAGGACCACCACTTCCGCAAGTCTCAGGAGATAAGGACGATAGTAGCGATGAAGACAACAGTGGTGCGGTAAATCCTGGGCCCGCAGGGGTTTCCAATATACCGATCAACCATACCACTGGCGCAGCGCGACTTTTGCTTATAACTCCTATCGCAGAGTTAGTAGCGGACGTAAAATGGCTTCAGAAAAAGAAGTTTGGAAGTCTTTTCCCCATGGTTATGGAATCACGGAGGGGATGCCTCAGATTGTTCGGATATGGGGAAGGCCATGATAGTATTCCTGGATATGATAATGACCCGATAACAGATCACATGGCCGAGAATTCCCCAGGTGATTCTCCTTCCAGCGCTCCATCGCCCGATGTTATCCACGATGAATGGGGTCAAATAGGTGGTTTCACGCCTCCGGCCTCTGTCGACTTTCCCCATCGTGAATTTTCGCGAGGAGAAATTAATGCGGCCGGAATGCCTGACCTCAGTCGAAGTACAGTTTCTACTTTAATTCATGCCTACAAGATGCATTTTAACAATATGCATCCGCTTCTTGCTCCAAGGACGCTGGATACTATGGTGGATCGCTTTTTGAAAAGCATTCCTGAAGGACCATCCAGACCAAAACAGGTGCCCATGCAAGCTGGTTTTGTTGGTGGAGGTAATTACATGAATCCAGAAAGTCCTGGCGCCAAGCGGAAGAGGTCTCCTGCCTCGGGAGATTATCCAGATATTTTGTCTGCACCTACAGAATACAAAGCTGGGCATCCCATGCGCACCATGACAACCTGTCTTATTTTGCTGTGCATGGCTCTTGGGAAAATCAGTCAACATGTGGGCAAAATCTTTGAATACGAAACTGAGATGGGGGAGAAAGAGCACGAATCATTCATGACCAATTCACCTAGCTACCGTAATGGAGTTCCCCAATCGCCACTTCAAGCTTCTTCGATCATGAACACGCCAAACGCCATGGGTTCGCCTCAAGATATGGAGCGCAACCGGTCTCGAAGTCGAAGGCAATCTCTCGAAAACAACTCGATTCCTCGATCATCATCCACAAGAGCAAGAAATGTCGATCGCATCCCAGGATTGGCTTATTTTGCCATTGCAAGTGATATCATTGGGAATCAGCTTGGCGGCAATACTCTTCAGCATGTCCATGCAGGCATACTCGCAGGATTGTATCAGGCTCAAATCGGACGAGTGATGGAAAGTCATGCCTACATCTCTACCGCATCGAGAACTTTGCAGATTCTCTTGCGTGTGTGAGTATTCTGCGTTTATTTTGACTTGCTTTTGCTAAACCTGTGTAGGAAAATCGATCGATTCAAAACTTACAAGATGGAACGAAAGATCCCGCCTCATAAAGACAACCCACTCATATTTGCATTTTGGACATGTCTACAGCTTGAGAGGTATGTGAAGCTTAAACGCAGTATGCAACCTTTTTCTGACTGAAAGCAGTGATATCCTTGCTGAACTGCCCTTTCCTCAAACCGGAGTTCTCACTTTCGAAGAAGATATGCCACACCCAAACATAGAAACTGCTTGTTCGATTGATCAGTTCGAGGGAAGAGTCATTGAAAGCTATACTGCGCAACTGCTACTTCGGAAACATCTCAATTCTCTCCACAGTACATTCTACAATCCCAAGAATGGTAGGCTCTATCTCCCTTCCTCCTTGTGCTACAGATATTTCTAACCTGAAATAGATCTCGATCCCAAGATTTTCTTCCTTTCCATTGCAGCACACATTGCAAATCTGGAATCTTCGATCAAGATCTGGGCTCCAGACATGCAGTGGGACATAACGAAAGGCGAGCCCGCGACAGACATCCTTGAGGCTCGTTTACGCGCCAAGTATTATGGAGCACAGGTGATCACATACAGACACTTCATCCTGAAAATTCTCCAGGGTGATAAACCATTAGTAGGCGATGCCTGGGAGGAGACTAGACTTCCCAAGATTGACGCGGACGATGCAACTGTCAAGGATTATGCATCAAGGGGAATACAGGCGCTTATCCATAGTACAAGGGCTTTTCACAGCATTGGACCCCCATGGGATAAGAGGCTGAATGTCACCAATATTTGGGGAACAGCACATGCGTATGATCTACTCTTCTACTCTCTATCTATATGTAACTAACTTCAAACAGTCAGTGGGGCAACATGTTGGTTCTCTTAGCAGCATTTAAGCATGCGGATCTTCACCAAGTTCTCATCAGCCATATTAGCGCAGAAGGTATCAAGGAATTGCTATGCAACACTATCAAGTTCCTCAAATTCGTCGCATCTCGCACCTCGGCTCTCTCAGCAGATTGGAGGATATTGGAAGCCGTGGCCTACAAATTAGGCTTCAATCTGTCGATCTCACACGATACGAATTCGAGCTTTGGGAGTTCAGCAGATACTCCAATGGGAGGGCGTTGATTCTGACCCTCTGAGCTCTGAGCTTGTAACATTCGGTAGCCTTTGGGGTATTGGGCAGCCTGCGACAGCCTCGATTTTCATTTCTGTTTGTGTGTAAATGCGACACAATCGTACATATTGCATTGGGCGGTCCGGCGGATTGGCAGGTCGGTGGCTACTCTGGAGCATTTTTAGCGGTGGCGCATCCGTCTCTTTTTTGATTCCCCTCCTGTGTCCTTCGTACACTATAAACTCCTTGATCTACTTATAGGGGCAGTTCAAAATCAATTTTATTATCGTCATCAGCATCATATCATATCATATCATATAACATCATGTACGCGCTGTTGAGCGAGCGAGCAACCAATCTACAACCAGCAGTCACAATATTCACATGTAGACAAGGAGAGACTGTTTCTATTTATGCGTCATTTGTTTTCATGTTCATTTCCAGAATTCCCCCCCCCCTTTTTTTTTTTATCGTTCAGCTTTCATTCAGCACAGAGGCCATGGTGGGAGGGGAGGATGGAAAGAGGACGAAAGGATGAAGTGCGGGGCCGGGGTGGTGAAGGAGGCTGGTTGGCTGGCTATCTGATTTTTATATATCCCATCTTGCGACATCTCATTGTTTGATATTGACGCACGGCTTTTCGAGAAGTCTAAATTACTCTTCTTATGCGATTCGCTGTTTAGTTGTGTTTATTTTAATGTCTATGTATCTACGTATGAGCCACTTATAGATGGGTATGGAAGATGGCCGTATTAGCGGGGCGTTTGATACACAAAGAGAACATGGCGCGCGTGGTGTTTGGTTTTCTATCTCCGCCTTATTAGAGGCTGGTACGCATTTTATCTCGTTTTTGCGTTGCTGCTTGTCTGTATATAGATATAAAGAAAGAAGGCAGTTGCACGTATATTTGTTTCCTCATTCTTGAAACTTGGTGCTTGTTTTCCATAGCAAGTAAGAGGGCGAGCGAGCAAAGCGAAAAGTATGGCTGGAGGACTTTGACTAGAAGGTATTTGCAAGCACTTCTCATATTGCACAAGCAGGTACACGGGCCGTTTTTCGATGGTGCCAAGAGAATGAATACTGGGGATGGGATGAGAATAGATCCTGCATGTGATTGACTGCTCGTTTTGCAAGCGAATTCTCTTTACCTTGGCTCATTTCGCATCCTTCTGATATGTTGGTCTGCTTGCTTGTCTGCTTACTTGCTTGCTGTGTTTGATCATGTGGCTACTTGATGCCAGTTATGCTTGACTCTTCTATGTGTCTATCTACTTCACCCACCTAGCAGTGCTGTATGTGCTATACCCAAGCTTGCTTCAGCCGCTTCAATGGCAGGTTAGTATCAATAACCATGAGTTGCGAGTGAGCTCTATGGTACCTCCGTACGAGAACTATGTTTTGCGGCATTTGAAGGGTGCCTACTCTAACCCTCAGAAGGCATGGGGGGTCACCCCCTAGTTATGGACATCCAAGCCATGCAACCTTTGAGCAATACACGACAGCTCAGATTTCAGGCACTACATTTCTGTTGCTCAACCTTGGTGCGCAATAGACCTTACATGTCGTCTCATCGCATTGCAAATTTTTTAGGGGACGAAAAATTAATTCTTTTTTTCCCGAGGGTATGTTTGGTGTGAGTATTGTAGATAAGCGGGCGGCTGGGCGCATGCGATCTGAAGATCCCTTAATGAGGGGTCCAACGATTGCAAATTGGGGCGTGGGTGCACGGTTGTTTGAGTTGGGAGTTGAAGAGTTGAGTTGGAGCCTCTTTGGGTAATTAATGGGTAGGCAGGAGACCCTGCGTCTGTGTCTGTGTCTGTTTCTGGCTGTGGCGGCGGCGCTGACGGTAGTGGGTTGTATAGGATTGTGCTTTTTCTCTTAGGGTGTACTTCGTTATTTGTGGTTTGCTTGCTTGTGAGTTTGCTTACTCGCATCCTGAGCGATATACAAGGAGTATTTTCCGTATATGGATTTGATTGCAGAGAAAATTACGTACTCATACCTTTACTTTTCCACCAATGTCGTTCTGCGGAGGTATTCTCACTCTTTGCTTTTTCAGTTCTTCATTTGCCTCCCGATCTTTTGATTCTCCTCATCTCAATGGAATGGTCCAGCTCCTCCGCTCAGCTGACCCATTCATGCCACCGGATTTAGCTTTTTCAGAGACTTGGCATCAAATGACCATATTTGGTCACATCGCATTGCTTTTCAACTCGACAGAATGATTGGGTCGTAATTTACGGTCATTTTTCGTTTTTGTCGTTTTTGTGTAACGTGAATCCATCTTGGGGATTGGTGAAGGGGTCACGGTTGGAGGCGTTGCCGGTGATGTCAATGGCGGGTTCCTTCTGTTGCAGAGGTGTGAGATACCAGACGAGGATGGCGATTTTTGCTTTTGCGAATTACGCCCGAGGGATTAAGGGTTTGGATGGTGGAATCCCGAGGTGGAGGTGGAGGTTGAGGATTGCTTGTTTGATTGTCTACTTGCACGCCTTCCTTGTGTGAGTAAGATCGAGAATATCGTTCGGGCTGTATAGTAGGGCAGGTCATCATCCTTACGGCCAAAAAGGCGAAGTGAGCGTACAGAGGTCGAACATGCCAAGTCGTCACCCTGTAAAGTTAACTATATGTTGTTACAGAGCTGCCAAATAGAATTAAAGCTGAGAGTATGTCGGCCACAAGTAAATCAGCCTCAAAAGGGAATAAAAAGCCACCCGCCTTAACACACAGCGAACAAGATAAGTTGGCGCCGCTCTGTATCGTACAGTACTAGAGATATTGCAGGAAGCATAATTTGTAAGATCTTATGAATGAGCTGAGGCAAGGACTGAGAGAAGAGAAATGAATACTTATGTCTCAGCCTTTTCTACGGCAACCTACGCCGATTCCTCGCTTCTCGTTCTTAGATAGCGAGGAATTGCTTTGCTTTTCGATTGCCATACCTAAGCTAATGAGATATCAGCTAGCCGAGTTATTCGTCGGTGTCGGCGATGGCGGGTGATTAAGATGGTCTCAGATGTGCCGAAGTCGATTTATCCGGTGTTGGTCTTGAAGATTTTTATGAAAGTCGACGCGACGCGACCCTATTTGGTGTGGGGGAGTGAGACTGAGATTAAGGCTGAGGTTGGGGTTGGTGGCTGGAGGCGTGCTACTTGCCGGTGGCTGGGAGATTTGGGGCGTAGGTGAGACTTTGTTTAAGTCCTAGGAGTTAAGCAACGGACGTATTCGCTTTTTCCTTTCTTTCCAAAAGTCTGAATCCGGAATCTTAGCTCTCTTACCGCGAAAGCCCCTTGGCAGGCTAGGACTCAGGATTAGGTGTCAGGTGTTGATGGTGAGGAGTTTATTTGGAGTCTCTTGGCGCTTAGAAGGATGTGGTTGGATTTAAAGTTGCGGTTGGGATGGTTGCATATGCCGTGGGATGTCGCTTGTAGTCATTCTATGGAGCTGGAGGTATATCCTATGCGGTGCCTGGAGCAGCTGTGATGGGGGTTGATCTCCATAGTCTGTTTTCCCGCAGGTTTGTCGGGATTTCCAGGTCTGCTTGAGTGGTGATCACTGGTAAGATTTGGCTCAGCAGTGCGTGGGTTTGAAGCTAGCATGTTTGAATTGGGAGAGATTTTGCGTAAGGCTGGAAGCAGTCATGATATGTTGCTTATACTGGAGTACCGTTTGGCTCCATTCCCTGATCCGGCACAGACTTGTTCGTGAGGCCTCAACAAGTCACCTTCCTCGTCCAGAGAGTTGGCATTCGCCTACCTCTAGGAAATTGTAACATAATGCTTTAGAAGAATATGGCATTATTGAGAACATCAAGCTAGAATTAAAGCTAGAAGTATAGCTACATCCTCTCAGCTAAGTCTGCCTCTGAGCACCAACCCCAACTTGGATCTTTCTTCTGACTTTGGCGCAGGCGAAGTCTCGCTTACCTCCCGTATCCACGAAGAAGATCTGTATTGTCTTTTCATGCTTAGAGTTGCAACATCCTCACGCCACAGTGCTTGGGTTATCTCTTAATAATGTGGCCATATAGAAGTAGACTTGACTTACTCCAGGCTATGTTGTAGAATATTGAGCCACAGCTCACGTTTACTGTGAAGCAAGATCATCTCGATTGCAATATCTTGATTGCTTTCTACTGCTTCAGTCTCCAAGACTCCTCAAATCCTGAGTAGCATGCCAACAAGCAGAGGTTTTTCACACAGCACAAACTAATCTCGCTTTGCAAGGATAAAGCACAGTACTCTCTGACATAATTTCAAACTCAAATTGAAAACTCAAATCTACCTCCTCAAGTCAATCACACTTGCGCTTCAAACTCTTGACATCCTCATATTCTTGCTCTCATACATAAGCTTCGTCACAATCACAATCGCGGTCACAGTCACATTCACAGCAATGTAAAATACGCAGGGAATTTTTATAATAATGGATTTTTCTCGGTTTTCGGGTTTTTTCTCTTCCCCTCCAGATGATCTATCAAGGTGCACGCAGTAAACGCCAGCTCGCTCTCGCCCCCGTCACCACTAGAGCCATTGTACTACATCATGCACGGTATGCATCATCCACCAAAATGAAAATATAACCTATACAAGTAGTGAACACTGTGAACGCCGGCCTATGCTCGACTGGCCATCCAAGCAGCTATCAAGAAGTACCCCCTCTTTCCGGGCTCCCTGGACGCCAAACACCAAACTCCCCAATCCCTTTTCCAAATTCCGCCGTAGAAGACCAAGCAAAACCCAATCAGTCTGTCATTGGCTCGATGGGGAAGTTGAGGTGCTTAATGGCGCTATGCAACGTGCTCAAAGTAGCAACATCACCATTAATCAACCTAGCAACGGAGTGATTGAAAGAGTCACGCTCAACAATCTTGCCCTTTCGGTGTTGAAGAAGATCAACATCGATCGTGTTCACTGACATGAAGGTATAGACGTGAACGTGTTTTTCTTGTCCATATCGACGAGCTCGTCCAATAGCCTGGGTCATGGTAGAATCGTACTTGTGCTGAGCATCAAAACCAGTGGTGTAGACAGGACTGGCAAAGATGACGTGGTTTGCACAAGTCAAGTTTGCTCCGGATGCAGATTCACCGGTAGGGTCCAACACAAGAACTCTGGCTTCTGCCTTCTCCTTTCCCTTCTTCTTCCTGTTCTTCTTTTGGGACTGGAATTCTGCTAAAACGGTGGCGCTAGTGACTGGGTTGGTCATGTTGAGAAATTCGATGCTACTCTCCTTCATTGCAGCTATCAACTGTTCAGTGAACCGGGAATCCTGCACAAAGAGAAGAAATTTGTCTTCCTCGGGCTTGCTTGCAATCAGATCAATGATCGCGTCTGCTTTTGATGTGTGTGTGATTGCTGCATTGGAGTGCAACCCACAGATTTCACTACCAGCAACCTTCTGGAAGACCTTGATATCTAGCTTACAACCTGTGACGCAACAAGTCTCCCCGCTTCTGAGGAGACATGGAGTACAGATTGTGTGTCCACAACCTCCGAGAATTGTACCATCTGCAGGATTAGCGATGGAATGCGCACAAGCTGAGCAGATGCTTGTTCCAACTTGGACATTCTCGATAGCTCGCATGAATCTGAGCGACCTATAATGATCGGAAGTAACTTCAGTGAGTCTACTAATGAGCATTGTAGTTGTTCGGAGATGTGATACCATCTTAGACAAGTGAGTAATATTAGAATTTTGGTTTGCGCCCTCGGGAAATGGCTGCAACTCCTTTTCTTGGGCCACTTTCTGGCGTTCTGGGCCCTCATTAGCCTTGACATAGAACTTCTTCCAATCGTCAGCATGAGATGAAGACTGCGCATGCTCAATGAGCCCGATCACATCAGCCTTGCATTGAGGATCGTGAAATTGATCAGTTTTCATTCGCTGAATCCATTCACTGAAGGTGTGGCATCCTTTGCAATCATCCTGTTTTGACAACCAGACAGATTTAGTGAGAAGTTTTGCGAGCTCAGCCCTTAGCTCGTCATACTGTTGAGAGCGTCTTCTAATGATATCTGGGACAGAAATGCTAGTAGGTTTTGCCACTGCTTCTGTTGCTGTAGCACGAACATCGGAAGCATCAGAAGCATTCTCATCAGGTTCATCGCCATCAATCTCGCAGTCATCAATCTCACTGTCGACAGGTTCATGCTCCAAAGTAGCAGACAGATCCAGACCCTGAGGTTCAGAAGAGTCTTGGACTTCAGTAGCAGCAGGATGCTGGACTGTTACATTTGGCTGCTCGTGCACAGTTTCCACCCCAATGCAAGAGGCTCTAAGCAGGAGAGCCTTTTTAGGATCGTTGTCCCTGCAGATGGCATCCCGAATCTGCTTTTCAACATCACTATTCTCGTTTTTCCCCCTAAAATTTTCAAATGTTGAGGATGCGACTCGTTGCTGAAGCTCAAGATAGACGGCTCTCTGGGCGGGTGGAAGATCAACCAGGACATAGTGCTCGGTGCATGGGAGCTTAGACAAGTCGACTCGATCCTAAATACTATTAACTTTTGAATTTTATCCAGTACTATTTAGACAACTTACTTTTCGCGCAAAAGTATCTAAAAATCTCTGAGCTACCTCTTGTCTATGATTATGCCATCCAGTAGATGCGATACTCTTGTAAGCTAGGAAGATCTCTGACCCTGTTTTCGTTGTTAGCGATTTAGCAAATAGTTGTGTCTTGGAGTGACTCACTAGAAAGGTCCTTGGTTACCTGCGAAAATTCATCGCCTCTCAGAGAAGCGTAATCATCAATACCGAGGTGGATATCCAGCATTCCAGCTAAAGCCTTCACCTTCTGGAAGCTTGTCACATTAGGCGTCCCAGAAAGAGCAAATCTGGACGCTGCAGAAATTTTCTTCAACATGATAACCGCAACAGGATCGTCAAGTAGGTAGGTAAGCTCATCAACAACCAGCCGGCCAAACACAAACATCTCTAGCAGTGGGCAGTGCACTCCGTTGACATCGTTGGCGCCTGAGAAGTTGAATGACTTATCGTATCTTTCTCCAGGCAAAAGCACAGGCTCAGCCTTTTTGGGCTGCTTAGGCTTCTTAACTTGCTTCGAAGACGTAGCTTCCCCATTTGACACAGCATTTCCTGCAGATGGAGTCTTCGCGACCTTTTCAGAGGCGGCAGGCTTCTTGCGAGGTGCTCTCTTCTTTGAATTGACCGGTTCTGATGCTTCCCCAGCCTGAGTACCTTCACCATTGGGGGGCGCTTCAACCTCATCTTCTCGCTTGCGCTTTTCGCCAACAACGGCATCTCGTTGCTCTACAGGAATATAATCTTTGCCCCGAGTACGCTTCGTTGGTACAGGAGCATCTACGGCGTAGGAATTTTCACGGTCTTCCGTATATCTAGCGTGAACATGCTCCCAAACCTTTCGAGGAGTGAGATCTGGGTCATGAAGATCTTTCACAGTTTGGACACAGCCAGAGGTGGCCTTCTCATACCAGATACCCTTCGTTCTCGTAGATGTTGTGTCTCGCTCAACGACACCAGCGAAATGAGCAAGATCATCAATATATGCATCGCTAGAAAGAATTTTCCAATTGAAGATGATTAGGTCTGCATCAAGAAAGTCCTGTACGGTCTTCTTTCTCAGAGCGGCAATTGTGCCAATAATTAAGACTCGGTCCTTAGCATTATTGTTAGCGTTTTTGGCAACCTTTTTGGTAGCGCTCTTAGTGATGCCCATGAATTTTGAAATCTCGCTTTCCCACTGGTAATGAAGGTGACCAGGAACAAGGATTAGTGTGGCCTTGGAGTGAAGTTTTCCGATTTCAGTAGGGGGATTTTCCTTTGCCAACCGCTTCGCAGCAGCGGTGTCATCGCTTAAGCAGTAGCTTGTTAGTGCTAGAGTGATTGGGGTCTTTCCGAATCCAACATCAAAAAACAACAATCCACCTCTCCGATGAACTTGCCTAGATGCTTTCCCTTCGAGGCGAATTCCAACTTTGTCGAGTCTTGCTTCAACAACTTCGACCTCGGTAAACGGCTGTTGTCCTTTGTCTCGTTCGATTGCCCATGCGAGAGCGGCGTTCTGAGCTGGCTTCAATGAATACTTCTTGACAAACCCGGGCACCTTGACCTGAGGTCGATAGAGCATTCTTTCAATAATCGTCAGTATCTTCTGGCGGGCGTTCGGATTTGTTTGATCATCCGTGATCAACCGCCAGGATATCGTGACCCAAGAATGCGCTGCTGTATCAGAATTGCCAGATTGTAGCAGCGTGGCTGCCCTATGTACTAGAGTCATTGGATTCCCACCAATCTTGAATGTGACCTTGCCATCATTGGAGATGAGATATTTGGCACTCAGGCCCTGAGGACGTAACTTTAGCATTCTTTCATATTCAGTAGCTGCTTGAGGTTCTACACATGGCACAACTTTCCCCTTGGCGTTGCGGCTCCAGAGCAGTTGGGGTCGTTTTGGACTACATCTCAGGCAATTCGATATCTCGGCATTAATGATGTGCCATACAGAGTCAGCTTCTGTATGGCCAGCACTGATTGAACCATGTAAAAGAGCCCATCCGAACTCTTTGACGAACCGCGATTCATTGCCTCGAGAGATCAAGTTCCATACACCTTTCTTCCACGAGCCAGAGATTTTATCGGGAAGTGCTGCCTCAAAGGTGAGAACAGCTATCGATGGGCTTTCGCAAGAGTATGAAGAGAGAGTGTGGGATCCTAAATCTGCTGGGAGCACTTGAAATTTAAGATCCGTGCCAGAACCAGAAGATATAGAAAAGTCGACAAAGGGGATCCAATAGCCATCTGCAAAAATCTCCGCACCACAGTGATCATAGGTCGCATCAGCATCCTCAAGTTTCTCAACAATCTGAACATAACACTTCTCGCCATCCTCTGACTCATCTCTATCAATTTGCAGTTCCTTAACTTTGATTAGAGGTGGTCGCCATGTTTTGACGAAATTTGCAATTGTCTGTCGTTGCTCAAGCTTCTCCAGCCTATGAGTGTCTTCGGTAAAGACGAACCAGTGGTTCTGGTCGTTAGGATTTCCACTGCCAGTTCTCAGATGCTGTTCGAGGTAGAAGAACAGCGGGTTTTCGTCCCCTGTACGGTCCAGCGCGTGAAGAGTATTGTGAGGCTGGGCGCACTCCTGAGACAGAGTGTAGCGTCCCTGCACATCACGTTCAAAATATTTCGCATCATAATCTTGGATTTGAAGTTCGCAATTGGGGTAGACATGGTCACCTGTCTTGCTAAGAAGTCCACGTTGTGCAGCAAAGGACTTAACAAGCTTTCCGGACCACCTCAGCTTGGTTTTGAATGTATGCTCTTTAGGAATCCAGAAGCGCCAGGATCCAACATTGATGTCATCTCCACACGGAGTCATTGTTGCGATCGGAAAACGGCGAAAATATTTTCCAATTGCTGAATCAAGACCTGCTGTTGGAACATTTGCGAAAAGTTGCCACTGAACCTTATTTTGGGATATGGTAAGGACGAGCTTCGCAGTAGGAGAATCATAATTGATTTCCCAGAATTCGTCTCGACGAGTGTCCCTCAAGTAAACATTTGACTTCAAGGCACTTGCAACAATTTCATGGAATTGGATCTCCTCCATCTCCTTGCTAGTCACTTGCTTCATGAGCTCGTCAATAACATTAGGGTTCGACTTAAAGCAAACATTTGGTGGAATCGAGTTCTTGATGAGCCTCGCAAAAGTGCTTGGGTCCTTGCGTGCCAGAATATCGCCTTGCGGAATTTTGACGTAATGATGTTTAGGCTTGATCCCACACTGCTTACAGGTGATGTGTGCACAAGTCGTACATTCCTGAAAATCGATTTGTTTAACATGCAGTTGACCCTCGCATGCACACATCCGACGGGTATATTTGGCTTGCTTCATAGCCTCTTTTGCAGAGAGCTTGTCACTATAGGCAGTTGAACATCTCATCTTCTCCACTAGCATCTCCTCTCCAGGAAGCCCAGGAAAAATAGCTGCCGGCTGCTGCTTCGGGGTCCTACCTTGAAGACCAAGTTTGGGATAAAAGATGCCAATGGCGGCAGCAAGCGCAGCTCCAACCACGGTTGAGGTCATAGCATTACCTGCCAGGTCTTGGAGATTTCCTTGACTTAGCATGGCCAAATCAAGTTCTTCAATGCCCAGACCTTGTAAGGTTATAGCTTCCAGGCCAATGATTCGACTACCGCGACTTGTCAGGAAAGGGATACCAGTTGGTGTCAAGCATCCAACGATGCCCGGCCTGGTTTTGTCTTCGACACGATAAACGTTTTGAGACAATTCAAGCGGACGACTGCGGGTTTTATTGTTAGCTGTGTCTGCAACATAAAGCTCTGGAAACATACCTTTGATATCTATCATCAAATCCGCGTGACAAATTACGAAGATGTGCAATATCAATGGTGTCAAGCACACGTTCAACCAACCCCTTTTGGTTACGCATCCAAAAGTCTTCCGGGACATAAGCACCTCCATTAACCCATTCTGTCATCTCCCGCTTATGACCAATTTTCTCTTTAAGCCGGTACTCGTGATGGTTCATCTTGCACCGCTCCCAAGGAGAAGTCTGTCTTTTCACTTGGGAAACCTGGTTGCTCTGAGTAGTCAACGCCTCTAAAGCTGGCGCGTCTGATCGATAGAGTAGTTGATCAAACGGGACACTGGCAGGTCGCTTTAATCCCTCGACAACCTGTTTCCACATATCTAAGTCTCGATTCAGATTCACCATATCAACATGGGCCCAGTTCTCCGATTCCTTGCAAAATGGGTCGGCTTCCCACACGGCAAAGTCCTTGACCGGGTCCAACTTCCTAGAAAAATAAAGAGACATGTCCACACAGATCATATAGCCTCGTACTCTGGTCTGAGGAAGCATATAGTGTTTCGTGTCGAGCACAATGAACTTAGTTGCATATCCAATCTTCCCCATGAAATAGTCGATTGTTGCTTGGTCTTTAATTGTTTCTTTGGATTTTGCCTTAGATGTTTTTTTGACTTTTGCTTTGGATGTCTTTTCGACTTCTGCCTCGGTTCTTTCGTCGGCTTCTGATGATCGAGTCCACGGGGCGCCTCTGACATTCTCAAGAATGATGACTTTGGGACGGTATTCCTTGGCATACTTTCGCATAGCAAAAAAAGTATCGCCAGATTCGCCGTGCTCTTCAAGATCTTTCTTGTGCCCATTCAGAGGAGAAAAGTCCACGCACGAAAAGCCAGCAATAAAAAGGTCGACGTTACCTGGTACGACAGCTTTACCTCCATAGGCAGTTGTCCTACTCCAGTTAGCAATGTCTACAGAGAAAAGATAAACCGCTCAAACGTACAGAGTCCGCTCAGTTTGTCCTTTTGGAAGTTCATTGCCGAGTTCCGTGATGTCCGCAAATATTACGGGTGGTGAGAAGTTTGTTTCAATGTAGTGTTGCTTAAAGGGAACAATTTCTGCACTGAAAAGATGATTGATATTCATCTCAAGATTTGGATTCGATTCAGTCAATGCTATACACAATTAGTAAGTTTGAAGATCTCAAGCTCGGCTTTCAGTACTGAGGTCTGCAAACTTACCATCAATGATCATTTGAAGTGCAATTATTGGGCTCTCGGTGCCAGAGCAAAAGGTAGCAACATTAAGAGGTAGCTTTTGAAGATACTTTGCGCATGCCTCGAGGCCGAGATTCAAATTAGAATCATTATCTGCGACTTGTTGAGGGCGCTTTTCAGGGGTGTCATTGAGAATGGAGTCAAAACTTTTGGCCTTCTTCGTAATCTCGGCGAACATGGCTCTGATATCATTGAGAGGTGGAAGAAGTTTATCAAGCCCGTGTCGATTGTCAACGGCACCTTGTTGATTATCATCTGTTGTATCAAGCTCGTCCTCTGCATCGCCAGGGGAATCAAAGTCGGATCTTGGCGAACCCTCAGCACCATGGACCTCGGATATAGTATCGTCCTCTGAATAACTTTTAAGTTTCGATTGAGTGGACTTTTTATTCTTGACTTTAGCTCTGCTAAGGCGCTGCTTCTTCGATGGCGGGGAGCCACCAGAGTCGTCAGCCATTTTAGGATCAATCAGCCTGCAAGATTTTGATTAGTACAAGCCTTCAGAAAGCTAGAGAGTATTACTCATGCAGGACATGGAAGACAGAAAGGAGAATGAAAGATACGAACGAAGTAAAGGAGGGGGATTGGAAGGAGAAGGCACCGCAACCACAAGTGTAGGTGCGAAGTTGCGTAGAATTGATCAAAGCAAAAGCGCGATCAGTGACCCCCAAGAAAGGTCAACAGCTAACAGCAAACTATGAAATGCGAGCAGATCTAGGCAGAGAGATATCAAAGACATAGCAGTAGCTATGACCTTAGTATCCCCTGATAGCCTGGTGAAGGCAGTTTCTTGGGTGCGTGGTCGGTGTAGATGTGTGTAGGAGAAAAGCGCAACCTGTAATATCCGAAGATGCCAACCACAGCTAATGGAATGGATCCAAAGCAAGCTAGATATATAGCGAGATTTAGCAGAAGCTACTGTCCCGAAATTGCTCTGTAAGCTTGCTGCGAATGAAGGTTTTGAGGTGTATGGCTGGTGGAGGCTCGAAGCGAAATGCAGACATCGACGCAAGATCGTGCAGGGAGTAACTTACTGGCCGAATGATACAAGCGATGCTATTTGAAAGCGATAGAGGTATCTTGATTGTTGATATAATCAAGTTGAAGGAATGTAGATGTGTTTTGTGATGGAGAAAGAAATTGTTGAGGAGTTGTGCGAAGTTGTATGTTGAAGATTAGAAGTCGAGACCTTCCGGATGGTAAAACCACGACGACTCAGCGAATACAAACCAAAATCTTTTCACCTACTTGCGGTAATAACTTTTCCGAGTTCCTTGGCGAGTTTTTTTCCCCAAACCAAGAACAAAATGCTTTCCACTCACCCACTTATTCTTGAAGTACCTTGAGGTACACGAGATATCTTTTGCCAACCACCAAGCCAGAGAGTGATAGGCTTGATTGTGCTATCTATATCATCTTCTGTAGACAAGGTATGTGCACTTTCTGGATGGCATTGAAAGACATACTCCTGACCACTGGCCATAGAGATAATAAGGCCCGCGAATGGCAAAGAGAAAGAAACGGAACAAAGAAGCAACTATCAAAAGAACACACCAACGAATTACCTTCTACTCTCGAACCATCATCATCAACATCTGTTCCACCTCTGGTCCGGAAAAGTTTAGCGAGGCTTTAGCGAGATGTAAGGGCTTGTTGAATCCAAGTGGATGCTCTTACTCTGCCATGCATCTTGGAGAAGCTCCGACAATGACACGAAATTTTAAGCTCTTTTCCCTTACGCTGCCACATACTAGTCGGTCGACTTGAACATCTGTGAAAATCACCAGGGCTCTTCTGAGGACAAGAGCAACATTACGACAACCTTCGAACCAACATAGCTGGCATGTAGCTGGTGACAGTCAAAGCTCGCCATACAGAGAGTTTTGTGGTGGCTAGAAAAAGAGGCAATGACATTGGAAATTCATCCCACAATTCCAAATGAGCTGAAAATAGATGGAATTCATGATTAGTTGTACAGGACCCGCACGGGACCGGTACAATTACCCTTTCACCAGTTTGGAGAGCTCTTAACGCTCGATATTTGCTCTTCACATGTTGTGATCGCAGAGCTGCTCAGTCTAAGAGCAGTATTAAGGTTGAGCAAAGGGTCTTTGGCCGACAACTTAGTTGCAAGTGCAACTGAGATGAGGGTCTCAAAACTGGTGACGCGGAGACTCGAATCTTAGCTTTTGAGGAGGATTGTTCGATGTAGTTTTACATGATACATGTAGTGACTAAAGCATGGTCTAAAAATTCTTTTTCATGCATTGCTTCATGTAGTGCAAGTTGTGCTATCTGTAAGACTCACAGAACCTTGAGTGGATCTGTCACCTAAGGCTGGCTGACAGATGAGTACGTTTTTCCAGGAAAAAAAGGTCCTCACAGATCTATATAGCATCTTATATTTCATGTCGTTCAGCGTGTGAGGCTTCTCTGATCTGGAATTGAAGACACTGGCGAGCTGGTGTATTCCTTACGTGTGAAGATATAGACGAGGGACAAAAATAAAGGGATGATCTCCCCGGAATCAAACTTTCATTGTATTTGAGATTTTTGCAAAACAGCTTGGATCAAGTGTTTCCGAGAAGAGCACTTGAAGTATTCTCCTTTCTGCTTCGTGATGTCCTTCGGCGGAGCGGGTATAATGGCCAAATCTTGGGCTGAAAAGGGTTTTGCGGAAAGTAACCATCAAGGCCTTAAAGCGAGAAATTTTACTACGCTCGGAGCCCGATAAAACCGAAATGGAGGTGAAGACTGTGAGACTACCAGCGACGATTGAACTTGATGGGTTGTAATGACGCTCGAGCATGTGTGCCCTGCGAGATAACACGGCATTCAAGTCTTTCCAATTTCGATGCTACGGTTATCGTCTCGAGGTCCATCCTAGGCTTTAGAGCCTGGGACACCTAAATGAGATTTCATACAAGACATCTTGAAAACATGACCGAGAGAAAATCTGACGCCCGATGTCAAAATTCGTAGTGTGATATTCGCCACTTCTGATCTCGGCGTCGAGTTTAGATTCGCATATGCATTTTGCTACAAACACACATCATGAATGCATTTAATCCGGAAATTTTTGACGCTAAAGTATGATAGAAGTTTCCTAGTCCTGAGATGGCTTAAAGCAAGATGGCACTTGTGGTTCGACGACCTCAGAACAGGTGCACTCCGGTAGTTTGGAATGCTGAAGCATAAGCGCCCTAACAAGCGTTGATGTGCTACTAAGCATTCCAGGAAGGAGTCAGTGACAAAATAACTGGCCACAGCATTGTCGAGGAGGACCGAGATCCATGATCGAAGCTGTTTTTCCAGGATGACTTGACTATTGGCTAGTCAGTTTCCTTGCCAATCCCCAGAGTTAGGAGGAGCTGCGAGTTGTGTACTCACATTATGTTCACCATCTCTGCATGGTGGTTTTCTCCGTGGAACAATTGTCGGAATTAATGTCACTACGGCAGGTAGTATACTTCAGTCCACAATTTTGACTTGGCGGCCATCGAGTCTGACAGGAAAAGAGACCCACGATCACGGGAAGACCTCAAGTCCTTCCCCAGAATCAGCTGCGTATGATTCTTCTTTGTGAGCTCAAAGAACAGTAGTCTAATTTGTCGAAGAAGCTGGAAAAGGGCCTGTGTAATATCAATGACAATGGCGTTGGCAGGTTGTTGAATATCAACCTGGAGGGCGGCGAGGAGGTCGTTGAGTCGAAGTCGACCCTGACGAAATAGGAATTGTTCAACGTCGAAGTTGAAGAAGTACAAACTTCTGGACTTGCTATCGCTGTTAGTATGATGTTTCTTTGTTGTAGTCGAAAGGCATCCAAAAATAACCTTGTTCGAATGGCATATAAGGAGCTGGTCTAGATCTTAGGAAGACGCGACCGGGTGCGCCGTACGCGAATTCCCGCAATCATTGAGTGCCAATTCATGGCCAGGCCAAACCCAACCCAACTAAATATCACTCAAGGAAGGTTACACTTTGATACTATGCGACCGCTTGGCTGGGAGAAATCAAGAAGACTTGTTCAATGCTTGATCAAGCAAAGATGAGGTTGGAAGAAAAGGAGGCTCTCTCCTGGGTTGTTTGATTCGGTGCCGATATTTATCCGGCACACCACAAGGCCGAATTGAGGTATCATGGCTGAGGTCAGTCCCACGAAGTTGAACGACTGATGACAACTTTCTCCCATTCGTAAGTATGTTTAGAATGAATCAGATTCTTAGAGCAAAGGAAGTTTTTTAACGTTCAACACATGTGCAGAAGTGGTATATGGACATGTGCAGTGCCGCTGCATCGGCTCTTGGTAATGCATGATTCCATCAAAAGTCTTTGAAGAGGCAGCAGAGTGGATTGAATGGTTGATATTGGTCAGATAAGATATACAAAAGTATGCAAGATGGATGGAAGATGTTGGCATTACCACATAATTTTTGCAGAGAGGTGGAGAAATCATTGATGGAGTGATTCATTTGATGGTTGAGGTTGAAGTCCGGATGATTATTTTAGCAATCCGAGCCGGAGCTCGTATCGATAAGACTTGGCAAGGTGACCTCCTCAACCTAATACTTTTCGTATTTCCAATTCGTTCTTCTCTGTAATTATACTTCAAAGATGGCTTCGACATTACCTCCTACTGCGGATTCTCAGAACAAGTTCGAGGATCTATCCGGCGTTGATAGTGCTGCGTACTCGAACCCGTACGATGCATTACTCGAGGCATGCGAGAACGACCCGGTATACCCCTCATCTCCATGTCATTTCAACCATTTCTTCATTATCTTGATATTCTTCTTTGGAGTCGAAGCTATTTCTGCTATGCACTTTTTCTCCAACACTAGTCAAACTATGGCTAACGATTCAAAAGGCTAAACTTCAAGTCCGCTATGCAACCCATCGAACGACACGCAACAGTCAGCAAAAGACAAAACTCCTCTCTCCAGAGTTCTCAGGACTGATTCTTGATCCCATACTTCAAAGGCTGGAAGATCCTACAATTGAACCTGGCTTCGTTGATCCTCGAAACTGTCTTGTGTTCTGGGCTCGACCACCTGCTCACATCCGGGCTATGGTTGGCCAGGTGCAACAAAAGTTGAGAGAATCTGCTCCAAGTATGTTTATCCCCCGAGTCCAGAGACTTGGAAGAATGAATCAGTTTTGAGCTAGCTCTCAATTCGATGACTCAACATATTGGATTTCCATTGCTGCAACCCGAATCCCGTGACTGACCTCCTCCAGACCTCTGGCTCATGCCCCTCCCAAACTGCCACCTTACAGCCCTCGAAATAACATTCTCCCTAACCCTCCCGCAAATAAATGCCATCGTCAGCAATCTCGGTCCCTCCACCATCGCCACAATGACAGACTATACGTACACTCACCAGGCTCGACTCATCAAGCCCATGCTCTCCTACGATGGAGCCGCGTTGGCCCTCTCCTTCCTACCAGCTGCCGGAGAAGGCCTCTCTTCTTCTGGAGAAAAAGCCGAGAGGACGAAAGAGGAAGATGCATTCACGTACCACCATCTCCGAAGAGACCTCTTCAACATCGCTAAGGCAACCGGTGTGTCAGTTGATTCACGCTACGTGGTGCCCAGCTCCCACATCACCGTCGGACGCTTCCTGACACAGGGAGATCACGCTGGACAAGGGAAGATGGAAGCATGGATTGAGAAGATTGAGGAGATCAATCGTTGGTTGGAGGCTGAGTTTTGGCCAGAAGAGGGGGGCGAGGTAAGGGCTGATGCGCAGTGGATCGTGGGTCAGGAAAAGGGACTGGATTGTAGGATTGGGACGCTTTGGTATGGTGGGGGCAGTACAGTGAGGATTGGTGAGGGTTTCTGAGAGGGCAGTGAGGAGTTTTGTGATTGGGAGCAAGAGGTTGACAAATCGAATTTCTATGACGAGTATCTGAGGGGAAAGCGAGGCGAAGCGACTGAAGAAATGAGATTGGAAGAGAGATCCTGGACGAAGCGAGATTTTACGGTCATTGATGAAATTCTTCGGAAAGACAGACATACTAGATTTCGCTTTTAGATACAGACACATGAAATAGACTACATTGACTTCATTTAAAATTTCCACATAAGAGATCAGAGGTAGGCATTCCGTAATGGACACTCTACAGCACCAAGTGCAACAGACTCAGTTTGAGATCTAGCATCACCAAAGTGTAAGCAGACATTAAATCTTGTAAAAGCTCGCGAGACACAGTATCGACCGTTTGGGACGAATAAAGTAGATAACTCTCTTCCGCTCTCGACCACTTCATCTTGCTTGCCCAGTCTTACAACGGTGTCACTATGATCACAGAATCATCAGGCAGTCAATTAATGCGCTGCCCAGCCCAGAACCCACCTACCAAACCCTATCAGTCAACCATGCAGAGCGAGGAACGAACTTCTTCCCTCAACACTCATCGATATATACGACTTTTGCTCAAGCCCAAGCAGCTAGCCACCTCAGACTCCACTTACGCAATGTTTTTATTTCACTTGACTCTAGAAATCACTTTAGCATAAACCGTAGAATATAAATACAAAACGTTCGCAACCAACAACTACTTAACAAGAGGTCCAGGTTCGCATTGCTAACGTCCTCCTCATCCGTCTCCTTGTTGTTCTTCTAGTTTATGTAAATCACTCGATAGCAATGCAATGCTAAACAATGAATGGGACACCTAGTACATGAATACCAAAAGCCTAAGAGGTTGGATGACAAAACACAGCTTGGAGAGGAGCTAATACGCAGCGAAGTTCATAACTACATATAAAAATCAAATTGAGGATAGGTAATTTCCAGGTGTGAGCAAAAAGCTCTTTTGAGATGGAATGTTTTTCTCTCCGTCATCCACTCGGTTGCATGCTCAATCCCAGCCTCACTTGAAGATGGTTAAAGGGACGATAAAGCTGCTAGACTTATTTGCCGCAACACTATTATGTGTTTTGCAATAAATTTCATAGACGAACAGATTGTAATACAGACTGAGGAGAGTTTAGAAACTTGGGGAGTTGAAGACTGGAGGGTTTAAGAACATGATGGAGTATGTCGCCGTGACTGGCCAGGAAATGGATCTGGGGAAATGGATCTCGAGACGAATGAGAGACTTGGCTTGAATGCCATATACCCTAGAATCCAAAAGCAGGATGAAACCGAGTTCAACTTCTCCGCAGATCTTTGCCCAAGAAAGTGCAACAATCCAGTCAAGAGCCACTAAGTCAGAACTCTCCCTGACAAACATCACTCTGAAAATATTCGAGCTTTCGCAGCTCCTCACATATCCCATGGAAAGCAGATGGATCATGGTATCAGCAAACTTTGAATGCTCCGAGGCGACTCAGGAGAAGATACAAGTGGCCATTTTCTCCCAGCCTTCCCTTGTTCAATCCCTATCAACCATTTGTGCCCATGCAAAATCAACCGTAATTGCCGTCCATGCCCACATGAGAAAAAGGAGTCATCGAATCGCATCAGCTCACATCTAGAACACCAACGCAGCACCCTTGGTCTTCTTGTCACCACTATTCCACATAATTAGCATATCCCTCTGACAAGTCCACAGAGCATGGAACATAGGCTAGAACATACCCAAGCTCGAAATGCTTGCAACGCTTCAATGCCAACTGTGCCTTCGTCTTGCATGCTGTGCACTCCAATCTCAGAACAACCTTCTTTGTGGTCTTGGCCTTCTTGTGGAACACGGGCTTAGTTTGACCTCCATAACCGGACTGCTTGCGATCATAACGACGCTTTCCCTGTGCGAAAAGAGATGCCTGGTCCAGATGTCAGAATTTGCCTTGATCTCTGGATGGTTGCGGCTCAAGCTACCTTTCCTGCCTTGTATTGGGTGACCTTGTGCTGTGTGTGCTTGCGGCAGTCCTTGCCCTTGCAGTAGGTGCGTCTGGTCTTTGGAACGTTGACCTGTGGGAAATCTCATATTAGCTTCCATCTCCAGCCCATTTTGCTTTCTTGCTGCCCGCCTGTCTGCTCGTCATCTCAATCGCTTCGAATCCGACCTTCCGTATCTCTGCTTCTCTTAATCTGCGCTCGCATCTGCAGAATTGTTCTCCTTCGCTCTGCCCATCTCGTCGAATGGCCAGTGTAGGCGAAGCCTGCCTTTTTTCGTTCGACTCGAATTGATCTTCGAAACTGATCGGTGATGCCCAAGCTCCTCCATCTCCCAGTATCATAAAACACGCCCTCCAACAGATTCAATGGAATAATGGGCAAACATACCATCTTGACTGATTTCCGAGGTGGTCGTTTGGTGTTGGTTTATCGAAAGTCGTCAGTTGCTCGATTTGTTGACGTTGCCTCCATTCAAAAATGTGCGACTCGCTAATCAAGTGTGGGTCCGATGAATGGCCGTTCTTAAATCATGTGACTTCGATAACCTCCGTCCTACCTAGGCCCATGTCCAAGTCTTCATGGAAGTAAAATAAGCTCTTTCTTCCAAACCCGTCTTTACCTTATGTAGGTAGAGAAATGGACGCACTTACCTACCTGACCTTAGGCATGTTATCATTCACAAGTGTCTTATTTCTGGTTTTGAATATCAACCTCCTCCATGGCTGCTTCTCCCATCCATTTATCTCACTTCTTTGGTGCCTACCTACCTACCTATCCATTTTAAGCACATTTAAGCACATAGCCAGCTTCAACTTGGAAAGGTGCTTATCTTCCATCATTCTTAATCGGACTTCTCATACCACGTTTTTGTGTCTGCCACACAATCTTGTACCGGCGCCTAGGATGCTATCCAAAGATTTCGATACCGCAGGACTCGGACCTGGTAATTTTGGAGGGGGCTACTCATAAACTTCCACAGTATTACTTACTGGGCCTTGGAGGAACCTAAATGCAGCAGCATCCAAATGTATTCTTAGATCAAACCATCCTACGTCCTTAATCAACTCTCGAAATGTCCTTTACGGAATGTATGCAACTCATGACTTTGCGGCACAGTTGCAAGTGTGTGTATGTGTGTGTGTGTGTGTGTCAGATATGAGGGCTGTGGCATAGCTCTTCGTTCTTCGGATACTGCCTGCTATCAGCATTCGAACCCCATGAGGGCGTTGCTGAGATTGATTCGGAGTGGGACAAATGTATGTATGGCAGTGATGATTATGATCAAGCTCACAGCTTTCAAGCCGGAATAGACTCTTTCCGAGCAAGCCCTCATGTCAAAGTGGATCAAAGGACTACCCAAGGTATTACATATCTCTCTCAACTCTTTTGGGGAGGATTCAACCAAGCTTCTTACCGTTCTTATGCACGAAAGGAATGGAACTTCTGGTTGGAATCACATCTGAAAAGGAACTTCCAAAAAGTTGAAAATACTTCCCAGCGTAAGGTATGAGGGACGGCAAGGTAGCGCTCAGCATCGATAGTCACTGGGAATTCCCCGAATGCCCCGCGGTCGCATACGAGTACCTATCCCATGCCGCAGATCTCTCCTCGCCAACTTCTTCTTGATTGCACAAACCAAACCAAACAAGACAGGCACGACAAGCTGCGTCAAGTCTACCTTCCGTACACTTTGATGTTTCACCACAACGGCGAGTTGCAGCCCGGACGCTTCGATATTCGCCAAAGCATTAACTCTCATAGGTCAGGTTCTTGTTTAAGGGGCGGGTTGGTAGTCTCGCCCTAACCTGAATTGACAGGGCTTCTAATCGTCACCGTCACCATCACTATGGACATGTATTTTGTTTGCCTCACTTGCTGAACTTTTATTACCTTCCATGCCTCTTTTCTTACTTCTCCTTTCCTTATTTTCTTATGTTACAGCGTATCTTTGTCCTTCCGCACTATCTTCTTTCATTCTAGTCTATGCATCATGGCACCCACAATCCTAATGGCACTCGGTGCAATATTTATCTATCTTGTCTATTCAAATGTAACAGGATTGCAGAAGAACATTGCCGCTGCAAAACGATCTGGATTACCTTATATTGTCACACGTAGGTTGAATTTCCGAGAAATGGAGGTTCGAAACTCACACATCTCAGCGGTCAATATATACAATCGACTGTGGCTTCTTTCCCATCGAGCTTTGCTCCCGTTCCTGAACAGCCTGCCAAAAGCCTGGACAGAGCAATGGTTACCGTGTGCCATATCTCTAATCACTGCTGAACTCATCTGACTATACTCGCAGCTACTTGATGCCTGATTGGGTATGGTCAGATCTTTTTGATCCTTTCGAAAAACACGGAGACGTTTTCCTTTCAGTCTCGCCTGGCTTAATACACGTCTGGCTCGCAAATGCAGAAGCAATTCGCCAAGTTACAGCTCGTCGCGAAGCTTTCCCTAAGCCCCTCGAGTCTTACCGTATTCTCGAGATTTTCGGCAAAAACATCATATCTACGGAAGGGGGTGAATGGAAGTCACACAGGAAGATCACTTCCCCAGGATTTAATGAGAAGAATAATGTTCTCGTTTTTGCGGAATCCTGTCGCCAGGCGCAAGGTATGCTCCGAAAGTGGACAGGTGAGAACGGTTCTGGAAACACCACACTGAATGAAGTACCCACGGATACGATGCGCCTGACGTTGCATATCATTAGCAGAATTGGTTTTGGTGTACGTCTTCTATGGCCGGGAGAGTCGTCGGGCGATGAAGAATCTGTCAAGGATGCAGTTTATAGCAGTAATAGCCCACCGCCCGGTCATACCATGAGCTTTGAGCATGCATTAGATAGTCTTCTGGAGAATTTGTTATGGGTACTTCTGACTCCAAAATGGCTTTTGAGTTAGTACTATCAATTTATGTGCCATCTTTTGCTAACTTTTCCTAGAACGTCTACCCTTCACAGGACCCAAAATCGCCTTTGAATCTTTCACCAATTGGACTCTGTACATGAATGAGCTGTTTGCACAGAAAGTAAACGAGGCTCGCAAAGGCACACAAAAGGAAGGAATGGATATCATGGGTTCTTTGGTTCGAAGTTCTTATGAGCCTGCCGAAGCGAAAGCGAAAGACTCCCCAGAACGCGTTGAGAGAAATGAAGTTGGAAATCCAGTCCTCTCGGATTCTGACATTCACGGCAATGCTTTCGTTATGATTGTCGCTGGTCATGAGACAACAGCCAATTCCGTACATTTCTCCTTGGTGGAACTCGCGATGGCACCCAGAGCGCAAAGGCTTCTCCAAAAAGATATTCAAGGCATCTTCGGAAATAGTTCACCTGAAACATGGGACTATGATTCCAATATTAACACGCTTCTGGGAGGCATGGTCGGAGCTGTACTAAATGAACAGTTGCGTCTGATGCCACCTGTGATTGCCATCCCAAAACATGTCACAAGAACTTCTGACCAAGACATTTTCCTTGATGGCAGGAAGCACACACTGCCTGCTGGAGCACATGTTGCTTTAGCAACAGTTGGTGTTCATCGAAATCCAAAATACTGGCCCACGCAGCCTTCGAAGGTGACAGGACAGAAGAACGATCTGAACGACTTCAGACCTGAAAGATGGTTTATCAAATCTGGAGTAACGAACCCTCAACAGGTCGATAGTGCCACTGAGACAGATGAAGACGAGGATTTCGGTGGATTTTCTGGGAGGGATAGCTGCGGGGAATTATTTCGTCCGACGAAAGGCTCATATTTACCATTTTCTGATGGAGCACGTTCGTGCTTAGGTCGAAGGTTGGCTCAAGTTGAGGTCATGGGAGTTTTAGCTGTGCTATTCCAAAATCACTCTATTGAGTTGGCTGTGGATGCATGGGCTACGGATGAGGAAGTGGAGAAGATGTCGGACGAGGACAAGAGAGCTCTCTACGGCAAGGCGCAACAGAAAGCGAGAGAGACGATTCGAAGTGCTACGACTTTGATCACATTGAAGCTACATCCGGGATTTATACCAGTGAGGGTAGTAAAGAAGGGAGATGAGCGATTCATTAATCTTTTAGAATAAGAAACCAATCCTTATTCAAAGTTCAGATACAAGTCTATCTACAACACATCCTTGAATCTTTGATCAGGTTGAGCTACGAGTAATTATGAAGAAAAGGGGTTTGTATTTCTTGCCTTGGATTAATGAAGATTACAGAACGTTTGTCCTCATTTGAAGTTCATATCATTCTATTCCAATCATGCCCTTGGATACTTTCTAGGGTTTTATATCACGTGCACCTCCACAAAGCTCTGTCCATGAGGCGCTGGTCCCGTCGTCCCCTTTTAGCGCTTGGGCATGTCTTGTTTACCAGCCCTCCCCCACACAGCGCATCATCAACAACACCAGAACATCTCCACCACGACAACCACATTCCAACTTCCCAATACTCCCACCACTCCAAACCATTATTATCGCGGTCGCGTATTCTTGTGTAACCTATCTACATCCTTCATAATGTCGGGAGCTTCGAGCTGGCTGCAGAAAATGCGCAAGGCGGATTTGATTGAGCTTTGCGACTCAGTCGGATATTCAGAGTGCGATTCTCAACTTACACATTCAAAGACTCGTCATATCCTAATCTACAATCACTAACATGCTTCTGAATAGCTATGATGGGCTCAAGAAAACCGAGATCGAAGTTGGACTCGACGATTATCTATCCGAAAACGCGACCCAATTCTCCGAGGACAAGCGCCTTGCTCCCTTTTACAAGACACGCGGTCGCGGTTCGCCCATAAAGAAAGAGATGTCAATGAATTCTCTGGCATCAGATATCGAAAGCACAGCCAAGTCAGCAACGCGCCGAGTGACCAGAGCTGCTGAAGAGCTACTCGCGACGTGAGTTAGACACGCGCCGAATAGATGCGCTTTCGCGTCTAGCTATACTAGCTTTCACAAGTTAACAAGGCTGATTTCAATGTAGTGATGATTCGGAAGCTGAGCCAGCAACCACGCGTGCACGCTCTGCCCTTATGAGGACACCTCGCGCATCTGGTCTCTCGTTTGCATCAAGTGTTCCTCTACCACCCAGCCCAGCTGTCGTAGCCGACGCGATCGATCGTAATACGCAGGTTATCCGGACCAAAGTAGCCCAAGCATATGAAGATTCAGGTGTCGTGGAGGTGGCCCAAGCTACACGAGAGAGTCTCTCAACTGTGGCAGCTATCCAATTCATCATAACGGCATTCGAGGCTTACAACCTGCGAAAGGAAGTCCTGGCCGATAGATTCGCCTTTACTATCCCACCTATCGCCTTTCTCCAGAGAAGCGCGTACGATGTGTGGGTACCGGATATGTTTCTCCTCTTGACCAGCTCTTTCTGGGGTCCTGTTACACTCTGGGCCATGACGAGTCTTATCATTCCATTGATGTCTGCATATTTCTTCAACTTGACCGCCAAACCTACAAGGTCTCGAAGTCACACGCAGCATTTTGGCTATACCTATGATCCATTAACCTTCAACATCGTAAAAGCGTTGTTGACATACGTTATTTACGGCCAAGATATGACCTTTGGAGGCTGGGTTGACTTGGAATATGTTGCAAGAATTAACTCGGCACTCTTTGGTGGTTACCAAGGTGTTCTAGTCGGAACAGGCATCGGGGCTTTGGTCACTGTGTATGAAGCTATCATCAAAAAATAAATTTTAGGTGACTTCTCAACAGAGTGCGGGGTGTCTATGGGTTTTGGATTGCACAGAACGAGTTGGACTTGAAGGATTGCTTGGATATAAGCACGGTAAAAGGGGTGGGAAGGAGGGGGGAAGGATCGGAACAAAGGCGGTATTCGGGGCTTGACTCTTCAAGCCTCCATTACTTTCACTCTCCTCGCAACCGCTTTGCGCTGGATCTGTCTGGATGGAAAGGAGACCGGATGGGCTTAAGGCGTCATGGGGGCGTTGTTGGATACCTATTCTTTTGTTTGGGGCAGCATTTTTCTACTTTTGATTATTCCCATAAACTTGTCTGTTTGGAAGCAATGTGTATATGATCGATAGGCAGACAGATGAGCAGCGGGTACTTACGATGATGAGAAGAGCGTGGATGGGCTTTCGTACTTGTTTTTGGAATCCATTGCATTTAACACATGGTCTTTCTGCATCTGCCTTACTTCATTGTAGTTATACTCGTTACAATTACAACAGGGGGCATCCTCACATCACACTCCATAGTGACGACCAATCATCATTCGACCACCGGCCAAACCTTTTTTTCAGTCCAAAGTAGGGCAAACCAAAAAGTTTCTGGCTTGTCCTTGACGCTTTCTCATATCGAGCTCTAGAAACTATCAACACTCAGATGTCTGTGGTATTACACTAATCTGAAGATATTCATAATGTAGTTTTTGGCGTAGAAAGAATGGTGAGCCATCGAGTTCTCACATTGATAGCCCGAGCCGCTAAGCCATTTGATAGAAGTTCTGCCTACAGCTGAATCCAATTCTCGAGTCTACTCCAAGTCCCTCACTTAAACGCTATTTAGACTGAATTAAACTGAGTTCTATTGAGCTCAGATATACCAAGAGGCCTTAAGTAAGGTTGAGTTGGGTTGATTCAAGTCAAGCTTAAATAAGTTAAATAGTATATCTATGGATACACACACTCCACTTATCAAAAGGTAGTATCGTGGAAATCGGAACGACCCACCCTTCACTCACTCACTAAGTTCAGTGTATCCAGAGAGAGGGGCCGTTCTGGCCTAGAATACGAGAAATCAAAGAATCAACCACATGCCCAAAAGATAAAGATGCCCGATTGAAGTGCTCAATTCTAGTTTAAGAATATTTGAGAAGACTAAGCTCGGACCTGGTAACGGCACTACTACTATACAAAATTACATGGTGAAATAAAATCCCTTCCATCACTTACAAACTCATATTCAGATGTAGTTGCGTTCCCTCAGAGACGGATTCATGTTACGTCAGACAGCTGACGTCAGAATCTGTTGAGGATTGGAGTTAGATAGTCTTTTAAAGGAAGAGAGCGAGATACTTACATATCAAATCCGATGGAATGCTAGCAACGGGATTTATTTTATAAACCTCCATGTTGTAGAATAAACAACGTTGGGATGGTGACCAGGCAGATGATACACAGCCAGAATAACTTTGACAGGCAAGGTTGCAACTTTCTGCAGTAGAAGATGTATCTTCGTAAATGGCTTCGTATGGAGAAGTTCCTGATACTCCACAAGAGGGATTCGCAAGTTGTATGATAGGGCATGTGCGGTCGAAGAATTCAATCGCACCCCCAAAATATGCATCTGGATCTGGTTGGGGGTCGAGATCCGCGATGTTGAGTTTGAAGAATGTGCATGTCATTGAGTAAGGATCCCAGTCTAAGCACCAGGTCTCGTTAGGAATGGAACATGAAGCGTGACAATCGTATGTGTGGGAGGGTGCTTACTGTAACTTTGACAGTCGCCATCCAAATTACACTGACCGCCACAATCATCAGGGCTAAGCCCAGGACTCGAGAAGTATACCTTGGAGCTGCCAATACCGTCAAGGAGAGCTGCAGCTCCACACGCAAGCACAGGATCCGGTGTTACCGCACAACCTAGATCCCAATAAGTGGCGCTATCTACCGTGGTAAGGCCGAGGTTGGCAACTTCACCACTATACAACAGACAGCGCTCATAGGCAACATGGATCGCATAACTCAAGCACCTCGAGTCGGCGCGACAACGAGTGGCACATCTTTGTTGACTCAAGTCGTAGCCATCAGAGCCAAAGTTTTTACTCGCACTAATTGCAGTAGGCGATCCCTTGACTGCACAGTTACGAACGAGAGCGGGTGCACATACTGCGTCATACCCTAAACGATAATCTTAGTACTGATTTTCACCCACGGTTCATATAGGAAGAGGGAAGAGAGAGGTAGGGTAGCTTACACACTGTATTCGTTGAAATGCTAGAAATCGGACTAGCACGTTGGACACTCATGCTGTAAAGCTTGCACCTGGTATTGTCGGGGTCCCAACTTATACTTACACAGCCTCTTTGTGCACACTGGTACCCGCACTCTTCGATACTGGGCAGAATTTCAGAATAAGATGGCCGGGCTGTAGAAAGACCAGTACCACCACATGCAGGAAGCGGAATGGCATCAACCGAACAAGTTCCATCGAAGAATTCAATGGGATTCACGCCATTTACAGGGTCAGTCAGTGGATCCAGGGTTGCAATGTCAACTGCAAAGAGACTGCATACACCGTGATCCGGATCATAAGCTAGCAATGATTAGTTGACGTGCAACGATAGATATAGATAAAGAAGACAGGTACCTACCAAATGATTTACACATAGCCAGATTTGCACAGGTACCTGAGCACTCATACGCTGAAGTGAGCGAGAAATCGATAGAATTCTCACGGGTGCCGGCTAGATCCAATGTCGCTGGCATTCCACATTGAAGAACAGGATCCAGTGGAACATCGCACACTGCATCTGTGATCTGGTACATGCCATATCCTCCTGCTGGATCTATGATTGCTGAAGCTCGAACTCCAAATATGTAACAGCCCTGAAATGACCTAACCCAACTCTTACAGGTCGGTTCGGTACTGCACAAGTGTTTACACCTTTGTGATGAGAGATAAAGAGGATCCACCAGGATGGCCATCGTATTCCAACCGGCAATGAAGGGCGCCGCCTGGAAACAGATTGGAGGTTCGGCAGGTTCCGGAATGGTTGATGTGGTAGGTAGAGCTGAAGAAGTGCTAGAAACCACAGTTGAACCTGATACCATGGAGCTAGATTTTGTGACTTTTGTTGTGATGCTGCCATGGGCAATCAGATCAACACAACTCTTCCCATAAATAATAGGTAACAACTTACTAATTCAACTTTGTGCTAACAACCGTTGCTGTTGGAAATACAGTGGTAGTGATCGTCATAGTAGGTTCGCCAGCTCCAAGAAAGCAAGAGCAGGCATGTGCGAGGCTTGTGGACTTATAGTTCTTCGTGTAAACACACGCTGGCGTTCCAGACGGAACTTCTGGGTGCGGATTCTTCCTCTTTGCAAGCAATGTTTGAACAACCGGAACATCAACAGTCTGAACTTTGGAAACCGTGCTGGGGTAATATTAAACAGAGTAAATGTAAGTGAGCTGGAATGTGCTTACATGGTCTGATAGGTAGTCACGGTTGTAGCTGTGTTTGTGACTGGTCCTACCAGCCCAGAGCAATACTCAGCGGCGACCGAGGAGCTGGCAACCAGGCCTGTTCATAAGTTAGAAGGATAGATAGAATATTTCAAGGGCATACTTACATCGTGCCAAGTTATTGTTATTACATTTCTTCTCCTTTGGAAGTTTCCCAGCATCAATCGCGACAATAACACCGGCAGCGGCTAGAAAATGAGTGAGCTTCATCTTGAACGCAAGATGAGGGAAGATCTGGAAGCTTGATGTCCTTATTTCAATAGAGGAATCGTTCACTTTTAAGGGCAACAGACCCCAGAAAACTTCGTCAAACCCATCCAATCTCTATCGAACTGTGGTGGTGAAACCGTGATATCTATAGATCAATCTTTACTGAATTTCGCAGGGAGTGAGCGTTCGAGATGAAAGACAAATGTGAAGTGGGAATTTCTCCTTTGAAAAGCAATGACACACGCCAGGAGATAGAGGAGAAGGCAAACAACCCTCGGCGGCCACAGAATTCCAAAGAAAATAGATTACCACACCGCACGATTGAGGTGCAAAGAGTCAGAAGTCTAGTACTTCGATAGGACTACATTGTACGATGGGAATCCATCAAAGTCGCGTGCGTCTCTCAAAATTATGTTTATAGAACAGGGGTAAAATTTCAGAATCACCTGCTTCCAATAGGTCACATCTGCCTTTAGACTATCATTTTGTGGGCTGCCACTACTTACACAACAGACTTTACCAACTCGCCTTGTCCACAGGCCTGAAGTCCGAATCAAAGCCTGATGCCTGATAGAGGCCTTGATGGTTGATGGAACTCAGTCAGATTTTGAACTTGTGGAAGAGGTGGTATGGTGGGGTTCCTAAAGAATGATCCCTGGGTAGTAAAAATAGAGTTTAGCCCTGCTGCAACTCAGGTACAGATCGGTACCTAGGTACTTCACAGTCCTACATGGCTTGTTGAATTCATATGGTTCATGCTCGCCAAAGATAAAAACAAAATAATTGATCCAGAATAGATATTGGATCTCGTCACATGCAGGTTCCTAAAGCCCAAGAAATGTAAGTTTCCAACAAAAAAGAAAGAAATCAGACCATGCCCAGGCGGTCTAGACGACCAAATAATGTATCTCCCTCATATTAATACATATACTCACTCGCCTGCTCCATAACTCTGAAGTCTGAAGTCCGAAGTATAGCCCACCAGGGGAGATTTCACCGTGAAGGGACTGACTGGGGTTCGGACTTTAGACTTATGCAAAAGTCGAGCACAGTATTGAAATTCGAAACATTGTCTTTCAATTTGAGAGAAATATGTCTTGCAGATTGAAGCACTGACTTCGGAAAATATCCAATACAAGTCCGCCATGATCGAAAACGCATCATACATGGGCTTAGGGGGATGATATTTCTGTCAGCTCCGCTATGCTGCATGGAGGGATATCCAACGACAAGCCGAGCGGAAAAGGATACATGAAGAGGAAAATGGAATAATGACTTGGGTGATGGCAGTGGAGCTGATTAGCGTATGGTTGAAATTGAGGTATATAAGATTTACGATGTAGTTACGCTTAACGGTGATGGTGGGACAAGGTATGCATGATTGAGAATGTTGTCTTCGCTAAGCAAATCTGAGATGGTGGTGATTACGATGAACGAACGGACACGGACACTGACACGGACACGGACAAGGCGCCGCTTTTTCCCTTGAAAGCCGGAATCGGAGAGATTCAAAGTCGCTTATGGTAGGTCCAAATACCCAATGGCTCAGAATATCACCACTTCAAGGTTGTATTCAGTACCAGGGTCTAAGGGATACGGGGTATTCTAGCTCGTAAAGGAGGAAGCATATTTGTTACTATCCTATGGAATTCCTACCTCATTCGTCAGATGGTTACAAATCATCCATGTATCTGTAATCAAAGCGAACAAACTCGGGAAAAGACTTGACGATCTATGAATAAGCCTGCTTTGGGGAATGGCAAAGTAGGCAATTCATGCAATGAAAATGCAGGAGCAAGAGTACTACGGTGTCTATCGTCTTCTGGAGACTATATATAATCATAGTTTTGTCACTGTAGATGGAAATTTAGTAAGCTGTTGATTCTTCTCTCTTGCAAGCTACCCAAGATACTCTTTCTCTCATCAACATGAGACAAGAGGCCAAAACCATCGCTGTACTCGGTGTAACTGGCACGCAAGTTCGTAATCTAAGACCCTATCCATTGACTTCCTACTCACCCCCTTAGGGTGGCTCTGTCGCAGCACACTTCCTTGCACTCGGCTGGAGAGTCAGGGGAATCACACGATCCACCACATCCCCAACAGCAACCTGTCTCGCTGCAAAGGGCATCACACTCGTGACAGCTAATGTCGATGACTCCTCCACGTTGGCTGCGGCGTTCAGGGACGCACATGTTATCTTTGCGGTTACTGATTTCTGGGCACCGTTCTTCGAGTCTTATGCCTCGCTGTCCCAAATTTCTGACCGTGCAGCTGGCGAGAATGCACAAGAAATCGAAGTCAGGCGTGGAAAGAATATCATAGATGCAGTCGATGCAGTGTTAGCCAAGGAGGGCAGCGTGCTAGAAAGACTCGTGTATAGCACTCTTCCTGATTTCACGAAATTGAGCAGTGGAAAATATATCTATGCGTACCACTTCGACGCCAAAGCCGTGGCAAGCGAGTATCTGCAGAGCAAGAATACATTATGGGAGAAGAGCAGTCTTTTGAATATGGGGTTCTACGCCTCCAATATCATCAAGTTTGGTAGGAAAATGCGTTCTATCAAGGTTTGATCTCCTGCTCCATCAAAGACCAGTCTCTAACCGAACATAGATGCAAGATGGGAAACTCATTTATCGCACCCCAGGATCCCCAAGAGCTATCCATCCTTTCGTAGTAACTGCCGACACAGGCCTCTTCGTCGACCTTTTGGTACGCTCACCACCCAAGCAAGACTTGCTAGGTGTAAGCGAGCTCGCGAGTTACGAGCAGTATATGAAAGTCTGGAGCGAATATACCGGCGTCCCTGGTGAAGCGGTACATATGAGTATCGGGGACGCGGACGAGGCATCTCCTGGTGGTTTTGGTAGGGAGGCTGCGGAGAGTACCGCATCGAGTGCAGAGTTTGGATGGGGCAAGAGTTTGGTTTTGCCAACTGATGTGAGTTTTAAGATGAGGCGATCAGAGATTAATACTGACGAATGTATAGTTGGATAGTGCTTTCAAGGCGACTAGCTTGGAGGAGTACATGCAGAGCGAGAACTGGAAGGAGTTCCTGAGCGGGTTGTGAATGTGTTCTAAACACCTACACACATCGAGATGTAAGATTACATACTCATGATTTCAGCAATCCAATGATGTGTAAGGACGAGACTAGCGTCAACATTTTGCCACTTCTTTCTTCGCTGAGGATCGGTCACTTGACATTTCTATTGTTCATCCAAACCATTGAGCTGGTTCGGTTACATATTCTCGTATCGCCTCTCTGCAGTTCGATAATGTCACCAGCCACACATATCTGCATCATGCCCATTCTTGGTAAAGCTCCTCCACTCTCCTCAAAGCTCTCCATGCCCAAATACTCGTGCTTTGGCTCGGATAGCATGCTGTACGAGCAAACAAACCCTCGGCTACCTGCTCGAGTCCTCGGGTCGGGAGGTAACATGTTCATTCGTCGTGCCTCCCATTTCGCCCGAATATAGAGTGCAATCCATACCCCCATGTCATCCTCATCATCGCCATTCTCGTTTAGACGACAAGCGACCCGAGAAAGATCGTTTAACTCCCCACCCCCAATGATACAGTGGTGGTGAGATTGATAGAGGGGCAGCAAAACAGCACAGCCACTTCTTCGTTTCAAGAAAAATCCAAACAAATGCCCCTCCAAAGCTGAGTGCATGAACCTTCATCCTGGTGGCCAATCATCGTCATAAGGTGAGTATGACATGCTTAGGAGTGTAGCCAATCATAAGTGCTCAGTCTCATTATGGAGAATTTGGCCTGCGTTGCCCCGAGGCATTTGGAGGATATGAATGTGTCGAGCTGCTTGGCAGTGAAGGACCAGAGCAGTGTGAGAAAGATACTGCATCGCACAGTATGAGTCGCTTAAAAGTGTTTGTGTGGTTCATAATGGTTCAGTAAGCGCTTGTTAAATGGTTGTAGAAACCATCAATCGGAATAATCTAGAAATCTTCATCATCAGGTTCTGAATCCCATATCAAAATTATTCTTTACAATATCCCCCAAAAATCACTTGATCTTTTTGCTCTCGTTCCTGGTGCCGGCTTCCTGTTCCCTCCCCTCCCTTCCACTCCACACTCAATCATCATCCCAACCCAAACCCCTGTAAACACAGCCCAGCCTTGCTCTTGTTGGCCCACCTTGCTTGAAATTCAGCGTCACTGAACTGGCAAACAGCCCTGAAGACAGCCCGATCGGGAATTTCGACCAAGAAAGTCAAATCCGACTATACCTCATTATCCATAATAACCATACCCTCGAAGCTGACCTTTTCCTGCTCACTTCTCACATAAATCTATCAACACAGTCATCTCCCCAGACCTTCACAACGGCGCGCCTATCTTTTCTTGCTGCCCCGGCAGCTGAACGCAAACCACGAAGACGAAAGACTCGACGACTTGCAGTGATTGAAGAAGCCAGCCTTTCAAACGACTTTCTACAGGTCCCAGCAGCCATGGACAACAGCGCATTGCGGCGGAAGGATACCACGAAAGGTCCTCCTCTTCGCATTCTCTCTCTAGGTACGATAAACCAACTTCTACCCCGCTGGATCGCTTGCTGACACCGTCGCAGATGGAGGAGGTGTACGAGGCTACTCCATGCTCATTATCATCCAAGAGCTCATGCACAGGACTTTTGTTGAAATCGAAGGCAGGGCTCCCCGCAGAAATGAGATTCCGAAACCGGCAGATCATTTCGACCTTATCGTCGGTACAGGAACAGGAGGCCTGATCGCGATTATGCTAGGCAGGCTACGTTTGGACCTGGAGACCTGCAAGGAGGTATATGTGCGCATGACGAGGAAGGTCTTTGAGACGGATAAGACGATTGCCGGAATCCCGTACAAGACGACGTTATTCAAGGCTTCGAAGCTAGAAGAGGCTATTCGGGAATGCGTGAGGGAGCACACGATTTACGAAAATGAAGGTAATGATGGAGAGGAGCCAGAGGGACTGTCAGCAAATAGCCCCATCAGTCCACTCAACCGGACTGCTGGGCCACGACGACATGCTAGCAATGCATCCGTAGCAAGCTTTTCGGCAAGGAGTCCTCAAAGTTATCAGAGCCGGCCTATGATGGGATCGCGGTGGGGAAATCCGGAGGCACTACTTTACGACACAAGGGAGAATAGGACAAAGACGTAAGTTAGGGTTTTTTTCTCCCTGGACCTAGCTAATGCATATTAGTGCTGTAACGGCTATCTATAAAGGTACCCCAAAAGGTGGCAGCCCTGCCATTTTACGATCTTACGATTCACGAAAAGAACCTTCCCCAGAGTTTGACTGTAAAATATGGGAAGCAGGGCGAGCAACTTCGGCGACAGGGCTTGCTTTCAAGCCGATATATGTTGGGCAGTCGGTTTTCATTGATGAGGGAGCCGGAAATTACAACCCTACTCCAGTTGCCCTTGATGAAGCATGTGTAAACGAATGGCCCGGACGGGAAGTTGGGCTCGTGGTGAGCATTGGAACAGGAAAGCGACCGGCAGGCAGTGATCAGAACTCAAGTCTCTGGTATGAAGGGTTCATGGGCGACTTTGCGGAGGCAAGGCGACGACTCATATCGAAAACTGAAGGTTGCGAGGAGACACACAAATATATTGTGAAGGAGGGTCTGAGCAGGAGAGGGATCAATATTGAGAACTACTACCGTTTCAACGTAGAGATTGGGGTTGGAGAGTTTGGTATGAACGAATGGAATCGTCTCGCGGACATCAGTACAGGAACGCGGCGATACCTAGGAAAGAGCGAGTCCCAGCGGATGAACATTGAAGCAGCAGCGAAGCTTGCCAAGATTCACAGGTCGAAGCTCCGACATGAGAGAGAGACGGACAGGATTGAATCCAGCCTTAATTACAAGGATAACCGAAATTCCATTCCGGAGATCCCAGAACCATATCCAAATGCTGTGGAGTTGCCAGCTGAGATGCCGACAATGCACCCACCTCATAGCCCTCCACCGAGGGCATCCTACGAATCTGGACATCATGACACACTAGAAGTACCAGGCAGGAGACAAACACCTTCGCCTCGCTCATCATCCGAGTATCAATCTCACCTTTCCCCACGAAGCTCCAACTCGGCCATACAAGACAGCGGGGATCGTTTCGTCGTCTACGCACCCACGCCCAGTGAGCACATGCACGCCAGCGGAGCAGACAAGATCGCCATCACGAGTCACGATGAAGCGCCGAGACCGCCGCCAGAGCAACTAGCTAAGCGGCCGGTAGGGAGAGTCGAACCTCCTCCGCTGCCGCCGAAGACGCCGATTAATGATCCAGCAACGGGATTGCCTATCGGCAGAGGAAGACCGCAAGTGATGCTGCCGTATCCACTAGATGATAGGCCGCCGCCTGTGGTTAATATGGCGGGGAAACCAAATTATCGTGGCAGGTAGTTTTGGTGCAGTTACTTGGCGTTTCGAGCGATGGATTTAGGAGTTGGATTTTGATTTGGAGTTGGGTATACCTCTTTCTGGTTCTGAATTGCAGGAGAAGGAAGGTGTTTTGATTGGGTATGAGATGTGGCGGTTGATGAGATGACGGACTAACTGAGATGTTTGCTTTATACCTGGTGTGGAAATTCAAAACATGAAGCGGAGTTTTAGCGTGTGTCCTCAGTATTTTTCATCTTGTGGCATTCTTATATCCTAGAGTCGAGGGGAACACGGGGGACTTGCGATGGGCTCAGCTCGAGAAGTCGTCGATTTTAGGGAGAGACATCGGCTTGTGGATGTAAATATAGATGTGAATGTGCAGCGAGTGCTGGATGATCAATATAGATTTGGGTCTTTTAACTTATCACAAACACTCAAAGTACTAGGTGTGTTAGAAGTGAAGTAGTTTTCTATAAAGTTGTTCACGCATGCATGAAAATAGATGAATTAATATCTCTCCCTCTTGTTTCCAATTTCTCGCTTATACTGCTGCTCGTTCTCATTCTCCATGCGTTGTCGGCTGCCAGCTGCAATAGGCATTTCTTCCAACGCGAGCGTAGTCCTAAGTTGTGTCTCATAGAGAGAAACCCACAATACGACGGCGCTGCTGTCATTACCCGGTTGTATTCAACTCCAAAACTTTACTATCATGTTCTCCCTCTCCCACCTTTTCCATGGTAGCGATTAATTCCTGATATTGCAGGTTTGGGGTTTTTGATCATGTGGTGGTTTCTTTGACCTTGTATTTCTCAAGTCCCAGAAGATCACTGCTCGTCATGAGAAGATACCAAATACATTTACTAAAAGACACCTCTCTAATACCTTATGGATAACGACCACAAGCACAACCTTAAAGCCTGAAATCTATGTCTTCAGTCTTCCCCCAAAGTCGTTGAGGTGGTGAGGGATGAAAAGGGGGTGAGTAGCATAGCATAGCAATAGGTGAAATAGGTATAATTAAAGAGTCTATAGAGCTTCTATAGTAGTAGAGAGCTCTATATAAATACCTAAAATAGCGCCTGCAGCGCTTAATGTTATATAATAGTATAAGTAGTAAGAAATGTAGTAAGATTAAGAAAGGCAATGCAATAACTGAGTATTGTACGTAATATTATATGATCTGTAACTGACATAATATCCTTACCTTTTTCCCACGATATTGTTCAAAGCTGGATATATTGGAGTTGAGTGCTGAACTTATGGCCAACCTTCATGTTAGACTCCGGGGGGTGCCTGGTATGTTATTCTATATAAAAACCTGAACCATTTTGACTTTTCTAGAATCTTCCGTCTGAAGTTCCGACCAAAATTAGCTACAGGCAGGTACAAGCGATTCGAGTTAAAAGGTAAGTCCCTCTAAGACACAGGATCATAATGATGCTCATGAGATACAGGTCGCATTTCTACCGCAACCATCGTTCCCTTGAAATGCCAAAGAACAACGTATTGATTCTTCTCAAATCGAACCCAAGGATAGCCAAAAGGTATGGGTAAATGGACAGCCCCAATACGAAAGCATCATCAAAGACAAAAAAGGCTCTCAACCAAAAGAGCAGCTCATATTGACCCTGGCGGCATTGCTATGCTACCAGCGACTTTTACCTCCCATTCTGGATATCAGCCAACCTAGGAAAGGGACATATCAGGCGGACTTTAATGCCATTTTGAATGGTGAACACCTCAGCAATGCGCGAATTGTCTCTGAATACATGGCTTCCTTGCTTTTGATGGTCATCAATGCTATGAAGGACATAGGGAAAATGGGTTCATTTCTTGCAAGCTTACTGGACATTGAGTTGCCCGTTCTGGGTCATTTTCATCAACTCTCGAGTCAATATTGGATGTGCAGAATTGAGGATAGATCCCATGAAGATGCGCTCAAAGGGGCGGAGAAGATATTAGAGACACCCAGAAGTAGTGAGGAGGTGATGGTCTCGTGCGACAATGAAGAGGATCAGGGGACAATTGCGGATGAGCGCTGGTATTGGTAAACGCATGTCGCTGACTCTTCTCGCAACTTGGAGATCTCTAGGAATATAGATGGAGTTAAGTTGCTTGATACTCTAGTGAGCCTAATGAACACTAATAGCACGAAAGCGACCGAAGACAACAAACAGGCTGTGTATTGGGATGAGGTTTCTGCTAAGGCTTCGACCCATGTATCTCTATGGGCTCTAAATGAAGTGATATATGTATATAAAGAGTGAAAGTTGATAAAACATTCATATCAGGAAAGGGGATCATTTCAAATTAGTGTGAGTCTTCGAAGAAGGTTGACTACTGATGGATGATAGGGGGTGAATCACGTGAGGAAGCAGTAGGTGAATAGATAGGATTGAAGAGTCTGAAGAGCATCTACCGCAGTAGAGAGCTCTATATATACAGATAGATCAGCACTTCATAAGGAATGCAGTAAGATTAAGAAGATTAAGAAGATTAAGAAGATTAAGAAGATTAAGAAGATTAAGAAGATTAAGAAGATTAAGAAGATTAAGAAGATTAAGAAGATTAAGAAGATTAAGAAGATTAAGAAGATTAAGAAGAGAATCAGAATAACCGAATATCATGCATAAAAGTACGTGACCTCTAACTGACAACTACCGCTACTCGCCTAAACTCTCGAATGTCGGCAAACTGGAAGACCGATGCTTTGCGTAGTGTAAAAGTTGTCTGACCAAAGATGCTGAATACTGAATAAAGGTATAGTCGTTCCATGGGCTACTTGACTCGTCTGCTTTTAAACTGAGAGCTGCTGGATGGAAAGCGTTGACACCCGTACATGGTATCTCACAGGCATCCCCAAGTAGCCTGGTTGGTAAAACAACGAGATTCGACCGTGTCATGATCGTGAGTAATTATTAGATGCTAGGCTTGGCCAGAGGCTATCGTATTGTATTAGCGCGTGAGATGGGTCGCTGTTTACAATACTATTTGGGAGGACAAGAACATCTATCTAGCGCCCTGCGTTCTGATATGCCTGTCTGGTGTCTGCTGGACGTTGAATTTACAATTGATAAGTTGTTCAAGGAAGATATCAAAACTACAAGCAGCGAGTGAGTTGAGTGTCCTGTTCCTCCCCAACACATCTCAAAACTAATTCGAGTCAGAGTTGACAAACAGATTGATTATGCATCTTTCTTTAGTCTTCGACCTTTGAAAGGCGATTCCAGCAGTCTCTTAGTTCCAGGATAGTGGCAACAAGCAGAAGACAGCCCACGTAGAGTCAGATTGACCAAATGAAAAACTATTGCACGTGGTTTTTATAACCATTACCATCGCTCGTTTCGTATATCCGGGAGTCGTGGAATTTTATGGGGAACTCGGGTAATACGCGTGAAGCCTGTTTTGGGCTTAGCACAGGTACCGCTTGGCAACCACTTGCAGGATATTTGCGTGTCCCTTTCTCCTCGATATTGACCACAACACAAACGAGACTACTTGGCTGAAGTTGTCCTTCTTCTCATTCCTAGCTAGGCGACCCTTCATTCAAAATAGGGCGATATATGGGCCCAATTTGACTTTGACTACGACAGTATCGTATTCGAGATAGACGGGGGCCGTATTGCTTGCTGGGAAGACGAAGTCGTCCAGGACATTGCTCTTCATGACCTGCCTCCTTCTTTCATTCTTATATCTCATCATGCCTTTTGCTTTCTTCCATTTTCCTGTCATCAGGCTGTACGATATCTGTTGGATTTTCTAGCAGTCTTCTTCCTCTTCCTCAGACTCTGCACCCCCCTCATTTCCTTCCACGGCAACAAGCATCATCACCATCCCCTTTTTAGCCCCGCAAAATGGCGGTACTAAAGCCCTACAAAGGCACTTACTACCTCTGGAATTATCTTCCATCTCAAGTAGCCTCCAGCATCTTCATCGTGCTCTTCACCATCGTTACCATCCTCCACTGTTGGCGCATCCACAAATACCGCAGCTGGTTCTGCATCCCCTTCGTCGTCGGCTGCGCCTGTTTGTCACCCCCCCCATTCATTCTTAACTCCATCTAATCTTTCAAACTCAGGCGAAATTCTCGGTTTCGTAGCCCGCGTCGCGGCTTACGATCACACCAATAACATTACCATATACGTTCTTCAAGCTTGCTTCCTCGTCATCGCACCCAACTTCTTTGCAGCTTCCATCTACATGACTCTCTCTCGAATCATTCGCTGTGTCAAAGCCGATCACCTCTCCCCCATCCGCATCAAATGGCTCACCACTGCTTTCATCATTGGAGATCTCATATCGCTCAATGTTCAGAGCGGGGCATCAGGGTTGACGTCTGAGCCGAAGACAGCAAAGATGGGAGAAACAATCATAATAGCCGGCTTAGCGTTTCAACTTGTCTTGTTGAGTTTCTTCCTCGTCGTTGCTAGTATTTTCCATGAACGATTGCGGAAAGCACCGACAAACCAATCAATCACTACGGATTCGCCGTGGAGAAGCACGTTGTACATGATTTATGCGATCTGTGTCTTGATCTTTTTAAGGTCTATGTTCAGGGTTGCGGAGTTTGTACAGGGACATGACGGGTATCTATTGGAGACCGAGTGGCCGCTTCATGCTTTTGAGTCGATACCAATGTTTCTTGTTACGGTGGCGTTCTGGTATTGGTATCCCGTGTTCATTCGACAGCCGGTCAGGGACAGCGGGAGTGTGGAATTGGCTGAGCCAAGGGGAAATTTTAGTATAAGGTCTGGTTGAATGTGGTAAATTAGACTCTTGCGCAGGGCAACTTGAAAGAAGTACTGTACTTAGATACCTTACAAGCTAGACATCCATATTTTGGTTATTGAGTTAGATTTTAGAATAATAGAAGGCAACGTAACTTGGACTCTGTAACGCCGGTCCCTGTGTAAACTCCGCAGTTCCTTGACATCGAATAAGCAGATGTTTCCCCTACCCATAGAATGTACATAGTGAATTATTCTCCATTGACAACGGTGTGTCCTGCTGTAACATTTTGATTGACGAGAAGATTCCAAGAGATCTAGCTCCACTATAAAACCTTGGCGCGTCGTCTGCTCTCATCTGACGATCTGTGAACTTTCTCACTCTTTCAATAACTTTTAACATGTGCCAGCCCTTCTATACAGCTCTTTCCAATCGCGACTGGAGATTTTGGATGGTGCACGGTGCTGTTTGATGAGTCCTACGTTTCACCCCTCCTGCTCCTCCTGTTGACTTTTTCTATCCTCGTCGCAGGTACCGATCTCAAGGACCATGATTCGCAGGAGCCATAAGAAATCCAGAGGAGGTTGCACACAATGTAAGAGAGTTCACAAGAAGGTCAACTTTCACGCCTTAGCTTTTGATTTAAAGTTTAGATACTTATATCTTCTGCAGTGCGATGAAACTCGTCCCAAATGTGTCAATTGCACAGTCTCCAAGAGGCATTGTTCTTACAACACGTCCACCAATCATTCACAACCTAACGATTTAGAGTTCGTTGTGTCTCTCGGGCCTGATGATGATAGGAGTCCTTTTGCAAGTTCTTCCTCACAGCAGGCAAGCAACGAAGGGAGCCCGTGGCAACTCACTCGTGCAGAGACCCCTCCCCCACCAGAGCCTTATGTCAA